>JAVJIX010000055.1:1230000-1830000 GCA_036785185.1 Paratrypauchen microcephalus | reverse complement strand
AGTGTGTGTGTGTGTTATAGTGTGTGTGCGTGTGTGTGTCTGTGTGTGTTTTAGTGTGTGTTATAGTGTATGTGTGTGTGTGTCTCTGTGTTTTAGTGTGTGTGTGTTATGTGTGTGTTATAGTGTGTGTGTGTGTTATTGTGTGTGTGTGTCTTTGTGTTTTAGTGTCTGTGTGTGTTAAAGTGTGTTATAGTGTGTGTGTTATAAAGTGTGTGTGTGTGCGTGATATAGTGTGTGTGTGTGTGTTATAGTGTGTGTGTGTGTGTGTGTGTGTGTGTTAATAAAGAAGTAGAAATACGATTGTTTTTCTTTTTGCAGTCAGTTTTGCGTGAATTGAATTAAATATGCATTTATGTATTCAAGCGTTTTAATTGTCCATAAATCCCTTGGAAAATCAAACATTCTGACTGCGAGCAAACCTCGAGATTTTCAGTAACAAAAGCTAAACGGTTTCTAATGTCAATTTTGTTTGAATTATGTAAAATAAACAGTGTGATACGGAAGCCGACAGAGGCCATGTTCGTCATTATTTTCCACCTTAATAAAGAGAAAATTAACTCCAGATCTTGAGAAAACGACACAATTAATTTGTGATCTCGAGAAAATAAAGCTGTTATTTCGAGATCTCGAGAAAACACTGTATCTCCGTCGGTATAGACGAAGCCGGGCCAGTCTTCTGCGGAGGTGCCACGGACTAATTTTTTTATATTTTATTTCGAGCTTGAGAATAAATGGAGTGGGTAGAAGATAAACTTTTTTTTTTAACCCACCCCATCTTCAGAAAACTACCACAAAACAAAAGATGCTTCCTAGTTCACAGGCAATGCCTCAAAATAATTAGTGTAATGATGTGCGTAAAACCACACACAATCACACAGACCCATAAATCTATTTACAAATGTACAGACACACGTTGCCACTGGTAACAGTAGTATTTAGAAATACCATCAATGGTAAATAAGGAGTACCGTAAGGTAATTGGACACACATGACATGATCTTGAACAGATTTAAAGGTCCCATGGCACGAAATTTTCACTTTCTGAGGTTTTTGAACGTTAATGTGAGCTCCCCTACCCTGTTTAGCCCCCCCCCCCCATGGTTAAAAGTTGTGAAATGTCTAAACTGAGCATTTGCGATCCTTTTCTGCGTTACAAAAAATCTGAGCTCAAACGGGCGAGTTTGAACAAGGCACCTTATTGACGTCAGATCGAAAAAAGAAATGCAAATGCAGTTCCACCCCCGTCTGTCTGTACTCAGTGTCTCTGTAAATCACGCCCAGAGAGTTTGGACTGCGAATGCGCTAGGCAATGCGAAATGCGTTTTTTTATTTGCCTGGAGGCACGTGCGAGTGTTTCTAGGCTCGGAAGTCCTTTATCTGAGCCTCTGGACCTTTGAACAGCAGTGGTTTAATTTTATTTTCTGTGGAAATGTGTTTATTTTTCAGTGCAACGCTTCAAATCTCTCCCCCGTGCAAAAACAAGGAAATGGATCAGCTGAGGGCTCAGAGCGAGAGGGAGAGTTTGGCCACGCCCCCACTCTCTACTATTGGCCAGCTGTTTTCTCCTCATTTGCATTCAAGCAACAACACCCAGAATAAAGAGTTTGAGAGAGATATTTATGACTCTTTCTCATCTTATCTCTGTTTCTCATGCACTGAGTGTTGATTTTGAAGAAGGATTCATTTACAGTATTAGGGAACCATTAAGGAGCCATATAAAAGCATCAAGAAGTACCATGTCATGGGATCTTTAATATACCAACAATGGTAATACAGAATACCACAAGGGTAATTAGACATACTGTATGTGACATGAATGCATGAGACATGAGTATTAGATGTTATTTTCTCTGTACTGTGACCACACACTTTGTTTAAAGAGAGATTTAAAGTGATAAATACTTTGACATTGCTCATATTCCAGCCCCAGACTGTTCCACAGTTGTACTCCACACACTGACACTGAAAAGCTTCTTCTAGTGGTTCTCACTTTAGGAATAGAAAAACTCCCATATCCTCGTAAGCTGTACGATTGCGCTAATCTTGAAATTATCCCAAATTAAAAGACGTAATGCAATCTCCCCCTGTGTCAACCCCTGATCAAAATATTGCCTTATCAGCTGATCGATTATTATTCCAGACATTCTAATGACCAAAAACGCGTCTATTCAGAATGAGAAATAGCCCCGAAATCAGCCTGTCACAACAGTAGACGTTTCAGTTGTTTTCTCGAGATCACGGAATAATTGTTTTGTTTTCTCGAGATCTTGAATTATCTCATTATCTCGGGACAAGGAACAAAAAAATATTGCTTATGAATATGGGCTCTGTCGACTTTCGCAGTGTTATTTGTTGTTTGTGAGCACATTTAGTTTGAAATGTGCGTTGCATCTATACATATTTTATTTATTCGTTTATTTGGAAGGGACCATCCATATTAATGAACGCACAATTTGTATACGATCACACAAACAGACGTAAATATGCCAGATTTAGCACAATTTCCATCCGCAGTCCCAGACATAAAGATATAGCATACAATAGAAAATACGTTGCAATACATCATCACTGTTTAAAATCTTTCATTGAAACAAAACGTTTGAAACACCTTTTTGCCCACGTGAAACATTGAAACTATGTGCTCTTTTAAACTGGGGCTGCACGGTTCATTTAATTGCAATTACCTTTGCAATTAACCTGTTCAGAGTGCACACTGTAAACAGCTATAGAAGCCTGAAAATAAACTGATAAAATAAAAGGCTACAAGAATCCCAGGCATTTCAGAACATGTTTGTGGGGATCTGTACGAGAGCGTTTTCTAGAAAAGATAACACATTTTGTTCTCGCCGAGGACGTGCTATTGTTTAAATAATTGCAGTTTTTGAGGTTTAATAATTGCATCGACCCAAATTAATATTTTGTTCCGATTGCAGATAATTATGCAGTCCTACTTTAAAGGTGCACTAAGCAACTTTTTGGTAGTGTCAGCAACCTGTTTGTTTCCATAGAGATGATATTACTTTGTCTGGAACAAAACACAGTTGTATTGATTGAATTACAAGTGTGGAAAGTCTCAAAAATACCTTGGAAAAACACGCATTCTTACTGGAAGCAGGCTCTCCTCGTCGCAGATCTGGCCTGTGGCGTCATCCGCTTGTCTCCATGGAGATATTTTAATGCCGTACAGTAGGACATTTCAGACAAAGGAATAACACCTCCATGAGACGAGTGGAAGACCGTCCTTCAGACAATTTACATAGTGTACTTTTAAATATTTAAAGCCCCAGTGTGTCACTTTTTAAACTAGACTCAAAAACGTGCGTCCTTACTGTAATCAAATCAATCAATCAAAACTTTACTTATAAAGCAATTTTCATACAAAAAATGTAACATAAAGTACTTTACAGTGATTAAAAACAACATTTCCTTCCGCCCACCCAACCAGCCCCCCACAGCCCACTGTAAACAGACTCGCCTCTCCACAAACTCCTCCATGGGCCGTTTCCATGGAAATGTTTTGATAACTTTAATCATTTAAAAGGTACACTGTGCAACTTCTGGATATTTTGTTATTTTATTTATTCCTTTTTTTGAAAGGGACAATGCATATTAATGAACGCACAATTTGTATAAGATCACACAAACCGACGTAAATATGCCGGATTTAGCACAGTGCTAATTTCCATCCGCAGTCCCAGACATAGAGATATAGCGTACAATAGAAAATATGTTGCAGTTGCAGACATTAGACAGTTTAGTACATGTGTTATGATCACAAACATAAAAACAATTTAGTATCTGTACAATAGTAGCATATAATTCAATAAATTACAGCAAAAATACAATTGATGGGCTTAGCCTAAAGTGCGAATTAAAAGGTGCTTCTCAGTGTGCGTAATAAGGTGCCTATTATTAAGGTGCTTAGAGACGCTCCTCGACATACGAACATTCGATTTATGAACATTCGGAGTTACGAACAGGGTCGAAAATTAAAAAAAAAAGTTAAATGTTTGAGTTTTTGTATTTAGCGCCTATTCCGACTTCCGGGTACAGTACGTAGTGCGTATTTCCGCCGCTGACGCACAGGCAAGGTGCTGCGCAGCATCCCCCAAGCGTCACGCCCACTCAGTAGAAGTGTTCAGAACTTCAACTGAGTGGGCGTACTACGGTGTTACTACGGTGTTACTACGGTGCGGTGTTATGAACTTTGTTGTTTTTCTTGCATGCGTACAGTAATCCAATATGGTTGGGGAAAAGCGAAAAGCTTCTAGTGAAGCTTCTGTGAAAAAGAGGCAAAACATCTCATTTGAAAAGAAGGTGGCGATAATAAAGAAACTTGATGCTGGTGAGAAGACGGTGAATGTGGCACACGCGTACAACGTGAACCGTTCGACAATTGGTACGATATATAAACAAAAGGACCGCATTATGGAGCATGTGAAAAGTGCAGCGGGTATGCAATCCACCATCATAAGCAAGAAGAGAGGGAAACTCATGGAAGAGATGGAGAAACTTCTTGATATATGGCACAAAAATCATCGGCAGCGGCGAAAATAGGAGGTAAATACACACACACACACACAGTCTCACACATACATTCACACACACGCGCGCTCTCTCTCTCTCTCTCTCTCTCAGCTGACTGCGTTTGCCTCTGTGTCCCTCTCTTCTTTTTATCTCATCAGTTTTCCATATTTTTAAAAAGCATATTAGTATTATTTAATGTTTTTTATTAGTGTTATTGTGTTATTAGTGATATTAGTGTTATTTAAATGCAGTACAAATGCATATAAATAACTTATACAAGCCTTAAACATATAATAACGACTTACGAACAAATTCAACTAACGAACGGGCGTCCGGAACCTAACTCTTTCGTAAGTTGAGGAGTGTCTGTATTCTATTTACAATGTGGATTTTTGTAGTGTACGTAAGTGTGTGTAAGTGTGTGTGTGTGTGTGTGTGCGTATATGTTTCTTGTATGTCATGGCTATTGTATTATATGATTACAGTTTTGATTCCTTTTCAGCCATATTTTAAGATGTGTTTTAAAAGAAGCAAGATTTGGAATAATTCTGATTGATATAAGTATTGTGTTCCAGTTATTGCATCCTGTAATTGAGAGAGTATTCTGAGCAAAGGTTGTTTTTCTGTACTGTACCTCACAATCCCCCCTGGCAGATGATCTGGTGCTGGATTCACGTTTTCTTTTTATATACTCCCTGAGCGGTGGTGGGGCCTGGTCATGTAGGGATATGAAAATGACGCAGCTATTTTAAAGAATTTGAAGTTATCAAAGCTTAACAGGTTATATTTTCTAAAACATTGCAGTGATGAAATGATTGCAGCTTCTTATCAAATACTTTTATGGCTTTTTTGTAAAGCTGTTCAATTGGTTTTAACGCAGTGGAGGGTCCATCTGCTTGTCTCCATGAAGACGTCGTTGCTTTGTCTGGAATGTCCTTTAGTATGGCATTAAAACATCTATCTCCATGGAGACAAGCAGGTGACGCCACAGTCCAAGCTATATGTCAGATCTGTGATGAGGCGAGCTCTCATGCGTGGATTTAAAGGTATTTTTGAGACATTACACACTTGTAAATGAAGCAATACAAATGTTTGATATAAAATCAGACTGTGTTTTGTTCCAGACAAATATCGTACTACGATAACAACCACTACTACAACTACAACAACAAATACTACAACTACAGCAACAACTACTACAACTACAGCAACAACTACAACCACTATAAGAACTACTGCTACCATAACAACCACTACTACAACTACAGCAACAACTACTAACATGTTTACTACCACAACAACTACAACCAGTATAAGAACTACCACTAAAACAACTACTACCATAACAACCACTACTACAACTACAACAACAAATACTACAACTACAGCAACATCTACTACAACTACAGCAACAACTACAACCACTATAAGAACTACTACTACAACAACTACTACCATAACAACCACTACTACAACTACAACAAATACTACAACTACAACAACCACTACTACAACTACAACAACAAATACTACAACTACAGCAACAACTTCTAACACTTTTACTACCACAACTACAACCACTATAAGAACTACCACTAAAACAACTACTACCATAACAACCACTACTACAACTACAGCAACAACTACTACAACTACAGCAACAACTACTACAACTACAGCAAAAACTACTACAACTACAGCAACAGCTACTAACATTATTACTACCACATCTTCAACCACTATAAGGACTACTACTACAACAACTACTACCATAACAACCACTACCACATCTACAACAAATACTACAAATACAGCAACAACTACTACAACTACAGCAACAACTACTACAACTACAGCAACAACTACTACAACTACAGCAACAACTACTAACATTATTACTACCACAACAACTACAACCACTATAAGGACTACTACTAAAACAACTACTACCATAACAACCACTACTACAACTACAACAAATACTACAACTACAGCAACAAATACTACAACTACAGCAACAACTACTACAACTACAGCAACAACTACTAACATTATTACTACCACAACAACTACAACTACAACCACTATAAGAACTACTACTACAACAACTACTACCATAACAACCACTACTACAACTACAACAACAAATACTACAACTACAGCAACAACTACTACAACTACAGCAACAACTACTAACATGTTTACTACCACAACAGCTACAACCACTATAAAAACTACCACTAAAACAACTACTACCATAACAACCACTACTACAACTACAACAAATACTACAACTACAGCAACAAATACTACAACTACAGCAACAACTACTACAACTACAGTAACAACTACTACAACTACAGCAACAACTACTAACATTATTACTACCACAACAACTACAACCACTATAAGGACTACTACTACTACAACAACTACTACCATAACAACCACTACTACAACTACAACAAATACTACAAATACAGCAACAAATACTACAACTACAGCAACAACTACTACAACTACAGCAACAACTACTACAACTACAGCAACAACTACTAACATTATTACTACCACAACAACTACAACTACAACCACTATAAGAACTACTACTACTACTACCACCACAGCAACTACTACTACAGCTATTACTACTACTACTACTACTATAACTACTACTACTACTACAACAACAATAACAAGCACCACTATTAGTACTGTATTGCTGTTTCTAGGAAGTGGATATCCTGTGTTCCTCGTCTCAATCAGGAGGTTGTGGGTTCGACTCCTGCTCTGTCACGATATCTAACAATAGAAAATAAAAAGGTTGCTGACACCAAAAAGTTTCTTAGTGCACCTTGAAAGTTTGATCTGCATAATTATCTGCAATTTTAACTAAATATTAATTTGAGTTGTTGCAATTATTAAACCTCAAAGGCTGCAGTTATTTAAACAACAGAATGTCCTCAGCGAGAACAAAATGTCTTGTCTTTTTCTAGACAACGCTGTTCAGATCTCCACATGTTCTGAAATGCGTGGGATTGTTGTAGCCTTTTATTTATTTATCAGTTTATTTTCAGGCTGTTTACAGTGTGCGCTCTGAACAGGTTAATTGGAAATGTAATTGCAATGTTTCACGTGTTTCAAACGTTTTGTTTGTTTCAATTAAAGATTTATATATTTATAGATGTAACGCACATTTCAAACAAAATGTGCTCACAGCATAAAACACACTGTTTATTTTACATAATTCAAACAAAAACATTAGGCACCATTTAACTTTTGTTACTGAAAATCTTTTAAATTGAAATAGTTACAGATAAGAACAATAATGTGTATGTGCATATAACTGTAGGTTGGCGGTTCAATTTCACATCAAGCTGCCATTTGGACCCTTGGGCACTACACCAAACCTGCATGTTTCAATGTCCCAGTGCTAATTATAATCTAAAAGTCTTAAAAGGCTCATATTACACTATTTTCTTATGTATGTCATGTTTCCTCATCAAAAACATACCCGGAGTTCTCCTCTCAAACAAATTCACTGTCCATTTAAACCTCATACACCTTCAACTGAATCATTTGGATGATTTTAGTCCTTGAATTTAAAGGGATAGTGCGGGTTTTTTTTGTTTTTTTATGTGAATCTGTATGGCGTCCCCTTCAGCAGTGTCGTCCATTAACACTGACTTACCCCTGACAGTGTCCTCTGAGCTGAGTTCTGTATTGTATGTTGTATTTTTATGTATTTGCCTGCCTAGGGACTACGGATGAAAACTAGTTTTGTAGCTAAAATTCTGCAATTTACATTTGTTTTATTCTTATGTTCATTAATGGGCATTGTCCCTATCAAATAAATAAATAAACAAATAAATGTAGCTCGCGAAAGTAGGTCTGGCAAGTTATCGGGGACAGTTAATAAAGCTTGTTTTTCTTCTCAAAACAATATTTGTCCAAGAACTGATATATTTGCGTCACAAAACAGATGTCCGTGAAAAATTCAGCAGGCGGAATCTCTTGGTACTATTTTCTCACGAGTCGTATCACTGCGCGCCTATTAGTATTATTAGCCTGTTCACTTGTAACTGTTTTGTGACGCAAATAAATCACTCTTTGGACAAATATTGTTTTGAGAAGAAAAACAAGCTTTATTAACTGTCCCCGATAACTTACCGGATCTACTTTCGTGAGCTACAGAACCGGGGCAGAACTGGGCTCAGAGGACACTGTCAGGGGTAAGTCAGTGTTAATGGACGATGCTGCTGAAGGGGACGCCATACAGATTCACATAAAAAACAAACAAAAAAAAAACGCACTATCCCTTTAAAGTAAAAGGTAGCTGTGTTGAAAATGATCACAACATGACATCACAAGGTGGAACAGAGCATTTTGAGATTTGGCGACGTAGACTCACTGAAACGTGTCAATGAAACCAAACAGCTCTGTTTTTGATGAAGTAACAACATTCTAACATGGCTTAAAGCTCACAAGAGTCAATTTTCAAAAGTAATAATTGTTAAGTTGTTAAAAAAGTTAAAGGTGCATTGTGTAACTTTTCTGGTAGAGGGTCCGTCACCTGTTTCCATGGAGATGTCGTTGCTCTGCCTGGAATGTTCCACAGTGTGATATTAAACAGCTCTACCTTACATTTATTCAATCACAGGAGGTTTTATAGCTCAAAAATACCTAGAAAAACAGACATTCTGACTGTGAGCGGGGCTGCCTCTCCATAGATCTGACCTGTAACTTGGTCTGGTTTGGTCTCCATGGAGATATAAATGTTTAAAACCAAACTGCGAAACATTGCATTGCACTAGAGATTCCAGCACTGACTTTGAAGAACTGGTTGAGGTGAGATGTTTCTTCAAGGTTCTTCTTGGTTCCTTTGGTCCAAACATTGTTCCTTGACCTGGGGAACCTTGAACCTTGAACCTTGAAATGCGATGAGGTGTTTAGTTGTCTTTAATATTTTACGTGCCCAAGGTCCGAGTTAACGATCGGTAACCCGGTGATCAATACTCCAATAAATCAATAAATGTTCCGCACTATTGGGACTCAAACGACCACAGGCCATTATTCACGTCATGTCATGTTAATAAAGGGTCTATATTTTCTTCTCTCAAGCTGAAACACTCTGTTCCACCTTGTGATGTCATGTGGTAATACAGGTAGTGCTCCACTGTATTTTTAAACTTCATACTTCTTCCCTAAAGTCATTTGGATTTTCAGCCCTGGAATTGCCAAACTACTGAACTGACGTAAAAGGCAGCTGTTAATCTGAAAGCGACCACTACATGGCATCACAAGGTGGAACGGAGCATTTAAGGTTTAGAGATGTACAAAACAGCCACTTCACCAGAGAATGTACCAACACAGACGGGAGAGCCAGAGTGGACCTTCATCTGCCGTACATCTCCGCCTAGAAGCCACGGGCCACTCCTGTGAGGACAGTGAGGTCCAGATCTTGGCCAGAGAAAAGAACTGGTTTGAGAGAGGAGTTAAAGAGGCTATTTTTGTCAAGAAAGAGAATCCTTCCTTGAACAGAAATGGAGGTCTCAGACATCATTTGTCTCCCATCCATAACTCTATCCTCAAATGTGTGTAGAATCCCTCAGTCGTCCAGGTAGAATCCATGATAAAAGGAGAAATTCAATTTGTCAACTGGACAAAGTTTATTTGGTCGAAAACGTTTCGCAGCTCATCCGAGTTGCTTTGTCAGTTCTGGTTAGAGTGCTGATGGACACTGCTTATATCTAGCTGCAGGGAGGAGCTAACTACACTGAAATTATTCTGAAACTATCCCACCTCTTTGTTTTCAGCTTTCTGTCTTTTGTTTTACAGTTTCTCTCTGGCGTCTAGTTTAGCATACCCATTCAAACCCTAATAGCTGTTTTCACACCTCTGGACCTGCCCTGGCTGCCCTATTGTTTCCTTTGTTTGTTTTGATTTAGGTTTGAGAATGGAATTATATATGGGAGACAAATTATGTCTGACTCCCCCATTCCTGTTTAAAGTATTTTCTTTTTTTTGACAAAACAGCCTCTTTAACTCCCCTCTCAAACCAGTTCTTTTCCCTGGCTAAGATCTGAACCTCACTGTCCTCAAAGGAGTGGCCCGTGGCTTCAAGGTGGAGATGTACGCCAGATGACGGTCCACTCTGGCACGCCCGTCTGTGTTGGTACATCCTCTTGTGAAGTCTATCCTCAAACTTAAATCAAAACAAACAAAGAAAACAATAGGGCAGCAGGTCAGGTCCAGAGGTTTGAAAACACCCATTATGGTACTGAATGGTTCTGCTAACAAGACCCACACTCCACTCCCACTGCAGATCTAACAGGCCCACCTAACTAACACAAACTGAAAACAAGTAGGTGTGGTAGTTTCAAAGTAATTTCATTGTAGTTAGCTCCTCTCATCAGGCAGATATAGGCAGTGTCCACCAGCGTCTGACCAGAACTGAAGAAGTAGCTTGGATGAGCTGCAAAACGTATTCGACCAAATAAACTTTTGTTCAGTTGATAAAATGAATTTCTCCTTTTGCTTTTCGAGATGTAAAGAGTCACTCAAACATGTGTGAATGAAACAAAAACACAACTCCAGGTATGAGGAGGTAACAACGTTCTAACATGTCTTAAAGGGATAGTTTGGGTTTTTTGATGTGAAATCTAAATTGCTTGTTGGTGATTATTATTATTAGCCTGTTCACTTGTAAACATCGCCACTTACAAGTGAACAGGCTAATAATAATAATAATAGGTGCGCAGTGATACGACTCGAGAGAAAATAGCACCAAGCGATTTAGACTTCTGACTTTTTCGTGGGCAACTGTTGTGTGACACAAATATATCACTTTTTGGACAAATATTGTTTTGAGAAGAAAAACAAGCTTTATTCAACGGCACTGCCATGTCCTGGGACGCAACGCGTGCACCACGTGCACCACCACCGGCACAAGGCCGCGCGTACACCGGGGCTGCGAGCACGAAAACGATCCGGCCACAAACCAGCCGCACGAAATCAGCAAAGGGTGGCCCGTGGTGGTTTAATCCCGGTTTAGTCCTGGTCTAGACCTGGTCCAGTCCTGGTTTAGTTCAGGTCCAGTCCAGGTTTAGTTCTGGTCTAGACCTGGTTTAGTTCTAGTCTCTTAGCCAATCAGGACGCAGAACACAATGTCACACTATTAAAAAAATGTTACACTATAAAAAGAAAATTGAAAAAAAATAAAAATTAAAAATAAATCCGCGAACTGCGATAGAGCGAGGGATTACTGTATTTTGTTATTCAGCATCAATACATTTGTCTGCTTTTTACTAAGGAATAATTAATTGAGGAATATACAATATAATAATACTATGATATATTTATGACTCAGTGTTATGTATACTATAGCTTATATTCTTAAAGATCCTATTGAAACACTAAAATTCAGTTGAAAAACGCTGCTTATCATCGTCGATCGATAAGGTCAATCAACTATAGATTAATGAAGTGTGTGTGTGTGTGTGTGTTAGAAAGTGTGTGTGTGGGTCAGAGTGAGTTAGGGAGTGTAACAAAGTTTAATACAAGTTTGTTTTAGCTGTTACTGGTTTCAACTCAATGCTGAAACAATGTTGAAAACATGTGAAAGAGTTTGGTTTTCGATATACAGATCACTTTTGCCAATAAATAACCAATAATTACATTATCACTGTTTTGTTTGAGTCTATGATGTATTTTACTGAACATGAGTATTTACAATACAAATATTTTATAACAGGTTGGGCACATTAGCCAGTGATTATTACTTACACTTTCTTATATATTGCCTTTCACTTTATTAAGATCAGATTCTGCAGCTAAAATTACAACAATACGCCAAAGGTGACTTGACTTGGACTTGACTTGACCTATTATAGGACTTGACTTGACTTGACATAGCCTGTGACTTGACTTGACTTGCCCAAGAAAAAAATACTTGGGACTTACTTGGGACTTGAAGGTGAAGACTTGAGACTTACTTGAGACTTGCACATGTGTGACTTGGTCCCATGTCTGCTATTCATATGTACAATTTACATCATACATACTCACAATGAGACTGGAAGCATCTCACTTCAGTGCAGACATTTAAGTACAATATATACAACACAGCAGGATATTTACAACACAGTACAGAAGGAAAAAAAAGTGTAAAAAATTAGTGCAAAAAAGTCCTGTACTCCGCATTAGTTACCAGGTTAATGCAAGTCTTGCTCAGATATTGCAACAGGGGTGACACATACAACCATATATTCAAGATTCGAGATTCAAGATTCAAGATTGTTTATTTGTCATATGCAGAATCAACACAAGGTCAACAATGCAATGAAATGCTTAGGATCAGAAGAACCGTTGACTCGCTAAGATAGTCAGAAGTACTAATAACATGCAATAATAGTACATGGTAAAAAGTGTTGCAAAAAGTGCAAGGGAAGAAGTAAACAATATAATAAAAATATGTAATAAAATGTAATAAAAAATACAAGGTACAATGTACAAAGGTGCAGGTAGGATTAAGTCAAACACACATATATACACACACACATATATATAATAATTATAATAATTCATAGCATTTATATAGCGCCTTTCATGACACCCAAAGCGCTTTACAGTTCATTGTTCATTCACTCCACACTCGGTGGTGGTGAGCTACTTTCGGTAGCCACAGCAGCCCTGGGGCAGACTGACGGAAGCGAGGCTGCCAATCTGCGCCATCGACCCCTCCGACCACCTCCAACTCTCACGCACACAGCACTTTTTTGCAACTGGCACCCCCCCGTACAAACACACTCATATATATACACACACTTAAGAGTCTCTACATTGTAAAGGGAGATGTTTCACAGAACTCAGTTTAGCATATATACTGTATTAAATGTTGCCAACAAGCTATAACACCACAGGATATTACACTGTAATTAGGTATTGCACAACAACAGGTGGATATGCTACAAAAAATATTACACTGTAATAAATATTGTTCATGAAGATATATTGCACTGTGTGCAACAGGTGGATGGGAGGAGAGTGGGGGACTGGTATATTCTCCTGGGACCTGAAGAAAAAAAGTGTATCTAAATTATTATTATTATTTTAATTTTCTATTTGGAGGTAAATTAACACCTTAGCATTTACATTTTGTTAATTTTATTTTTATTCATAATGTTGTAACATGTCCTCTGTAATGGACGTCGGGGACATTTTGGTGTTAAATCTAAGTTAACAGGCTAACAAAAACTTTTTTTTTTTGATGACCAACATCTCTGACAAGCTTCTACATTTGCCTCAAAAAGTTCTTAGACTCCCTTTTAATTTCTTATTTATTTTTTATATATTATGTATGATTTATTTTTTTATTTATGTATTTGAGTATTTATTTACATTTTTTAAATGTATAACTTATTTATTTATATATTTTTTTACATTTTTAGATTTTTTTTAATTTTTAATTTTATTTTTTAATCATAGTGCAGCCACAAACTAGAATCTCAAAACAATTAAAAGATAGACTGGTTAACTCAATGTCCACTATAAAGGACACAAATGAATGGGCCGGGTCTCAGGAGGATATGGGGTACAAATGAAAAAAAAAAAAAAAAAAATCCACTATTCACTAGTGTTTTTACTTTTTATTTTTTTTATTTTGGGCAAGTAAATAAGCAATTTACATTTAGTGTAATAACAGAAATAACAATAATATAATAATCAAAAAAAAAAAAAAAAAATTGCCCAAAAAGGAGTGTGATCTGCAGCTGTCCACTGGAGGGGCTGACAGCTGTGTGGCTCTTTGTTGTGATGACAATATGGACTGATGTGTTGAGTCTGAGTGATTGTATAGTTCCCACTTCTATGTTTTTCTTTATTTTTTTGTTCTGCCGTGTCACGTCTGTATGCTATGTTAACGACCCCTCCGAGCCAAATTTCTCCATGAAAAGACAAAATAAATGGCTTGTATCTTTTATTAAGTCATTTTAAATCTATGTCACTATTTAAAATCACACAAGCACATTAGGTCTTCATGAATTATCTTTGCGTGACATCAGTGTGTCACATTTCTAAGTATTTCTGAATCATAAAACCACCTGTAATTGAGTAAATGTAAGGTAGAACTGTTGAATGTCCTACTGTGGAACATTCCAGGCAGAGCAATGACATTCAAATAGAAACAAGCAGATGACCTTCCCCCAAAAAGGTTGCACAACGCACCTTTAATACTCCCTTTAATATGGAAGACCGGCGGACCCAATTTCTCAGATATAAAGGAAAATATCTCGATTTTCAGCATTAGTGGACTCCCCGCAGAGTTCCACAGACCCCGGCCCTCCCTTTCGAAATCATTACATCGAATTCTAAGGATGTCAACACAACCTAATCCTTCACCATTAAATATTTACTGTAAAATATGCACCAAATCCATGTGCACACAGCTGGAGGTAGACGATTCCCTCGTCTATCCATCCGGGAAAAGTCCAAAGGAAAAGATTTGGGATAACCAAAAGATATTATTTCCTATAAGCGCACACAAAGCCGCACATTTTTAATCTCACATGTATGAACCCGGTACACATCCCCAGCCATGTAGATAAAACGCGTGAGAATAACAAGCACATATCTGATTGGAAAAAGGCTGCGTTTGAAAAGAGTGAATGAAAGAGCGATGTAGAAGAGGAGCCGAGGGAGGACTGCGTTCAACCTCCTGCTGTTACAGTCCCTATATCCCTGTCCTGCTTTTTATATTCCAGTACTGCAGGAAAATCCTCATTGATACTCTTAAGATGGGGTACATGTAAGATCTTTTGGTGTATAACAGATTTTTTTTTGTTTTGTTTTTTTGTATGGTTTTATTTGCATTTTTCTCATATTAAAACAAAATTAAAGTGTACAGCTCGGGAAAAAAATAAGAGACCACTGCGTTTTTTTTTCTGAAATCAGCATCTCTACATGTATTACAGCCATTCCATTTCAGCGTCTGTTGAATTCTGTGAGCTTTACAAAAAGGCATCAGAAAAGGGTGTAGGCTGAAGATTGAAGTTATTAGCATTTTAATCTTAACTTCTGCGAAAATACAGGACTGATGACGACACAAGGACACATCTTGCCAGTCGTCACACCATCTCACACACGACTGAAGCACAGTAGTTGTTTATATACAGGAGTCTGCTATGCTGGTATGCTGAGGATGCAGCCTCTAAGATTACTACCTATAGTTGTTACCTTTTAAGGGTGTTTTGAGTTACATAAACATAGTCTATAGCTGAAGGAAAAGAACAGGTGGTGATATACAATTACACCTCAGTTGCTAAAATTCCCTTAAAACTAAGGTTACACAGTTTCCACAGTATACTTTAATACAGCGATATGAGAATACACATGTATATAAAAGAATGAATCTCACAACTCCAACACAAACACAAAGCTGAGCTACTTCAGTTCTTGCACCAGGAGTGGAATAAAGTCACCCAAGAACAATGTGAAAGACTTGTGGAGAGCGTGCCAAGACGCATGAAAGCTCTGATTAAAAATAAGGGTTATTGCACCAAATATTGATTTCTGAACTCTTCTTAAAGGGATAGTGTGTTTTTTTGTTGTTGTTTTTTTCACGCACCACGCTGTGCAACAGGGGAACTCCCTTCCTGGTGTCGTCCATTAACACTGACTTACCGATGGCAGCGTCGTCTGTCCCCAGTTCTGCTCCGACTTTATTTTTCCGCACTGAAAAATAGTTCCCACCCAAAATGACCAAGGCAAGCTCTCCGTGTTGATTTGCACATTTATTTGTCACTCGATATGAATGCGCACTACACAGAAAGTAATTGGCGAAACGCATCGAGCAAATTAATTCCTTTTGGCCGAAATCTTATCTCTGCGCGCCGTTAGACTCCAGCCTAGGGTCTGAATGGCCCTGCTCTTTAATGCACTTTAATGATAATATTAATTACATGCCCTGATGCTGCTGCCAATACTGCTGTACTGATGTCAAATGTTTACAAATGTTTACACTGGGGTTATTTAGGGGTTATTGAGGGGTATTTATTTCACTGGGTTTGCACTTTACTATTTTGCACTTTACAACTACGTATGTGGATGCTCCAAACACACTTTCGTTGTTCTTTCTTGTGCAATGACAATTAAAACTTAATCTGAAATCTGAATCTGTATTACTTATTATTAGCCTGTTCACTTGTAAGCGGATGTTTACAAGTGAACAGGCTAATAATAATAATAGGCGCGCAGTGATACAACTCGAGAGAAAATAACCCCAATGTGAATTAGGCTGTTTGTGATGCAAATATATCACTTTTTGGACAAATGTTGTTTTGAGAAGAAAAACGAGCTTTATTAACTGTCCCCGCTAACTTACCGGAACTACGTTCGCGAGCTACGGAACTGGAGCTGAACTGGGCCCAGACGCTGTCATTGGTAAGTCAGTGTTAATGGACGACACTTTTGAAGGGAACAGATTCAGATTCACATAAAAAAAACCAAAAAAAAAACGCACTATCCCTTTAAGTGTAAACATTAGTATTATGTTGTTTTAAAATGAATTTGATCTTGTTTCTTTGCTTTGAGGTCTGAAAACATGCATCTTTTTTGTTAGTTTGACCATTTGTCATTTTCTGTAAATAAATGCTCTAAACGATCATATTTTTATTTGGAATTTAGAGGAAATGTTGTCAGTAGTTTATAGACTCAAACAAAAAATGCTCCTTTTGCCCAAACACATACCTATAAGTAGTAAAATCAGAAAAAATGGATCATTTTGCAGTGGTCTCTTATTTTTTTTTCCAGAGCTGTATATTGGTTTCATTGATAGTGGAGTTGACTGAAGGGTGAAGAAAATAGCTGAACAAAAAGCTTCGAGTAGTATCTGATTTTCTATCCTTTGAAAACCCTACTTTATACATTTTTCTCATGACATAGTTTCTTTGTATTGACAGTGTGCACTTACATTTATACAGTTTATCTGCCATGTCTGTGTGGGACTGGTATAACACAACAGCAACAGTAAAAATGGATTTCTCTTGTGTTACCTCAGATATACTGTAGGAGCCCCGGCCTTTTAATTTTGAGTCCAGTTTCACATGGCGCCAGCCCGTTCTAGACTCCACAGACCCACCTTTTTCCAGTAATCTGCTCTCCGGATAGTCGTCCCCTTAGAATTAGGAGGTTCTATCTGCGTTCTGTGGACTTCTGAGATATTTAGGTTTAAAGTTTTGACCTCTACAGCAGAAATAAAAGAGAGGATACACTTAATACATGGGAATAAAGGTCAACCTCAAGAGAGTCTAAACTGAGAAACCTAAATTAGTGACATTTGTGAAAGTGGGTGTTCTGGGAAGTGGTCTTTCACAGATAGAAACTTCTAATTAATAAGTTTAGTATAGTTTAGAAATAAACTTTTCCTATTCGGTCACAAATAAAGGTCACTGGATATAAATTTGTTCATTTCTTTTTTTGTTTTTTAGGCTCCCTAGATTTGAAATAGTCTTCCTTATTTAGTTGAACGCTAACAGCTTACACCATTTTACTTGTGCAAAACATATCAAATATAAGATTAAAATTTCAGCTTTCTTTTGATTTTATATAAGTCAAATAAAATTACTCAAAATGCCTAAAAATGTATGTGGAATTTGTGCTGAAATGTCCTTTTACAGCAAAAATACTGTTGTCTGTAGCAGAACAAGGATGGGACGGTGACGTTCCTGTGCAGTTAACTCTGATTGGTCAATTTAAATTCATGCTGAGTTCTGATTGGTTCAAGTGGATAGACCCTTATACTGTAACACCATGAATGAATCCTCAAAACTGTATGTTTTGGCTCATAACATCCTCAAAAAAGCACCAAACTTCATAAAATGTTGATATAGTGTACAGTAGGAACCCAGGAACAAGAATATACAGTATGAATAACTCCATTTTGACAAAAATGTGAGATAGAACTTTCAAATTCTAAGGGGACCTTGTACAGTCATACCTCACCTTACAAAATTAATTCGTTCCAGAAGTGGTTTCGTAATGTGATTTTTTTCGTAAGTAGAGTCGCAATGGGGGATTCGGGCTGCTGCGAAGCCGAGCGCGCATCCAAGCGTGCATTATTTGAATTTTTGAGATTTCACGTTTCGTAACTTGAATTTTCTTTCGTATTCAGAGACGAAAATTTTACGTAAACGTGTTTCGTAACCTGGATTATTCGTTAGTTGGGTCTTTCGTAAGGTGAGGTATGACTGTATCTTAATGTAAAACAATCCATAAATAATCTCATATCACTTGAATTTTCCATGTTTAAAGAGGGACTGTATAACTTTCCTAGTGAAGGGTCTGGCATGGTTGTCTACTGATGATATTGCTTTTCCTCGAATGTCCCACTGTATGGCTTTACATTTCCACAAGACGAAACATGAGATTGGGTCCATGTGAACGAAACGAGATTTTGACTATTAACAATAAAACAAAAGCATGATTCAGTTCACAATTTTGTTTTTCAGTTCTGGAACTGGAATTCACAATTTCTGGAACTACAGTCACTCCCTTACATAAACACTGAAAAATAACAGTTTTTCTCAAAGTTTTGCAGCATTTTTATCTCACAGGATCTTGAGGAACGAGATCTTGTCCCATCTCAAGAATTAAAGGTGCACATGTAACTTTTCGTTTGGGGGTTTGTCACCGTCTTGTTTCTATGGATACGTCTTTGCTCTGTTTAGAGTCACTGCGTGCACATAGTAGGATCGGGTTGGATTTCTCCAAATCCGATCCCGTTACTCGGTGGGTGGTCTGTCCTTAGATCCAAGTGCACATGAAACTCGTGTAATTGGATAATGGTCAGTGACCTGGCCGGCTCCGCTACGCTACGCTATGTGGCGCTGTAGTCCAACTACTTCCGGGTGATGGCTACTCAATAAAAACACAACAAACTACGTGGCGGTATACAAAGATGGCGCTTGAGGAGTTTGACGGTGCAGCATTGGTGTACGTGTTGTGCATTCTTTCTTCGCAGCTATGATTTCGTCTGACTTTTCCGGCAACAATCGCTACTTATGATGGTGTCGTCGCCTCCTGCCACTTCCAGGTAAAATCCCTGGCGAAAATTCCTGCACATGCGCAGTACGCCAATCCGATCCGATATCGTGCACAAGGCGGCACCAAGAGGATTACTATCAGCCTAAGCCAGGGGTTCCAATCGGATTCGGGAAACCAATCCCTATACGATCCTTAGCCTGTGCACATGAATTCAATACGATCTCAATCCGTTTGCAATCGGATTACACTCGTCCATGTGCACGCAGTGAATGTTCCACAGTATGACATTAAACAGCTCTACCTTACATTTATTCAATTACAGGTGGATTTATAGCTCAAAAATACAAATTTTTTTCTGCAGATCTGACTTATTTTATTATTATTACTTATCTTGTCTGTATGCACTTTTTTGGTTATAACTTTCTTTGCACTAAACTGCCTGGAGCTACTGCGGCAAGTAAATTTCTCCTATGTGAGATCAATAAAGTCTTATCTTATCTTATGGTTTCATTGATATGTTCAATACCATACTGTGGAGCAAAGCAATGACATCTCCATGGAGAAAAGCATTTGATGATTAACCAGTTAATGAAGTTACAAGTTACACCTTTAACACATATCTCACATATTTTTTTGTTAACGCTACTTGTTAAACGTTCCAAACAAAGCCATAACATCTCCATGGAGACCAGAAGCAGACAAAGTAGTGCTGAACACATTTGTAAAAAATACGATTTTTCTGACAACAATGGGATTGTGATATGATTTGAGATTTGCGTTTTCTAGTTTAAAGGTCACATTTGGAACACATCCAGGGGTATTGACTTTTGAGAGAAGACTGAGATATGAACTGTTAAACCTTACAAAAACAGCAGTCAAAGTGTTTGTACATGTGTAAATCACAGAATACACTGTTTTTATAATAAGACAGGATGTTTTCTTGTTTTGCAGAGGAAATTCTGTTACTTAATGGAGTCTATTCGTACAGTATACATGACTTCCTTTGGTGATAGTAATTCAAATTGACAAAATCTTGGAAAACTAAGAAAATGGTTTGGTTTTCTTCATCTAGATGTCATTGTATTCATTCTTATTTTGTTTATGAATGCCTATTCTTTTGTGTCTTATAATTTGTTTAACTTAATTTAAAAGAAAAGATGTGATTGTTGCAGATCAACAGTTCCAACCAGCTGCCTGTAAGTGACACCGAAGATGCGATTAGAGTCCCGTCCCCCGTGGAAAGCTTTGGCAGGTTGTGAAGACGCTGCTGCTGAATCCACGGTTTTATCACAAGCCCAGTGCCGGTAATTACGCCGGAAGTCGCCATCCGTATGTTTCCAAACGTCTTCCAGTAAGTGTGAATAGCCTTTGCAATTAGCTAACTGTAAGCATTCATTATCATTTTAACGATGAGTGTTTAATATAGTACAATGGTCCCTCGCTATATCGCGGTTCACTTTTCGCGGCCTCACTGTTTTGCGGATTAAAAAAAAAATATATATATATATATATATATATATATATATATATTTTTTTTTATAGTGTATCAACATTGTGTTCTGCGTCCTGATTGGCTAAGGGACTGTAGACCTTTGCCAATTTGTCAGTCGTTCTCCTCCGTGTCTCCTGTACAGAACAGAATGTGTTCAGTTTGCCGGATTTATATAGATGTTATAGAGGAGGGACGCGGGACTAAGTCCAGACCAGGACTAAGACATGAGGACCAGACTGGGACCAGACCAGGACCAGACTGGAACTAGCCCAGGACCAGACCGGGACTAAGACATGAGGACCAGACCGGGACCAGACCGGAACTAGACCAGGACCAGACCAGGACTAGACCGGGACTAAGACATGAGGATCAGACCGGGAACAGACCGGGAGTAGACCGGGACTAAGACATGAGGACCAGACCGGGACTAGACCGGGACTAAGACATGAGGACCAGACCGGGACCAGACCGGGACCAGACCGGGACCAGACCGGGACCAGACCGGGACCAGACCGGGACCAGACCGGGACCAGACCGGGACTAGACCAGGACTAAACCAGATCTAAGCCAGGACTAAACCAGGATAAAACCTTGTTTCCTGCGGCTCTTGTGTTCATATCGAGGTTTGATGTGCGTGTTCGCTTCGTGGCTCGGACTGCGTCATTGGCCGTGGCCGTGGTCCCGACGGGGAGGCACGGTCCGGACACTGCCAGTGTCACCGGCCTCGGTCTCGTGCTCACAGCCCCGGGTGGGACACACGGCCTCGCGCCGGTCATGCTGCTCTATCACGGATTTGACCACAATGAATGGGTGCACATGTCCCACGCTACATTTTGTTGAAAATCTACGAAAGTTTGACTGTTTAAACAAGAGAGAAATGTGAGAAAATGTTCATTCCAGTCTGAGAAGTGTATAATGTGTGTGGTGAGGCGTTTACAGCCTTAAAACATGTATAATAATTGTAAAATATAAAGTTGTCCTACTTCAAGGATTTTGCTTATTGCGGGTTATTTTTAGAACGTAACCCCTGTGATAAACGAGGGACCACTGTATATCAATCAATCAAAGAACTTTATTTATCTCCTAGGGGCAATTTAAACACATTGAGATGTTGTGGTGTAGAACTGAACATGAGCCAGGTAGTCTAATTGAGGAAGGAAACAGTTATCAGGACAAAGGTGGATTTCCTCCTCTGTGACCTGTAGCCCGGACAGAACAGCTGGCATCCAGATAAAGCCAGGTGAATTCTGGGAACATGGCTGTGATGCGTCCTGGAGGATCTCGGTGCCTCTCCTCACAATGTGCTGCTCACAGGCAATGCCATGTGATGAAAGCTCTGTGATGATTTTCAAAATAACAGCGATCAGCCATAAGAGAGCTGCAATTCTAGAGCAGAAATTGTCCGAATTATTCTAGTGAACGTGTATGGAGTTTAAAATCACGACACTTCCTATATTACCACGTGACATCATAAGGTGGAGATTGGTTTGAAAGAAGAATTCAGTCTAAATCTGCAGCGTTTGTGTGTTAAACATGTGTGAATGAAACAAAACACAACTCCAGGGCTGTTTGTAATGAGGAGATCAGAAAATAGCTTAATATGAGCCCTTTATTCCTTCTTCTTCTTCTTATTATTATTATTATATAACAATTGAAATTGTAATTGCTATACATCTTGCAGCCTACTACACCAAATGTACCTTTAAATGCTGTTATGTGTTTATTCTAGGGCTTTCAGTTTAACGCGTTAATTAGATGAATTAATTAACGCATTATAAAAATTAATGCAATTAATTATGAGTGGAAATTCAGTGCACACGTTGCCTGGAAGAATCCATGACTCATCGCTGTACCAGCGAGTGAGTCTGGTAACGCCTGATCCACAGAATGCGCTGCGGTTGCGCGTAGACAGACAGCTAAGTGAACCAATCAGAGATTGCGCCATCTTGATTCAAAACTGAGGCGGAACTTCCGCTGCCTAAGAGTGACTTTGCGGGCAAAGGCGGGTGCACTGACGTCACCATCTTTGAACGAATCAGAATCGCGAAGTCCGTTTGGAACCGGAGGAGCGAGGGTGGATGGAGAGTGTCCAAATGGTATCGCGGTGTATAGGAAATACAGAGAGATATCATTTGGCTGGCCAGGTAAGTGCACACGCAGTTTAAATTTGACCCATTGAAGGACCTGTAGGCGACTTGGCAGTGGCACGTCACTTCCACCTGCGTCGCTAATCAAACAAAGCCTGGGGGAAACTGACATGGACTCGACTCAGGGGGCGAGGCGAGCGAATCGCTGCCAGGGCCCGTGAACGGCAACTTTATTTATAAAAAGAACGAAGATGGGACGATCAACAAGAACGCGGTGATTTGTAGCTTTGTAAAAAAGAATTTTCCGATCACCGAAGCTGCTCCAGCCTGACGGATCATTGGAACGCTAAACACGTCCGGACAAGTTCCATTGTTACCGGTGATAGAGCGAGAGTGAGCGCACTTCAACAAACCACGCTTGCAGATCTCTCTCTCTCTCATGATAATAATAATAAGCGCAGAGTCAAAAAAAGTTACAAAAGTACCGAAACGGGTCAAATTGAATCAAAATAAAGTATTTCTCTACCGCTATAGCGGAAATTAACCTAAAAAGACTTTTCGTGGTCGCGCTCACCGCATTGTTTCAATGCTAGCGTTAGCATTAGCTTAGCCGCATTGTGAATGGAGATCTGCTGCGCCACAATATGAAGTGAGCAGCCGCACAGCGCAGTCCCGCACAGAGCACAAATGATCGCCACACGAAAGCTGAATTAGTATTTAAACATGTCCTAAAGTCTATAAAGTCCATTTGATGCAGAAATATGACAATAATTATGACTCACCCCATGTTGTGTATCGTGTGTTTAGGAGCTAAATCACACTGTACACAAGCTCCGGAGAAACGGACGTGTCCCAAACCTGTCCCGAAGGTCTCCTGAACATGTCATGTGTCCAAGTAGAAGTTAAAAGTCCATTTTCATGTCCTTTAGTGTCCTGCAGTGCTGCTTACATATGCAGGAGCTCTTCACAGCTGATCGGCGCTTCTCGCAATGGGATTGGCGGGCGTGCGAGCTTGGCAAAATATGTTGATTTATACACGCCCATTTCTTTCTGGAAAAACGAGCCTATTTGAAATTAAAAATTTATGTTTTTAACATCACTAATGCTGTTATCTGAAACATGGAGAGGCTTCTTCATGATCTCAACTAGCACATTCTGCAAAAAACTGAAAATCACAAATTTTGAAAAACAAAAAACAAAAAAAAAAACACATTTTCTGAGAATGTGTAATGCCGACTTGCGGGCTTTAAGTCCGTAGTGCGTCACAATTCATAGCATTTATATAGCGCCTTTCATGACACCCAAAGCGCTTTACAGTTCATTGTTCATTCACTCCACACTTGGTGGTAGTAAGCTACTTTTTGTAGCCACAGCTGCCCTGGGGCAGACTGACGGAAGCGAGGCTGCCAATCTGCGCCATTGGCCCCTCCGACCACCTCCAACACTCACACACACAGCACTTTCATACTAGGCAATGTGGGTGAAGTGTCTTGCCTAAGGACACGACGTTTTTTGCAACTGGCGCCCCCCTGTGGCACCTGGAATTCTGGAATTCCAGGTGGAGGTGGAATTCCCAGCGTCTTCCATCCAAGTACTAACCAGGCCCTGCCCTGCTGAGCTTCTGAGATAAAATAAGATAATCCTTTATTTGTCCCACAATGGGGAAATTGCAGTGTCACAACGCAAGTTTCAGAAACAGTAGGAAAATATGAGCATGCATCAAAATTAAGATAAATAATAATAATAAGTATGTACAATCGACTAAAAAACACAACACTGTAAGGTTAAAAGGCACAGGAACGCTGCACAATGAATGTCTTTGATTCTGAGTAGTGAACAAACAGCAGTTAAAGTGCTGTTGTGACGTTGGACCCACCACCTGCGGGTGGATTCATGGGGGCTGGTGCATTGTGTTCTGGGCAGCAGATCTGCCTGGACTGCTGCCCCCGGGACCCAGAAAATGGAAAAGCGGAAGAAGACGAATGAATGACACATGGTTGCTATGGAGATGAACATGACTAGCATTGATCATTGTACAATCATTGATCTGATGGGATCAGGCTTTTGACAAGCAGGTATGGCCACTCATGAGATTAAAATGGGATTAATTTGATTAATTAATTACAAATCCTGTAATTAATTTGATTTTTTTTTTTTTTAAATCGCCTGACAGCACTAATATTCCATGACTGTATTTTCCAGTTTAACTCCTGATATGTTTTAAAGTGCCCTAGGAAGTGCATTATCTTATTCATTTGATTCTGAAAGTCTCCAGTTCATTATCACCGTGACCCTGTAGCCGTCCCTCCTCTCCCCTCGTAAGTGCTCTGATTTGCAGCTGTGTTTGGCGACTCCGGGCCTGCTCCATCTGGTTCTCTGTGGTCAGGAGTCCCGGCTCGTGTGGAAATTATGTTATGACCATCTGAAATGGTTTGCATATTTGTGTTTCTTGCACCACTCCTTCACATATGATTTAGTTTGTCTCTTTTTGTCTCTTCCATCCTTGAAAATCCCAAATTTTGTATTTGTCAGTACGTCGTCCTTCTAATAACATTGAGGTCAAATTATAAAACAGATGGTACAGACTTATTTATGACTCCAGACTTTTTACGTAATCAAGTTTTAAATTCAGTACTTTCTTGGATTACTGTTATTTTCTAAAGACTGACCTTTTTTTTTTTTTTTTTTTTTTCGTGACTGATGCAACCGTTGACTGCTAAGCAACAGTAGCTCAGCTGGTAGCTGGTAGAGAATGTAAAAAAAAAAAAACATGATTGGTTGAGAGGTCTGACACACAGGTTGACCAGTGGGATTCCAGCTCCCACAGTTGAATGCCGTCAATGTGTCCTTGGGCAAGACACTTAACCCACCTCGCCCCCAGTGTCTGAACACTGGTGTGTGAATGGGTGAGCGGTTTCTTGTTGTAAAGGCCTTTGAATGTCCAGACCCCCCAGGATTTCGCGGGCATTTTTTGTGATTGTTGCGGGCTAAAATGCCTGAATTTGCGGGAGCTTTTCCAAAAAGTTGCGATGAAAGTTGAGGTGCTTTTAAGGTTTTTGTTGCGATTTTGTTGCGGGAGGAAGTGAAAGTTGCGATAAATAGTTGCGATTTTCGCTTTTTGTAATTAAAATTGAGTAATATTTTGAATACTGAGTTATTACTGACAAAGAATAATACAAGGAAACAGAGATCACAGATATGGTCCTAAAACAACCTTACCAACATCGAAAATAAATTACTACTAGGAGGGGAACTGTTTCGCGCGGTCTTTTGCTGTTATTTTTGTGGGCAAATGGCGCCGCAGACATGTTTCTTTGCCATTAGAAGCTGTGTCTCAATTCCCAGAGCGCGCAGCTCGGAGCGTGGCCTGAAGGGCATGTGCGTCACACATTTCGACAGTACACCGGCGTGACGACTGCTGTCCCACTTCTTTTTTGTCCCATGCGAAGTCAACACGCGGTCCGAAGACTGCAGTCGGGGCTGAGCAAGTGTGCTCCTCCTTGACTGCAGTCTGAGCCCCGATCCGAGCTGTGCGCTCTGGGAACTGGGGACACGGCCGCAGTTTCGTTTTGTCACACGGAAGTAAGGCAGAATGTTGCGGCTTCCAAACTCAAACCTTTAAGCCGCCGAGAATATGAGGTTGGGTCCTGTGGCTCGCAGATTTGTGACGCGCAAAGAGGAGGCTATGGTGACAGATACGCTGAGATCCAGATATGCGTTTTGTGCATTTATTACAAAAAGAGCGCACACAGCTATGACAGCGCAGCAGGATGAAATGGAACTCATGAAAACCAGCAGGATGAACAGATTAACGTGAAAGATGAATAATTGGTTTGCGTTCAACAAAAAATACGGCTACACCCCAACCCTGACTCTCTCCTCTGTGTGACAGGTGAGCGCGCGCTTTTACACGCACACACTTCCGTACGTGCACACACCCACACTCACGTGAACCACCGCCTCTGCCGCACACACACACACAAGCGCACCGTGCACCTCATCTCAGTTATGTCTTCTACACAGAAGGAAGTTGGTCGGCGTTCAATACGTCGCTGATGATAGGTCAAAATTAGTAAAAATTGCGGGAAAGTTGCGGTGATTGGTCAAAATTGCAGCACCGCCCTGAATTCGCGGGGATTGGCTGAAGTTGCGTTGAAGTTGCAAATCGCAACATTGCGAATTCCTGGAGGGTCTGAATGTCTTGAAGGTGGAAAAGCGCTCTATAAAAATGTGCCCATTGACCATTTCTTCAGTTATGATTTTTAAAAAAAAGTTCAAAAAGTTCAGTTCGTCCTATTTAATGTTTTCTTCTTCCAACAACACTGACTTCAAATTACAAAATGTCCAGACATACTTACGTCCAAAGGTGTAACTTTCCTGGTGGAGGGTCCGTCAAATGCTTTACTCTGTGGAGATAATGGTGATTGCTTTGTCTGGAATGTTCTGCAGTATGGCATTAAACCTTTCTATCTTTATGGAGACCAAACCAGACCAAGTTACAGGTCAGATCTGTGGAGAGGCGACCCCGCTCAGAGTCAGAATGCCTGTTTTTCTAGGCGTTTTTAAGCTATAAAACCACTGGTAACTGAATGTAATCTAAATGTAAGCGAGAGCTGCTTAATGCCTTACTGTGGAACATTCCAGACAAAGCAATAACATCTCCACAGAGTAAAGCTTTTGACGGACTCTCCGCCAGAAAAGTTACACAGTGCACCTTTAAGTAGTAGTTTTCTCAAATGCATTTGTACTCTTACTTGGAGCACTACTGTACTGTCCTCACCAAAGTGTGGGAACCTTAGCTAGACAGTGGGCTAAACTTTTCCTTATCCGTGATGTAAAGTCTTTATTGAAAATTATTCACATGTAGAATCCAAAAGTGAAACTGAAAATAAAGTAGTGAAGAAAAAAGATCGATTAGCTTCAAAGCTTTCAATACAGAATACAGAGATGCTAATAACCAATGTTCCCCCTAATTTTTCATGTGTCTGAGCAAACACACTAACTCCCTGAGCGTTCCTTGGACTCCTGTGAGCAACATCCGACATGCACACTGTGGCCACACCAGTATCACACCTGAGATCATGGCAAGTTACATAGCTTATGAATCAAATTACTGCTGTTATTTCTGTTAGATTACTTTTAATATAACTGATTTTTTGGTCCACTTCTCAAAAATCTTTTCATGAGCTTTGTACATGTTGTATGTCAGTGTGAGGGTCCTGCTGTGGTCAGTGAAACATTGAACATTACAATATTTTGAAAAATAACCTGTGTATATACACAGTGTATGTACCTGTGTATAAACCTAGGACACTATAAGATGGGTCTTTCTCAAAATAATGATCTCCAAAATAAGTATACATTTTTATCAGTTTATATCTTGCTTTTTAATCATTACCCAGTTTAAGTAATTTTGTGAGAGTGACAGAGCTCTGTGGTTTAACGCTCTGGGGAGAGGATTCACACTTCACACAAAAAGTCTCGTCTTTTTGCTCACAAAAACCTATGGCTTGGACAGAAACAAAGAAAACAGCCGAGGATTACATTATGGCTCTACCTGTCTCCTCTTCTGTTCTTCCCTACATGGAGTGTGTGCGGGCGGCGCTCCCGTTGGCTGGTGCGGACCCGCCGCTCTGACACGCCGCTCTGACCCACGGCGATGCGCACAACTATGGTCTTACTGAAGGAAGCGAGCGAAATGCGATCGAAATGAATCTGTTTGTAGTTGGCTTGTCCCTAACGCATGTGCACATTCACATGTGCAAACTGAATCTATCAGACTGGATTCCATGTGTCAATCCAGCGCTGAGTTCAAGTTAGATTTTATTTTATGCGCTGAAAAGGATTTGATGTGCGCGCTGAACGTCTGGGCAGTGCGCGATTGCGCACGCGCGCACCTTAGAGGGAACACTGCTAATAACCTTCAATTCCAATACCTAAATCGAACTACAGCTAACGTTTACCATTTAACCTCTACAGCTAACATTTTGCTGTTAACATTTTTAACCTTACTTTTATCAACTCTTTAAATCGTTTTTACCACATAAATTTGACATAAAATGATAAACATATTGGTTATGAACTAGTAAAGATACATACAAGCGATGCTTCTGCGGGGTGGCTATCAAATTAGATTTCTTCTAGAACTTTCCCCTTCAACATGTGCACACTGCATTGCCTTATTCTAACCCTCTACTTCCTATTTCCTGTTTACCCACTCCCAGACAGGAAGCACATCAAAATAAAAGCCTGATTTACTTCTACATGAAATATACATTAAATAAAAATCCAAAAATGTTTCCAATCTGCCTGAAGGGCAGCACAAATACTTTTTTCTAGAACCAATGTTTTTTTGTTTGTTTTTGTTTTAATGACCCATAATCTCTGCCGATATTTTATGCCAATATGTATGGCCTATTTTATTATTATTATTATTAGGCCCGAGCGCTAAAGCGTAGGGCCTTTTGTTACTGTTCTGCAGTGCGAAGCACTGCAGAACCAGCGTGCACAAAACAAAGCGCGAAGCGCTTTGTTTTGTGCACGCAGCAGAGCGCGAAGCGCTCTCCCCTTTTTAAGCACCTAGCACTCATGTCAACGACTGGTGCCCGCTGACTTGGCACGGTGGCATCGCCTGTGGCCGCGATAGCGGCCAAATTGTAATTGTTCACCCCAAAACATTCTCGGCCGACCAGCGTGCGCAAAACAAAGCGCGAAGCGCTTTGTTTTGTGCACGCAGCAGAGCGCGAAGCGCTCTCCCCTTTTTAAGCACCTAGCACTCATGTCAACGACTGGTGCCCGCTGACTTGGCACGGTGGCATCGCCCGTGGCCGCGATAGCGGCCAAATTGTAATTGTTCACCCCAAAACATTCTCAGCCCACCAGCGTGCGCAAAACAAAGCGCAAAGCGCTTTGTTTTGCGCACGCAGCAGAGCGCGAAGCGCTCTCCCCTTTTTAAGCACCTAGCCCTCATGTCAACGACTGGTGCCCGCTGACCTGGCACGGTGGCACCGCCCGTGGCGGCAAAATTGTAATTGTTTTGTGGGCACACATGACATCGTGCACGCAGTGCACGATGTCATGTGTGCCCACAAAACCAGAGCGCGAAGCGCTCTCCCTTTTCCAAACACTCAATGCCACACTATAGTGACACTCATAGGATCCAATAGCACAGACTGGCACTGCCCATTGCCGCGAAAGCGGCATAATTGTAATCGTTACCCATCGTAAACGTCAAAAATGTGTATTGGGCAAGTGAGTAATCGATGAGGTCAATGACGAGCGCAACGCGCTCGTCATTGACAATGGACCCCACGGGTGCGTTACTGGACGCGAGCCCTTTCCATTGATATATATATTGCCACCATAGGTGGCACCATATTGTTATTGTTCTGGTTTTTCTTATTATTATTTATTCTTATTTATTCTTATTATTTTTCTCCCCCCCTTTTTGCAGGTTTCGGGTACTTCCCACGGACGAAAACTCACGAAATTTTGCACAAAATTCAAGAATGCCAAAAAAGGAATTTACAAATAATCTGTATTAAAAAATCTTTAAAAATGGCTCGACAGCGCCCCCTAGAAAATCAAAATACATTGCGCCTATGGCTATACCCGAAAAATGAACTTTGTCGTAGACAAATGAAATTCGGGTGGTGGATAGGTCATGTCGTTACGAACCAAAAAATATATTACGCTGTTGCTAGGCGACCAACAGGAAGTCGGCCATATTGACCCGAGCACGCGACCCGGCGCCGAAGGCGCAATTTCCTGCCTTCGTATTTTAACGAACTCCTCCTAGGGTTTTTGACCCAGACTCACCAGAATCGTGCTGTATCATCTAGACAAGTGGGACATTAAAAGTTGTTAAAAGCGTTCTAAAAGAGTGAACGTTGTTTCCGTGACAACGCCACAAATTTCGGGTTCGTTTTTGCGGCTCGCCATCAAACTTCGACGAGCGATAATTTGCGCATACTTTGGCCGATTTCACTCAAACTTTAATCGTTCATTGACACCCCGGCCCTGAACATATTGATATAATAAAATCTAAAATGGGTGCTATAGCGCCACCTAGGGACATTGCATGGAAGCGCAAAATTTTACTTTGTCGTAGACATACCAAATTTGGTACATATATTCGTGATGGGGTATCGATCAAAAAACTCAATGACGCCAACACGCCATGTCCCATCGTGTTGCCATGGCAACAGGCCAAACTTCTCTCCTTGCCAATGGGATGTCAGGCAAAAACTTTGTCGTAGCCAAACCAAATTTGGTACACAGATGCATCATGGGAAGAGGAACAAAAAAGTATATTAACCGGTTGCTAGGCGACCAACAGGAAGTCGGCCATTTTGGACCGAGCATGTGACCTGGCCCCGAAGGCGCATTTTCCTGTCCTCGTATTTTAACGAACTCCTCCTAGGGTTTTTGACCCAGACTCACTAGAATCGTGCTGTATCATCTAGACAAGTGGGACATTAAAAGTTGTTAAAAGCGTTCTAAAAGAGTGAACGGTGTTTCCGTGACAACGCCACAAATTTCAGGTTCGTTTTTGTGGCTCGCCATCAAATTCGACGAGTGATAATTCGCACATACTTTGGCCGATTTCACTCAAACTTTAATCGTTGGTGGACACCCCGGCCCTGAACAGATTGATATAAGAAAATCTGAAATGGGTGCTATAGCGCCCCCTAGGGAGACTGCATAGAAGCGCAAAATTTTACTTTGTCGTAGACATACCAAATTTGGTACACACATTCGTGACAGGGTCTCGGTCAAAAAACTCAATGACGCCAATACGCCATGTCCCATCGTGTTGCCATGGCAACAGGCCAAACATCTGTCATCACCAATGAGACACCAGGCAAAAACTTTGTCATAGCCAAACCAAATTTGGTACACAGATGCATCATGGGAATAGGAACAAAAAAGTATATTAAACGGTTGCTAGGCGACCAACAGGAAGTTAGCCATATTGGCCTGAGCACGCGACCCGGAGTTGAAGGCACATTTTCCTCTCCTCGTATTTTAACGAACTCCTCCTAGGGTTTTTGACCCAGATTCACCAGAATCGTGCTGTATCATCTAGACAAGTGGGACATTAAAAGTTGTTAAAAGCGTTCTAAAAGAGTGAACGGTGTTTCCGTGACAACGCCACAAATTTCAGGTTCGTTTTTGCGGCTCGCCATCAAATTCGGCGAGTGATAATTGGCACATACTTTGGCCGATTTCACTCAAACTTCAATTGTTCATGGACACCCCGGCCCTGAACAGATTGATATGAGAAAATCTAAAATGGACACTGTAGCGCCCCCTAGGGAGATTGCATGGAAGTGTAAAATTTTACTTTGTCGTAGACATACCAAATTTGGTACACACATTTGTGACAGGGTCTCGATCAAAAAACTCAATGATGCCCCCGCGCCATCTCCCATCGTGTTGCCATGGCAACAGGCTAAACATCTGTCATCACCAATGACATGCCTGGCAAAAACTTTGTCGTAGCCAAACCAAATTTGGTACACAGATGCATCACGGGAAGAGGAACAAAAAGTATATTACGTCGTTGCTAGGCAACCAACCAGCCGTATTGGATAGACCATGTCCTGTCAAACTTCGATGAGTGATAATTCGCACATACTTTGGCCGATTTCACTCAAACTTTAATCGTTGGTGGACACCCCGGCCCTACACAGATTGATATAAGAAAATCTAAAATGGCCATAATAGCGCCCCCTAGGGAGATTGCATGGACAGAAAAAATGTACTTTGCCATAGACACACCAAATTTGGACCACACATTCGGGACATGGTCTCGATCAAAAAATACAGTGACACCCCACTCCTTCTCGCGTCATGTTGCCATGGTAACAGGCCAAACATCTATCCCCGCCATTAGGATGCCCGGCAAAAACTTTGATGTAGCCACACCTAATTTGGTACATAGATGCATCATGGGAATAGGAACAAAAAAGTATATTACACCATTGCTAGGCAACCAACCAGCCATATTGGATAGACCATGTGACCTGGTGGCAAAGGCGTCATTTCCTGTCAAACTTCGACAAGTGATAATTCACGCATACTTTGGCTGATTTCACTCAAACTTTAATCGTTGGTTGACACCCTGGCCTTGAACAGATTGATATGAGAAAATCTAAAATGGGCACTATAGCGCCACCTAGGGAGATTGCATGGAAGTGCAAAATTTTACTTTGTCGTAGACATACCAAATTTGGTACACACATTCGTGACAGGGTCTCGATTATAAAACTCAATGATGCCCCCACATCATCTCCAATCGTGTTGCCATGGCAACAGGCTAAACATCTTATTTATTTATTTATTTATAACGGACAGTGCATATTGACCAACAATTACTGTATAACATGCCAATGGGACGCCCAGCAAAATCTTTGGTATAGACACACCAAATTTGGTACATATATGTATCATGGGAATAGGAACAAAAAAGTATATTACGCCGTTGCTAGGCAACCAACAGGAAGCCAGCCATATTGGATAGACCATGTGACCTGGTGGCGAAGGCGCCATTTCCTGTCCTCATATTTTTTTTTATTCAATTTATTTATTATTGCTTGCACCCAGCATTTAAAAGAACAAAAATACACACAAAAGAAAAAGAAAATAACAGAACAGTGCAGAAAGGCTTATGAGTGACCTCTTAAAATGATTGAAATTTAACACACACATGCATCCAGATAACACACACTCACACATGCACCGAGCTCAAACACACACACACACACACACACACACAATCAAACCAACTGTGATTTAATAAATGTAAGTTTGAGCTGTTTATTGTCATACTATGGAACTTTCCAGTCAGAGCAATGATAGTAGATCCATAGAAACAAGCAGGTGATGGACCCTGCACAGTGCACCTTTAAGCTTTCATCTTGTCAACTGTGATCATTTCGTTACAATTCAGCGAAATGACAAGAACCTATAGTTATTATAATGCAAAACATTTCTAAAGCTATTTACTGTAATATCATTGGGTGTTTTGAACCTAATCTCACCAAATATCTTTTGTGTTAGGGATCAATGCATTTATTGAAAATGTTTCCTGCCAAAATGACTGCCCCAGTCTCACAATAATGTTGCTGGGACATACACAAGAAACAAATGAAGACACATTCAGCCAGTGTATAACTAAAGGATACCTTTAAAATACACCTTCTAACCCACACGTGCCACACACTCTCATACCCACACACATGTGCACACCAGCAAACCCCTTAAAGGCACATACACATAAAAGAACACAATTAACCCCGGTTATCACAATACTATATTTTTTAATGCTGCTTGAAATTTTATTTTGATGTTTTTTAGTAAGGCCTTAATTTTGACAGAATCCATTTAATGACTGTTAATGCTTTTTAATGCCCCGCAGAAACCCTGCTTATTAGGGGTGTGAATCTTTCACTCACAAAACGGTTCGATTCGAATCTCGATTCACAGGCTACGATTTGATCCAGGGACGATTCATAAAATTAGTGAACGATCCGGTACGATTCGATTCGATCCGATCCGGTTCGGTTAATTTCGATTCAATACAAATTGACAACTTTACTCCCAAGTGCTTTAAAGTTATTGAGAAGAAAAAGAGAGAAACAGAAATGAAATTTCCAAATAGTATCCTTTTGTTTATTTAGTGTCCAACAGACAATACACCAGGCCTAGTGAAAAACTGGCAATCTGGTTTGCAAAACTCTGCTCATACTTAAAATACAACACATTCCTTCCCTCAAGCAACACAAAACAATAAGGTTAGATATCAAAAATAAAAAAGACCTTATAAAACAAGCAAGTTGCCTATTAAAGTCAAAAATCTGAATGAATCAGAATGAGTTAGTAATTAGTGCTTCAGTCACTCATGAGTTTCAGTAAGTATAAAAGTGTAACATATCACTGACAAGAAGATAGATATTACTAGGCAGTTATAGAAAACACTAGCATGTTAAATCCACTGAATAACTAATACTTTCTCTCCATCTTATAACATTTCCTTACTCTCCTTTGAGACAAAAATCATCTGTGTGTGAAGTACATTTCTATACACACAAATCATAAGTATCTAAATACAGAAATTCACCAATTCTGATTATACATTGTATTTTCCACACAGAAGTAAATTAGCCAAGTCAATTTTAGCCCAAATCAAATATACATTGCCAATACATGAATGTTGTCTAAATAAATCACCCAATCCACTAACCGTGACAATAAAAACGCTAGTATCATACAATTGTTATGGTCTATAGCTGCCATGGAAACTACTGAGCTCAGTGAAACATCAGACCGATATCAACGCGACACAACACTGGCACAAAAGTTAACCACGCATATGAACCATGTCCATAAATAGCGGTAGCACCAAATTAACTTAAACAACAGCTCAATAAAAGGAAACTTATCTTAGCTTACCGATAGAGTAGATCTCCTGACGAGACGAGGCGGCGGGAAACCCGCCCTCCGCACAATGTGAATTGGGACATGGCTATACAGTGCAAACATTTTGTGTTCGCTTCCGCATATAGCCCGCGCCCGCTCGCATGATTGGCAGTTAACCAGCCAATAAGCTTCAACCCCAGGTAAGTGAACCACCCACCGTTCGCGAAAGAACGCAGACTCACACAGCGCGGCTTCTGCCCCACGAGAGAGACCGCTCAGGAGCTAGCAAACCGATTCTTGGCTGTAAATCCGGTGCATCGGACCTTTCGTAGTGCATTTGGACCAATCCGGGCTCCGCTGATCGGTACACTCAGATCGCAGAGGTCACAGACCAATAACCGATCCAAATCGGTTAATCTTTACACCCCTACTGCTTATGGATACAGACGCTCCTCTACATACGAACATTCAACTTACGAACATTCGGAGTTACGAACAGGGTCGAAAAAAAAAAAAAAAAAAAGTTAAATGTTTGGGCAAAAGTGCTGTACATGTACGTAAGTGAGTTTTTGTATTTAGCACCTATTCCGACTTCCGAGTAGTGCGTATTTCTGCCGCCAATGCACAGGCAGGGCGCTACGATCATGTGCCCAGCATCTCCCCAGCATCACGCCCACTCAGTTGAAGTGTTCAGACGTACTTGCGGTGTTACGAACTTTGTTGTTTTATCTTGCATCCATAATCCAATATGGTTGGTGAAAAGCGAAAAGCTTCTAGTGAAAGTGGAAATGTGAAAAAGCGGCAAGCCGTCTCATTTGAAAAGAAGGTGGCGATAATAACGAAACTTGATGCTGGTGAGAAGATGGTGAATGTGGCACGCGCATACAAATACAACATGAACCGTTCGACGATCGGTACGGTAAGCTAAATTTGCATTTTTAAAAAAATAGGCTACATGCACACACAGTCTCACACATACATTCACACACACACACGCTCTCTCTCTCTCAGCTGTGTCTACTGCGTCTGCCTCTGTGTCTCTCTTCTTTTTATCTCATCAGTTTTCCATATTTTTAAAAAGCATATTGTTTTGTTCATTCATTCATGAATGAATATTATTTTGTTACTATTTAGTGTTATTTAAATGCAGTACAAATCCATATAGATTACTTATACAAGCCTTAAACATACATTCCCTTCTAAAGAATGCCCTATAACAAATTCAACAAACGAACAAATTCAACAAACGAACGGCCGTTCGGAACGTAACTCGTTCGTAGGTTGAGGAGTGTCTGTATTTCATAAGAAAGTGCAATATAATAACTGGCTCTTGCTCCCCACCTGGCAATATGACATCATGACACTCTAGAAAAGGGGTGTCAAATTCAGGGGTTATATCCAACCTACTTTAATCCCAAAGGGGCCGGATCAGAAAACTCATGGCATATGTACTCCAAAAATAGCAAAAAGTCCAAATATTATATAGAATATTATAAATATAATACAGAAGTCTTTTTTTATTTGATGAACTCAATCAATCAAACACTTTTTATAAAGCGCTTTTCATACAAAAAAATGTAATACAAAGCGCCTCATATTATAATATTATGAACCTGAAACTTTAAGAAAAATGCAGTTTCAACACAATGTTTTAACATTAGCTTGTATGCATTTCACAGAATTTAGTCATGCTTTCTTTTTGCACCTGAAACTCTTTTAGCCTGCACAAGTGCATCAATATCAGGCACCATGTCCTGAGTAGCTAAAATATAATTAAAATATTTTAATACAAAATCAGTCGAGGGCCAGATTAAAGGTCTTGGAGGATCTGGCCCCCGGGCCACATGTTTGACACCCCTGATCTAGAATCTGCAAACCACCAATAGGAACAAAGCAAAATATGCCCCACCCCCTCCCAAACCAGAAGACCGTGATAGCACCCCTATAAAATCAAAATATACTGTGCTTTTGACCATACGCCATTTTGTCATAGATGCACCATTCATGTCTCCTGTAATGCAAGTTTTTGTGTCATAATCATAATTTGCACATACTTTGTCACATCATGATGGAAAAATTGACTCTTGATGGAAAAAGTAAATCATTGCCACACCCCATGTCTGATCATGTTGGCATGGTGATGTCCCAAAAACACACATCCATGCAATCAAACACAAAATGTGTTGTCACCAAACTTAATTTGTTGTATATATTCATCAACATGTTTGGAAGCACAAAATTACATTACATGACATGATTTTGACAAACACTAATGTACCTTGGATTGATCATATTCTCCCTTGAATATGCACCATTAAAATTGTATTAAAAAAAGGCCACGGCCCACTTCTCATCTTGTTGCCCAGAAGAAATGACTCAAATATCAACCAGTCAGTGGGTTGTCCCGAGGTCTGAATCTTGACAAAACCATGTGACCTCTTGATTTGAACATTTTGCATCTTAAGAAATTGATGAGGTCTAAATAAGATAGAAAGAGGGATAGAGAGATAGGGAGAGAGAGAAGACAGGACGACATCAGGACAAAAGCCGGTCCAAACCACACCATGTCTAAAGCATTTATACAGGGAATGCATTTAAGTCAGTTTATAAAGACATCTCTCCTTTGAGAAACGATGGTTTATTAAACAAGTCAAATAGAGTCAAATAGTAAACCATTACACACACACGAGGCAATTATTGGTGAGTAAAAATTATGTTCCCTTTTTGCTGAAGCACAGTGACAATCCAAAATGAACAAATTATCTTTGCAAAATATGGTGGAATACCACTGCTTAACTGCAGTACAATAGTACATTCTTATAGTACATGTAATTACTATATACAGCTACAGCGTTATAAAGAGACTCAAATAAGTGGCACATTTCACCATGATTCAAATGTTTGAATAGACAGAAAAACATTCAAATAAACTTATGAGCAAATTATGTTTTCAGGTTTGTCTCACACACTTGTTAATATAAGGCCACATTTATCATGGGACATTTCCTCAGCTGTTTAGGTGCTCCTCAGCTAAGATGAAAAACTACCATTTTACTATTTTACTTATGCACAAAATTAGAAGTTAAACCTAAACATCACTATTAGGACACATTAGGGACAGCAGCAGACAGCACGAGCAGGAGGGAGGCCTGATGCAACCAAAGAACCCACAGGTCTACAGTCAGTGGAGACCCCACAGGTCTTCTAAAGTCAGCGTGTACAGTGGAGACATGACCCAATGTACTTGGACCACTCAGTGTGAGGAATCCCTCGTCTTCTGGAGGAGGTGGAGCAGAATGGGCTTTACGTCTGATTGGTTCAAAGTCCTGTCCTGAACAGTGAAAACCTGTAATGACACACACATTAAGAAAACTACAAAACTATGTTCACATGTACATTCAGATCCAAAGGCCGTTTATATAAATCAAACAGATAAATTAATAGAGGAATCCCACACATTTGAGAAAGGTGTAGTTTCACAATTTAAATAATGATTTCAATATGAGCACAATTCATTTGAAGCCCTTATTATAACTGGAGTAATACGCAACATGTAACATACCTAAACAGGGGCAGGAGTCTGGGTCAGCACAGCTCCAGCGCAGTTTTGGCTTTACTTTGTCATCTGAATTTGACCCATTTCATGAAGCATGAGCATCTCATCAGCCAACACTTCTGTGGCCCCAGCAGTGGAGGCTGCAAATGAGAAAAGAAAATTCATATAAAACATTTCAAACATTTTTCTCATTGTTATATTAGATGTGATGGACATAACAGACACAGTGTCTAGTATCTACACCAGTGTCTGCACCTGTTCAATGAGCCTAATGTCCATCTTATATTTGACCTGTTCAGTGTTATTTACTCTTCACTTTACAAACATGCAGATTGTAAAAAACAGATAATGTATTCCCAGAATTAAATGTATAATATGATGGAGGCTCATATTACATGATTTACAATTAAATATAAACTTTGATATAGTCAAACGGTGTCTTTTAAGTTTAATGTATGAAATAATGTGTTTTTATCTTACCTCAGAGCTACAATGGCCAAGTGTTTATGTGTTTCCATGAAAACGTCCTCCTCGAAGCTTCATTAATCCCTCCGTGGTCTTCTTTTCCTCTGACAGGAAAAACATTATTAGTGTTTGATGTAAATCTGTCCAAATACGAAGGTTTGAGCAGACTTTTTATCACTTTACCTGTAGATTATTAGCAAAACTTTTAGCTCAAAGCTCAGAGATTCACACAAATTAAAACAAATTTATTTGATAGTTTTGTGGTTTATGGACGTATTTTTTCGTTTACAGTTGTGTTAGTCATGATTTCCTGAAGTTAAAAGCGTGTACTCACACGTTTTCTCCGCTCTCTGGACGGTCTTTTTGCTTCGTATTTTCAAACATCTGTCTGCCGCCGCGTGGTGCATGATGGGATATATGACAGTGCGAAATGTGCTTGGATGTGCCCTTCATTCACGGCCCAATCTCCATGGAAATGAGGGCGGTTTTCAGGCCGCATTTGAAGTGTGCATGGAAAAGAAATAAGACAGCACTATTATCACATGCAAAACACCAAGGCGAGATAATAACAAAACAAATACATTACTTTTCTAAGACGCTGAAATGTTCCATTGAAGAAACATCCAGCTATCAGAGCACTGAGCTGATGAACGTGTTCCTGGAGCCTGGGCCTGGAGACAAAGACTGGAGACAAAGGGGAGGGGTGTGAATACACTCTCTCAAATATACGTCTGGAACAGTACCTTCTGTTATTAACTAGGGAAAGTCAAAACTGGGTCTTGGGATAATACCTTGATTTTTAATCTTAAAATGCAGTCTCCTTCCATCACAGCGTCTCTTACAGCTATCACTTGAGAATGTGAAGACCAGACTTTGTATCTTTTAAGTTGGTAACCTTATCTGGGGAGGTGGCTGTGGTATGATGGCCATCACAAATAACAAAAAAAAGTTGTCAAAGACTGAAAGGTTGCCAGGCTCTACTGCATTATAATCCTAATACATTTACATGAGGCCAAATGTCATTAAACATCATGTGAATGGAGTTTAGTGAAAATGCTTTTTAAGCACCAATGCAGAAAATGATTAACACATCTTGTAAACAAGGGAATCTCAACATTATTTTGCTTACACTACAATTGCACTACATCTATACATTTACCTTTATGCTTTGCAATGGCTGTGCAACAGCCAAAGATCTTCCAGTTCTCTGGCATCTGCCACACTCCGAGACCTGATGTCATGATAAACAAATTAATAATGTCCTAATCTAATTGGCTGAACAAAATGAGTCCATAACATAACACAGAAATAAATCACATACTCATCTGTCAATATCCACTGAGATGCCAAACCAGTAAAATCTGGAGCATATTGCTGCATGTCCCTCAATTGGTGATGAATGGAATTCAATGAACAGTGATCTGGCTTCATCCCTTATTTGGATCACTCTTCTAGTATCTCCGTAGAAGAGCTGTCCATCTGCAGTGAACAATCACAAAGTGATAAACAACAACATTTTCCGAGACATGGATATATTTGAACACACCTTTGCCTACTTACCCTTTAGTGTAAACTTCTGAGAATGCCTCCCTGAGCTCAACTTCTGAGACTTGGTATAACCTTCTGGGTATTCCCCCCTAGTCAGGAACTCAAAAACCTACTTGGAGGACTAAATCAGAACCAAGTCAAACCACATCAGGACTAAAGCTGGACCAAACCACGCCAGGTTTACAGCAGGTCTAAACCAGCCCCACTCTAGGACTAAATCAGGACCAAGTCAAACCACATCAGGACTAAAGCCAGACCAAACCACACCAGGTCTAAAACAGAACTAAACCACAACCACACCGGGTCTAAGGCAGGACTAAACCAGGTCTACAAGCAGGTCTAAACCAGCCCCACTCTAGGACTAAATCAGGACTAAATCAGACCACATCAGGACTAAAGCTGGACCAAACCACGCCAGGTCTACAAGCAGGTCTAAACCAGCCCCACTCTAGGAATAATCAGGACCAAGTCAAACCACATCAGGACTAAAGCCAGACCAAACCACACCAGGTCTAAAACAGAACTAAACCACGACCACACCGGGTCTAAAGCAGGACTAAACCAGGTCTACAAGCAGGTCTAAACCAGCCCCACTCTAGGAATAATCAGGACCAAGTTAAACCACATCAGGACTAAAGCCAGACCAAACCACACCAGGTCTAAAACAGAACTAAACCACAACCACACCGGGTCTAAAGCAGGACTAAACCAGGTCTACAAGCAGGTCTAAACCAGCCCCACTCTAGGACTAAATCAGGACCAAGTCAAACCACATCAGGACTAAAGCTGGACCAAACCACGCCAGGTCTACAAGCAGGTCTAAACCAGCCTCACTATAGGACTAAATCAGGACCAAGTCAAACCACATCAGGACTAAAGCTGGACCAAACCACGCCAGGTCTACAAGCAGGTCTAAACCAGCCCCACTCTAGGACTAAATCAGGACCAAGTCAAACCACATCAGGACTAAAGCTGGACCAAACCACGCCAGGTCTACAAGCAGGTCTAAACCAGCCTCACTATAGGACTAAATCAGGACCAAGTCAAACCACATCAGGACTAAAGCTGGACCAAACCACGCCAGGTCTACAAGCAGGTCTAAACCAGCCCCACTCTAGGACTAAATCAGGACCAAGTCAAACCACATCAGGACTAAAGCTGGACCAAACCACGCCAGGTCTACAAGCAGGTCTAAACCAGCCCCAGTCTAAGACTAAATCAGGACCAAGTCAAAACACATCAGGACTAAAGTCGAACCAAACCACGCCAGGTCTACAAGCAGGTCTAAACCAGCCTCACTATAGGACTAAATCAGGACCAAGTCAAACCACATCAGGACTAAAGCCTTCCTTGGGGTACACATCACTGAGGATCTGTCCTGGACACTACATACAGATACTGTGGTTAAGAAAGACAAAGACTCTACTTCCTGAGGAAGTTGAGGAAGTTTGGTATGAACACCAGCATCCTCACAAACTTCTACAGGTGCACCATCGAGAGCCTGCTGACGGGCTGCATCACTGTGTGGTATGGGAACTGCACTGCTCAGAGCCGCAAAGCACTACAGAGGGTGGTGCGAGCGGCAGAGGTCATCATTGCAGCAGTCTCCCCTCCATCCAGGACATTTACCACAGCAGGTGTCTGCGTAAGGCACACAGCATCACTAAGGACCATACTCATCCGGCACAACAGGTCTAAAACAGAACTAAACCACGACCACACCGGGTCTAAAGCAGGACTAAACCAGGTCTAAAGCAGGACTAAACCAGCACAACACCAGGACTAAAACAGAACTAAACCATGACCACACTAGGACTAAAGCAGGATCACACAAGGACTGATGCAGAACAAAACTAGCATCAGACTTGGACCAAATTAAACCAAAAGATCAAACACAGAACCAATATTTAAGTAAAGAAAAGTACAAAGCTTCAGTCGCATTAGCATAATCACATGATTATTATATATATTTTTGGAATATATTATTGATTATTACATGATTAGATACACAGAAAAAATATAAATACATAGTATAATAAATAAATGACCAACAGCGATACATAATTTAACTATTCAAATACTTAAAAAAACACGCAATCCCTTCATGATCAGAGAAATATGTTGGCACCACCACAGAGTGAACCTCAAAGGTTGTCGTTTTAACAAATACATGGTCAATTAATGTTCCTCTCTCTGTTGTAGGACATTCAACATGCTGACTATACCCTTGATCAAGCATAAATTTAGACCATTTTGAGGCTTTCTGTATATTGTCATTAAAATCTCCTACAATAACAATTGTTTCACTTTTATAATGTATCCAATTAAATAACTTTTTCATATTTTTGATGAACAATGGCATGGGATAAGATGGGGGACGATAAATTACAACAACTAAAATATTGTAAGCCAAACAGTTGTATGCTACACATTCTAGATCAACATTAGGTACTGTGACTTCATAAGCTACATTTACGTCACAGTACACACCAACTCCCCCGTGTTGTTGGCTACACAATGCTACAAGTGCTGGGTCGGTACTACATTTATAACTATCACTACGGGGACAACTATGAAATTGAAATCCATCTATATGAACACTGTCTAAACAAGAGTCACCCCTTAGCCACGTCTCTGTTACAGCGATGCAGTTAGGCTGCCAAGGCTGTGTAGCGAATGCCAAATCTGACACATGTCTGTGTAATCCATGCACATTCATCAAAAATAATGTTAAGTCTTGCACACTAGTGATGGGCCTAGATATGTAATCTGTCATGAAGGATGGCATATAATGGAGTGCAAATTTAACATGATCATTGCAATAAATGGATTTCTGATCAAACTTTTGGATTATGAGCCCGGATAATGTTCTAACTCTGCTCAACGCGACATAAGCCTGACCGGCCGTGAAAATTTTGTCGAGGGACACGACCGCACTATCAACAGAAATGCCTTGAACCTTGTGAACAGTACAGGCCCAAGCAAGTCTGAGAGGAAACTGACGACGAATGCCACCTTTTTTATTTGCTCGTTCTTCCTCTGGTTCAATGCGTGTGCATCCAATTAGATTTGGCGTTGGGGGTATATACCGCTTTCTTTTTTGAACACCAGCATTAACATCATCAAATAAAACATAAACGGCAACCGGAAACCTTTCATTAGACCATACTATATCTTTTACTGTACCGCATAAACCATTAACTAGGCCATCATTTACATCAATATTTTTACATAACATAACACGTGCACCATTACCCAATAATAGCTGTTCTGACAGGCACGTGTAAGGCGCATCACTATGGGGGACTATCCTTGCCTCTAATTTCCCAGTCTTCTTATTGAGTCCAAAGTCCTGTGCATGTATTTCAACATAATCTGGGCAAGTGCGGGTAAGTTTTTTGGCATTGTAGTCATCCACTTGTTGATTTCTTGGGAAAATGTGTAGTGTGTCTGGTTCCTCGCCAGTTTCACAGCGTCTTAAAATTGTAATGTCACTGCTTAACATGGGTGTAGTTCTAGAACGAGTTCTTAATCGGTTTAACAAACTGGCAAATATTTCATCTTTTTGGCGGACAATTGTTCTTAATTCAACACATGAAAATAAACTCGTCCAGAAGTTCACGCCTTCAATGTCTTTGTATAGGGGTTTCCCTTTAACGGGTGCCAATTGATAAAAATCTCCTACAGCAATGATGGCTACATTGCCAAATGGAGAAAAGTCACCTGTTTGCTTGATTTGTCTTAATCTACCGTGAATATATGTGAGCAAATTGTGATCAACCATAGATATTTCATCAATAATCAAAATTTGTAAATCACAATACTTTACACGCAGAGAATTTAACTTTTCTTCACCTAAAGGGGAGTAGGGCAAACTCAAAAAAGTTCCAATGTGAAATGTTGTGTGGATAGTAGCTGCGTTTAAATTATAAGCTGCCATCCCAGTTGGTGCAGTTAACAGCACACTAATGCTATCAGGATTTCGGCACAGAGGGGCCAATAACCTCATTGCCTCATACTGTATGGCCTTTATCAGGTGACTTTTCCCCGTCCCCGCCCCACCAGTAATAAATACATGCAAAGGATCAGGATTATTACCAGCTACTTTATCCAAACACCAAGCACGGATTTTATAAAAGATGGCCAACTGTTCTTGATTTAATGTACGAACTAAATCCAAACCCTGTCTACTCAATATATTATTACGCTTTTCTAAATGGAATATTTCTTCCTGACATACAGCTAAATCAGGAATGGCAAGTGGTTCTTCTTCAAGATTTCCAAGTCGTTGATGTTCCATTTCATTTATGCAGTCCATTCTTTCAGACTCTTGTTCTGGGCATAAACGTGACCACGCATTTTCCACGTCTGGATTAAGGTCAACTTCTTTCTGGAGCTCCTCTAAATCTTCTTTAACTGTTTCAAATTTGCGCCTGTTTGATTTTACAACAGAACATACGCTACGCATTGAACCATTGGAAAACTGAACATTACCATTTTTATAAAACTGTAAGAACGACGCGAAGCTTTCCGGCTTTAAATGGTGACGATAGGGGACAAATAATTCAATCATACTTCTGTAATACTGTTCTGGGTTTTTTGTTTTTGAAAAACGCGCATAACGAATGACTGCTCCTTGAGTACGTGAGCGTTTAACTATAAATCCATGATCAAATTGTAGTGGGATTGAGTTTTTAGATTTTTCACCTTTTGTTAGTACACGATATTCAGATGCAAATGTTGCCATACACATGTCATTGAACACACTATTGTTGGGACGGTTCTTATATCTATCAATAATGTTTAACATCCAGATATCGTCTTCTCGATCTGTTTCATCAATTGTATTTAAGGGCCTGCTCATTCTAACTATGTTCTCTCCTGTGGGTATAAACACAACTTTTCTGGAACATTCTTTTAAATGCATATTGGTAAGTAAATAAACTGCTTCCTGTGCAGACACCTCTCTGTTATGTAGGAAAACAGAACCAATTTTTTTCAGGGCACCTTTGGCATCTAAATTTCCTTTGCGGGCTTCTTTTTGGGCCATACTTAACAATAATCCCATTTCTCTTTCAGATTTGGAGATATATGAGATTATATAAACAATACAAGCATATGGGTCCACAACATACTGAATGTCAAAATTTGCATTCCACGTTTTAAGAATAAAAGGACTATACTGATTATTCCAAATCTCAGAAATATTTCTCTTTAAAACAATATGTGTGCGACCTCCCAAACAATTATATGCTTTTTCGTATACTTCCTGATTAAACCCAAGAGATTCAAATACAGCATCAGGACAGTCATAAGGACAGTTATCCATCAGGCTGATCTTTTTCACGTTGGACACCATCTCCACACCGTGTGCTGTAGGCATTGTTGTATGGCAGATACACTCCACCTGATTATCACGTGTACTAACATCAGTTTTGGCAGGGTGACATTTTGGGCATTTGGGTTTTGGCTCAGATTTTTTAAAGAAAGTACGGGAAGATATAGGACGCGGGAAATTAAAGCGGCATTGTGTTTTATTTTTTTTACAAGTTTTTGAGTGTCGCTTAGAATGTTGCTGCACAGACGTGACTACTTCATACAAAGGATCGTCCTCGGCTGGCAGCTCACATGTGACGTATTTATCGATAAACTCAATCACTTCTTCATCAGTGTTTTCATGAAGTTTGGGTGCGTTTTTTACCCAAAACAAACAGTGTACATGAGGGGAACCTCTCTGCTGGAACTCAACCCGATAGAAATAATCAATAATTTCACCAATGGGATGTGACGGAGACATTAGTACTTCCTTAAGAAATATATGCCAGCGATAGTCAAACATCCTGGCCGCGATTACCGGGTTACGCCTTAAGAGTTCACAGCGCTCAGACCACTCTAGGTCTTCTACTGTTTGTAATCGACCTTCATGTCTCAGGATAGTGTTAAGTAAATTTTTCCAGCGCATATCAGCACTGGAAAATGAACAGAACCAGGTTGGGACCCCTAACTGGCGCACCATCGCTACCAAATCACTAGACGCCGATTGCCAGTAGGCTGGACTTCCTCTTATAGGTTTAAGAAAACGGTATCCACTGTCATGCTCCAGCATCGTTCTCAGAGTTTCTTTAATATTTGATTCATTGCCCTGAGAAAATGTAACTGTATCACCTTTTCGAAGTGCAATGGATACGCTTGAAACTACTTGTTGAAGAACGGATATGTAGTATGCATAAAAGAGATACAGTAAACTCCCTGAAAATCGTCCATCGGCATGCATTATTCTGTTATTTAAATAACGCATCAAAGTTATCCGTACAGGTCTCTTATCATGAAACGTAAACTGACCGAGGGGAAAGAGACATGGAAAGCACTTGGCTTCATTCTCACGATCTGAGAGTAATTTCACCGGATTGTTACCCTCTGTTGGAGCCAGATTTAAAATACCATCCAAGTACTGATCCAATATTTCTTGACCTAAATCCAGGGGCAAAGAACAAGTGTCCTGAAATACACAGTATCGCTGTTGGTCATGCAAGAGTTCATCATTTAGAACTTCGTCTTCAGTTTTTTCATTTTCCTGCTCTGAAGTTGGCATTTTGTCATCAAGGAATGGGTCTACGTCTTCACAAAATTCGCTCATATCATCTTGAAAGACTTCATCCATCTCTTCTTTTGAAAATTCATTTATCCATGATTCATCAAATTGTATGTCCTTAAAAAACTTATTTATCCTTTTTAAACACTTAATGGCATGTTTTATACGGATTGTATCAACAAATTGAAATTCATAATGGCCTTTATATGTCAGTTTACGTTTTAGCTTTACTGGTAACAATACACCACCCAAGTCAGAGCGCGGCAAAATGTTTACAGTCTGAGTTAGGTTTGAAGGGCAGCAGACTATTGGCCCATGACAAGCTCTCTGCCCTCCTCTGGGTAAAGCGATTATCTTCATCATTGCTACATTGGGGGATACCAGAAGTTCTTCTACACTGTTTAAACATGACAGTTCTTCTGGGATGGGGTCTAGTTCTAAGTTATTAACTGCACTTTCAGCTGGAGTGTCACCTCTTTTTATCTTTCGGTGACAGGTATAACAGATCCAGAGTTTACCTTTGGCAGTTGTTTTTATCGGGCATGGACTGACACAGTGACTGCTACATTTATGCAAATATGTGTCCTTTATACACTTATTAGCTGCAATTAATGAGTTTTCTTTCTTTGCATAGTTATCCATGTTACAATGTATAACCGAATTTTCAAAAAACATTCTATGGCACACAGAACAGATGAATTCTGGGCCCTTCTCAACTTTAGTCAAGAAACTCTCCATGACATATTCTAAGTCCTTTAATTTGAGTTTGTGGAGTTTCTTGGTCATTTTTATTGTTTCTTGAATACGCTTTTTGTTTTCGCTATTATGATATCGTGTTTTACTACTTATGATTTTTTCCTTTCTGTATACCGGGTCTTCATATTTTTGTTTACTTGCAGCTTTTAATCTCTCCCGATGTGAATTACTTTTCCGGTACTTTTCCTTGCTTAGGGCTTTTACTTTATCTCTATGCAATTTAACAGAGCTGTATTTTTCCTTACTGTAAGCTTTAACGCCTTCTTGATGGGACTTATCAGTACTGTATTTTTCTTTACTTGCATCTTTTAATCTTTCCCGATGTGAATTACTTTTCCAGTACTGTTCCTTGCTTAGTGCCTTTTTTTTATCCATATGCAATTTATCAGTACTGTATTTTTGTTTACTGTAAGCTTTAACGCTTGCTTGGTGGGACTTATTGGTAGTATATTTTAGAATGCTCATGGCCTTGAGTTTGTCTCTGTGCAGTTTGTTTGCTTTATACATTTCTTTACTTCTGTTTTTTAACTTGTTTCTAACATTCAATTGTTGCCAGTATTTCTGTCTATTTATACATCTTGCATACTGTCTATACACAGCTTTCTGTGCATACCGTTTTCTGAATTTTTCTCTCTCTTTCTCTCTGCGTTTTAGCAGTTTAGCATGTTCAGTATTTACTAGAGAGATTTCCCGAAATCTAAAACTGTATCCACTTTGATTAAGATCAGTTTGACAAAGGCCACAACAACTTTTCCCCTCTGAATCTTTAACACACTTTACGACTTCATAATGATTGTTATTGCAGTTTTCCAAGTATATACCTTGGCTTGACAACAATTTGCCATTACACTTGTACTGCAGCCATTTTCCATTTAAAAATGTAAATATATTTAACCCCAAATAGTCAGCTGTTACCTGAATTTCAAGCTCTGTGGCCCAGCTATTAACATATTTGATTCTGTTTTTTTCAATATACTCAGCAACAGAGACAAACCCAGGACGCAAGAGACTCTTGTACTTGACAGAGTTCTGTTCAAGTTCTTTTACTACTGAAAGCCGAATTTTACGGTGATTCTTTTGTGTTCCAGTCACTGCAAGTGAAATTGCCCGAAAATAACAATTGCCATCAGCAACAATGGATTCATTTTTGCAGGGGAGACCTAAAAAGCTGTTTGTTGTCAAGTGGGAGGTATTTAATTGTTCAAAAGCCACATTGATTTTTTTGCAGAGAGCCTGGCAAATGTCCTTCTCAATAGGATTGAAATGCAATGGAGTTTGTTCATGGCCAATAAACTGAACACCTTCAATGACCTCCTCACTGTCGGATTTATCAGTTCTGTGTTTTTTGGATTTGTGGATGCATTTACTCTTTGGAGATCCTGCTTTAACCCTAGGTTCACTGCAATCTGTTGACCTTGCCCGCTTTCTAATGATCACATTTGTATCTGCCTTAGTGACAACAACTCCACTGATTTCAAATGAATTATCTTTACTGTCAAATACATGAGCCAAATGACAAAAGTGAGAATACAATTCAGAAACAGACCTGAAATAACACACAACACTACTGCCATCTGCGTCTACAATGCCAATTTTGTTACGAGAATGAGAATCAACGACAGCATACAAACCATTATCATGAATGATGGAACACGTGGTCTTGCATAAAGTGAACAGACAAGTGTCATACTGTGACAACATTCTCTCTAAACCATTTCCCAAACTAACAAGAACCTCTTGATCAATGAGCTCCCCACTATCTAGACCAACAACACCAGAAACACAGTCACCGTACTGAAAGTGAAATGTCTGACCTTCAATGTCCCATTCCTTTGGCAGATTTGAGACAAGCATCATATAAGACCCCGGGGTAATCTTTCTGTTCTCTCTGCAGTATACATACAATGCATCACCCAAAACAAGAACTCTATCCAGGTCCTGCTTCTGCCATGAAGACACAGGACATGCTACATGCTTTGCAAGACTAACTAATGCTATTGGTGCGCACTGAAAACCGGGATACATGAAGCGATCATTCCCCTGGTGAAATGATCCACTGATGTTCTGAGGCACAGACTTACCAGACTGGAGATCTGCTTCTGATCTGAGATCAGCTTTCATCTCAGTCAAGCCAGCACCAAAAGAAACATCACAAATTGGCTTTTCTTTACCCGGAGAGCAGCAGATGCATGGACCGCTGTTCTTGGTCCTCTTCGTCTTCTTGGTCATCTTGGATGGAATGTGATGACTCTTCTCAGTCTATGGAAAAAAAATATGCACTGAATATCTTATATCTAAAATTACTATTGATGAGAACCTGTGGTGGTGGGTAAATATGATAAATTGAATACAACTTATTTTTTCCATGTCAGATAATTTGCTGTGAAACTATTGTCACTGATTATCTTTCATACATGTTTAATACATAGCTGCACCTAATCATTGTAAATACAAACCAGGTTCTTCGCCAACACATCAGGGAGCGCGTCCACATCAGCACTGGTGGGTGATGCTCCAGGCGTCACCTCCACAACTCCTGGCTCCACCTACATCAGTAAATTTGTCAAATGCATGAAAAAAAATGTTTACTGTGGTAATACTACATTTCAAACTTAAAGATCCCATGACATGGTACTTCTTGATGCTTTTATATGGCGCCTTAGTGGTTCCCTAATACTGTATATCAGTGTTTCCCAACCTTTTTTGTCTTGTGTACCCCCTGAGCCTTTTTGTCATACCTCGAGTACCCCCTCACTCATACGTGTTGATAATTCTCAAAAAGTAGAACGTGATTATTTCATCTCTTTAATTAGAAATTTTAATTCTCAGGCCCTATTCAGAAATATGGTTCTAAACGCTTTATTCTGGGCATGTTGCTTGAATGCAAATGAGGAGGAGAGAGACAGAGACACAGTTTCCTGGTTTGGCTCCATGTGTGTAAGCAGAGGAACGGGAGACGCGGACGGAAGAAAGGAGACATGAGCCCTGTCCCAATTCACATGGAGAAGCCATTTGCAAGTCCAGCTCTGTATTGTCCCATGAAAAAAACACTCACAGGGGGTGACATCCAGACGGGAGGTGGAAACCTTTCCCCGCGTGTGATGTCAGAAAATTCCCTTGTCCAAAATCGCCCGTAAGGGCTGTCTTTTTTTTCAAACGTAGAAAAGGATCGCAATTGCTCAGTTTACACATTTCACAACTTTTACCCATGGGGATGGGGGGGCTAAACAGGGTAGGGGAGCTCACATTAACATTCAAAAACCTCAGAAAGTGAAAATTTCATGCCATGGGACGTTTAGCAATACCAACCTGATCCTCACGCAACATGTGTGCAGCAGTGATAGGTGACGTTTCAGGAGTCCCCACCACTTCAACCTCCTTCTGAAGAACAAAAACAAGAAAATTCATGTTGTCATTCATGTAATTTTGGTTTGAGGCTCTTTGATAATACAGTCAAAAGGTTTTCATGTTTTCTATCTGTTACTTTATTTATTTTATTTATTACTTATCATTATATATCATAATAGTTTGTGGGGAAACAAAGTTGACAAAAGTGTATCACATCTGCTGTCCATGTCCAGAAATTAAAATTATGACCACACAGCAAATTCTTATTAAATATTATTATTTAACAACTGCATGTGCAGTATTACATAAAAGGCAAATATCTGGCCAGGCACATCACAGCTTTGGGGCTGAAGCTGATGCAGGCTTCACAGTCTTAACCTTAGCACCTATAAATGTATTTATTTACAGTTCTCGTCTTGTTACATTCCATTCAAAGATGAAATATTCAGAAATTGTTTCACTTCTTTTTTCAGAATTTTACATACCTGCTGCTTGGGCTGGCTTCTCTTGGAGGCAGCAGCTTCAGAACATCTGACATGAGTTGCCTGAAAAAAATAATATATCTATAAATGCATAAAACAGTATTTCCCATACATCAAAATTTCTATATATAAAATGTATCAAAATTATGAGATTAGGTAGTGTTTTTAAAATGCCAGACACTGAAAACAAACCTTCTGCTGAACCAGCCTCTTGGGAAGCCCTGGGGAGTGCGCAGAACTTCCAGGCTGGTCCTTAAGTAAGAGCAGTAATAAAATGTTAATGACAACAGTCTTAATAACAATTACTGAGTATAAAATACAGATCAAAAAACATTTTACTTTATTTAACATAAAACATTTCTACTCAATAACCTTACCTTCTTTTCAACAGGAAAGCAGGCAGTGCACTCAGCATCAAGGTCAGATGGAATGAACTTGTCCATCTCTTTCAAAATGGCGGTGCTGAAATACACCGGTGAAAGCGGGATCGAAAAGACTGACTCCACCTGTTAAAATTAGGTTTGATCTAAATACATCATAAGACTCTAGGAAGTGTTGCCAAAATGCCACACACTCAAAACAAACCTGCTCTTGGTGAACCAGCCTCTTAGAATCCCCTGGGGAGTGCACAGGGCTTTCACGTCGGTTCTTCTGCAAGGGCAGTAATAAAACAATCTTAAAAACAATTCATGAGGTACATTCATAAGGTTATGACAAGACACTAGCCTCACCTTCTTTTTCCGTGTGACCACCACCATCTGATTGGCATCAGGAGGTGGTGGCCGTGGCCGAGGGGCAGGGCCTGTCACAACCAGCACTGGTTTGACCTGCCTGGTTGGTGGGGAGGGCACTGGAGCTTGTGGCGATGGTCTGGGGGTGTCCATCTCCAACTGTAGGTGTGAGACAGTCCAAAGCAACTGGCCAAGCATGTCCATGCCACCATCAGTATCACTGAGATGGACCTGCAAATGATACAAAAGAAAACAATTATCATTTCCACTGCATATTAGATACTTGCATTTCAGAACATTACTTACCCCATCCCTACACCACAGGTTGAGGCGGTTCATCGGAAAGTAATCCACAATAGAGTAGTACTTGATACCTTCAGTAAAAGAAAAAAAAAGAAAGAAAGAATGTTATACATACAATACACACACATACACACGAGGGAGATTTCATAAAGACACAGAGACACACGTACTCATGCGTGCCGCCACACGATGGTACTCCTGGCGCAGATGATTTTGCAAATCCACCTCAACATTTAGGCGAGGTGGAAAATCCAGGACACAGACCTCAAAACAATATTTTAGTTTAAATATTTTGTTAAAATGAGAGAGCAGAAAGCAATCAAATCTGTTTCAAGCAAGGACTTAACCAGTCTAAACCAGCACTATAGTAAGATCTAACAAGGTTTAAAGGAAAAGTAACGTTATTTTACAATCTGAGCCTTCTTTCGGTAATAAAACAAGTCGTTTGACTCACCCATATCACGTTGGTGTCATTTGGAGCTGTTTGGTAAAAGTTATGTTGTAGCGTATCCGTTAGCGTGAGTACTCGGGGCATTACTTTGCGGTCTCCAAATAACACAAACTTTAGCACTTTTCAAATCATAGAAGCCCGATGTCTTAGTCTACGATTTCTTTTGAAGCAAAAGTGGCCTGTAATCCGAGATTTATCCATAGTTTTCAGCTTTGCGTTTCATGTTTGGGTCCCGGGAGCTGAGAGCACAGTCCGCACATGCGCACTGGCGTCCTCATCTACTCGAAACTATGGCTAAATCTCGGATTACAGGCCACTTTTGACCACATGAAATCGTAGACTAAAGACATCGAGCTTCTATGATTTGAAAAGTGCTAAAGTTTGTGTTATTTGGAGACCGCAAAGTAATGCCCCGAGTACTCACGCTAACGGATACGCTACAACATAACTTTTACCAAACAGCTCCAAATGACACCAACGTGCTATGGGTGAGTCAAACGACTTGTTTTATTACCGAAAGAAGGCTCAGATTGTAAAATAACGTTACTTTTCCTTTAATGCCAGAATTACAGCTTGATTAAACCAGTTCTAAATTAGTAGGCTATCTAATGAGAAGAACGTGTACACGTGTACACCTTATCTTAATTAATTACTAGTCTAAGAATTGTTAATCTACACAACTTAATTGACTCAATAGTATTTACCCCAACACCCTCTTGTCAACACAGTACTTTTTTAAAAGATTGTGCGTGGAGTAAACAATTTTGGAAATATGGTACCTTTGTCCAGCGGCTACAAGCGGTGGCAAGGTAGCGACCGAAGTCGGCTGCAGCCTCATCGATTGTCCTGCTGGCCGTCAGGTTGTTGGAGGGAGCGGTGAGCAGAACAAGAGAGGGAGAACGATCCACCTGTATGTGTCTGATCTCCCTCTCAAGCTCCGCGGCTGCAGCTCCCGGGGTGGAGCTGAAACCAAAGATGATCTTCCCCTGTGGTATCTGGGCAAAGCCATCGATGAAGTGTCGCAGATGAGAGGCCCCGACAACCAGAACAAACTGAAAAAATTAAGATTTAAGAAAGTTAAGATTTTGTAAACTGCATTTGCAGTTAAAAGGTCTTACCTTCTTGTCAGGGTCCTCCGGAGGGATCACCAGCTTGTGGCTCTTTCCAGTGACCAGAGACTTTGGCCAGTTACGCACTGGGAAGCGGTAGCCAGTGCCAAACCCTAGAAAATTATTATTAGTAATATTGTTAGAGTTAAAAGGACTTACCTTCTTGTCAGGCTCAAAAACAGCAGGCGGCTGCTGCCGTTCTGCCATTCTTCGCCGAGCTGCCTGGGAACGGCGGAATGACTTTCCACGAGGCATCTGAAGAAAGTTAAAATGAACCATTTAATTTGTAATACGGCAATGTAGTAATCAGATATGTTTTAAAGCTTGTGTACAGCTGTTTTAAATCAGTTGTTAAAGGTCCCATGGCATGAAATTTTCACTTTCTGGGGTTTTTGAATGTTAATGTGAGCTCCCCTAACCCCCCGCTCTGTCCCTAGACTTGATGATGAAGAAAAGAGTATGTTTTAGCTCCTTCATTCGAGCCTCTGAAACAGCAGTAGTTTAATTTTATTTTCTTTGGAAATGTCAGACACATACGAGTGTTTTTTTCATGGGACAATACAGAGCTGGTCTTGTGAAAAGTTTATTACGATCGCTTCTCTCCTTCTCCACTCTTACACTCACAGAAGGCACAGGGACTTTGTCCTCTGTCTTTGTCCTCATTTGCAATCAAGCACCACGCCCAGAATAAAGTAGAAAAATAAAATAAAAAATAAAGAGAAGGATTCATTTGCAATACAGTGGTACCTCACCTTACGAATGACCCAACAAACGAAAATTTCAAGTTACGAAACGCCTTCACGGTAAATTTTGGTCTCTAGATACGAATGAAATTTCAAGTTACGAAACGCGAAATCTCAAAAATTCAAATAATGCGCGCTCAGCCACACACATTATACGCTTTTCTCAGACTGGATTTAAACTTTTCTCACATTTGTCTCCGTTTAAACACTCAAACTTTCATAGATTTTCAACAAAACGTATCAATATTGAAGTGGGGGGGGGGGAGCGGGAGGGGGGAGAAAACTGCGCGGTCACGTGTGCGCAGCATGACCCGGCGCAGAGCTGACAGCAGGACTAGACCACGAGTCACAGCTGAGGGGAGCAGCGAGGAGGCAGTCTGAGCGCATGTGAGCAAGAGCCATGCAAGAGCCGCGGCTCCTCTAGACCTCCTCTAGACCTGGTCAGGTCTAGAGGAGGTCTAGACTAAACCAGGACTAAACCAGGACTAAACCTGGACTAAACCTGGAGGAGCTCACATGCGCTCAGACTGCCTGCGGTCCCCGCCTCAGCTGTGACTCATGAGAAACCAGGAAATAGACCCGCACGCGGCGCTTTAATCCATCTGGTCTAGTCCTGGTCTAGTCCTGGTTTAGTCCAGGTTTAGTCCTGGTTTAGTCCTGGTCCAGTCCAGGTTTAGATCTTGGTCTAGTCCTGCTGTCAGCTCTGCGCCGGGTCATGTGCGCTATCACACGTGTCCGTGCAGTTTTCTCCCCCCTCCTGCTTCCCCCCACACTTCAATATTGATACGTTTTGTTGAAAATCTATGAAAGTTTGAGTGTTTAAACGAGAGAAAAACATGAGAAAAGTTTAAATCGAGTCTGAGAAACCAATCAGGACAGAACACATTGTTACACTATAAAAAAGTTACACTATAAAAAAAAAAAAAACTTGGATCGGGGCCTTGGAACGAATCAGGCTTTTTCCATTGAAATAGCTACTCAACTTACGAATTTTTCACGTTACGAAACCACTTCTGGAACGAATTAATTTCGTAAGGTGAGGTACCACTGTATTAGGGAACCACTAATGCGCCAAAAGCATCAAGAAGTACCATGTCATGGGATCTTTAACCAGGTTTAAGCTAAAAGCAGGGGTAAAGTGGGTCTACTCTACACCAAGTTTAAAACAGGACTAAACTAGACCAATATCACATCTAAAACAAAACAAATCTAAATATATGCAGTTAAAATACAATTCTTTCAACTTACATTATGAACAATCGTAATATTCATCAGTTTGCAACACGGCTAAAGTAGACAGAGAGAAAATAAATTTTTCCTACCTTTAGATGTGTTGAAGAGAAGTCCGGGAGAGCTGTAATCCACAAGATGAGAAGATTCTTCTTTTCTAGGTCCAAGACACGATCGTCACACAAGATGGAGATGTAAAATCCGAGATAGAGTTGTGAAAGCTTCTTGAATCGTCCAAAAAAGGATTCACTCAAGTCGCAGAGGAGAACGTGCTATAGCAGATACCATAGACGTTCAGTCGGCCACACCCTGTTAGGTCCTACTTATACTCTTCTGTCACACCACCACCAGTGCAGCTGATTGGCTGTCTGGCTGTTACCAGGCCACAAACAGCCAATCAGAAGTGTAGATGGATTGAGTGTGTGTGTCTTGGGTGTGGCTCGGGTGTGGCTCTACCCCTCCCCCACGTGCAGCTCCCTCCCTCCCCTCCTCTCCCTCTCCTCCTCTCCTTCCCCGCGTGTGCAGTCCCCCCTCCCCTTTCTTCCCCCTCCCCTCTCCTCTCCTCTCCTCTCCTCTCGTGAGTGCCCTGTGTGCTCTGTGTGTTCTGCACATGCGCACAATGACGTATCATGACGTATCAGGAAGAAGGAGGGTTTTCCTGCCCGATTCGGGCTTTTTTTTGGATTATTTATTTTATTTACGACAGACACGTATTTTGACAACGAAGGCAATTTTCAGCATGATAAATAGATAGATAGATAGATAGATAAAGATAAAAAGAAGTAATAAATAAATAAATAAATAAATAAATAAATAAATAAATAAATAAATAATACAGCCAAAATCAGATAAAAAAAAATAAAAGACTAAACCAGACTAAAGCAGGTCTAAACCAGGACTAGGATTTTCAGGTCTAAACAAGTAATAAATAAACCAGATCCGGACAAACTCTCTTCTCTGCACGGCAACAGAACACACAAAATTCCACCGCAAGACTGGAGCATGCTGATTGGCTGTCTATTACTGCTTTATGATTGGCCCTGAACAAAACTATAGTCGGGACCAGGTCTAACCTAGAACTAACCAGGTCTAAGAAGCCAAAACCAGATTGAAGGAACCCTGGACATTAACTTTAAATAGGCGCAATAGCGCCCCCTAAGGAGACTGTATGAAATAACAAAATATTATAAAATGTAACATGCAAAATTTGGTACACACATTCGTGACATGGTCTCAAAATAGTCAATGATGCCCACATGCCATGTCCCATCGTGTAGCCATGGCAACAGGCTCGCCAATAGGATGCCTGACGAAAACACTGGTGTGGCCAAACAAAATTTTGTACACACATATATCATGGTAAGAAGAACAAAAAAAAAAATATTGTGACCACACCCCCTGCCAAAATGGAAGTCCATCATCTTGGATTAATTATGTGGGATAAATGTCATAATCTAATTTTATGTAGTCATCTAATTCTGCCATATTTTAATTTATGAAACTTTTAAAACAGCCACAATCTCAAATGTGGGCAAATCTTCAAAAAGACACATTTTCCAGGAAATACAGGAAAATCTCAATGATGGCCCCGCAGCATCTCCCATCATGTTGCCATAGCAACAGGCCAAACATCTGTCCTTGTCATTAGGATTCTCTGGAAAAACTTTGGCGTAGTCAAACAAAATTTGGTACACAGACGCATCATGGGAAGATAAACAAAAAGTATATTATACCGTTGCTAGGCAACCAACCAGCCATTTTGGATAGACTATGTGACCTGGTGGCGAAGGCGCCATTTCCTGTCAAACTTTGACTTTGCCGATTTTACTCAAACTTTAATCGTTGGTGAGCACCCCGGCCCTAAACAGATTGATATAAGAAAATCTCAATTGGCCGTAATAGCGCCCCCTAGGGAGATTGCATGGAACAGAAAAAATTTACTTTGCCAGAAACACACCAAATTTGGACCACACATTCGTGACATGGTCTCGATCAAAAATCTCAATGATGACCCCGCGGCATCTCCCGTCATGTTGCCATGGTAACAGGTCAAACAGCTGTCCCTGCCATTAGGACGCCCGGCAAAAGCTTTGGTGTAGCCACACCTAATTTAGTACATATATGGCTCATGGGAATAGGAAAATGGCGCGTTAGCGCCACCCCCCCTGCGAGTGCAAGCGAGGGCCGATCATCGCCGCTTGCGGCTATATTTATTATTATTATTTTCCCGACCACTTTTTCAGGTTTCGGGTACTTCCCACGGACGAAAACTCACGAAATTTTGCGCAAAATTCAAGAACGCCAAAAAAGGAATTTACAAATAATCTGTATTAAAAAATCTTAAAAAATGGCTCCACAGCGCCACCTCAAAAATCAAAATACATTGCGCCTATGGCTATACCCGATAAATGAACTTTGTCGTAGATAAACGAAATTCGGGTGGTGGATAGGTCATGTCGTTACAAACCAAAAAATATATTACGGCGTTGCTAGGCGACCAACAGGAAGTCAGCTATATTGGGCCGAGCACGCGACCCGGCACCGAGGGTGCATTTTCCTGTCTTCGTATTTTAACGAACTCCTCCTAGGGTTTTTGACCCAGACTCACCAGAATCGTGCTGTATCATCTAGACAAGTGGGACATTAAAAGTTGTTAAAAGCGTTCTAAAAGAGTGAACGGTGTTTCCGTGACAACGCCACAAATTTCGGGTTCGTTTTTGCGGCTCGCCATCAAATTTCAACGAGCGATAATTCGCGCATACTTTGGCCTATATCACTCAAACTTTAATCGTTCGTTGACACCCCTGCCCTGAACAGATTGATATAAGAAAATCTGAAATAGGTGCTATAGCGCCACCTAGGGAGATTGCATGGAAGCGCAAAATTTTACTTTGTCGTAGACATACCAAATTTGGTACAGATATTCGTGACGGGGTATCGATCAAAAAACTTAATGACGTCAACACGCCATGTCTTATCGTGTTGCCATGGCAACAGGTCAAACATCTGTCGTCGCCAATGGGACGCCCGGCATAAACTTTGTCGTAGCCATACCAAATTTGGTACACAGATGCATCATGAGATAAGGAACAAAAAAGTATATTATGCGGTTGCTAAGCGACCAACAGGAAGTCGGCCATTTTGGACCGAGCACGTGACCTGGCACCGAGGGCGCATTTTCCTGTCCTCGTATTTTAACGAACTCCTCCTAGGGTTTTTGACCCAGACTCACCAGAATCGTGCTGTATCATCTAGACAAGTGGGACATTAAAAGTTGTTAAAAGCGTTCTAAAAGAGTGAACGGTGTTTCCGTGACAACGCCACAAATTTCAGGTTCGTTTTTGTGGCTCGCCATCAAATTCGACGAGTGATAATTCGCACATACTTTGGCCGATTTCACTCAAACTTCAATCGTTGGTGGACACCCCAGCCCTGAATAAATTTCTATAAGAAAATCTGAAATGGACACTATAGCGCCCCCTAGGGAGATTGCACGGAAGTGCAAAATTTTATTTTGTCATAGACATACCAAATTTGGTACACGCATTCGTGACAGGGTCTCGATCAAAAATCTCAATGATGACCCCAGGCATCTCCCATCGTGTTGCCATGGCAACAGGCCAAACATCTGTCCTTGTCATTAGGATTCTCTGGAAAAACTTTGGTGTAGTCAAACAAAATTTGGTACACAGATGCATCATGGGAAGATAAACAAAAAGTATATTATACCGTTACTAGGCAACCAACCAGCCATTTTGGATAGACCATGTGACCTGGTGGCGAAGGTGCCATTTCCTGTCAAACTTCGACGAGTGATAATTCGCACATACTTTGGCCGATTTTACTCAAACTTTAATCGTTGGTGAACACCCCGGCCCTACACAGATTGATATAAGAAAATCTCAATTGTCCATAATAGCGCCCCCTAGGGAGATTGCATGGAACAGAAAAATTTTACTTTGCCGTAGACACACCAAATTTGGACCACACATTCGTGACAGGGTCTCGATCAAAAAACACAATGATGACCCCACGGCATCTCACATCATGTTGCCATGGTAACAGGTCAAACATCTGTCCCTGCCATTAGGACGCCCGGCAAAAACTTTGGTGTAGCCACACCTAATTTAGTACATAGATGGTTCATGGGAATAGGAAAATGGCGCGATAGCAGGGGGCTGCGAGTGCAAGCGAGGGCCGATCATCGCCGCTTGCGGCTATATTTATTATTATTATTATTATTATTATTATTATTATTACTATTATTACTATTATTATTTTATTTTGATCCTTTTCCCAAAATTGTCATAACACCCTTTACCGTAAAAGTGTCATGTAGTCGCTTTCAGTTATCTCTTGTGGAACTGAAAACTGTTCCATCTTGTGACGCCATGTGGAAATACAGGAAGTGCTCCACTGTGTTTTTAAACTCCAATACACCTTCGTTAGATTCATTTGCATGATTTCAGATCTGGAATTGCCAATCTCTGCTGAACAAAAGCTAAAAGGTAAATTGAAAACTGTCACTACTTTACATCAAAAGGTGAAACTGAGTATTTTGAGCTCTGGAGATGAAGACAAACTAATAAAGATTTACTCAAACGTGTGAATGAAACAAAACACAACCACAGATATGTTTTTGAGGAGGGAACGACATTATAGCATGACTTAAAGCTCACAACAGCCAATTTTGCGTAAATTAGGTCCTTTAAATGCCTTTTGTATTCAGTGATTTTTTCCATTTACCTCACGATTACAATGATTAAGTGCACTTACTAATCCCGTTCTATAACTCCAGTTTTGAGTTCATTATCACCGTGACCCTCCTCTCTCCTCTTAAGTGCTGTGATTTGCGGCTGTGTTTGGCGACTCCACGGAATCCAGATCTTCTCCGCTCGTGTGAAAGTGAATGTGTGTTTTTTATGACGGCGGTGACCTAGTAACGCTGTCCAAGATGCAAAGCAGATCCTTGAACGGGGGCCAGGAGAAGTTCTGAGCATTTTGTTGTTTGATAATCAGGAGGTGTGCGTCGTCGTTAGCTTTGTTGTTATGGCAAAACTCCTGTCTGAAAAGCACATATAACCTCATCAGGCTGGATCATTATGGAAAGGAATACCGTTTTAAATGGAATAGTTCTGTTTCACGTTTTTAAGACAGTAAAAATCGCATACAGTGCTTTTTTTTTTGTTTTACTGTGAGTGGGCTTGTGTTTTCACAGATCTTACCTGTAACTTGGCCTGGTGACATCACGGCTTGTCTCCATGCAGATAAATACGTTTGCTACTCTGACCCTTTTTTAAAGGAATATTAACGTTTTTTTTTACAATCTGAACCTTATTTCTGAATAAAACAAGTTGTTTTACTCACCCATAGTATTTGATGTCATTTGGAGCAGTTTCGCAGATGTTGTAGTTTAGCGATATCCATTAACGTGAGTGCTTCGGGCATGCGATTGTAGTCACCAAATAACACAAACTTTATCATTTTTCAAATTACAGAAGCTCAATGTCTTAGTCTACACTTTCGTTTGAGTCAAAAGTGGCCTCTAATCCGAGATTTTGCCATAGTTTCGAGTAGATGAGGAGGACAGTGCACATGCGCTCATTCACAGCTGATTTCGCTCTCAGCTCTCGGGACACAAACATGAAACACAAAGCTGTAAGACGTTTGGACCATCGTGTTATCGCTAAACTACAACATCTACAAAACTGCTCCAAATGACACCAAAATGCTATGGATGAGTAAAACAACTTGTTTTATTACAGAAATAAGGCTCAGATTGTAAAAGATGTTAATATTCCTTTAAGCATTAAAACAAATAACAAATGTATAAGAGAACTTATCACGAGAGAGTCAATCAATAAACCAGCTTCTGATTTTATTTGGAACAATACATTTACAGACATTAACTGGAACGACGTTTGGCTTTTGCCTAGAAAATATTTTGTAACTAATAAGACTCGTGAGGTCTGCCTGAAAATCCGCCATAGATGTTCCCCTGTTAATGCTGTCATTTCAAAATGTCACTTAAACATACAGTAGATAATCTCTGCTCATTCTGTCACAGTGTTGAAGAAACAGTCACCCATGTGTTTTGAGAACGCTCATACGCTCAAATCTTTTGGAATGACATATTTCTGGTTGTGAATAAAAAGCTTGACACAAACCTACAATTGAATGTAAAACGTGTACTTCAGGGCTCTCAAGTCTCACGCATTGAGAGTGTGACACACGCAATTCGACGTGTTCACACGCTCACACGCCACACATGGCATTTCTCACGCTGATTTTTTTTTTTTTGGGGGGGGGCCCAGAAAATCGGTCTGTGTGGCTCAGTTTATGCAGGCACCGCGCGTTTTCAGCGAAAAAAAACTCTCCCCCTCCTCCCCGTCCTGCTCCCCGGAAAAAAATCTGCCAATCAGAAAATAGATTGTTCTGTTGTTGGGCAGACTGTAGAGTGTAGTTTCAGCTGCTAAGCGCACACTGCGGTGATGATAAAACAAACTGAGAACCATCAGGTAATAACTTCATTTATATAACTCTCATTAGTTGCTTTGTAGTTTAAGTTTGCTCTTTAGACAAACATTTACAGCAGGGCTCTCAAGTCTCACGCATTGAGAGAGACAATTCGACGTGTTCACACGCTCACACGGCATTTCTCAATTCGAATTGTTCACCCCCCCCCCCCTCCCCCCCCCACGACCCCGCTCAAAACTTGAGAGCCCTGTGTACTTTTTGGTGTCTTTGAGAAAGATATTCCTGCAAAAAAAAAAAATACTAATAAAAATATTTTGAACTTGCTCCTCACCCTATCAAAATTTCATATCCATTGCTGTAAATTTTCTAGTCAGAAACCCAAATTTGTTGTATTTCAGTCCCTCTTGTACTCATATATAAACTCTCTCTGTATTGCACAAATCCAAAATCTGACATTTAAAATATAAAATGTAAATGAATGTAAATTTCTATATATCTGTATATTGCATAATGCAGAAATTGCACATGCTGAGCCCTGTGAATATGAACTCTTAAGCCTCGAGCGTTGTTATTGTTTATACCATTGTATATTACACTGTATATTTGAAATAAAAAAATTAAAAATGTTTAATGCTATGCTGTGGATTGTGGTGGAAGAGGCACTGAAACAAGCAAATACTGAAGTAATCAATCAATCAATCAAGCTTTATTTATATAGCCCTTTACAACACCAATGGTGACCAAAGTGCTTTCCAATTAAAAACAGAAAATACAACAATACAAAAGACAGAACATTGTACAGAATACAACAATGTACAGTGAACCCTCGCTCTATCGCAGTTCACTTTTTGCGGCCTCGCTGTTTTGCTGATTTTTTGTTTTCAATTTTTTTTTAATAGTGTAACTTTTTTTTTTTTACAGTGTAACATTGTGTCCTGCGTCCTGATTGGCTAAGAGACTAGACCAGGACTAAACGTGGACTAAACCAGGTCTAGACCAGAACTAAACCAGGTCTAGACCAGGTCTAAACCTGGACTGGCCCTGGACTAAACCGGGATTAGACCAGAACTAAACTGGGACTAGACCTGGTCTAAACCGCTCTTTGCTGGTTTCGTGCTGCTGTTTTGTGGCTCGGGCTGAGAGCACGCAGTCTGGGTGCGGCGGTTCTATCTCGTGCTCGCAGCGTCGCGCCGGTCACGTTTCCCTGTCACGGATTTGTGCACGATGAGGGGTGCACGTGTGGAGCTTCTCCAAGGGGTTAGTGCGCGTCGCATACCGTCCAGGGACGTGGCGGTGCTCCTCGCGCGTCCGGCGGGGCTTCCGGGGCCGTGTCCCCCCCTCCGCGTCACTATTAATACATTTTGTTGAAAATCTACAAAAGTTTGAGTGTTTAAACAAGAGAAAAATGTGAGAAAATGTGTGTGTGTGTGTGGCGTTTTTAACCTTAAAACATGTAGAATAATTGTAAAACCAGGACGAAACCAGGACTAAACCAGAACTAAACCAGGACTAAACCAGGACTAGGCCAGGTCTAAACCAGGACTAGGCCAGGTCTAAACCAGGATTAAATCTTTGCCTTGTTTCATGACAGCGCTGACGAAGCCTCTCGGATGAGCGGCGAAACGTTTTCAACCAAACAAACTTTGTCCAGTTGACAAATTGAACTTCTCCTTTGATCTTGTTTCATGACGGTGCACATGTCCGAGCGCCCCCCACCCACCCGCTTCTATTAATACATTTTGATGAAAATCTACAAAAGTTTGAGTGTTTAAACAAGAGAGAAATGTGAGAAAATGTTAATACCAGTCTGAGAAAAGTGTATAATGTGTGTGGTGAGGCGTTTACAGCCTTAAAACATGTATAATAATTGTAAAATATAAAGTTGTCCTACTTCGCGGATTTCACTTATTGCGGGCAATTTCTGGAACCTAACCCCCGCGATAAAGGAGGGACCACTGTAAACGATAAACAGTGTACAGTATGGGGTGGATCTTTGCTGGGTGGAGGGACAGGAACGGCAGTTACGGCCGACAGTGCCGACGTCCCTTGTGGCATAACTGGAGCAGGCGTTGAGCTAAGTGTGGGAAGGACTGGTACATATTGACTGACAGGGGTGGCAGGTGCAGGTCGGGGTGCAGTAGTCACGGCTGACAGTGCTGGCGGTTGAGTTGGGACTAGTTGCGGAGGTAAGGGTGTCCGAGTGGTTGTCGAAATGGGCGGTGGAGTGTCAGAAGATAGCTGGCTTAGCAGCGTATCATCCTTGGACTCTGAGAAGGTCAAGGTCCTAACAACTCTGGCAATTTCCATCTCTCTCTCCAATTTCTTGAGGCGTCTACGTCTTCCCATTTCTCTAGCCATACTCTCTTTCGCTTGTTGTGCTTCCTCCTGGATTCTCTGCCCTTCTCTAGCCATCCTCTCTCTGGTTTGCTGCCCTTCTCTAGCCATCCTCTCTAGAGCTTGTTGTGCCTCTTCCTGTTGTCTCTGCCCTTCTCTGAGCCGTGCATCCAACCTGGCAGCTTCCAAATCTGCTTCCCTCTCTTCCTCAATCTCCTCTTGTAGGTCAGCCAGTTCCATACGTTTAATGTATTCCTCCAGTACGGCTGTCTTGGCATCTGGCATAGTCTCGAATAGTTTGCTCCTTCGGGAACTCCGTACAGACCCCCGTGAACTCGCAATGGACAGGTAGCCCGATACACTCCCACTTCTGGAAAGTCTGGATTCACCGTGTTGTCCCACTGGATGTGAGGAGGCTTGGGGATCAGACTGCTGAGGGGGAAGGAGAGTAGCATCGTAGTCAGCCAGGTGGCTGGGTGGATTGGTGTCTCTCTCGGGTTGGTCAGAGGCCTGTGGTTGGCAGTTTGAAGCTGATTCCATAGTGTCAAGGTGAAACCCAGATCCGGCTCGAAGGACCAATGTAAAGTATGGGGTGGATCTTTGCTGGGTGGGAACACTACAGACAGACTCCGGTAAGAGAATCTTTAATCAGCTTTATTCTGGTTTCAATTGAGCATCTTACAGGTGACCATTCAGATGTCGTGTTGTGTTGAATGCGTGCGTGGTATATATATATATGTGTGGTGTACTTTGATCTTTGATCCTTGATCTTTGATCTAGCCGAATCAATTAAGAGCAGAGCGTTGCCTAGCAGTCAGTATCGAGTGCATAGGCTTTCGGACAAACAGTAAAACACACAATGCAGAAAAATTACATGCCACAAACTACAAAGTATTAAAAGCCATTTTGAATAAATGTGTTTTGAACCTAGATTTAAAAAGGTTAAAATCAGTGATATTGCGAAGCTCAAAGGGCAGATTGTTCCACAGTTTGGGACCAACCACATAGAAAGCTCCATCACCCCCGTGTAAATGTATGTAAATGTATCACATGAAGTATTAAAGGAAAAGTAACGTTTTTTGTTTTTTTTACAATTTGAGCCTTATTTCGGTAATAAAACAAGTTGTTTTACTCACCCATAGCACTTTGGTGTCATATGGAGCACTTCCAGAGATGTTTTAGATTTGCGTTAGCCTAGCGCAACTTCTAGCCATAGCTCGGGGCATATAATATATTCCCCAAGCATGTAATATGCCCCCGTGCGGGCTTCAAATAGCACAAACTTTAGCACTTTTCAAATCATAGAAGCCCGATATCTTAGTCTACGATTTCGTTTGAAGCAAAAGTAGCCTGTAATCTGAGATTTATCCATAGTTTACAGCTTTGCGTTTCATGTTTGGGTCCCGGGAGCTGAGAGCACAGTCCGCGCATGCGCACTGGCGTCCTCATCTACTCGAAACTATGGCTAAATCTCAGATTACAGGCCACTTTTGCTTCAAACAAAATCGTAGACTAAGATATCGGGCTTCTATGATTTGAAAAGTGCAAAAGTTTGTGTTATTTGGAAGACCGCAAAGTAATGCCCCGAGCACTCAAGTTAACGGATACGCTACAACATAACTTCTACGAAACTGCTCAAAATGACACCAAACTGCTATGGGTGAGTAAAACTACTTGTTTTATTGCCGAAAGAAGGCTCAGATTGTAAAAAAAAAATGTTGCTTTTCCTTTAAGTACTGTTTAAAACTTTAAAGAGTAAAAGTATTCCATGCAGATTTTGAAAAAAAAAAAAAAAAACTTGAATCATTTTTTCCAGCTGTTTTTATTTGTTGTATAATTGTTTGCTCAAATTATGTTAAAGGGATAGTGTGTGTGTTTTTAAAAAAAAAGTTAATCTGTATGGGTTTTCTTCTAAAAGTTACGTGTGTTGACACCGGCTTACCTCTGACAGTCTCAGCTGATCCCGGCAGTGTTGCCAACTCCCCAGCATCGGAAGTAGCTATTGGCCCGCCCAGAAGTAGCTAAAAGTAGCTAGACGAGCGAGCGGTCCAATCCAAACGTGAGAGCGGGGGACACACACACACACACACACACACACATCCTAACCTTCCTTACCCCGTGACACTAACCTTTTATTGGTGTTGTTATTACATATACTTGTTTGTTTTTTATTTTTTTATTTGGTTTTTATTTTTTAGATATTTTTGGAGCTGTAGTCCAAGATCTATAGCTTGCTTTTTTATTTTGTGCTGTAGTTTAACTAAAGCTTTTTATTTATTTTTTATTTTTTTGTGCTATAGTGGGCAAACTATAGCTTTTTATTTTTTGTTTTTTTTGGTGCTAAAGAAGTAGCTTTTTTAAACTTTTCTGTGCTGTACAACTAGCTTTTTCCCACTCCCGTCTGTACTTTTGTGTATACACTTTTGGTTGTGGCATTGCGATTGAATACAAGAGGAGAAAAAAGAAATGCTCTAAAGAATGAGAGGGATATGCACGTGACGAGAGAAACTGAATGACAGAAACAGAGAGAGGAATGACCAGACTCCGAGGCGATCTGACGAGATGGGAGGGAGCAGAGGAGAGACTGGTGTGTGTCTCTCTTCCACTGCCCCTCTCTGTCTCTCTGTCTCTTTCTCTGAACGGGGAAAGAGAGAAAACGGCGCAATTATTTTTTTCCCTCTCCCGCGATCTTGGAGCCTCTGATCACCAAAAAAAGTCGCTAGATTTGTCGCTAGTCGCTTTTGTCTAATTTTCTCACTAGGGGGGTCCAAAAAGTAGCTAAAAATAGCGACAAAGTCGCTAAGTTGGCAACACTGGATCCCGGTTTGGCTCGCTTTCTGGAGCCCACGTAAGTAGGTCCGGTAACTTCCCTGGAACATGAAATAAAGCTTGTTTTTCTTCTCAAAACAAAACATTTGTCCGAAAGGTGATATAATTGCGTCCCAAACAGTTGTCCACGAAACATCCACCAGCGTAGATTGCGTTTGCGTATTGTGTCTCTCGATTCATATCACTGCACGCATATTAGCTGTATTAGCCTGTTAACCTTTAGCGGAAGTGTACGGCAGATGCGGTCCACCGTAAGGGGAAGTTTACAAGTGAACAGGCTAATACAGCTAATATGCACGCAGTGATACAAGTCGAGACAGACAATGCGCAAACGCAATCTACGCTGCTGGATGTTTCGTGGAATTGCGTGTGTCACACTCTCAAAAGCGTGAGACTTGAGAGCCCTGAGTCTAAGCAGGGACTCCCAGACTTCCCTCACCCCAGACACTTCCTCCAGCTCCTCCGGGGTTCCCTAAGGCGTTCCCAGGCCAGCCGGGAGACTGCATGCTAGTTGTTGCTAGCTTTATAGTGACGGCAAAACTCCGGCGTGAAAAGCGCTTATAAACCCATCGTGGTGGATCATGAGTATGCCCGGAATGCATAAAGTAAGTGAGGAATATCTGAAAACCGTTTAAAATGAACTAGTTTTTATTTTTCACATTTTTAAGACTGTGAAAATCAGGTACAGCACTTTTCTTACTGTGCGCGGGCTTGCATTTTCACAGATCTTACCTGTATCATGGCCTGGTGGCATCACTGCTTGCCTCCATGTAGATAGAGATGCTTAATGCAATGCTGTGGAACATTTCAGGCAGAGCAATAACATCTCCATGGACACAAGCTTTGGACTTTTTTTTTTTTCTTTTTTCAATTTGGCAGCGCACGGCCGACCAACAAAAGCAGATTGTTTCCATAGAGATGAGCAGTGAACGGTCCGTGTGCTCCTCCGCGGTTCGGTCAGGCCTTCTCCGCTCGTGTGGAAGTGAATGTTTTTACGATGGCGGCGACCTACTGGCGATGTCCAGGAAGCAAAACAGATCCTTGAAAGGGGGCCAGGAGATAAAGCTCTGAGGTCACTTTATGATGGCTGCTCACTGGCCGCGTTCAGAACTTTATTTGTAATTTATGCTCCCTGGCTTGTAAGATCACGGCTGCAGACTGGCTGAGGTAGTAAAATGGAGCTTTTACAATATATTAGCGGGGAAATGTTCTTTAGTGAGCTATAAAAATGGGAGGAATATGATGGGAATTACTGTAGTGTGAAAGTTTACAGGGTCTGTACCTGATGTTTTGTTTTGCGTATTGACACTGTGCGGGGTCGTCAAGCTGGGGGTGTTCTACGTTTATCTCTGTGGTGGAATGTTCAGCAGTTGCCATGGTGATCCAATGCACACATTCGCACTGTTAAAAATAAAATGCTATGAAAACTACAAATTACAAAAAAATTCTAAATGTATTTGAAAAGGACCTTTTCAGGAGCCTGTGGTCAATACAAGCATTCATGGTTCTGTTTAGGAGTTTGATTTTCAACAAAAAAGGTGAGAGGAATCCAAAAACGTCCATTTTGTCTTCTTATGTCAAAGTCAAAAATCAACTTTCTTGTCATTTTGCCATATGTGTTCGACATACAGTGAATCGAAATTCTGTTTCTCCCTGGCCAAGCAGTGCAAAAAGTACAGAAGAGGATTAGGGCCACGTGAGCAGATTTTTATTTTATTTTATTTTATTTTTATTCTGAGAAAAAAAACTCAGAAATTCTTTGAAAAAACTCAGAATTTCTGACTTTAAAGGGACAGTGTGTAAGATTTTTACCCGTTAATTACCGAAAATGAAGATACCCATTCAAAAATACATTGTTTTCCAAGCCTTTTCACTTCCATCATGAAATCAAAGTATTCTGTTGGACTTAGATATAGTCACATAAAAGGGGGATTGACCCCATGTAGAGGCAGCCATTTTGATTACGAGAGCCGCAGAAGGACATTTGGGCTCCGCCTTCGCCTTCGGCAAGGCTCGTGGTTTTATTTATTTTTATTTATTTATTTATTTATTTCATTCATAAGTATAAAAAGACATCAACATTTGTGATGTGTTTTGGGTAAACAACGACAAGCATGTTGCCAGATCACACGTCGTAATGGATCTAACACGTGTTTTGGACTAAATTGTTTTACTGGATTTTATTCGCTGGATCCTTACAGACAGATTGAGACCAAGGTTATGGTGAAATACAGAGTTTGACCTGTGCAGAGCCTTCAAAGGTAAGCTAAGTAACAAACCTCGTTTTGTGCTTTTCCGTATAAAAGCCCCATGTGCTCAGGGAGTGATTGTTGTGCCGGGAAATGAATTGCATAGTCAAAAAGAGGAGACTGTAAGGTTTCAATTGATGTGTAGATTGTCATGGTACACGATCGGGAATGTGTGTTTTCATGCGAAAAAAAAAAAAAAAACAGTGAACGGGACCGCGTTTTATTTATACAGTAGCGGCGCGCGGTTCGTGCAGGGGTACGCGAGCTGACCGCGTTACGGCGCGCCCGGGTGACCCTCGAGGTCTGCCGTAGCTAAAACAGGAAGTGCAATAGCCACTATCCACCTATGCGCCACGAATCCTACACACTGGACATTTAATCTCAGAAATTCTGAGTTTTTTTCTCAGAATTTCTGAGTTTTTTCTCAGAATTTCTGAGATTTATTCTCAGAATAAAAAAGATAAAAAAAACTCTTCATGTGGCCCTAATCCTCTTCTGTAAAAAAGACTGTTCAAATACAATATAAAGACAAAACAAAACTATCTAAGACAGAATCTAAAATAGTGCAAGGAATAAATAAATACCTATTTACAGATGTCCAAAAATGTGCAGTCTGCATCAAAATGTGCAATGGAAGATGCAGCAGTGAAATGTGCAGTAAAATGTGCAATAGAATGTGCATTGAAAATAAAGATAAAAATAATGTGCAATATGTACATTCATTTCCTGGGTTCTTTTTAAAGACAATACAGTAGGAGGTGTATTCACTTATGTTTTGGCTGTTAGCTCCAAACCATCATCAGAACTGTCACTGGTGTTGGTGTTGACATGACATAGCTGTGGTCAACCTGGCAGGTCGCTTAGACTGACCACACCTCCCATCGCCCGGTGGTCTCTGGAGGGGGAAGGTCCCAGGTGTGTGAAAGGAGGAACGCCAAGTCATCTCGGTTAATGCTGTCCGTGCCTCATTTCCTGATTTCAGTGACTTAGACTTAGACAAACTTTATTGATCCACAAGGGAAATTATTTGGATACAGTAGCTCACTCATCTTAATATAATATACAACAGAGGGTAACAAAAAATAGATAGAATAGCAAAAAAAGAGCAAGAGACCAGTGTCAGATGAGACATAATTATAAAAATAATAAGTGTATATGTACAAGTCAAAATAAAATAGAAAAATAAGTAATAAAATATCAAAACACAGCTATATACCGGAGACAAGAACGGCAGTGCAATGACGTACTGACTGAGCATAAGGTTATCCATTACTTAAAGCCTCAGTGTGTAGGATTCGTGGCGTATAGGTGGATGGTGCTATTGCACTTTCTGTTTTAGCTATGGCAGACCTCGAAGGTCACACGGGCGCGCCGTCCCGGTTATTTATTTATTTTATTTTCTCATGAAAACACACATTCCCGATCATGTACCATGACACTCTACACATCAAATGAAACCTTACAGTCTCCTCTTTTTGACTATGCAATTCATTTCCCTGCAAAACAATCACTCCCTGAGCACATGGGGATTTTATACGGAAAAGCACAAAACGAGGTTAGCTTACCTTAGAATGCTTTGCACAGGTCAAACTCTGTATTTCACCATAAACTTGCTCTCAATTTGTCCGTAAGGATCCAGCGAATAAAATCCAGTAAAACAATTTAGTCCAAAACACGTGTTAGATCCATTACGACGTCTGATCCGGCAGCATGCTTGTGTTGTTTACCCAAAACCACGAGGCTTGCCAAAGGCGAAGGCGGAGCCCAAATGTCCTTCTGCGGCTCTCGTATTCAAAATGGCTGCCTCTGCATGGGGAAGATCCCCCTTTTATGTGACTATATCTAAGTCCAAAAGAATACTTTGATTTCATGATGGAAGTGAAAAGGCTTGGAAAACAATGTATTTTTGAATGGGTATCTTCAATTTCAGTAATTAACGGGTAAAAATCTTACACACTGTCTCTTTAAGATTGAGTTGTACAGTTGTAGGGGGTATTATAGTATGAATGTAGTCCTGTATCTCTCACTGTTTGAGCAGAGCTGTAGGAGCCTGTTGGAGAATGAGCTCCTCTGTCCCTCTATGGTCTGGTGCAGTGGGTGAGTTGTTGTACAGTTGTAGGGAGTATTATCTCCTCTGTCCCTCTATGGTCTGGTGCAGTGGGTGAGCAGGAGTGTCGATGATGGAGAGCAGCCTGATCCAGCGCTCACACGCCAACACCAACACCGGTGATCGTTCTGACGGTGGTTTGCAGCCAGCAGCCAAAACTCGTCAACAAAGTGAATACACCTCCCACTGCATTGGCTTTAAAAAGAACCCAAGAAGTTCAAACGGTGAGAGTGACTTACTGACAAAACTGCTGGCTAATGCTAGCTAGCTTGTGAATTAAATTTTACGTGTGAGACTTAGGGCCCGTCCACACGACAATGTTTTTTGGCGGAAACGGAGAAGTTTGTATTCGTTTTGGCCTTTCGGCGCTGGTGTTTTGGGGGGGCGAAAATGGTGTTTTTTGAAACCAGGTTCCAGAGTGGAGAAATCTGAGAACGCCGGGGGTCGCGTTGTCATGTGGACGAGCAAAACACCGCTTTTGGAAAACGATGACGTCGCAATGCCGTCATCATCTGCTTTGGCAGGACTGCCAGTCGACGTTCTGGTGATACTGACGTGTTTTGTAATCCAATGTAGAAGAAGAAGAAGAAGTGACTTTATTGATCTCACACTGGAGAAATTCTTCTCTGCATTTTAACCCATCCTATATATATACTCAACAAAAATATAAACACAACACTTTTGTTTTTGCTCCCATTTTTCCTGAGATGGACCCAAAGATCCAAAATTCACTCCAGATACACAACACTACCATTTCTCTCAAACATTGTTCACAAATCTGTCCAAATGTGTGACAGCGAGCACCTCTGGGCCCCGCCGAGACAATCTACCCCACCCCTTTTGAGTGGCCCGTCCGTGTTCCAAAAAGAGCACGTCGACTTTCATGTGCGCACGAGGCACGTGATACATTAACACGAAAATTAAACCCACAAGCAGCAAAATGAGTAAAAAACAGACGTCTTTGGAAAGTTTCTTTGCAAAGGGGAAAAGGCCCAGTGAGGAGCCTGGGCCTTTTCCCCCAGGCTCACTGCCTCCTGCATGGTGAGCTACACAGCTTTCGGAAACCGATGACGTCACGATGCCGTAATCATCTGCTTTGGCAGGACTCCCAGTCGCCGTTCTGATGATACTGACGTGTTTTGTAATCCAACGTAACTCGTAGAAGTAACTCCACTTCGTCGTCGGTCCAAACGAGAGAGTCGGCTTTTGTGCGTGTGTTCACCATCATGATTATCTTTGTATGTTTGTTTGCGGAAGAGAAAGGACTTTATACGCATGCGCTCTTTGTTGTACTGCGCTTCCGGTGGCTCTGGCTGTTTTTACATATCGGTGTGGCATATGTATTACAACGTTTTCACTCTGGATGCAGTTATTTACTGACAATACCAGGAGACCTACTTAAAATATGGATTTATCGCAACGGGTGATTCCCACCCACCAAGCCCGCTCTGCATAACATGCGGCGACCAGCTCTCCAATGAGGCGGCCTTAAAAGTATGTTCGAGACATCAACTCTGCCGTTATTCTGGATAAAAGTTACGGAGTAGACTGGACATAAGCAACACACTCCCATTACGCCGAGATGCGACCATCTCGTAGCAGAGAAACAAGCTCAGGGCTCTCATTGATTCAGCGTTATGGTGAGTTGTACTTTTCATGTACTTTATATTTGTTTTGTGGTCTATCTTATTTTGAAGGCATGTTTAAGCGTTACCATAACGACCAAAGATTATAGTGGCAGAGAGGATGTTGTGACTCTTGTTATGTTGTTGGCGCATGTCATGGAGGACGCTGTTATTAAAGTTACATACAAGTACACAGTGGATTCACGTTTATTAATATATTTACAACATGCCACAGTTCTTGTGTTGTTTGTATAATTTTATTTTGTGGTATTTATCCGCCGATATCCACGCGCCCCGCCCCCCTCCACCCCACCGGTCCGTGAAAATTTGGGTGACATTAACTGGTCTGTGGCGCAAAAAAGGTTGGGGACCACTCTTGTAATGCACAGTATAAGAACAGCAAGAGAATAGAAATAGGCACTCAGCAATCAGGGTAAATAAATATTACAAAATAACCTTGAACACAACATTCTTCAAAAATAAAGGGTTAGCACTGTTCTCTGACTGTGCAAGTGTCTCTGGCTGTGATGATGCACAGTGCAGCAGATGGACAGAGAAACGGCAGTAAAGAGACTATAGAGTGTCATACAGGTGATAATTCTGTTACAGTATTACATAAGAGTACTACAGGAGGAGGACACATGTACATGAAGTCTGACCCTGGGCTCAGACTGCATGCACAGCTCCAGTCCAGTGGCTGCAAGTATGCACAGTGGTCCCTCATTTATCGCGGGGGTTACGTTCTAAAAAAACCTGTGATAAGCGAAATCCGCGAAGTAGGACAACTTTATATTTTACAATTATTCTTCATGTTTTAAGGCTGTAAACGCCTCACACCACACATTCTACACTTTTCTCAGACTGGAATTAACATTTTCTCACATTTCTCTCTCGTTTAAAGGTCCCATGGCATGAAATTTTCCATTTCTGAGGTTTTTGAACGTTAATGTGAGCTCCCCTACCCTGTTTAGGGGCCCCCCCATGGTTAAAAGTTGTGAAATGTCTAAACTGAGCATTTGCGATCCTTTTCTGCGTTACAAAAAATCGGAGCTCAAACGTGCGAGTTTGAACAAGGCACCTTATTGACGTCAGATCGAAAAAAGAAATGCAAATGCAGTTCCACCCCCGTCTGTCTGTACTCAGCGTCTCTGTAAATCACGCCCAGAGAGTTTGGACTGCGAATGCGCTAGGCAATGCGAAATGCGTTTTTTTATTTGCCTGGAGGCACGTCCGAGTGTTTCTAGGCTCGGAAGTCCTTTATCTGAGCCTCTGGACCTTTGAACAGCAGTGGTTTAATTTTATTTTATGTGGAAATGTGTTTATTTTTCAATGGAACGCTTCAAATCTCTCCCCCCGTGCAAAAACAAGGAAATGGATCAGCTGAGGGCTACAGCGGAGAGCGGAGCGTTTGGCCACGCCCCCACCCTCTACTATTGGCCAGCTCTTTTCTCCTCATTTGCATTCAAGCAACACCGCCCATTATAGAGTGTTCCAGAGAGAGGAAAAAATACTCTTTCTCATCTTATCTCTGTTTCTCATGTACTGAGTGTTGATTTTGAAGAAGGATTCATTTACAGTATTAGGGAACCATTAAGGAGCCATATAAAAGCATCAAGAAGTACCATGTCATGGGATCTTTAAACACTCAAACTTTCGTAGATTTTTGACAAAAAAACATACTGATAGAGAAGCGTTTATTTCACAGTTCCTCTGACCGTGGCTCTTCATCCTGGCGCCGCTCCGCCTTGGTGCAGGCGTCTTTTACCGAGTGCGCTTTTTTTTCTTCTGGGTGAGAAGATTCTTATAAACAGACATGTCACCTTTGATTATATTTGAGAACGTTTCGTCGACATTGTGGGTTTTGTCGGGGAGAAAACGTGCAAACATACAGCACTTCAGAGTCACACTGCGATCGAACATTTATATAAATTTGGCTGAACACATTCTATACTGTACAGGACACATGGAGGAGAATGACGAATCGACAAAAGTCTACAGTCCCTCAGCCAATCAGGACGCAGAACACAATGCGCGTTTTTACACTATAAAAAAATCTGGAATAAAAAAATCAGCGAAACAGCGAGGCCGCGAAAAGTCAACGGCGATACAGCGAGGGACCACTGTATACTTAAAGGAGAATTAACGTTTTTTTTACAATCTGAGCCTTATTTCGGTAATAAAACAAGTTGTTTTACTCACCCATAGCACTTTGGTGTCATTTGGAGCATTTCCGGAGATGTTTTAGTTCAGCGATATCCGTAACGTGAGTTCTTGAGGCATATATTTGCGGTCTCCAAATAACACAAACTTTAGCACTTTTCAAATCATAGAAGCTCAATGTCTTAGTCTAGACTTTCGTTTGAATCAAAAGTGGCCTGTAATCTGAGATTTATCCATAATTTACAGCTTTGCGTTTCATGTTTGGGTCCCGAGAGCTGAGAGCGAAATAAGCTGTGACTCTGCACATGCAAACTGTCCTCCTCATCTACTCGAAATGATGGATAAATCTCAGATTAGAGGCCACTTTTGACTCAAACGAAAGTGTAGACTAAGACATTGAGCTTCTATGATTTGAAAAGTGATAAAGTTTGTGTTATTTGGAGACCGCAAACATTTGCCCCGAGAACTCACGTTACGGATATCGCAAATCTAAAACATCTCCGAAAGTGCTCCAAATGACACCAAAGTGCTATGGGTGAGTAAAACAACTTGTTTTATTACCGAAATAAGGCTCAGATTGTAAAAAAAAACGTTAATTCTCCTTTAAAAGTATCAAGAGGAGCTCCGACCAGAACAGATTGGTTTGATTCTATTTTTGCTGGTGCTGGAGCGACTGCAGCCTTTTCCCTTCATGAGTAAATAGAGTGAACATGTGGTGTGTGCAGCCTTCAAAGGCGCTCGCTGCAGCTGCACAGCGGAGCTCCGGTCCACCTGTGAGCGTCACAGCGGTAAAAGCGCTCCCACACTGAGCTGCAGCTGGACTGGGTGCAGCCCGAGCTCGAGGTGACAGCAGGAGCACAGACCTGCAGAACCTCTCCTCCACACAGTGAGGGGGCACCTCCTGCGCTCAGAAACTGCCACATACTTCAACGTCTTCTCCGTCAGCAGAAAGAAGAGATGGGTCAGTCTAAAATGCTCATGAAGAAATGGCTCGAACATGTTTATTTGCATAACAGTATCGATCAATATATTGATACTTCAGTATTGATACTCCCATCCCTAGTGCGCATGTGAAGTTCTGATGTTGACCTGGTTGGGTCTTTTTCTAGTCCTGGTTTAGTCTTGGTTAAGGTCTGCTTTTGTCCTGTTATAACCTGGTTTAGTTCTTGTTTAGTCCTGTTTTAGTCTTGGTTTAGTCTTGCTTTATTCCTGTTATAGCCTTGGTTTAGTCCTGGTTTAGTCCTGGTTTAGTCCTGTTTTAGTCTTGGTTTAGTCTTGCTTTATTCCTGTTATAGCCTTGGTTTAGTTCTGGTTTAGTCCTGGTTTAGTCCTGTTATAATCCTGGTTTAGTCGTGGTTTAGTCCTGTTATAGTCCTAGTTTAGTCTTGCGTTAGTCTTAGTTTAGTCTTGGTTTATTCCTGTTATAGTCTTGGTTTAGTTCTGGTTTAGTCATAGTTTAGTCCTGTTATAGTCCTGTTATAGTCCTGGTTTAGTCCTGGTTTAGTCTTTGTATATTCCTGTTATAGTCCTGGTTTAGTTCTGGTTTATTCCTGTTATAGTCCTGGTTTAGTTCTGGTTTAGTCCTATTATAATCCTGGTTTAGTCTTGGTTTAGTCTTTGTATATTCCTGTTATAGTCCTGGTTTAGTTCTGGTTTATTCCTGTTATAGTCCTGGTTTAGTTCTGGTTTATTCCTGGTTTAGTCCTGGTTTAGTCCTGTTATAGTCCTGGTTTAGTTCTGGTTTAGTCCTGTTATAGTCCTGGTTTAGTTCTGGTTTATTCCTGGTTTATTCCTGTTATAGTCCTGGTTTAGTCCTGGTTTATTCCTGGTTTAGTTTTGGTTTAGTCCTGATTTAGTCCTGGTTTTGTTACAGTTTTGATGTAATGAGTAAGGAAAACCACAACATCTAAGAACATTTGAACTGGCGACCTTCTGGTTAGAGGCTGATCGCTTACCAATGCACCACCGTCACAATGCCTCTATTTCCATGCGTTGTCAATGACTGTTTTTGGATTATATTTCCACAGTTTTACCCTTCCTTATCTGTCTCTCCACAGTGAGTCGCAGATTGCTTGTGAAACGCTGTGTTTTTACTGATACTGATTTACCCATAATCCCACACAGCTCGCTTTCATGACGAGCCCTTTTGTGCGTCTGGGGTTTGTCACACTGGTGTTGTACGTAAAAAACTCGTCTGCTTTTATTTGCATTGTTGAGCTCCAGATTGTGCTCAAAGTTCTGTTTTTCCAAGAATTGATCGTGCAAATGACTAGAAAGTTGAAAATTTTGCAGTGACAGTGATTGCGTTGTTTATTAAAAGAGAGCTATTATGCAAAATTGGAGTTTTAACCCTGTTTTAATTATTTCCTAGTCTAATTAAACCGTTCACACTTTTTAAAGCTAGAGTTTGAATAATCAGAACCAAGTTTTTAAAGGAAAAAAAAAACATTTACGCGCTATTTTCTGATCTGTTATAATGTTGTTTCCTCATCACAGACCTGGAGTTGTATTTTGTTTCATTCACACATTTAACACAAAAACTGCATATTTGAGCTCAAAATTAAACCTTGTGATGTCATGTGTTAATACAGGAAGTGCTCCACTGTGTTTTTAAACTCCATACACCTTCACCAGACTCATTTGGATGATTTCAGCCCTGGAACTGCCAATCTCTTCTAAACTAAAGTCAAAGGAGGATGAAGTACACATTTTGTTACTTAAATAAATGTACAGATACAAAGGTAAAAACTCAAGTAAAAGTAACGGTATCAAATTAAAAAAAAAATCAACTTAAAGGGATAGTGCGTTGTTTTTAAAAAAAATGTGAATCTGTATGGCGCCCCCTTCAACAGTGTCGTCCATTAACACTGACTTACCCCTGACAGTGTCCTCTGAGCTGAGTTCTGCTCCGGTTCTGTAGCTGTGTAGCAGTGTTTCCAAACCAGGGGTACAAGTACCCCTAGGGTAGGGGTGTCAAACATGCGGCCCGGGGGCCAGATCCGGCCCTTCAAGACCTTTTGATCTGGCCCTCAGCTGAATTTCTATGAAAATATTTTAATTATATTTCTATTAAAATATTGGTCATTTTCTGCGCCTCTTTTCTGCAGTTTAGCATAGCAGCGTCTCCAGTGCCTCTGTGCGTGGCCCCTCCCACCAGAGCAGTACAAATAAAGACTCGCCTCTTTCCAAACGCTCTTAAAGGACCATCGTTTTGACTGTTGACCGTGACACCCTCATCAGCAAAATGTCAAAAATGAGAAAAGTGGACGTCAAGTGCAGGATTTTCCAAGAAAAATGGACTAACTCCTATTTGTTCACGGAGGTGAATGGGAAACCTGTTTGCTTGTGTTGTAATTGCATATTTCTTAGAGTTTCAGGTTGTTCATAATATTATAATATTTTGTAAAAGAAATAGTTCATCAAATAAAAAAGACTTCTGTAATAGATTTACGTTTATCTGCACAAATATTTGGATTTATTGCTATTTTTAGGGTATATTTGCCATGAGTTTTCTGATCCGGCCCCTTTGGGATCAAAGTTGGTTGGATTTGGCCCCCGGACCAAAATGAGTTTGACACCCCTGCCCTAGGGGTACTCGAGGGGGTACTTCCCGGACTCTTTATTGATTATCCTGGGGGATTTTAATAAAGAGAATCTGAGCCACGAACTGCCAAAATACAAACAATTTATAAATTGCCCCACGAGAGAGCAGAATACGCTGGATCACTGTTACACAACAGTCAGCGGTGCGTATCGTGCGGTGCCCCGAGCAGCTCTCGGATTCTCAGACCACGCAATGATTCATCTCATCCCTGCTTACAAACAACGGCTGAAGCTCTCCAAGCCGACAGTGAGGACTTCTAAGAAGTGGACCAGTGAGGCTGTGGAGGAGCTTCAGACGTGTTTGGATCTTACAGACTGGAATATGTTTAAAACTGCAACGATCAGCTTGGATGAGTACACAGACACTGTGACGTCATACATTCAGTTCTGCGAGAATAGCATCATTCCGTCATGTACCAGAGTCAACTTCAACAACGACAAACCCTGGTTCACACCCAGACTGAGGCAGCTTAGGAGGGAAGTTGAAACAGCATACAGATCCGGAGAACGAGAAAGCTTCAGACGCAGCAGGTACTCATTTAGCAGAGAGGTGTAGAAAGCCAAGTCGAAGTACAATACACGTCTGAAGCACCATTTCTCGTCAAATGACTCTAGTTCTGTCTGGAGAGGGCTTCGCCAAATTACCAACTACAAGCCCAGAGCCCCTCCCGCTGTGGACAACAAACGACTGGCAGAAGAGTTGAACAACTTTTATGCCAGGTTTGACACCCCATCTCCCCCACCCCCCGCACCACCATAGACATTCCAGTCATGCCCAACCTGGACCCCTCCTCCTCCCCTACTGCTTTCACTGTCTTGGAGCAGGACACAGCTAAACTCTTTAGTAAGCAGAACCCCCGCAAGGCCCCAGGCCTGGACGGTGTCTCTCCCTCCACCCTGAGACACTGCGCTAAAGAACTGACTCCTGTGTTCACGGACATCTTTAACACCTCCCTGGAGTCATGCCATGTCCCTGCCTGCTTCAAGCAGTCCACCATAGTCCCCGTCCCCAAGAAGACAAGGATCACTGGACTTAATGACTACAGACCTGTGGCGCTGACGTCTGTAGTCATGAAGTCATTTGAGCGCCTGGTCTTGACCCACCTCAAGTCCTTCACCTCCCCCCTCCTGGACCCCCTGCAGTTCGCCTACAGATCTAACCGGTCTTTGGACGATGCCATTAACCTGGCCCTCCACTTCATCCTCCAGCATCTGGACTCCCCAGGAACCTACGCCAGGATCCTGTTTGTGGACTTCATCTCTGCTTTCAACACCATCCTCCCTGCTCTGCTCCAGGACAAGCTTGCTCAGCTAAACGTGCCTGACTCCACCTGCAGGTGGATCACTGACTTCCTGACGGATCGGAGGCAGAGCGTGCGGCTGGGCAAGAATGTCTTGGACTCCCGGACCATCAGCACAGGATCTCCACAGGGCTGTGTACTTTCTCCTTTGCTCTTCTCCCTGTACACAAACTGCTGCACCTCCGGCCACGACTCCATCAAACTGGTTAAGTTTGCGGATGACACCACCCTCATCGGGCTCATCTCTGACGGCGATGAGTCTGCTTACAGGAGGGAGGTGGACCGGCTGGTGTCCTGGTGCAGCAGCAACAACCTGGATCTCAACCACAAGAAGACAGTGGAGATGATCGTGGACTTCAGGAAAGTCAGAGCCCTCCTGCCTCCTCTCTCCCTGACAGACTCCCCCATCACCACAGTGGACTCCTTCCGGTTCCTGGGCACTTACATCACACAGGACCTCAGGTGGGAGCCAACCATCAACTCCCTCATCAAGAAGGCCCAGCAGAGGTTGTACTTCCTGCGGCAGCTAAGAAAAGCCAAGCTGCCAGTCCAGATGATGGTGCAGTTCTACACCGCCATCATTGAGTCCATCCTCACCTCTTCCATCACTGTGTGGTATGCTGGAGCCACCGTCAGCGACAAACAGAGACTGCAGCGCATTGTGCGCTCTGCCCAGAAGATGATTGGCTGCAGCTTTCCATCTATCCAGCACCTGTATGTCTCCAGGACTCGGGGGCAAGCAGGCCGGATAGGAGCTGACACTTCTCACCCTGGACATGGACTATTTGAGCCACTTCCCTCTGGTAGGAGGCTACGGTCCATCGGGACCAGAACCTCCCGTCACAAGAACAGTTTCTCTCCATCTGCTGTTGGACTCATGAACAATTCATAACATCTGCACAAAGCTGGACACTTTATATCACGAGTCACTTTAATTACGTCATGTTTGCACTACTGTTCTGATGCTGCTCATCTGGACCTTTTTGTTATTTGGATTGCTTATTGTTTTTTACTATGTTATAGCTATATTTTAGCTATTATTATTATTATTTAGTGTCTATCACTCAAAAAAAGGATTCTAGCTGATTGTCAATTTTACACAAATGTCGCAACCACTTTCTACCCAATGTTCTCACGTTAGCAAAATGAAAGTGAAAACATCCTGTAAGATTGACTAGGCAGTTATTCATAGATTATGTAATGTTGAAAGAACGCAATGCAGTGAAGTAATTACTCCTAACTACCCAGAATGCCACGCTCCACCCTTTCAAATCGAAGAGGAAGAACAGCTCTCCTGCCAGGTAAGGAAACCTCTTCCAAGAAATCCAAAATCCTTAAAGGAAAAGTAACGTTTTTTACAATTTGAGCCTTATTTCGGTAATAAAAGTTGTTTTACTCACCCATAGCACTTTGGTGTCATATGGAGCATTTCCGGAGATGTTTTAGATTAGCATTAGGCTAACGCCGTTAGCCTAGCGCGACTTATAGCCATAGCTCGGGGCATTCCCCGAGCATGTAATATGCCCCGTGCGGGCTCCAAATAACACAAACTTTAGCACTTTTCAAATCATAGAAGCTCGATGTCTTACTCTACGATTTCGTTTGAATCAAAAGTGGCCTGTAATCCGAGATTTATCCATAGTTTACAGCTTTGCGTTCCATGTTTGGGTCCCAGGAGCTGAGAGCACACTCCGCGCATGCGCACTGGCATCCTCATCTACTCGAAACTATGGCTAAATCTTGCACCATGAAGGTGCAGAAGCTGGTGACAGTCCTGAGAACATCGGAATTATTTTCGAAGGGGTGACTGTAATTGACGGCTTGCCAAACGTCCCACTTGCAGTGGCCATATTTCTTGCCTTTGTTTACGCACTTAACTTGTGTTATCCTCCTGAACACAAGAACACATTTGAAGCCTTGCAGAAAATTAGGGACAAAAAGTGCAGGCTCTGAAAACGATTCTTTCCCGTTGAGGCATGTCTGTAGTGCCTCATTTTGGTTCAGTGTTTACGGTGGTGCTCTTTCCTTGACTAAGTTTATAGGTACGAAATGAGTCGTGATTCAGTTTTTTGCCCTGAAGAGATGCATACATGTGTTTTGGTGTTTGGCCATTTCGGTAAGGTTAGGTAAGGTAAGGTTTTACCAAAAGTTGTGCGTGAGTAATAATGTAGAAATGTGTATTTGTAGTCAATTATTATTTTTATTTTCTACCCATCACTGCAAGTCAGTGCACTGAGCAGATTATTGAGAGCCTCCGAAGTCAACTCCACCACTCTTAGATTTCCGATGCTAAAGTGTGTGTGTGGGGGGGAGAGCGAGAGAGTACACACACAGACAAGAGCCATACCGTACACATGCATGCATACTGCTTTTTCCAGTGAAAAATCTTTCTCTCTCTCTCTCTGTCTCTCTCTCTCTCTCTCTGTCTCTCTCTGTCTCTCTCTCTCTCTGTCTCTCTCTCTGTCTCTCTCTCTGTCTCTCTCTCTCTGTCTCTCTCTCTCTCTCTCTTTGTCTCTCTCTCTCTCTGTCTCTCTCTCTCTGTGCGGCGCTACCTCCCCAATCACATACACAGCTCTCTTGCACACACTAACAGTGTTTTTTTTTTTTTTTTTTGCCTTAAAACGCACTTTTAAATGTATTTTAAGAAAGGTCTGAGGAATTTGTTACTAAAAGCTCTCTGGGTAATGTAGCAATATGCTTGCTCCCTCGTACAGGAGATGGTGTTTGGCCATCCCATCACTGCAAGCATTGAGTAGATCATTGAGAGGCTCCACTCCACCACTATTTAGTTTTCCAGTGTCCAACACTGTCTGCATGCATGTTATGGGTCTGTAAGTGTGTGTTTGTGTGTGAGAAGAGAGAAATGGAGTACACACACAGATGAGTCATAGGCATGCACACGTACTGTTTTTTCCAGGGAGTTTTTTTGGTTTGTTTTCTTTTTTTTTCCTTGAAGAGACACTTGCCATGTCTGTGTTGGTAAACGCTTGGGCATCTCCCTGATCACATACAGGAATTATTATTATTTTTATTATTACCTATTATGTATTATTATTACTTATTTATTATTATTACTACTATTATTATTTTTTAATATTATTTTTATTTATTGCCCTCAAGACACAATTTTAAATGCTGTGTTTTTCTAAATGGCCTGGGGAATATTCAGAATAAAAGTTCATCTTGAACATCTTGGTTTTATGGTTTTTACCTAGCTTTATAGCCTTTTCAATGTAAGCTTAACTGTAATGCTTTGAAATTGCTTGATTAAAACATGGAAAGTATTTCCACATTAATTAATAACACATTTCCAACATTATGAGCTCTTGCTGGATCAACTTGAGAGCATTGGGAATAATCAAATAGAATCAAACATGTAGGTTGAACATTATGAGATCCTGTTGGATCAACTTGATCGAATCAGGTTTGGATACCCTGACTCAGTAATGTTGGATCAACCCAGCTAAGTAAGGTTACATGAACTTAAGGTAATCCTGTTAAACCAACAAAGTTGCCTAATGTTAAAAACAAGAAAGGTAATCATGTGGAAATACTTTCCATGTTTTTCTTAAGTAAATCTAACAGAATTTTTTTTTGAGTGTACTCTAGTTATTACTATTATTATTTAGTGTTTTATGTTTGCACCTTATCACCGAGACAAGTTCCTAGTTTTGTGAACTCTCTTCACTTGACAATGGCAATAAAAATCTTTCTGATTCTGATTCTGAGCACACTGCAGGGGGTACTCGGCAGTGTCGCTGCCAGGTGCAGGGGGAGATTTTTTTTTTTTTTTAATTCTAATTTGAGTAAATTTGAGTTAAAGAAAAGAGAGAAAATGCCTGAGAATTAAATTTTCAAATTAAGGAGATGAAATAAAATGATTTTTATGTAATAATCCGTTGTATCACGTTCTACTTTAGGAGAATTATCAACATGTATGAGTGAGGGGTACTCGAGGTATGACAAAAAGGCTCAGGGGGTACACAAGACAAAAAAGGTTGGGAAACACTGCTGTAGCTCACAAAAGTAGGTCCGGTAAGTTAGCGGGGACATTTAGTGAAGCTTGTTTTTCTTCTCAAAAGAATATTTGTCCAAAAAGTGATATATTTGCGTCACAAACAGTGAAAACTTCAGCAGTCGGAATCGCTTGGTGCTATTTTCTTTCGAGTCGTATCACTGCGCGCCTATTATTTATTATTTATTATTTATTATTTGCCTGTTCACTTGTAAACATCCACTTACAAGTGAACAGGCTCATAATACTAATAGGCGCACAGTGATACGACTCAAAAGAAAATAGCACCACCAAGCGAATTAGACTTCAGACTTTTTCATGGACAACTGTTTTGTGATGCAAATATATCACTTTTTGGACAAATATTGTTTTGAGAAGAAAAACAAGCTTTATTAACTGTCCCCAATACTTACAGACCTACTTTTGTGAGCTACAGAACCGGGGCAGAACTCGGCTCAGAGGACACTGTCAGGGGTAAGTCAGTGTTAATGGACGACACTGCTGAAGGGGACGCCATACAGATTCACATAAAAAAAACAAAAAAACACTATCCGTTTAAGTACCTGTTTAAAAATGTACTTAAAGAGTAACAAAGTAGAAGTATTTTGTAGAGATTTTTAGAATAATTAAAGGATGAAATGCAGTGATTTTGAAAAAAAATCATCAGATTTTAAGTGATTCAATTGATTTCTTTCTTTTTTGTCTGTTTTTGTGTTTTTTGTTTTGCTCAAAGTTGTTTAATTTTTTAGTTCAGATCTAAAATGTAGAGGAGTAAAAGCAGAAAGTATCCACTGTAAAATGTACCTAAGTAAAGTCCAGATACGTAAAATTTGTACTTAAATATTGTATTTTAGTTTTGTATTTCATTACCCTGCACCACTGACCAAAGTGAAAAAGTAGCTGTTAACGACATCACAAGGTGGAATAGAACATTTTGAGCTTTGGAGATGTAGACAGACTAATAATAAAATGATTACTCAGACATGTGTGAAAGAACAACTAGAGAGAGAGAGAGAATGAAAGAGTGAGGACAGAGAAAGAGAGAGAAAACAGAGAGAGAAAATGATAGGAGGGAGAGAGTGTGTGTGTGCATGAGAGAGAGAGAAAGAGACAGAGAGCGAAAGAATGACGAGAGAGCATGAAAGAGTGAGAGAGAAAGAGAGAAAGAAAGAGAGGAAAAGAGAGAGAGAAAATGATAGAAGAGGGTAAGAGTGTGTGTGCATGAGAGAGAGGGAAAGAGACAGAGAGCGAAAGAATGATGAGAGAGCATGAAAGAGTGAAGAGAGAAAGAGAGAAAAAAAGAGAGAAAATGAGGAGAGGGAGAAAGAGAGAGAAAGAGACAGAGAGAAAGAATGACGAGCATGAAAGAGTGAGGAGGGAGAAAGAGAGTGATAGGAGGCAGAGAGTGTGTGTGTGCATGAGAGAGAGAGAAAGAGACAGAGAGCGAAAGAATGACGAGAGAGCATGAAAGAGTGAGAGAGAAAGAGAGAAAGAAAGAGAGGAAAAGAGAGAGAGAAAATGATAGGAGGGAGAGAGTGTGTGTGCATGAGAGAGAGGGAAAGAGACAGAGAGCGAAAGAATGACGAGAGAGCATGAAAGAGTGAGGAGAGAGAAAGAGAGAAAGAAAGAAAAAAGAGAGAGAAAATGATAGGAGGGAGTGTGTGTGCATGAGAGAAAGGGAAAGAGACAGAGAGAAAGGATGATGAGAGAGTATGAAAGAGTGAGAGAGAAAGAGAGAAAAGAGAGAGAAAATGATAGAAGAGGGAGAGAGAGTGTGTGTGCATGAGACAGAGAGTGAAAGAATGACGAGAAAGCATGAAAGAGTGAGAGAGAAAGATAGAAAAAAGAGAGAGAGAAAATGATAGAAGAGGGAGAGAGAGTGTGTGTGCATGAGAGAAAGGGAAAGAGACAGAGAGAAAGAATGACGAGAGAGCATGAAAGAGTGAGAGAGAAAGAGAGAAAGAAAGAGAGAAAAGAGAGAGAGAGAAAATGATAGAAGAGGGAGAGAGAGTGTGTGTGCATGAGAGAGAGGGAAAGAGACAGAGAGAAAGAATGATGAGAGAGCATGAAAGAGTGAGGAGAGAGAAAGAGAGAAAGAAAGAGAGAAAAAGAGAGAGAAAATGATAGAAGAGGGTAAGAGAGTGTGTGTTCATGAGAGAGAGGGAAAGAGACAGAGAGAAAGAATGACGAGAGCGCATGAAAGAGTGAGGAGAGAGAAAGAAAAAGAAAAAGAGAGAGAGAAAATGATAGGACGGAGAGTGTGTGTGCATGAGAGAGAGGGAAAGAGACAGAGAGCGAAAGAATGACGAGAGAGCATGAAAGAGTGAGTAGAGAGAAAGAGAGAAAGAAAGAGAGAAAAAGAGAGAGAGAAAATGATAAAAGAGGGAGAGAGAGTGTGTGTGCATGAGAGAGAGGGAAAGAGACAGAGAGCGAAAGAATGACGAGAGAGCATGAAAGAGTGAGGAGAGAGAAAGAGAGAAAGAAAGAGAGAAAAAAGAGAGAGAAAATGAAAGAAGAGGGTAAGAGAGTGTGTGCATGAGAGAGAGGGAAAGAGACAGAGAGTGAAAGAATGATGAGAGAGCATGAAAGAGTGAGGAGAAAGAAAGAAAGAAAGAGAGAGAGAGAGAGAGAGAGAGAGAGAGAGAGAGAGAGAAAAAAAGCTAGAACGTTTGTCTAGTGATCCAGGGGTTGGCGGTTCGAGTCCCGCTGTTGACGGGTTGACTGCGTGTGATCCCAGCTCCCACAGATGAGCGCTGCCGTTGTGTCCTTGGGCAAGACACTTAACCCCACCTCGCCCCCAGTGTCTGTGGACACTGGTACACTGTAAAAATGACAACTTGAATTTGTTCAGATTACTAGGATTTTAGCGTTCATAGACAATAACACTGCCAGTTGCATCGAACACTGTCTCAAATGAGTCATTTCAACTGACTTTTGTAAGTCTCTGTTAAAAACTTGATCTTAATTCATTCATTTTGAGTTGACATGATATACAAATTCAAGTGGACGGTAGTTTGGGCCAGGCCAACTAATCTGCACATGCTCATTTGGAATAATCTGCCGTTGGTATCTGCTGCAACGGGGTAACCGGAGGAGTTTATCAGGGGTTTTCCTTGGGTTTGGCTTTGGAAAAGAAACATCCACCATTTTTCCCCTCAGATGACTTTGCTGGCTGTCTTTGCAAAAAACTTTGTCATAAAGAGACTAACGAGTCCTTTTGTCAACACTGATGTTGATTAAAACGAAATGAGACGTTATTTTATCTCCTCTTCGCCCATTATTTACAGTTTTAAAGGAAAAGTAAAGTTTTTTTTACGATCTGAGCCTTCTTTCGGGCAATAAAACAAGTAGTTTTACTCACCCATAGCACTTTGGTGTCATTTGGAGCAGTTTCGTAGAAGTTATGTTGTAGCCGTATCCGTTAACGTGAGTGCTCGGGGCATTGCTTTGCGGTCTCCAAATAACACAAACTTTAGCACTTTTCAAATCACAGAAGATCGCTATGTCAGCGTAGACTTTTAGTGGATTCCAAAACGGCCTGAAACCCGATATCCAGCTATAGTTTCATTTGATGACGTCATCAGAGAGGACAGCGCGCATGTAGTGTAGAATTTCACTCAATCAAAAAAAACATAATAAAAATTTAGATTTGAAAAACAAGTTGTTTGTGTGATCCAGGTAACCAACTTTATTATACTCACAGCACGTTGTTACAATTTGAAAACAGAAAGGAGTTTGGTAATTGTCAGAGAAAAAATTGTTTTAGTTTTTTCAAACAACTTCATATTTCATAAGTTCTGTTTTATACGGTTCCTATTCCTATACAATTATATGCACATGCTGAGATGGCGAGTTTATAAACACCAGTATTCCTTTTTGCTAATGCAAATATAGATAATGAAAGAATCAAATGGATTTTCAAGCAGAGCAAATCATTTAAAGATCCCATGACATGGTACTTCTTGATGCTTTTATATGGCGCCTTAATGGTTCCCTAATACTGTAAATGAATCCTTCTTCAAAATCAAGACTCAGTACATGAGAAAGACACATGAAGACAGTCAAAAATATGTCTCTGAAACACTTTATTCTGGGCGTTGTTGCTTGAATGCAAATGAGGAGGACAGAGACAGGCCATTGCAGCGGGTGGGGGCGTGGCCAAACTCTCCGCTCTTTCCTCTTTAGCGGTACGCTGTGCGCTGGCTCCACTTCCGCGTTTTTGCGCAGAGGAAGAGATGAGATGATTTCCATTGAAAAATAAACACATTTCCACAGAAAATAAAATTAAACCACTGCTGTTTCAGAGGTTCGGAGGCTCGGATAAAGGACATCCAAGCCTGGAAACACTCTCAGGTGCCTCCAGGCAAATAAAAAACTGCATTTCGCATTGCGTAGCTCGTTCGCGGTCCAAACTCCCTAGGCGTGAGTTACAGAGAGAGTGGGTAGAAATACAGATGGGCGGTGGAACTGCATTTGCATTTTTCCTGGAGTGTGACGTCAGAAACCAGTCTTGTTCAGAATCGCCCGTTTGGGCTGTCTTTTTTTCAAACGCAGAAAAGGATCGCAAATGCTCAGTTTACACATTTCCCAACTTTTAGCCATGGGGGGGCTAAACAGGGTAGGGGAGCTCATATTAATGTTCAAAAACCTCAGAAAGTGAAAATTTCATGCCATGGGACCTTTAAATAAACTCAATGTAGCTGCGTTCAGACCGCGGATGGACGGACGCTGGATGCCTCTCGTTGGACGCCTTCGCATTTGAGTTCCCCAGATGTGAGTCTTGGACGCCATGGATGAACAGAAAACTTGCACGTTCTGGGGCATTCGCTGTGGTCTTTTATTACATCCATCAAACAATCCATCAGCGGAGGCTTGTTATGGCGTTTGTGGCTCCTTTCTCCCTCTTCTTCTAGATAATGATTATATTTGATGGATTGAGTGATGATTTTATATATCTTGAATAATGATGTCGCTATGTCACTGGACAGTCCCTGATTGGTAGACGTGGCACATCCGACGCCAAATGTTCAGCTTTTTCAACTTCTGACGTCTCACGCTTGAACGCTCAAGATGCATCGTGTCGACGGCAGATTCTCACGCTGACGCCTGAAGATGCGCCACAAAAACGCAGGATGTCCTGGACGTGCGTGCACATAGAGAGACACACCAGTCAGAACGCAGCTTTACAGTTAAATATGAAGTATTACCCGCCACACCCCATCCCGCTCCCTCCGTTCCACCGACGTCAACCTCCTGTCCCTCCCCTACAGGACCAAGCTCCGAACCTGCCCCCACCCTCTGGAACTCACTCCCACGACCTATCCGTGACTGCTCTGACCTCCCCACCTTTAAAAAACTGCTCAAAACCCACCTTTTTAAAACTGCTTTTAATTTTTCTTAAGGTTTAATGTTTGTTTGTCTATTGTTTTATTACATATTTTGCCTTCTGTACAGTGTCTTTGAGTGTCTTGAAAAGCGCTTTATAAATAAAATTGATTATTATTATTATTATTATTATTATTATTATTATTATTATTATTATTATTATTATTATTATTATTATTATTATTAAAATCACAACTGACCCTTGTGTCACCAGAGTCTTAACCTGCAGATAGACGACACATACACGTTTTCCTCATTCCCTCCCTGAGCTGCAGAGGCTGCACTAGCACTGACTCATGATGGCTGCAGGTGCAACCACAGCAACCCACATGAGACTCATGTGAGGCTCATTCTGATTTGTGATTGGATAATCATCTTGAGAACCAAAACAGCAAACTTTAACAGATTTAACAGATTTTTATTATTATGTTTTTTTTTGTTTTTGTTTCTTCACCCCAGAGACAAATATCAAAATATGTATAAATCCAGTCTAGGTAAGTGCAGGGTTACTACCAGTTTACGGTGTACCACATCAAAACTGGGACTAAACTGGGACTAGATCAGAACCAAACCAAGTCTATATTAGGACCAAACCAGGACAAGTGTTAGCACGGCCTAAGCCACTGTTTTAATGAAAGTGTAAAACCTGAAGCACCTTTTCTCGTGTAAGAGTGCGGCGGGCAGAGGAGGGCTGACCTGGTCTTCAGATGTCACGCTTCTATTTTCAGAATGTTACGGTGGCCCTGCAGGGACACATGACATATGTTTTTTATAGAATGTTCTAGTCCTGCTCCAGCTTCAGTGTTTGGTTATTTATGAGGAGGATGTCAAGATGAATCAGTGAATCAGTTACCATATTTTTAAGTCACAATGTAACTGCTAATTGCTCAAATGTAAAATTCTTAAACTAAATCACTAAACTATTTTCAAATTTGAAAATTCATCCTAAATGTATTATTTCTTTTTTGTTTTTCTTTCTCCGTCTGGCGGTTTATGCCACATTAAACTGAAAGGAGAACTATACCAAAACAAAAGATGAAGATTGATAGATGCATTACAGATATAAAACCTGGATTGAAAAATATATTTTCTCTGCAGCTTCAATGTTTTCTGTGCTTTGCCATTCAAAGATTCAAAGCTTTTATTGTCATATGCACAATAAAGAAACATGTTTTCCTGTACAATGAAATTCTGACTTTGCTGCCCACACTGGATGCCAAGAAAATGCAAAAAAAAAAAAAAAAAGATAAATAAGATAAAGAGAAGCATGTTAAAAAAATTATAATCAATAGAAACAGTCTATACACTATATAGAATATACACTATGAAAAATATAGGCTAGGTGCTATGTACATATTTACAGATAATGTGCATTCAAATACATTCATTTCAAATCATTAAAGCCCCAGTGTGTAGGATTCGTGGCGCATAGGCGGATGGTGCTATTGCACTTTCTGTTTTAGCTACGGCAGACCTTGAGGGTCACCTGGGCACGCGCACGAGCCGTGCGCTGCTACTGTATAAATAAAACGCGGTCCCGTTTTTTTTTTTTCCTTTTCTCATGAAAACACACATTCCCGATCATGTACCATGACACTACACATCAAATGAAACCTTACAGTCTCCTCTTTTTGACTATGCAATTCATTTCCCTGCAAAACAATCACTCCCCGAGCACATGGGGCTTTTATACGGAAAAGCACAAAACGAGGTTAGCTTACCTTAGAATGCTTTGCACAGGTCAAACTCTGTATTTCACCATAAACTTGCTCTCAATCTGTCCGTAAGGATCCAGCGAATAAAATCCAGTAAAACAATTTAGTCCAAAACACGTGATAGATCTATTACGAGTCTGATCCGGCAGCATGCTTGTGTTGTTTACCCAAAACCACGAGCCTTGCCGAAGGCGGAGCCCAAATGTCCTTCTGCGGCTCTCGTATTCAAAATGGCTGCCTCTGCATGAGGAAGATCCCCCTTTTATGTGACTATATCTAAGTCCAAAAGAATACTTTGATTTCATAATGGAAGTGAAAAGGCTTGGAAAACAATGTATTTTTGAATGGGTATCTTCAATTTCAGTAATTAACGGGTAAAAATCTTACACACTGCCCCTTTAAATATAAAAAACAAACAAACATAAAATTACCTTATTTTCCATTTAATAATAATGATTATTATGCATTAGTTTATACTAGTCGTGTAAATAATAATCGATTCGTATCGATGCATCGATCCTACAACCGACGATCCAAATGCATCGAGGCGTCCACAAGAGAATCGAATCGAATCGAATTTTTCTGTAATAAAATTTATTCAAAACATCATTAATACATAAAGTGAAAACTATGCACCATTGAATCGAATCGTATCGAATCGTGGGGAATTCTCAAGTATTGAAAATAATCGAATCGTTGGCTTAAGAAATCGATATCGTATCGAATCGGCATGAATCGGCTTCTCAATTCGTTTCTGTGACGCCCCACCAGGAAGAAGAAAATATTACACGCCCCCCTCCCTGCGCACGACTATTAATAGTATTATTTGTCTCGAAAATTGTTATTAGTACAACTCTGCATAACACTGTATCCTTTTATTAACATTAAAAACAAAAAAAGAAAGAAACTTACAACAAAGACTGCGCTGTCTTTTTGCACTGAGGACTCAAATATTAGTATTAATGTGTTTTTAATGCAGCTTTGCGCACATTTGTTTACATTTTACAGAAATGAAACTTAAAACAACATTGCATAAACTAAAAGTGCTGAAAAAAAAAAAAACGCTCTCTCCTTGTGCCGCTGATGCGTCAGCTTCTGTCGGACTAAAGGACACGACTCAGTGGAATATACGTGTTTTGGATGTTCTGTGTATTTAATGTCACCGACCCCTGCCCCAGAGCAACACTGACAGCGCCACTGCCAACTACTGTTGTTGATGTGCAATTACACTTAGTTCTAGTACAGTACGGCAAAAAAGCATGTTTCCCCTGGCATCACCCCCCCCCCCACCTCCCACTATTTGAGAAGCCCTGGTTTATACAGAGCCTTTACAAATGTGCATTATTCATTCACTCGTCACTCAGAGGTGGTAAACTGCTCTGGACACACTGAAGGAAACACCACATTCATACTACGCAATGTGGGTGGAGTGTCTTGCCAAAGGACACAACAACAGCTTTTAATCATCTGATTCAAATAATAATAATAATCTACACTGCAACATAAAATACGTGCACCGGAAAAAGGTGACATAAATAAATAGGTTCAACATTTCAGCCCCTTAGCATTAGAAGGTGTTTACTTCAGAGATATTTACATTTAAAGTTTTGACCTCTTGTACAGCAGAAATAAAAGAGAGGATACACTTATTTAATATATCAGAATAAAGGTCACCCTCAGGAGAGTCGAAATTGAGAAAATTAAATTTGTGAAAGTGGGTGTTCTGGGGAGTGCTCTTTTCCAGATAGAATCTTCTAATTCTGAAATTAGAAGGTAATTCATGAATTTAGAATTATAAGGTTCTATTGACAAAACATACTAGAAAAACATCTTCTGTTCCAGTGGCCAACTTATTTTAATAAAGAAAACTCTCTACAAATTTAAAAGCCTGATGTGAAAAATTTTCAACATTAAACTAGTAAATTTTAAACAATGATGCAGCCTGTATCTGATCATAAACATACTTTTAAAAATATACAAATATGATATAATATACAAATAATAGTTAAGAACTACATGGTTATTGAATATTCATTTGTTTATATATATTTTAGTTTTCTAGGCTCCCAGACTTTAAAGATCCCATGACATGGTACTTTTTGATGCTTTTATATGGCTCCTTAATGGTTCCCTAATACTGTAAATGAATCCTTCTTCAAAATCAACACTCAGTGCATGAGAAACAGAGATAAGATGAGAAAGAGTATATTTTCTCCCTCAGAACAGGTCATAATGGGCGTTGTTGCTTGAATGCAAATGAGGAGAAAAGAGCTGGCCAATAGTAGAGGGTGGGGGCATGGCCAAACGCTCCGCTCTCCGCTGTCAGCTGTGCCCTCTGATCCATTTCCGTGTTTTTGCACGGAGGAGAGATTTGAAGCATTCCATTGAAAAATAAACACATTTCCACATAAAATAAAATTAAACCACTGCTGTTCAAAGGTCCAGAGGCTCAGATAAAGGACTTCCGAGCCTAGAAACACTCGGACGTGCCTCCAGGCAAATAAAAAAATGCATTTCGCATTGCCTAGTGCACTCGCAGTCCAAACTCTCTGGGCGTGATTTACAGAGACGCTGAGTACAGACACAGACGGGGGTGGAACTGCATTTGCATTTCTTTTTTGATCTGACGTCAATCAGGTGCCTTGTTCAAACTCGCCCGTTTGAGCTCAGATTTTTTGTAACGCAGAAAAGGATCGCAAATGCTCAGTTTAGACATTTCGCAACTTTTAACCATGGGGGGGCCTAAACAGGGTAGGGGAGCTCACATTAACGTTCAAAAACCTCAGAAAGTGAAAATTTCATGCCATGGGACCTTTAAATAATCTTTAGTGAGTTACCAGGCTGACAGCTAACAGCATTCTACTTGTACAAACTGTACTAAAAGTAACATTAAAACTTCCACTTTCTCTGTTGTTTGTCTTTCTTTTCTTTCTTTGTTATTCATAATAACTCAAAATCCATAAAATATATATATATCAAATCTGGGGTGAAATGCAGTTTTTGTAACAGAGGATGGAACAGCAGTTGGTTGTGATTGGTCACTTTAAATGTATGCTGTGTTCTGAATCTGCAATGAATCTTTAGTGAATCTTCAAAATTGCATTTGTTTTTGCTCATAAAATCCTCAAAAATGCACCAAACTCCATAAAATGTTGGTATAGTGTACAGCAGGCACTCAGGAAAAATTTGTATGAATAACTCAATGTATTTTTCTGTAATTCAAGATATTTAAATTGCCTATATGTACATCACATTCTTACAGTGAAACGCGTTGCTCACCAGTCCAAACGTCTCCGCATCCGTACAGGGAGTGTCCGTCTGATGCCTGTGTCCAATAAGGATCCTTTATACCCCGGCTAACAATAGCATACCCAGCCCGAGGTCAGTATGCCTGCCCTCCTCCCCGGTGTAATCCTCCGTTAGCGGGGTCTGACACGACCAAAGGCGGCCCCCCTGCTTATCACCGGGTCACACTACAGAACCTGACCTCCACGTGTCCTGCGCCTCCGGATAATGAGCCGGGCCCCGTGACATTGGCTTTGATTTAGACTCCTCTGTGTGAAAACGCCGACTCGAAATCAAGCAACAATCTAAACCGCTCTTTGCAGCCGTATAAAAAAAGTATAAATAAAAGTCATTACTATCACAACATACATCTGTGGAAAAATATGAAAGAGAAGTATTAATATTTTTTGTTAAAGGTGCATTGTGTAACTTTTCTGGTGGAGGGTCTGTCAAATGTTATTGCTTTGTTTGGAATGTTTCATAGTATGGCATTAAATCTTTCTATCTTCATGGGGAGCAAACCAGACTAAGGCTACGTTTATATGATGACGGTCCGAACAGAAGACGGAAACGTGGCGTTGCGTCTTTACTTTTTATTCCGCGTTTAGACGAGCGTTTTCGGGAGGAAATCTGCGTGCATACGGTGACGTAAAAGTGTGTGGAATTCGATTGGGTATGCATGCCAGGCGGCTAGGTGGTGCTGTGATACATTATCACTATGTCCACACGCATGCGTAGAATCTTCCTTCTTCTCATCTGCGCCGCGAAAAACGAAACAAAACATGGCTACTGATATAAAAAAAAAAAAAAATTGTGTGGTCAGACGAAGAAGTTCAACTATTGCTTCAGACCACGTTAGACTACAAAGCAACAAAGGCGCAACAAGGTGTGGACTGGGAGTCCTGCCAAACAAAGTACACTGATATATGGACCGATGTGACGTAAACGCGTACGCGACGTCAGCAGATTTGACGAGAGTTTTGCGTCTTGGGCAGTGTAGACGAAAACGCTACGGCGGAGCATATTCAAGTTTTCCACTTTGGAGGGCGGTTTCAGTTTTTTGCTTTTTTAAGCCCCCAAAACGCCGTCACCGTCTAAACCAGGGGTGTCAAACATGCAGCCCGGGGGCCAGATTCGGTCCTCCAAGACCTTTAATCTGGCCCTCGGCTGATTTTCTATTAAATATTTTAATTATATTTAAATTTTCTATTAAAATATTGGTAACTTTTTGAGCCTCTTTTCTGTGCAGTTTAGCATAGCAGCATCTCCCGCACCTCTGTATGTGGCCCCTCCCACCAGAGCAGCACAAATGAAGACTCGCCTCTTTCCAAACGCTCTTAAAGGACCATCGTTTTGACTGTTGACGTGATACCCTCATCAGCAAAATGTCAAAAATGATGCTGAGTGCAGGATTTTCCAAGAAAAATGGACTAATTCCTATTTGTCATGGAGGTAAATGGGAAACCTGTATGTTTGGTGTGTTTGCAACAAGTGACGGTGCTCAAGGAATATAATCTTAAACGGCACTACGAGACACAGCATTTCGAACAATACAATAACTTGAACGGGGAAATTAGAAGAGATTTGCATTTCTCTGGACAAATATTTGGACTTATTGCTATTTTTGGGGTATATATGCCATGAGTTTTCTGATCCGGCCCCTTTGGGATTGAAGTAGGTTGGATATGGCCCCCGGATCAAAATTAGTTTGACACCACTGGTCTAAACAAAAGGCACTTCCAATAAAATATTTTGTCGTTTTCCATCGTAAGCATTCTTGTGTAAACAGGCCCCAAGTTACAGGTCAGATCTGTGGAGAGGCAACCCCGCTCACAGTCAGAATGTTTGTTTTTCTAGGGATTTTTGAGCTGTAAAACCACCTGTAATTGAATCAATGTAAGGTAGAGCTGTTTAATGTCACACTGTGGAACATTCCAGGCAGAGCAATGACATATCTATAGAAACAAGCAGGTGACGGCCCTCCAACCAAAAAGTTACATAGCGCACCCTTAAATACTTCAAACATTACAGAATAATAGTCAAACTCCACTAATTTTTTTGTTCATAAAGTTGTGTCAACTTCTTTTATTGCCTCGAGTTTCGCCTGTTGTTTTCGAAGTTTTCAAAAATATTAGCTTGTTTTTATTTTCAAAGCCTTCCCTTCCTTCAGTGTACTTCCTCAAAAGGAAGTACACTGCTTTGTTGAAATCCTTGAATGCTTTTCTCACAACAAAATATAACTTTGTACTTTCAAATGAAACACATAATATTGAATTTAAAATGGAATGAAAAATGTTATAAACTGTATCATTTGGAAACTCCTATTAAAAAAAAGAAAAAATGTATATCTATTACCTAAAGACAAAACAAACATTTGATGCAGCTTTACACAGATTTATCCTAAATGCACTTGGGTAAAGGCAAAGAGGCAGAACGGCCAGCCAGTAAAGTAATACATTTTCTAATACATTTTCTAATTGTCTGCTGTATTCTAACGGGAGTTCAATTGCAAAAAGATCTCCGTTTTGAAAAAAAGCTGTTCTTTATGGTAGCAGTAAAACAGATTTGGCTTTGGAAATAATGCAATACAATATTACTGCAAAGATGTGCTATGTAACTTTTTGGTTGGGTCCGTCACCTGCTTGTTTCTATGGAGATGTCATTGATCTGCCTGGAATGTTCCACAGTGTGACAATAAACAGCTCTACTTCACATTTATTAATTACAGGTGTTTTTTATAGCTCAAACATACCTAGAAAAACAAACATTCTGACTGTGCCTCTCCACAGATCTGATTTGTAACTTGGTCTGGTTTGGTCTGCATGAAGATAAAAAGGCCATACTAAGAAACATTCCAGTCAAAGTAATAACATCTCCATAGAGAAAAGCATTTGATGAACCCTCCACCAGAAAAGTTAAAGGTCTCATGGCATGAAATTTTCACTTTCTGAGGTTTTTGAACGTTAATGTGAGCTCCCCTACCCTGTTTAGGTCCCCCCCCCCATGGTTAAAAGTTGCGAAATGTCTAAACTGAGCATTTGCGATCCTTTTCTGCATTACAAAAAATCGGAGCTCAAACGGGCGATTTTGAACAAGGCACCTGATTGACATCAGATCGAAAAAAGAAATGCAAATGCAGTTCCACCCCCGTCTGTCTGTACTCAGCGTCTCTGTAAATCACGCCCAGAGAGTTTGGACTGCGAATGCGCTAGGCAATGCGAAATGCGTTTTTTTATTTGCCTGGAGGCACGTCCGAGTGTTTCTAGGCTCGGAAGTCCTTTATCTGAGCCTCTGGACCTTTGAACAGCAGTGGTTTAATTTTATTTTCTGTGGAAATGTGTTTATTTTTCAATGGAACGCTTCAAATCTCTCCCCCCGTGCAAAAACACGGAAATGGATCAGCTGAGAGCTGAGAGCTGAGAGCTGAGAGCGAGAGCGGAGAGTTTGGCCACGCCCCCACCCTCTACTATAGGCCAGCTCTTTTCTCCTCATTTGCATTCAAGCAACAACGCCCATAATGGCCTGTTCAGAGAGAAAAAATACTCTTTCTCATCTTATCTCTGTTTCTCATGCACTGAGTGTTGATTTTGAAGGATTCATTTACAGTATTAGGGAACCATTAAGGAGCCATATAAAAGCATCAAGAAGTACCATGTCATGGGATCTTTAAACAAAAGCAGCTGATGATTGTTTCAAATGGCACTTATTCATTTTTGCAAACAAACTCTTCGTCTTCTTTTCAGGTAAAGATTTTGTTTGTTTTCATGCCTGCTCTCTAGCGGTCTTCCTCAGTGGTCACGTAATGTTGCTGTGATGTTAAGACTTAGGCTGCGTCCCATTTCTCTGTCTTACCCCTTCGTCTTACCCCTACCCCTTGGTTTTGTGCGTTCATGTGAGGGCAAGGGGTGTCTCGATTCTAATTTTGATCAAGGGCTCAGGCCACGACCTCGGGCTACATCCCCCTTGAAACGAATAAGCTTTCAACCAGACTTGAAACGAAGGGGTACGTCTAGAAGCTCAGGCAGGTTTTGGGATCAGGATGGCAGCGTCACATCGACCAGCCAAGGAGTCTCATAAATGTATTTTCAGCCGTTATAATTATCGATTAACAGTTTAGCAGGTTTACAATTATGACGCTTATGTTCTACGTTACTTTTAGTGAACTGTTGTTGTTTTAATTGTAGTGATGTCTGTTTAGCCGGCGTTATCGTTTTCATCGAACCTTCCTGTATAAACATGCTAGTTTTTTTGTCGAGCTGAGGTACCCGATAATCCTTGACATTTGTTTACGTTTGTTTGCGTCAGTTGTTGTTCGCCTCTGTAGACGTAGCAGCTCAGGTAGAGGCAAGGGATGATGATGCAAGCGGTAATCGAGTGGCGTCCCATTTCTTAGGTGAATATTCGTACCCCGAGCCCTCTCAGCTCGGTATCGAGGGGCAACACAAAGACGTAGATAAAGGGGTAGGGGTAAGACATAGTAATGGGACGCAGCCTAAGACTTACTTAGACTTAGACAAACTATTAATCCACAAGGAAAATTGCTTTGGGAAATGTCTGTGTCTGCTCAGCAAGTGTCCGACAGCTGCACAGGACTATAAACCAGGACGAGGGGGCCTTTTCACTCTGACACACATGTCCTGGAATACTGTCCTGAAGAAGCTGGACTGCAGATGGCGCCATCGTCCTTCCTCCGCCAGTAAGAAGGCTGAGGTCCTATGACATCTGCAGGACAACGCTCGTGAGGTTCTACAAAACTATAGAGGCCAGTGTCGTCATGTACGCTGTGGTCTCCAACGCATGAGAGATAAAGTGGCCATCTTGTGTGTATGTGTGTGCGTGTGGGGGAGTTATTAGTGTAGCATTGGACAGGAGGATTATGGCATTACTGCAAAGGAACTTACTAATCTTGTAGGAATAGTAATAGTACTCAGCTAGTCACAGCATCTAGAATGTCAGACGGGTAGGAGTTTAAAGGGATAGTGCGTTTTAAAAAAAATGTTAATCTGTATGGGTTTCCTTCTAAAAGTTACGTGCGGTAACACTGGCTTACCGCTGACAGTTTCCGCTCAGCCCGGTTCTGCTCGCGTTCTGGAGCTCACGTAAGTAGGTCCGGTGTAGGGGTGGGTATTGGCAAAGAAGTCACGATTCAATTCGAATCACGATTCATATGCCACGATGCGATACTATCACGATGCATCACGATACTTGAATTATTGCGATGCATTGCAATATATTCGACGCAAATGTACCAAAAAAAAAAGAGGATAACTTAAATATCAGTGGCTGTGTATCTGGGTAGTGTCTTCAATTGATACATGCTTCAATTTATTGAATAACAAAAACAAATAAATCAAACCAATAACAAAAAAGTGCATAGGATTTTTTTCTAAAACAAAAAATGATGTTCAAACATTTGCCATTTTGGAGGTAGCTACCATCATAACAAACAATACCCTTTCACAAAGAAAAAAGTGCATAGGATTTATATTAAAAAAAACCTAATAATTAATTAATGTATTTATTAATATTAAATTATTAAATATTTAATTATTAATTAATAATCAATTTTTGGCATCAAGAATCGATCCAGTATATTGTGAAAGTTAGTATCGCGATGCATTGTCATGACGATTATTTTGCACACCCCTAGTCCGGTAAGTTCGCGGGTACATTTAATAAAGCTTGTTTTTCTTCTCAAAACAAAACATTTGTCGGAAAGGTGATATATTTGTATCCCAAACAGTTGTCCACGAAAAATCCAGCAGCGTAGTTTGCATTTGCATATTGTCTCTCGAGATTTATATCAATGCGCCCACGTTAGCTCTAATGCCTGTTCACTTGTAAACTTCCCCTTACGGCGGACCGCATCTGCCGTACACTTCCGCTAAAGGTTAACAGGATAATAATAAGTTATAGGCGCGTAGTGATACGAATCGAGACGAGATATGCAAATGCTAACAACGCTGCTGGATTTTTCCACTGTTTGGGACGCAAACATATTACCTTTCCGACAAATTTTTTTGTTTTGAGAAGAAAAACAAGCTTTATTACGAGTCCCCGCAAAGGTAAGGTAAGCCACTGTTACCGCACGTAACTTAACAAGCACGTAACAAGTCACACTAAAATAAATCTACATTTAAATATCAAACAGAGGACAGCAAATTACAGATACATAATCACAGACAACGATGTAAATACCAGACATGGGACCAAGTCACACATGTGCAAGTCTCAAGTAAGTCTCAAGTCTTCACCTTCAAGTCACAAGTAAGTCTCAAGTATTTTTTTCTTGGGCAAGTCAAGTCAAGTCAAGTCACAGGCTATGTCAAGTCAAGTCAAGTCCTGTAATAGGTCAAGTCAAGTCCAAGTCAAGTCACCTTTGGCGTATTTTTGTAATTTTAGCTGCAGAATCTGATCTTAATAAAGTGAAAGGCAATTTATAAGAAAGTGTAAGTAATAATCACTGGCTAATGTGCCCAAATATTTGTATTGTAAATACTCATGTTCAGTAAAATACATCGTAGACTCAAACAAAACAGTGATAATGTAATTATTGGTTATTTATTGGTAAAAATAGTGCTTAAACAGAAAAACTATGGACTTTTCATTAGATGTATTTTCAACATTGTTTCAGCATTGAGCTGAAACCAATAACAGCTAAAACAAACTTGTATTAAACTTTGTTACACTCCCTAACTCACTCTGTCCCACACACACACCCACACACACACACACACACACACTCACACACACACTCACACACACGCACACAACTGATCTGAGCAACGCCAAGAGACACTAACGCCACATAGCCCTCCACCACAAGCGCAAACACAGCGCAACTCTGTTCTATTTTGATTTTGATTAGGTTAGCGTTAACATTAGTTTTCCAGACACAAAGACCTACTTTTAAACACACAGAAGCTTCCTCCGGTGAAGTGTTTACATTGTTGTAAAGATCTTAACATGCTGTCTGTGATTATGTACCTGCTGTTCGCTGTCTGATATTTAAATATAGATTCATTTTAGCAAGACTCGGCTAATTCCCAATACACAATAACTGGAGCGGGAAGTGTATTGAGCCTATTGTGATGCAGCACAATATGTACAATAATAATTTCATGTTGATATACTGAACTGAACTGAATAAAATGTCCAAAACCAGGACTATTCTGGACTTTCCCTCGCACCCACTCCACAATGTACTGGTCAGCCACAAGACTCGTTCAATCATAGACCGTTACTGCCTCACTGCTCCACTGAGAGACAGAATTATTCCTGCCTGTCACCATCAAACTGCTGTAAAATCTCACTGTACGATCCCTCTGTAACATTTAACTGTAAATAAAACTGTATATAGACATGTAAATCTGTTATGAGGGTACTATATTTTTTATAAGTCAAGTTCATTTAATTTTCACTGGGGGTTTCTCTAAATTTTTTCTTTAGATGATTTCTATCTTCATGGAAATCAAACCAGACCAAGTTACAGGTCAGATCTGTGTCAGAATACCAGTTTTTCTAGGTATTTTTGATCTTAAAACCACCTGTAATTGAATAAACATAAGGTAGAACTGTTTAATGCTATACTGTGGAGCATTCCAGGCAGAGCAATGACATTTCCATTGAAAAAAAAAAACAGGTGACAGACCCCCAACCCCCAACCAAAAAGTTACAGTGCATCTTTAAGCTACTGGTGTTCTAGATTTTATTTAAACTTTATTTTTTCATAGCTGTATTCTTCTGCTGGTTGGCTGCAGAATTTTCCCTTGGAGATGAATAAAGTAAATAATACTGATTCGAAGACCGTCCTAAAACCAGCGTAAATTGAAAAAAACAACAACAAACAAACATATTAACCTGCCATACTTTTCACTACATCAGGCCATAACTTTCAAAAATACAATATACTAGTGTTGCACATACCACACACTAGAAAATGTTGTTATATTACTGGTATATTTTACTTTTTGAACGCTACAAAAGATGTAATAGTGAAATGTAGAAATGGTAGCTTAGAGGTCCTATATTACGCTATGTTATAATATAGTTTCCTCATCACAAACATGCATAATCCTGCATATTTAGACTGTGTTCTTCTCTCAAACAGAAAACACTCTGGTCCACCTTGTGATGGTACATGTGGTACATAAGGTTCTTCACTGTTTTGAATTAAAACCCCCTCCCTAACCTCTTCAAAGTCAGCTTTATTGTTAAAAAATATATGTACAGTTTGCACACACAGGATTTGAAATTGTAGCGCTCCCAAGGCCCACAGTGAACATAAAACATCTGATAAACAAGACAATAAACACTGAAGGAATATCAATAATATAAACACCAAGTGACTTGCTTGAATATCACTTATATTACTTAATGTTTATAGGAAACACTGAAAATCACATATGGATTGTATTATTTGACCTCAGGAGTTAATGTGTGCCAGGAAGGGAGATAGAGAGGTTAGGGAGTTCTGTGGAATTTATGACAGGAAGGAGCTGGTTCTGGTGAGCGCAAGGCGAAGGCAAGACTGGTGCAAAAGATGACTGGGCGGATGTGGGCCGGAGCAGAAGGCGGACCCTGAATCAACATATTTGCATATTGTATTTTATCTGTGTGTGAGGGAGGAGCAAGTTGTTAGTTTGCTGTTCCTAGAGTAAAACTTACTACTGTAAGCTCTAGGGGAGGCTGACCCGGAACTCTGCTTTAGACTTTTTGTTAGGGAAATAAACTTTTGATTAATTTGACATTTTTGAATCTTGGTCGTCTTTAGATAAGAACATGCTATACATTCAACAACACCATGACTAAAACATCACATCTTTCAGTCTGCTGGTCTTTGCCCTGAGGCTCTTAATAGTTACTAAACCTGAATCATTCTTAATAAACCATTTGTTCGTTTATTTTGAATCCAGGGATTTATAGCTTCCCAACCTGCCAGTAATAAAGCTTGATAGGTGCAGAAGTGCCTTGCTCAAAGACACAACAGAGTCACATGGAAGAGGGGATTGTTCCAGCAACCATCCAGCTGGTCGCATAGTAGCGCTCTCTACCAAAGGTAATTTTTTCCTCCAGTAAACACACAAATACTTACTGAACACAGATCGACTTTTCTTTGTTACTCCATCTACAAACTTTATACAGTGCACACCTCTAAGATCACAAATCTTTACAAACGGTGCAACAATAACTTACAAACAGCTGAATTTGTCCTCCGCGCTGAAAGACAAACCTGGGTCTTATATCAGTGAGTGTTTCAGACTTGGACAAACGGAAGCACGCAATGAGACATTTACTCAGCGCAAAGACGGATGGATCATTAGAAAAGGTAAACACGTCTTTGAGCTGCTCCGGAGTCCTTGAACCAGAGGAGGTTTAATAAGACAGAACCCGACAGGAGCAATGCTGGGAATCTGGGAATGTCTGTGCTCTTTCTGCATGGGACAACCAGATATTTTCAGAGTCCGACACAGAGACGATTGATACTTTGCAGCTGACGTCATCAAGAGTACCTGTGTGACGCTAAATGAAGGTACTGCTCGATCAGAATTTTTGTTTTCTAAGGTAGACTTTAATTAGCTTGTTTTAACACAGTCTGACCAGAAAACGCGGACTTAGCTAGAACTACGACAGATGAGGGTTAGGGTTATGGATTTGTGTTGTTAAAAGTCTCTCACTCATAAAATTATAGTCATCAGCCAAAGCTTTTTCAGTCACGCTCTCTTTTTTGTTGAAAACCAGACACCTTAACTGAACGATAAACACTCGTACTAATCACAGGTTCCTGAAAATGTGCCGTTTAATTCCATTTTGTACATTTTCGTGAGTTTTCAGACCATCTTAATACTTTTTTGACAGTGTTTGCTAGTGTGTGCATTGTGTCTCCATGGAAACTGCGGAATTCCACCATACAGATACATGTCACTGCGATATGTCACTGCAAAGTATTAGTTGATGTTAAAGGCATTAACAGTAAAGCTAGCATGCTAAGACGCTTCCTGTTAGGGCAGGGCGATTTGTAGGGTGACCATTTGTCCGGATTTCGTCCAGACAGTCCGGTTTTAGAGCTGTCTGTCCGGCCGTCTGTCACGTGTCCTCCTTTTTTTACATTTTGTCCTCCTTTCGGACCCTCGTCGCCCACCGTTGCATAAATCGTCATAAATCCCCACCCATTATTTACACTTGCTAGTAGCAAGTATTCTTATTATTTTTTAACATATTCTAGATGAGATCTATGGTTATGCGGTGGCACAGAGTGAGACTTCACACAGAAACATCAACGCGTGCGGCATGACACGCTATTGGTTAAATACACGAAAGCAGCTCGAAGCGCAAAGCGCGAGTACAGAGAAGAGATAAGAAGAGCGCTATAATGAGCGCTATAAGAACGCTATAATGTTTGGCGAGTATGTCTGGGTCTGGAAATACTATAAAGTTGATGACAACAACATTGACATAGCAAACGGTGGGATATGTAAACTTGGGATTGTGAGGGGTGGAAAGGAAAGGGCGACATTTAACACAACAAACTGATACGGCACCTCAAAAACAAACGCCCAGTAGTCGAGTTGTAAAATGAAACTAGGGGGGATGGTGAAATTTTTCACCAACGGGGGGGCATTAAGCTAAGCCCTCCCCCATCACTGACATCACTGTGGTGTTTCAGGGCAGGGCAGAATTAGAAGGTACTTTGTTAAAATGGAAATGTTTTTGTAACAAAAAGTCCATATAATCATTCAATAATTCAATAATACACAGGATATATGTTATCACACACGTACACACACACACACACACACACACACACCTTAGTCCTGGTTTAGTCTTGGTTTAGTCCTGGTTTAGTCCCAGTTTAGTCCTGGCTTAGTCCTGGTTTAGACCTGGTTTAGACCTGGCTTAGTCTTGGTTTGGACCTGGTTTAGTTTTGGTTTAGTCCCGGTTTAGTCCTGGTTTAGTCCTGGTTTAGACCGGGTTTAGATCTGGTTTAGTCTTGGCTTAGTCCTGGTTTGGACCTGGTGTAGTCCTGGTTTAGACCTGGATTAGTCTTGGTTTAGTCCTGGTTTAAACCTGGTTTAGTCTTGGTTTAGTCCTGGTTTAGTCTTGGTTTAGTCCTGGTTTATACCTGGTTTAGTCTTGGTTTAGTCCTGGTTTAGTCTTGGTTTAGTCCTGGTTTAAACTTGGTTTAGTCTTGGTTTAGTCCTGGTTTAGTCTTGGTTTAGTCCTGGTTTAAACCTGGTTTAGTCTTGGTTTAGTCCTGGTTTAGTCTTGGTTTAGTCCTGGTTTAAACCTGGTTTAGTCTTGGTTTAGTCCTGGTTTAGTGCCGAAATAAATGCAGAAATAATCTGATAAAATGACTCACCCATAAGAATGCGGTCAGCTCCATTCTAACAGTTTGCCGTGTTGTCTTTAATAATCCGGAGCTCCGGAGAAAAGGACATAATCCCGAACGTATCCCGTGTCGCGAGGTGAGAGTTCCTTCTTACGTAGCATTAACGTAGCAAGTTAAGGATTCTTCTTCTCTTAGAAATGCCGCGTAAATATCAGGCTCACAGCTGATCGGCGAACAGGCGCAAACACAACAGCGGCAATCGTCATGATTGGCGGGAGCGCGTATCGGTGCGTAATTATGCTGCAACATGATTGGAAGCTGGAGCGCACTGGCCATTTTGACTTAAAAACGGCGAAATTTGCCAAAAGTTTAGGGATTTTCATGCCTGATTGATAAAATGCCATAAGGGATGGAAGAAGGGATGCCCGTTTTAGAAGAGGGATGATTTTGACTATTTTTTCCCACAGGGGGGATGCCACCCCCCCCCATCCCCCCTCAACTTGAGTACTGCAAACACCCAACACAATACAGCGAGTTACAGGCAACCCAGCCAAAGACGAGTCAGCTCACGCTGCAGGAGAGTTTGAAAAGGAGAGAAAAATGCCCCTTGACAGTGCGAAGGCACAGGAGACCACAGCCAGGAGCACAAATGATCGCAAAGAGTGACTTACCATTCGCCTTTGTAGAGAACCCTGGATTTCTTATGCTTATGGAGCACGTTGGACCTCGTTAATAATAATAATAATAATAATAATAATAATAATAATAATAATTATTATTATTATTATTATTATTATTATTATTATTATTATTATTATTATAATCCCCCCCCCCCCCCCATTTTTTGGACACAAGTGTCCTCCTTTCCTGGTGGTCACCCTAGCGATTTGGAGCAAAAAATATCAATATATTTTTTTCTATATCTTGATCTACGATATATATCTCGATATCTGTGCAGGAAAAATAAGCCCCCAAAAACTACTGCAAAAACAAATATGCCAAATTCCACAAGGTCTTTTTTTTATTCAAGTGCAAATAGGCAGGCACTTAATGTAAAAAAAATGTGCTTCTGCCCTTCCCTTGTTTACAAAGATAAATGCAAAACTGTTAAATAAAAGGAAAAAAATATATATATTCTCATATATAACTCAAGGTAGGCAGTTCAGAACAAAGTGCTTATGCAACATTTAAGATTACAAAATAATCCCTGATAACAATTATTTAACTGTAAAATAAAATAATTATAATAATTCTAAATAATTATTTTCATTCAAAACATAGTACATCTAAACCAGGGGTGGGCAATTATTTTTCCCCAGGGACCAAAGGAGAAGCAGAAAATATTGTGGAGGGCCCGGCCAAAAGTTTGAAGTCTACTCTGGTTATTAATTTTATTTCTACATTGAAATCAGCAAATGGCATTGTTTACAGAAGCTGGTAAGTTCTGTGTTAAGTAAAGAAAGAGTGAGGTTTTACAAAAACTGAATTTATTTAGTAAAATTATTCAAAACAATGGTAAACGTGAAACATTTGTAACTCTTTTTCAGTCACATTAACCCCACAATTCTTTCTGAGTTTAACTTTCTTAACTTTGTATTAAGACACCACAATGTCTTTGTTTGCCAAATAATATAATACAAGATATGTCACAACATTTTTTGTCCAACTGCCAAATTGTGTAGAAAAAAAGTCAAAGTTAGCATGTTTAGTGTTTTTTTTTTCTTGATTTTTTTCTTGATCCTCTGTTGAGCTTTAACAAGTGCATCAAAGTCAGGTTCATGTTTGAGGTGGAGATGTGAAGCACGTCCGACAGATGATCATCAGTACAAATGCATTATGTACTATTTTGAAAGTAGGTTTTATTTTCTTAATTCCAAGCAACCTTTCGCAGGCTGGTCAGAGTCACCTCGCGGGCCGTTTTTGGCCTCCGGGCCTTGAAATGCCCGGGTCTGATCTAAACCAAGCTCAAGCTCATCTGTTGTAGCCATCAACAAATGGCCAAAATAAAAGTTTGTATAACTCTTTTACATTTTAATATTTTGAGCAAGGAATACCAATCTGTCCTCTGTGTCAGGCTTAAGTGCAGCCCTTTGACAAGTAACTTTCCACTGCAGCTGAAGATCCTGTCAGAAGGACTACTAGTGGCAGGCACACAGAGGTACTTTTTTTGCTAGTGTGCTCCGTGCTGGATAGGAAACCTCATGTTCCTGCCACCATTGTAGTGGATCTGCCTCACTCTCCAAACATACAGGGCTTACATATGAGAGTGTCACATAGTCCTGCAGGGGCTTCTGTGCTCTATGGACGGCCTCTCGCTCCTCTAGGTCTTGCCAGGTAAGAACCAGAGGTCTTGGTTTCTTGTGAGCAGACAGGACTTTGACAAGAGCCCTTTCCTGCTCAAAGACACGTTCTACCATCTGTAGACGTGATCCCCACCACGTGGTCGCTTCCGTAATGAGCTGATGAGCTGGTAAATTCATCTGTGCCTGCACTTGGGCCAGCTCACTCCTCTTTTTCCAGCTGTAGGAGAATGCACTCACATTTTTTACAGAGAAATGGCAAGTGTTATGAGGGTCTTACATTCCATGACCTGTAACACAGTAAAAGCAAAAATGAAATACTTTTTTTAAATTGTAGTTTAATAGCTCAAGCCACGAATTATCTCTATCTAATATACCTATAATTATCTCTATCCATTATCTCTATCTAGGTTCTTTTTAATTTATAATAAAGTCCAGAATAATTGATTTTATTACAACCACTTAATATCAATGATCAGTCCATAGTAACAATGCCACACCCCCTTCCACCCAACCAAATATTTCACACCCTGGCAGTCCCGAGCACGCACACACACGCACACGCACACACACGCACGCACACGCACACGCACACACGCGCACGCGCACACGCACATGCGCACACGCACACGCACGCGCACGCGCACGCACACGCACGCGCACGCACACGCACACGCACACACACACACACACGCGCACACACACACACACACACACACACACACAGGTATACTGCACTCACCAATTGCCAGAACATTGCATCCTCTTCCACTTGTTGCTTTGGACTGCGCTGACAATGTTTGCTCCATTGTCAGTGGTAATTGCCACGAGTCTATTTGGATTTAACATCCAGGTTGTTGTTATGTCTCTGAGAGCCTCTGTGATATTTTCACCCGCATGATCTTGTGGGAAATAAGTGATTTGAAGGGATGCGCTTTTATTCTTCCAGTCCAAAATGTAGTGTATAGTGACGCACATGTAAGGCTCACATGTCCTGCTGCTCCATGTGTCTGTAGTCTGGGCTTAGTAAGTAACCTTCTCCAGTTCAGCAGCAAGCGGCTCTCTCTCCGTAGTGTACAAGTTCTTGTCTCGAAAAGTAATACCGACTAGGTAAACTGTATCTTGGATCAAGTGTTTTTAGCATGTGTATAAAGCCACATTGTTCAACGACGGCAGTGGGTGCCATGTCCACCGCTATATGAAATGCCACGGACTCTGTGATGCTAGACCACCTTGCGCTCTTTCTTTCATAATCTACACTCCGCGTTAAATACTGGTGGAGTGTTGTTTGTGTACTGTTTGTAGTATGTGGCGTGTTGCCAGAGCTGGCGGATTTAGTGGTCAGGATCTTTAGCCTGGTGCACTCCTTTGTAGTGTGTGGCCAAATTGTGTGGCCAAATGTGAGCTTGTGCCTTATCTGTAAATGCTGGAAAAGGTTTGTGGAGCTAAAAGCTTTGGTCTGCACTAACTTTCACGGCAGTAGACATCTGTCTGCTGTTCGTCTGATGCATTAAAACCGACGTATCTCTATATAATGGAGCCAGTTGTCCTCTTTTTTGACACGAGTTCTGTATCCTCCGGGCTTGTTGTGGGTCCTGCCATGTTGAATGAGACAAGACGTGAGGGGAGAGGTCACAAAAACAAGGAGGCGGGGGTGAGCGGGGGCGCACAGCACAGAGAAGGCAAACAGGCGAAGCGGCAAAATCAAAATTAATTAAAGCCGCAAGCGGCGTTGACGGGCCCTCGCACCTGCGGCCTATGGGGGTGGGGGGGCATGCTCCATGCCAGCAATACAAAGTATTTTCAGCCGCACAAGATGTCATGTCAATCTAAAGCACAGTAGCAGTTTCAGTGCACATTTTTTTACAGTTCCCTTGTCTACCACATGGTGGCGCTATGACATACGGGGCAGTTCATTTGCATTAAAATGTTTCTCTTCATCATATACAAGGCTATACCAAATTTTGTGTGGTTGGCTCAAGTGGTACGGTAACCGTGACCCACTTTGCGTTTAGGGGGCTAAGCTACTGTATTTTCTTGCAGTTCACTTGCCTACCATATGGTGGCGCTATGCTTAACTAAAATGTTTCCTCTCAGCATATGCAAACCTACCCCAAACTTCGTGTGGCCGGCTAAAGCGGTATGAACTGAACCAATTTCCGGTTAGGGGGCTCATTTGCTGTACATTTCTTACAGTTCACCTGCCTAACACAAGATGGCGCTGATTGTGCTGAAAAGATAGAAATAAAGAGGAGGCAGTGGATTGTGAAAAAAAAGTGTATTTATTCCAAAAATTGTTGTGCACACGCTGTCAATTGCCTAGCAACAGACCCTCTCAGACTCTGTTAGACCCTGTCAGACCCTGTCAGACCCTGTTAGACCCTGTCAGACTCTGTTAGACCCTGTCAGACCCTGCATGTGGCCTACATGCTGAGGCCTATATGAACCTTCGGTGCTTGGCCCCACATTGCTGCTTGCAGCTATATCAGATCAAAGGTACTTAAAGATCAAAGATCTTTGATCAGGGCATTGCCTAGCAATAAATACTTCCCATTCATAACTCATAACTCCCATTCAATAAATACCTAATTTTATCGATCCGCCGTATCGTCATATTACCGCCTATTTGAAAATCCTTCGCAATTTAACATCTCCAACGTCTTAAGATTATGTTCACCAAAATTTAAGCCCATCTGAGGTACGGTGTAGGAGAAGTGTCTGCTAAATGAAGTGGTGACACACCTCCTATTGAATTTGGCACTTTCAAATGGTAGCAAAATTCATCAGGCCGCCATTTTGTCATCTTACAAGATATCAAAAATCCCTTAGCAATTTAACATCTCCAATGTCTTGAGCTCATGTACACCAAAATTTACGCCCATCTGATGTACGGTGTAGGAGGAGTGTTTTAAAATCCATTTTATGTCATATCACACAAAATCGCAATACAAGTCTTCTTATCTCACTTCCTGTTGGGCGTGGCCATGACATTGTAATTACAATTTTGTTCATCTTAGTGAGATACACACTCATACCAACTTTCGTGTGTCTGGCTGAAATCGTATGCCACCCACGATCCTCTTTGTGTTAAAGTGCTCATTTGCTGTACATTTTCTGACAGTTCACTGGCCTGTCATATGGGGGCGCTATGTCAGACTGCCAGTTATTTGGCATGAAAATCTTGGTAGTCCTCATGTACATTACCCTGTGAAGTTTTAGTCTGAGGAAGAACTCCAAATTCAATAAATGCCTCCTATTCATGACTCATAACTCTGATTCAATAAATACCTAACTTTATCGATCCGCCGTATCGTCATATTACCGCCTATTTGAAAATCCTTCGCAATTTAACATCTCCAACGTCTTAAGATTATCTTCACCAAAATTTAAGCCCATCTGAGGTACGGTGTAGGAGAAGTGTTTCAAATTCCATTGTATGTCCAATTTTAAAAAAATCACAAAAAAGGCCAATTATCTCACTTCCTGTTGGGCGTGGCCATAACATTGCAGTGAGGCGTTTGTTCGTCTTACTGAGATACACGTCCCTACCGAATTTTGTGCACCTATCTTAAACCGTATGCCAGCCCTGAAAGACAACGCGCATTCATAACTCATAACTCACATTCAATAAATACCTAAGTTTATTGATCCGCCGTATCGTCATATTACCGCCTATTTAAAAATCCTTCGCAATTTAACATCTCCAACGTCTTAAGATTATGTTCACCAAAATTTAAGCTCATCTGAGGTACGTTGTAGGAGAAGTGTTTCAAATTCCATTGTATGTCAAATTTTAGAAAATCACACAAAAGGCCAATTATCTCACTTCCTGTTGGGCGTGGCCATGACATTGCAGTGAGGCGTTTGTTCGTCTTATTGAGATACACGTCCCTACCGAATTTCGTGCGCCTATCTTAAACGGTATGCCAGCCCCGAAAGACAACGCGCTAGGGGGGGCGCTATCGAGCTCCTGGGGGTCACCGGGGGACGGGTCTTTTTGGAGGCGTAGCTGCCGCCCTACGTGATGCCCCTGCAAAGTCACGTTCGTTTTGAAGCATGGGAACATGCTCAAAATTGCCCAAAAGCGTGTGAAAAAAAAAGTGTCCCAAGAATAATAATAATAATAGAGAAACAGAGCGAGAACAATAGGGACCTTCGTGCCCCTTCGGGCTCGGTCCCTAATAATACGGAAACGGAGCAACAATAGGGTCCTACGCACCTTCAGTGCTCGGGCCCTAAATATAAATATTATATCGATATATATACGATGTGTCAAAATCCATATAAAAATCTCAATATATTTTAATTTTAATATCAAGATATCGCCCACCCCTACCTCCTGTACAATAAAACGCTTCATAATAACATGAAAACATAATTCATTCTCCCTGATCTGAATTCAGCTGACACTCCCAAAACCCCAATGAATCAGTGAATCAGTGCTAGTGCTAGTGCAGCCTCTGCAGCCCAGGGAGGGAATTCTGGAGGATCTGAGCTTCACATGAGGCCTGTTCTGTCCGAGAATGAGAAAAACTTGTACTGTATATGTCTTCTATTTGCAGGTTATGGTACCGGCAACACAGGTTCAGTTGTGATGACCTTTTTTTTCCCCACTCTGTTATATCTCACTGTTTTTGTTATGTTCTTTTGTTTAATATGTAAACTATTAGAAGAAAAACAGAAGGGCAGAGCCGTTCATTCTTTTTGAGTCTTGTGATTGAATGGCATGTTGTCTTAATGTCTTAAAGGAAAAGTAACGTTTTTTACAATTTGAACCTTATTTCGGTAATAAAACAAGTTGTTTTACTCACCCATATCACTTTGGTGTCATATGGAGCATTTCCGGAGATGTTTTAGATTAGCGTTAGGCTAACGCCGTTAGCCTAGCGCGATTTATAGCCATAGCTCGGAGCATTCCCCGAGCATGTAATATGCCCCGTGCGGGCTCCAAATAACACAAACTTTAGCACTTTTCAAATCATAGAAGCTCGATGTCTTTAGTCTACGATTTCGTTTGAATCAAAAGTGGCCTGTAATCCGAGATTTATCCATAGTTTACAGCTGCGTTCCATGTTTGGGTCGCGGGAGCTGAGAGCACACTCCGCGCATGCGCACTGGCGTCATCATCTACTCGAAACTATGGCTAAATCTCGGATTACAGGCCACTTTTTACCAAACGAAATCGTAGACTAAAGACATCGAGCTTCTATGATTTGAAAAGTGCTAAAGTTTGTGTTATTTGGAGCCCACACGGGGCATATTACATGCTCGGGGAATGCCCCGAGCTATGGCTATAAGTCGCGCTAGGCTAACGGCGTTAGCCTAACGCTAATCTAAAACATCTCCGGAAATGCTCCATATGACACCAGTGATATGGGTGAGTAAAACAACATGTTTTCTTAACGAAATAAGGCTCAAATTGTAAAAAAAAACACGTTACTTTCCCTTTAAAGAAGCTCTGTTGTGCTTGTGTCGTTATAAAGTTATAATCTCTGGCACCCGTGGATCATTATGTTATCACAGCAATTCTCAACAACATATTCATAGATTGTTTAGAGCTGCGATATTTTGGCAGAGAGTCGAACACCTGCTTGTCTTCATGGAGTTGTAATATAATTGCTTGGAATGTTGCACAGTGTGGCATCAAAATTTTAATTTTTCAAACACAGGTGTTTTTTTTTATTGCAAAGAAAATAACTTGATATGCGTGTATTCTTACTGTGAGCTGCTTTTTACTGAGACAGATACATTTTGGGGAACAATCCAGGCAATAGACTGAATGTATATAATGTAGAGATGCACGATATATCGGCGTTAACATCGGTATCGGCCGATATTGCCAAAATTTTAAAGGGATAGTGCGTTTTTTTAATGTTATGTATGGGTTTCCTTCTAAAAGTTACATGTATTGACACCGGCTTACCTCTGACAGTCTCAGCTGATCCCGGTTCGGCTCGCTTTCTGGAGCCCACATAAGTAGGTCCGGTAACTTCCCTGGAACATGAACTAAAGCTTGTTTTTCCTCTCAAAACAAAACATTTGTCCGAAAGGTGATATATTTGTGTCCCAAACAGTTGTCCACGAAACATCCAGCAGCGTAGTTCGCATTCGCATATCTCGTCTCGATTCGTATCACTGCGCGCATATTAGCTGTATTAGCTTGTTAGCCTTTAGCGGAAGTGTACGGCAGATGCGGTCCGCCGTAAGGGGAAGTTTACAAGTGAACAGGCATCGGTATCAGCTAAAATTTTCACATCGGTGCATCCCTAATATAATGTGTGCATTCAGTGTGTTTGGGTGACTACATAAAGTACATAATGTGACTGTTGGACATTGATCGTGGAAGAGCATCTGACTCAAAGCCCATTTCAAAGCACTATTATTGTGATCATTCTGAATGGTCTTCACACAGAGCAGCACAGAGGCGTATATGTGGTGAGTACAGCCCAAAACCCCCATAAATGCAGGTGTGGGTCAGTGCTCTGCTCCTCTGGCCTGTGGCTCAGGCTCTGACAGACTGCTCAAACAGCACTGCAAAAAAAACTTACTTTTAAAATATTAAAGCTGTGTTCTTTTGTAGTTTTGACTTTGCCTGAGATACAGACTACACACTTCAATACTTTATGACAATGTGAGTCCGGTCACTAGTGAACATCCCTGGTATGATGGACAGGTGGAGTAGCCAGAGACATGCATGGTCTGCCCACAAGGAAAAATTAAAGGATAAAAAAAAAAAAACAATTACAGAGGACTACAAAACGTCATGGATTCCTGCTGAATCAATGAGTAAAGCACCAAACTGCCGCTAAAGGTTAACATTTGGATAATTTCAGCCAATCTCTACAGCAGGGGTACTCAACCTTTTTTTAACAGAGATCTACTTTTAAGGTTGATGGTGTGCCGAGATCTACCAAGAGGGGGGGGTCTTTAAAAATGACCTGTTAGATATGGCAAATAAAGGCTTGTTTTTCTTCTCAGCACAAAACATTTATCCGAAAGGTGATATATTTGCGTCCCAACCAGTTGTCCACGAAACATCCAGCAGCGTAGATTGCGTAGCCCAAGATATGTGTTCCTAAAACCGATACATATCACTGCGCGCATATTGGCATTAGCCTGTTCACTTGTAAACTTCCCCTCAGCGACCAGGTCACTGTACACTTCCGACCTGGGTGTGTTTCCTCTACAGCAGGGGTACTCAGTGGTACAAGTAGGTGCTCACAAATGTACACAAACGTTCTTATCATCCGAAAATAGTATATAAACTCCGTATCAGTGAAGCGGCGAAGCACAGAGCAATTCCACCACTCTTGGCTGCGACTCCGCACCAACACATTCATTTCTACGGACGTTGCTGCCACTGCCCCGCAAAACGCCATGGCCAAAAACTTCATCCTTCTCTTTCTTCGTCTCCTCCTTAAAACCTGAACCTGAAATAAGCTGTACATGTTTTGGCTCCGGTACAACAGCAACTTTAGGCTACTTCCATAAACATTGAGCACGCTCACTGCACGTGACCTCGTCGTGTCCTCCAAGGTGCATGCGGGACACTTTTGGGGTGTTTAAAGTTCACACTGGAGATCACATACAAGTCGCATTTAATTGGAAATGTGAACGACCTCGCAAAAAAATCAGATTTCACAAAAAAATCGGAATTAAGCATTAAGCCCTGCAGTCTGAATGTATCCATACGCAATCGACTGACGCTCTGCCTGCGATCGACTGGTTGGGCACCCCTGCTCTACGGAATGCAAGGTAAATTGTAGCTGTTCATTTGAAACTTCTACTATTACTGTCACTTGCTTGTTTCTATAGATGTCAAAACAGCTCTGGCACACTGAAAAACAGGGCTGAGTCGAGGCTGTTGATTGAAATCAAAGCTGCAGTAGTCCAAAAGGGTGAAATTTAATTTAAAACATGGTACTTAAAGGTGCACTGTGTAATTTTCCTGGTGGAGGGTCCATCAAATGCTTTTCTCCATGGAGATTAGGGGTGTGCAAAATAATCGTCATGACAATGCATCGCGATACTAACTTTCACAATATACTGCATCGATTCTTGATGCCAAAAATCGATTATTATTAATTCATAATTTATTATATATATATATATATATATATATATATATATATATATATATATATATATATATATATATATATATATATATATATAATCCTATGCACTATTTTTCTTTGTGAAAGGGTATTGTTTGTTATGATGGTAGCTACCTCCAAAATGGCAAATGTTTGAACATCATTTTTTGTTTTAGAAAAAATCCTATGCACTTTTTTTGTTATTGATTTGGTTTATTTGTTTTTGTTATTCAATAAATTCAGTTATGAATTGAGTTGCTCAGAGTTATGTATCAATTGAAGACACTACCCAGATACACAGCCACTGATATTTAAGTTATCCTCTTTTTTTTGGTACATTTTCACTGAAGTATGTCGAATATATTGCAATTCATCGCAATAATTCAAGTATCGTGATGCATCGTGATAGTATCGCATCGTGGCATATGAATCGTGAATCGTGACTTCTTTGCCAATACCCACCCCTAATGGAGATGCTATCGACTTGCCTGGAATGTTCCACAGTATGACATTAAACAGCTGTACTTTATATTCACGCAATTACAGGTGGTTTTATAGCTCAAAAATGCAAATAAAAACAGGCATTTTGACTGCGAGCGGGGGTTACAGGTGGTTTACAGGTGGTTTTATAGCTCAAAAATGCTAATAAAAACAGGCATTTTGACTGTGAGCCGGGGTTCTCTCTCCACAGATCTGACCTGTAACTTGGTCTGGTTTGGTCTCCATAAAAATAGAAAGGTTTAACGCCATACTGTGAAACATTCCAGGCAAGTCAATAGCATCTCCATGGAGAAAAGCATTTGTCGGACCCTCCACCAGGAAAATTACACAGTGCACCTTTAAGTACCATGTTTTAAATTTCACCCTTTTGGACTACTGCAGCTTTGATTTCAATCAACAGCCTCGACTCAGCCCTGTTTTTCAGTGTGCCAGAGCTGTTTTTCACAGATTCGCAAACACGGCTGTGCACGAAAACACCAAAATAACATCTGCGCTTTTCATTCTCACCTTTTCTGACAACACAGTCCCTATAGATCATAAGGAAATAGATGTATGGATAGAGACGTGAACAGGCCTGCTGTGAAATGATATGTGGTTCATTTATTAGTCTTTTGCTCCTTTGAAATCAGCTGGCCATGTATAATGCATGTATCACTGTGTGCAAATAGGTAAAGTAAATACATTGATTTATTCAGAACAGTGTATCAGGAAGGATTTTAAAGGGATATGCCACCCCCAGGTCAAATTTGGGCATCTCCCCACAGTCCAGAGACTAAAATAAGTGGTGGAAAGCGTTTTCCTGCTCACCCAGCCATTGTCCGAGTCTGTCGCCACTGACCGCCGCGGTATCTGGTGCTCCTCCGCCTTAGACTGGAGTCTAACGTAGCCAGAGAAAGATTTCGGCCAAAAGGAATTAATTTGCTCGATGCGTTTCCCAATTACTTTGTGTGTAGTGCGCATTCATATCGAGTGCAAATAAATGTGCAAATCAACACGGAGAGCTTGCCTTGGTCATTTTGGGTGGGAACTATTTTCCAGTGCGTAAGAATACAGCCGTATCACGCACCACGTTGTGCAACAGGGGAACTCCCTTCCCGGTGCGTAACTGGGATTCCCCTGGTAGCGTGCTGCGTGATACGGCTGTATTCTTACGCACTGGAAAATAGTTCCCACCCAAAATGACCAAGGCAAGCTCTCCGTGTTGATTTGCACATTTATTTGCACTCGATATGAATGCGCACTACACACAAAGTAATTGGGAAACGCATCGAGCAAATTAATTCCTTTTGGCCGAAATCTTTCTCTGGCGACGTTAGACTCCAGTCTAAGGCGGAGGAGCAGCAGATACCGCGGCGGTCAGTGGCGACAGACTCGGACAATGGCTGGGTGAGCAGGAAAATGCTTTCCACCACTTATTTTAGTCTCTGGACTGTGGGGAGATGCCCAAATTTGACCTGGGGGTGGCATATCCCTTTAAGTAGGGTTGCACGATATATCGGCATTAGCATCGGTATCGGCCGATATTGCCAAACTTCTAGCACATCGTATCGGCCCGATGTTTAAAACTGGGCCGATATTAACGACTGATATTTGTCAGTACTATAAATACCAGATTAAGAGTGACATGGTGTGTCATGTCTTTGTGTTAAAAGACATCAATATTTCATAAGATCAATAAGTTAGTTAAAGGTTATAAATGAGTTCATTTCATATTTGTAAATTGTTAAAAAGAGTTAGGTAAAATCAGAGTGAGAAACCTTCACCTTTAAGGATCGTTCTATTTTGAGTAAAGAGTGAGCGTTCCTGTGTTAAAGTCCGGTCTGTTTTATACGAATTAAGCATGAAGACGGCCCGTGTTCACGCTGAATATGTTTTATATGTTTGAACCTCGGCAAACTTTCGCCTTTGTGAGTATTTTATATTATTTTATGTACCAAAGAAACCCAAGCCTACGGAGCTCAACCACTACCGACCTGTGGCACTCACTTCCATCATAATGAAGTGTCTGGAGAAACCGCTGCTAAACATCTTGCCGGTTGTTGTCTGTCTGCTGCACCTCCTCCTCCAGCACCTAGACTCTCCAGGACACTTCACCCAGATTCTCTTTGTGGACTTCAGCTCTGCCTTCAACTCCATCCAGAGGCACCTGATGATCCAGAAACTGCAACAACTCATTATCTCCTCCAGACTGATCCATCTCATCCATAACTTCCTGAGCAACAGACAGCAGGTTGTACGGTTGGGCGCGAACACATCTGCCCTCACTATAAACACCGGTGCACCACAGGGATGTGTGCTTTGCCCATTTCTTTACACTGTACACAAATGACAACATTAGTGCCTCCACAAACATAACATACCTCAAATACTCAGATGACACTGCTATCCTTGCCTTGCTCAAAGACAATAATTCAGTTATGGACTATTACAGCACAATCACAAAATTCACCAGGTGGTGCAGTGACAACCATTCATTCATTCATTCATTCATTTTCTTCCGCTTTTTCCATTTTCTGGGTCATGGGGGCAGCAGTCCAAGCAGTGTTCTGCTGCCCTGTGTTCTGGGCAGTGACAACCATCTCCACCTTAATGTCAGTAAAACAAAGGAACTCATTTTCAACCCCTCCTCACAATAGACAATGCATTTAGATTTGATCAACATAATCTCATTGTTGTATTGTTCTACCTGCTTTTTCAACATACTCACTGTTAAAAACCGGTCTAAACTCACAAAACTCATACAGCTGCTAAAATCATAGGACTCCCCACATCCAACCTGCAGATCTCAACGACTATTGACGCATTGCACTCTCCATAGAACAGGACCCCACTCACCCTCTACAGGAACACCTCACCCCTCTGCCCTCAGGACGGAGGTACAGGGCGATCAGGTGCAGGAGGGCCCGCTTTGGCAGAAGCCTGATCCCTTTGGCCGTCACATTTTTGAACAACAGGCCCCGCTGAGCACTTATTGTAATGTGTCTGTGTTTGTTGTGTTGTTGCTGTGTGTGTCAAACAGGCTCTGTGTGCGTGGAAAAGAATTTCCCCTGGGGGTTAATAAAGTCTAAAGTCTAAGCGTTTAGCCCAAAGACATCCCAGTGAGACTTGAACTGGTTACTGTCTGCTTGATAGGCAAATCAATTTTGCGTTCTCCCGCAGAGCAACTCTCTGTGACAAAATGAATCAAATCAATCAGAAAGTAAATGCCAAAAGCAGCGCTCTGATTGGTGCGCGTGGGTCCACCAAATTTCACTTTGTTGTCTGAGAGAAGCCGTTCTAAAGTGTTTGTGATGTGGCAAAGGGTTACGGACAAGATTCAGGTCAACATTCATACCAGACTCTATACAACTGTACAACTGAACAACTCACCCTTAAAGATCCCATGACATGGTACTTCTTAATGCTTTTATATGGTGCCTTAATGGTTCCCTAATACTGTAAATGAATCCTTCTTCAAAATCAACACTTAGTGCATGAGAAAGACACATGTACAGAGTCAGAGTCATAATCTCTCTGTCTGAACAACTCATTCTGGGCCTTGTTGCTTGAATGCAAATGAGAAGGACACAGATTGGTTAGAGGAGTGGGTGGGGGGGCAAATGCACCGCTGGTTCCTTGTTTTAGCGGTGCGCTGTGCCTGGCCCCACTTCCGCGTGTGTAAGCGCGAAGGAGGAAAAGAGAGCCTTTTCAATGAAAAAAAAACACATTTTCACAGAAAATAAAATTAAACCACTGCTGTTTCAGAGGTCCAGAGGGTTGGGTAAAGGACTTCCGAGTTTAGAAACACTCGCATGTGCCTCCAGGCAAATAAAAAAATGCATTTCGCATTGCGTAGCTCCTCCGCAGTCCAAATTCTCTGGGCGTGATTTCCAGAGACAGGAGGTGGAGATCCAGACGGTGGTGGAACTGACGTCAATAAGGTGCCTTGTCCAGAATCGCCCATTTGAGCTGTGTTTTTTTCAAACGCAGAAAAGGATTGCAAATGCTCAGTTTAGACATTTCGCAACTTTTAGCCATTGGGGGGGCTTAAACAGGGTAGGAAAGCTCACATTAACGTTCAAAAACCTCAGAAAGTGAAAATTTCATGCCATGGGACCTTTAAATAACAGATAATACTCCCTACAACTGTACAACAACTCACCCTTATGTAACAGATAATACTACGTCACCATATCATCTTTGTATTGTTTTTCCTTATCACTTCTTGTGTATAACTGAGATCTTTTTTTATGACTTATGCTCCATTTTATTTTTACTTGTAAATATGCATTTATATAATCATGCCATGTTGTCACCAGTCTCTTGCTACTTATTTAGAATGTATTATAACCATTCATATTTTTTACTCTTTGTTATTACAATACTGCGGTATGTGAGCTACTGTGTCCAAGTCATTTCCCTTGTGGGTCAACAAAGATCGTCCCAAGTCCAAGTCTACGTTAGACAGACCTAAATACACTAGCAGTAAAAAGTCTGGACACACCTTTTACGTTTACTACTTTCTATATTTGCTACACACACAGAAGACGTCAAATATGTGGACTAAGATGTATGGAATTATGTAGCAAAGAGAAAAAAAAAGTCAACTCAATATTTAAAAAAAAAGTATACTCATTTATATGCACTATTTTATTAAAAATCTAAAAGTTTTGAGCTATGAGTTTATTTTGCGTTTTCGTTCTGATGTGTGCAATCATAGTCTTGAGTGACAGTGAGTTCAATAATTCATGAAAAAGTGTCTTCAAACTTTTCACTATATGACTGTATATCAGGTGCTTCATCTTTTAAAGAAGAAATATGCTATTGTAACACCTGCGTCACACAATGGGACACGGTAATAAAATGGTAATGGAGTGGCAATAAAGGCTAGTGGACTATATATTATATAATAATAACTGACATACAAACATAACAGTTCAGGATGAATGACTATTTAGTAATATACAATAGTTTCAATATCAATAAAGGCACAACAACAAATAAATGAGTGCAAATAAGCAATATATATATAATAAGCAATAAGCAACACAAAAATATTAACCCAGCCCACACACAGTTCATTGAATCCCACATGTGGGTTTCACAGTTTATCCAGAGGGAGGTAAAGTTGAACCCAAATAACAAGTAGGTTAATACCATCTTCAGTGTGCACACAAAAAAAGATAAAATAGCAGCAGATGCACTCTTAACAGATTCAATATAATAATTCAAGAGTATGAAAATATTCCAGCAATGTATTAAATTGTATTCATATTTTGTATGAGTATTAGCTGCGTCATTCAACAAATAAATAGCTTTGTAAAGTACATTAATGTCAAAAGTGTTTAACTTAAGTGCTCAGGTAACTTCACCCGTCATTGGATAAAACTGGTTAGCAAAGACACTTAAACGGACAGTGTGTAGGATGGTGGCGCATTGGTGGATGGTGGGTATTGCAATTCCGGTTTTAGCTACGGCAGACCTCGAGGGTCACCCAGGTGCGCCGTAATGCGGACAGCTCGGCGTAGCCGCGCACGAACCCCGCGCACACGTGAAGCGCACCCGGCGCTGTGTGCAGGTGGGGGGAATCGGGAACTGGACTGCGGAGGGCGGAGGGCGGTCTGAACCCGGGGTGCGGTTATGTCCTTCTTCTTTTCCTCTTAGATGAAGGTGCTTTGACTGCGGAGGGCGGAGGGCGGTCTGAACCCGGGGTGCGGGTATGTCCTTCTTCTTTTCCTCTTAGATGAAGGTGCTTGCTCCTGCGATGTATGTGCAGAGTAAGTGTGATCCGGCAACATGCAGGGTTCTCAAGTCTCACGCTTTGAGAGTGTGACACACGCAATTCGACGTGTTCACATGCTCACACGCCACACATGGCATTTCTCAAGCAAATTTAGTTACGCAATTCAAGCGCAGCGCACAGCGCTTCTGTGCCCAGAAAATCGGTTAGATAATGCAGGCACCGCGTGTTTTCAGCGGAAAAAACTCACACCCCCCACCCCACACCCCCGCTCCTCGGGAAAAATTGTTCAGTCTCACGCACGACCCCGCTCAAAACTTGAGAGCCCTGAACATGCTTGTCGTTGTTTATCCAAACGCGTTCTATCTCGTTGTGTGAAAAACACAAGCCAGTGCTGACAGCTATAAAGAAAACGCGGAGACCAAAATACACTGTCCTTCTGAGGCTCTCGTAATCAAAATGGCTGCCTCTACATGGGGAAGATCCCCCTTTTATGCAGGTATATCTAAGTCCAACAGAATACTTTGATTTCATGATGGAAGTGAAAAGGCTTGGAAAACACTGTTTTTGAATGGGTATCTTCAATTTAGGTAATTAACGGGTAAAAATCTTACACACTGTCCCTTTAAAAATGCATAATACAAATAATGAAATAAAAATATATTCCCATACATCATAAGCTTTAGACAGTTGGCTTTCATTTTGTAACTTGCATTTGACAGAAACAGGCATAAAGTTGGCAAATGAGCATGCTAACCGTGCCCATAGGAATGAATGGGAGGGGCTAAGCTAGCAATTAAAAACTCACCAGTTTCCACCGACTACGCCTTGCATACAAGCCCTTTAACACGGTTTTGGGACGCGATAGAAGGCTCCTATAAAGGTACAATATAAATCATGAAATATCAGGCAGAATTAAGTAGTAAACAGCGAGGATTAAGCAGAAACTGACCAGCAGCGTGACTCTCAACCGGCGCCGAACTCAGACTGGATCACAGCGGCAGAATAAACTCGTGGCGTAACATGACCATGTGACGTCACCGAGAGCGCAACAATGATTGGTTTAGTTGGCCCATGAATATTCCTGCAAAAAAAAGAAAAAAATATGTGTTGAACTGAGTGCTGTCAGGCGATTAAAAAATAAGATGAAAATAATCTAATTAATACGATTAAAATAATCTAATTAAGTACAGGATTTGTAATTAATTAATCTAATTAATCGCATTTTAAGATATGCCTTTATTAGTCCCACAGTGGGGAAATTCCAGTGTTGCAACGCACAGATCAAGAACAGCACGAAAAAGTAACATGCGACAGAACAATATAATAAATAAATAAATAATGGCCTAGGATAATTTAAAACTAGACCTAAAAATAGACTCTGGATTATAGTTGAATATTTGTAAGTGCAGATACGTTGAATGACATGTTAACAGTGTTCGTTGTACAGTCTGACAGCAGCAGGAAGGAAAGACCTGCGAAACCTCTCCTTCACACAGCGAGGGTGAATCAGTCTGTCACTGATGCTGCTCTCCAGAGCAGACAGAGCATCCTGCAGGGGGTGAGACTCATGGTCCAGCATAGAGGTGACCTTAGCCAGGACCCTCCTGTCCCCCACCTCCAGCACTGAGTCCAGAGGACAGCCCAGGACAGAGCTGGACTTCTTGATGACCTTGTCCAGCCACTTCTTCTCCCTCTCTGTGATGCTGCTGCTCCAGCAGACCACACCGTACAGGATGGCTGATGCCACCACAGAGTCATAGAAGGTTTTCAGGAGTGGCCCTCTCACTCCAAAGGACCGCAGTCTCCTCAGGAGATAGAGCCGACTCTGGCCCTTCCTGTACAGTGCGTCTGTGTTATGAGTCCAGTCCAGCTTATTGTTCAGATGAACACCCAGGTACTTGTAAGAGTCCACTCTCTCAATGTCCCTTCCCTGGATGTTCACTGAGGGGGCAGTAGAGTGGCGTCTGCGGAAGTCCACCACCATCTCCTTGGTCTTCCCTGCATTGATGATGAGGTGGTTCCGCTGACTCCAGTCCACAAAGTCCTGTATTAGTCCTCTGTACTCCCCATCATCGTCATCCTTGATGAGACCAATGATGGCAGAGTCATCAGAGAACTTCTGCAGGACACAGCTGTCCGTGTTGTGTCTGAAGTCTGCAGTGTAGAGGGTGAAAAGAAAGGGCGCGAGGACAGTGCCCTGGGGCGCCCCCACACTGCAGGTCAGGAGGTCAGACACACAGTTCTTGGCTCTCACAAACTGGGGCCGATTTGTGAGGTAGTCCAGGATCCAGTCTGCCAGGTCACAGTCCACACCGGCGGTCTCCAGTTTGTCCCTGAGGAGCATTGGCTGGATGGTGTTGAAAGCACTGGAGAAGTCAAAGAAGAGAATCCTCACAGTGCTGCCGGGGTTCTCCAGGTGAGACAGTGAGCGATGCAGTAGGTAGATGACGGCATCCTCCACTCCGATGCCAGGCTGGTACGCAAACTGCAGCGGGTCCATCGCTGAGCTCACGGTGGAGCGGAGGTGGCCAAGGACCAGTCTCTCCAGTGTCTTCATCAGGTGGGATGTTAGAGCCACCGGCCTGAAGCTGCTGAGGTCTTTAGCGTGCGGTGTCTTAGGCACTGGTACCACACAGGAGGTCTTCCAGAGTTGTGGCACAACCCTCAGCTTAAGGCTCATGTTGAAGACATGCTCCACAACTCCGCACAGCTCGTCTGCACAGGACTTAAGGAGCCTGGAGTTGATGCCGTCTGGTCCTGCTGCCTTCCTCGGTCTAATCTTCTTGAGCTCCTGTCTCACCTGGGCTGCAGAGAATGACAGTGGCAGGCTGGGGGGATGGGTGAGTCCATGTGTGGTGGAGGGCTGTGGAGCAGAGGTAAAGGTGTGAAGAGGAGCAGGAGTTCCCCATTGTCCAGCTGGGGAGGTGGGAGCTGGCAGCTGGGTGGGGGGAGGAGGGGTGCCGGGTGATTGATCAAATCTCCTGAAGTGAGCATTGAGGTCATTCACCCACTGCAGGTCCCCCTCTGTCTGGGCAGGAGGTGCTTTGAAGCCCGAGATGGTCTTGAGACTTCTCCACACCCCCTGGATGTTCCTCTCCTGTAGCTGTCGCTCCATCTTCCTCTTATGGCTGGCCTGGCTCATCCTGATTTCTCTCCTCAGCCTCTTCTGTGCAGCCTTCAGCTCCTCCTTGGTCCCTGACCTAAAAGCTCTCTTCTTCTCCTTCAGCAGAGCCTTTATGTCAGGGTTAATCCATGGTTTATTGTTTGAAAAACACCGCACCGTTTGGGAGGGAACGATGTTTTCAAAACAAAAATTTATGTAGTCCGTGATGCATTCTGTCACTGCATTAATGTCCTCTCCATGGGGGTCACAGAGCTCTGTCCACACTGTGGTGTCAAAGCAGTCTCTCAGAGCCTCCTCACTCTCAGCAGTCCACTTCTTCACCACACGGGGCACCACAGGCTGTCTGTGCACAATGGGCTGATACACAGGCCGCAGATGGACAATATTGTGGTCAGCTCTACCCAGGGGAGGCAGTGGGGATGAAGAATAAGCCTCCTTGACGTTGGCAAAAAATAAATCCAATATTTTATTGTCTTTATTTTAATCTTGAGAGACAGAGAGAGAGAGAACCCACATTCTGCAGTGTGGTTTGTTGAAGTGCGCTCATGCTCACACTATCACCGGTAACAATGGAACTTGTCCGGACGTGACAAATGATCCATGAGGCTGGAGCAGCTTCGGTGATCGGAAAATTCTTTTTGTCAAAAGCTACAAATCACCGCGTTCTTGTCGATCGTCCCGTCTTCGTTCTTTTTATAAATAAACTTGCAGTTCAAAGGCCCTGGCAGCGATTCGCTCGCCTCGCCCCCTGAGTCGAGTCCATGTCAGTTTCCACCAGGTGGAAGTGTCGCCTACAGGTCCTTCAATGGGCCAAATTTAAAGTGCGCATTGAATTGCAACTCATAATTATTTGCGTTAATTTTTATAACGCGTTAATTTGCAGTGTAATTAATTAATCAATCTAATTAACGCCTTAAACTGACAGCCCTAGTTGAACTTGCTCCTAATCTTTTCAAAATTTCATATCCATTGCTTTAAATTTTCTAGTCAGAAATCCAAATTTGTTGTATTTTAGTCCCTCTTGTACTCGTTTTTAAACTCTCTAAATTATTGCACAAATCCCAAAGCCATGAAAACAAAAAGCACTTTGTATGGAATTTGAAATATAAAATGTGAATGTATTGATAATTTCCTTACATTTGTATATCATTTGGGAACCACAGGATCTCATCTCTGCTGTTTGCAGATGATGTTATCCTGATGGCTTCATCGAACCGGGACCTCCAATGTGCAGTGGGGCGGTTCGCAGCCGAGTGTGAAGTGGCTGGGATGAGGATCGGCTCCTCCAAATCCGAGGCCATGGTTCTCGACCGGAAAAAGGTGGCTTGCCCTCTCTGGGTGGGTGGGGAGTCCTTGCCTCAGGTGGAGGAGTTCAAGTATCTCGGGGTCTTGTTCACGAGTGAGGGGAGGATGGAGCGTGAGATTGACAGGCGGATCGGTGCAGTGTCTGCAGTGATGCGGTCGCTGTACCGGACCGTTGTGGTGAAAAGGGAGCTGAGCCGAAAGGCGAAGCTCTCAATTTAACGGGTCAATCTACATTCCTACTCTCACCTATGGTCATGAGCTCTGGGTAATGACCGAAAGGACGAGATCGCGGATACAAGCGGCCAAAATGAGTTTCCTCCGCAGAGTGGCTGGGCGCACCCTTAGAGATAGGGTGAGGAGCTTAGTCACACGGGAGGAGCTCGGAGTAGAGCCGCTGCTTCTCCACGTCGAGAGGAGCCAGCTGAGGTGGCTCGGGCATCTGTTTCGGATGCCTCCTGGACGCCTCCCTTGGGAGGTGTTCCGGGCATGTCCCATCGGGAGGAGGCCCCGGGGAAGACCCAGGATGCGCTGGAGGGACTATGTGTCCCGGCTGAGCTGGGAACGCATTGGGCTCCCCCCGGAGGAGCTGGAGGAAGTGTCCGGGGTGAAGGAGGTCTGGGCGTCCCTGCTTAGACTGTTGCCCTCGCGACCCGGCCCCGGATAAGCGGAAGAAAATGGATGAATGGATGGATGGATTTGTATAGTGCATAATGCAGAAAATGCACATGCTGAGCCCTGTGAATATGAACTCTTAAGCCTCGAGCATTGTTATTGTTTATACCATTGTATATTATGTTGATTATTTGAAACTGATCTTGTGACGCGAGAAAACATCAAAATACTGCGAGATTTAAGTACAATACTGAGAGATAAGCACAGATTCATATAGAGAAAGTCATATGCTTTACAGGATTTGTCCCCTGGGTTACACTATTGTGCTTTATATTTTGGACTTTGTATATCACAGTATTGATCCGAAGCGACTTATTCAAAGAAACACATTTTGCTGTTTTTTATTTGAGTACTTCCCATTTATGGTCACTGTAAAAGTCATCACAACAAAGTGCCTGGTAAGTCCAGTATGATCTCTGTATGTTTTATACACAGGGATATACATCTGGTCACATCTTTGTCAAGCTTTGAAGAAGGGAGCGCACACCTTATCACACATGGGGTGCAGTTCCGGATGAAGGCGTCAGACAGTAGGGGGCGTAAGCTTCTCCTACTGTCTGACTAGGTTGATTTTAAGATTCTGTTGATGTTTTTTTAAATATCTAAACGGTTTGGCCCTGTGAGTTTTCAAAAAGGGATTGGAAGAAGGGCATAGACCATGGGCAAACTACGGCCCGGGGGCCATATGTGGTCCATTAAGCTTTTTAATCCGGGCCCGCCGAACTTGTAGAAATTATATTAATAAACCTTGTTAATGTTTTAATGTTTTAATTTCCCTGCAATTGTGGTGTTTTCCAACAGCTGGCGCACTAGATACATTGACCTTTGTTGAGGTGCGGCGTTTTGCTCCACGTTTGTGCTTTACTTTTTAACCCCTCAGCCCTCCTGTAAAGATGAGCGGAGCTAAGAAAAGAAAAGTGGACAGAGAATGTCGAGTGTTTAATAAGGAGTGGACAAGTAAATATTTTTTCACCGAATACTTATCAGCTGCTGTATGCCTGATATGGCAAGAGACTGTAGCGGTTTTTAAGGAATATAATATCAGCTGTCACTTTGCCACAAAACAGTCAACGAAAGAACAAAAGAACCTTTCAGTGCTTTAAAATAGTAACTGTTAGTAATAAAAAAAGCTGTATTTTATTAATTAAATTTTCTGTGTTTTAAGAGTAATTTTAATAAATAGCTAAATACCGTGGAACTTGAAAGATGGACATTTTGTTGTAATGATTTTGTTCATTTTTAATTGAAATAAAGCACATGTTATTTTTTGCTCTTATGAGGTGGATTACCAAAACACTAAATCCAGCTGCTCCTGGTCCGGCCCTTCTGTCAAATTTTAGAACCCTTTGTGGCCCACGAGTCAAAAAGTTTGCCCACCCCTGCATTAGGACATCTTCAGTTGTCTCATCGTCCCCATCACACGAACATCTCTCCCGCACCCACTGGTCTCACAAAACTGCTGTCTTAAATACAGGTCTGTGGTATGAAATGACATACGCTCCCAAAAGTTAGCCAATAACAGGAGGGGAGTTTACCAATAGTTGATGGATGGGAGCAGGTGAATATCCCATCACACCCCCAACCTATGGAAAACGTATGCTTATTTTTGGTTGTTTACCACTCATAGTTTGCTTCGTTGGGAGGGACAGCTTGGAAAAACAAGTAGATAAAATTACACCCAGACAGCTAAAACCTATTTTAACATATGGACACAGCTCCCAGTACTTGAATTCAGAGAATATTACCAGGTACAGCGAATACCCTTTAATATCAGAGAATCAAATCTCACAGCCCCTCCCTATCTCTCTGAACTTCTGTCTGCCCATGTTCCCAGTAGAACCTTGAGATCAGCAGACCACATGGTTTTAGATGTTCCAAGGTCCAGGCTGAAAACCATAGGGGACCGGGCTTTCGCTGTAGCTGGTCCCAGCCTCTGGAACAGCCTCCCTCTGGGTACTAGCAGCTCCATCTTTAAAATATTTTCAAATCTTTGTTGAAAACTCATTTGTATGCACTGGATTTGAACACAAGCGGAGTGTTCATTTGTATTCTATTGTTTTACTGCGTTTTTGTCTGTATTAGATTGCACTTTGTATTACCTTTGTACATCACTTTGGACAGCTGCGGGTGCTTTATAAATAAACTTGACTTGACAAAACCAAGTAAAACAGCTTACAGCTTACACCTCACTACAGCAAAGCCGAAACAAGAACAGCTAATTCTAAATATTTCTGTATTCTGGATCTCAACTACAGTTCAGAGACCCAACTACACAAGTAAGTACAGAGGATGGTAAATTTTCAGTGCAATACAGGAGAATAAAGATTAGTGAAACATGCATGAATTACTCTAAGTACAACTCTGAGTGGGTTAATGAGGGGAAGCTACTGTAACGTGTTTAAAAGCTCTTAAAAGATGAATTTGCATCATAACACATCTCCTTTACAAACTTTTGCACAAAATGTGATTAGACACAGAATTACATTATGGTCAAATTCCACTAGTTTAACTGCTGTTTTTTATGATAGAAAATGGACTTTCGTGTGCTTATAATGGTTTTCCTTCGCCGTAAACGTAAACTACTCATAGAAGTGTTTGGGAAAATTTGTCCAGTCTCGATAATTACAATACAGTGGTCCCTCGTTTATCGCAGGGGTTAGGTTCCAGAAATAACCCGTAATAAGTGAAATCCGTGAAGAAGAACAACTTTATATTTTACAATTATTCTCCATGTCTTAAGGCTGTAAACGCCTCACCACACACATTATACACTTTTCTCAGTCTGGTATTAACATTTTCTCACATTTCTCTCTTGTTTAAACACTCAATCTTTCGTAGATTTTCAACAAAATGTATTAATAGTGAAGCGTGGGGTGGGTGCGCGGACACGTGCACCCGCTCATTGTGGTCAAATCTGTGAGCAGCATGACCGGCGCGAGGCCGTGCGTCCCACCCGGGGCTACGAGCACGAGATCGAGGCCAGCAGCGCCTGGACCGTGCCTCCCCCTCGGGACCGCGTCCAACGACGCAGTCGAAGCGAACACGCACAAGAGCCGCACGAAACAAGGCAAAGAGCCGCATGCGGTGGTTTAATCCTGGTTTAGACCTGGTCTAGTCCTGGTTTAGTCCAGGTTTCAGGGATGAAAGAGTTCCGCTTTTTAGCGGATCTCCGCTTTTTTTTTTTAGCCGCGTGGTAATTTTTTACCACGGTCTGGTCCCAGTCTGGTCCTCATGTCTTAGTCCCAGTCTGGACTTCTTACAGATCCAGTGACTCATGTCTCTGCTCCTCGTGCATCCAGCGGGACCCCCAGAGCCCCCCCCCCCCCCCCCTCCCTCTATAACATCTATATAAATGTGTCAAACTGAACACATTCTGTCCTGTACAGGAGACACGGAGGAGAAGCCAATCAGGAACACAATGTTGATACACTATAAAAAAAAAAAAATCTGCGAAACAGCGAGGCCGCGAAAAGTGAACTGCGATAGAGCGAGGGACCTCTGTACTGACTTACCGTTGGATATATGAAAGCTAGAACTACATATTCTGTGGTTCAATATTTATCGTGTGTCCAGTTTCTTTGCAATAGTTCAAATAGTAGTAATTGTTTGACATTTTTATGTAATAACTTAAAAAAATAATCTAATTAATTACAGGATTTGTAATTAATTAATCCAATTAATCACATTTTAAGAGTGTGAGAGAGAGATTGTGAGTGAGCGAGCGATCGAGCGATTGAGTTTGTCAGTTTTCAAGTGGTCACTTTGCTCAATTGTATCCCAAATTCCGCGAGTGTGGTTTGATGGTTTGGTGGTTTGGTGAAGTGCGGTCTAGCACCGGTAACAATGGAATTTGTGTTTTGGTTCAAATGATCCGTCAGGCTGGAGCAGCTTCGGTGATCAGAAAATTATTTTTGACAAAAGCTCCAAATCACCGCGTTCTTGTTGATCATCCTGTCATTGTTCTTTTTATAAATAAACTTGCCGTTCAAAGGCCCGAGCAGCGATTTGCTCGCGGCAAACCAAATTAAAAATGCGTGCATTGAATTGCCACTCATAATTAATTGCGTCATTTTTATAACCTGTTAATTTGCAGTGTAACAAATTAATCTAATTAACGCGTTAAACTGACAGCCCTAGTAATAACGTAATATTTGAGCTGTAGAGGGCAGATTAACTAACTTCTGTCACTAATTATGAGTTCATTCTGCAAGGTTTTTCTTTTCCAATATCTATACTATAGCTTTGAGTTTGTGCCGATATCTGATATTAACCCATACCAGTGCAGGAACTGAAAATGGCATTTTTTTTCTCTCTCACAATACAGTGAACTTACAAAATTGATCTGATTGTGTTATGTAACTGTTATGTATCCTGCAAGTAACTATGAACTGCTTTGTATGAATTAAAGTTGAAACATAAGACATCTGAGCAAGTCCATTTCTGCTCAGGCCTTTTAATGAAACAGTAATGAAACTGTGATTATCTTTATTTGTCTCAGTGGCACAAAACAGAGTAAATATTGTCAATTTATCACAATATTTCACAGTATCAATATATTATACTTCAAAATGTGTTATTGTGGCAGGCTTAAGATATCTTGTATAATCAGCTCTTGAGGTCAAAATGTCTGTTTGCATTTAATTAGAAAACGTTATATTGCCCAATAATCCATAAGTGTGCGTTAGCATGCTAGTTGTTGTTAGGTTTACTGTCACACAGAGCAGAGTGGAACGAAGATCCTTTATTGATCTTGAGGGAAATTCATGTTTTGCTGCAGTAACATTTCCACTGCTCGTGCCAGTGGCCTTTGTGTCTCGGTCAAATGTCTCAGTGCAGTTTAATTCAGTATTTCCTCTGGAAGGTCTTCTTCCACATTTGCTGCCACACATGATGTAAAAAGCCTGTAGCAACTCAAATGTCTATAGCTACCTACTTACCAAGCCTGTTGCACATGGATAAGAGAAAAACAGTTCACACAGTCCAACTGCAGCTCCTACAGAACTCTGCAGCCCAGATCATCACTCGGACCCCCACTATCCATCACATCACCCCCGTACTACAACAACTCCACTGTCTCCCCATAAAACAGCGAATTCACTTCAAAATACTCATTACCACATTCAAAGCATTACACAACCTAGCCCCACCATACATATGTGACCTCATCCACATCGCCACTCCATCCCGCACCCTCCGCTCTTCCTCCTCTCTTCAGCTCTCTGTCCCCTCTGCCCGTCTCATCACCATGGGGAGCAGAGCCTTCAGCCGCTCTGCTCCTCAGCTCTGGAACTCTCTCCCTCCTGACCTCCGGAATATAGACTCTCTCCCACTCTTTAAATCCAGACTCAAAACCCACCTGTTCAGACTGTCCTACCTCTCATAGCCAATCACTCCACTCTGATTTTGTTTTTATCTTGTTTTATATGTTTTATTGTATTGTTTGTTTGTGCTTTTTATTCATTTTAACCTTGTACAGTGTCCTTGGGTGTTCTGAAAGGCGCTTTTAAATAAAATGCATTATTATTATTATTATTAGTCCCTTATGTTCATTCCATCAAAGTATTTCTTCTGAAGGTCTTCTGCCACATTTGCTGCCACATATGTCTCCAACATCAATCAACAATCCATTATTCATGTACTTAGTCTTATCAACTCATAGCGGTGAACAATTAGAATGCTCATAATGCGAGGAATAATAAGAGGAATAACCAGACCACAGCAAACTAGTTCTGATTTTCACATTTCTTAAACAGTAAAAATCAGGTACAAGACCTTTAACAGGTTTGACGCAAAATAAGGGACCACTCAATTTGTAATTTTGATTGTATTTCAATAATCTCGCAGTCGACTTTGTGTTCCGTTTGTGTTGACTCATGCATTCACGACGTATCAGATTGGAGCAGATGTGAAAAGCTCGACAGATAGTAAAACATGTCATTCCAGCCTCTCTGTTTCCATCTCCCCAGACGCCTCCACCCACCCCAGGCCTTTTTACCCCATTTGCAACCTCTTCGGAGCCAGACCCAATCGCTCTGTTTCCCTACACACACATCCACATGAATACTGCGGCGTGTATGTAAGATTTGATAAGGCTATATGCAGTGATGATAAGAAATTGTATAGTTACAGAATAATGAATACCTGCATTCAAATGTCGATTGTGATGGATTCCATGGCCCAACTGTATTCTGAATACTTAAAATACTTTCACATTGAGTTGTCTTAGGTCGTTTTCACACCAGGAAAGTCCGATAGTTCACTTGCTTTGGTCCGGACCACATTTTTGGGGCGAAGCTGCGAGGCACCCATAGTGTTTCTACTGATTCTTATTCTTATTATTATAAAATATTCTTCCGGCTCTGGGAGTCTATGGCAACCCCTAGAACCATCTGGTAAAAAGTTGTTAAATTTTGCATGAACATTCCAGCCAGTCTCCTCATTACCTACAGCAATTTATAGGCCCCCACCCCAAACCCTCTAGCGCCATGAGCAGGTCAAAGTTGCCCTCTAGGGCCACCAGCAGGTCAAAGTTGCAGGTTTGATTGGCTGTCACGACAAAACAATAAGAGATATCAAAAAATCCAGGCATATTTCTGATGAGGCTCAGTCCAAAGATGCTATGTACCAAATTTGAGCAAAATTGGTCCAAAATTGAATTGAGGGAGGAGAAGCATTTTGAGTGTTTTTCATAAAATTCAAAATGGCAGAAAATGATGTCATAGGGTGACATCATATGGTGCGTTGGATTCGGCTTGGCCCAAGGAGTCCAGGGATGCCAAGTTTTTGAAAATTGGACATACGGTTCAAAAGTTGAAAATTCCTTCCGTACGCCCGATTCGCAAAAACTTGGAATCCCTAGAATCCTTGGGCCAAGACGAATCCAACGCATCCTATGATGTCATGTCCGTCGGAATAGAATGTCCGCCATCTTGCATTTTATGAAAAACACTCAAAATGCTTCTCCTCCCTCATTTCTGCTTGTAACTTTTGAACTGTAAGTCCGATTTTCAAAAACTTGGTATCCCTGGGATCCTTGGATGTAGACTGATCCAACGCACATCATCAAATTGACGTGCATTGACGTGCGTTTCAGCTCTCTCAGTGAAACTTGGTGCACAATGTACCATCCATACAGAATTAGCCATACCAAATTTGGTAGACATTGGCCACTAGGGGGTGCTACAACATGCAAAAAATGTGTTTTTCGGCGAAAACTGATCCAACGCACGTCATCAAATTAGGCTGGGTCACTGCTTGGCCCCACATTGCTGCTTGCAGCTATATTTTAAATTGTTTTTTAATTTGGTGCAGTTCGCTTGTACACTGCAGTTTTTTTTTCCCAAGTGGATCAACATCAATCAACACCAGGCAAGGGGCACAGGGCAAGACGGCTACAGAGGACAGCGCTCATGGGCGCACATCAAGTTCTGACTCTTGCTCTTCACGCAAAACGTAAGCCTCGTAAGTTTAGTTTCGTTTCGTTTCGTCAGCCTCGGTTTCCCATAATGCTCGACATACGACGGGAGCTCGTTAAGTACAAAAAGCCAACTTGTGTCGGATCGAGTCCGGTCTGCATTCTCACCTCAAACGAACCGCACCAGGGTTCGAATGGAACCGTGCCGACACCGAGCTTTTTAGGTGGTCTCAGTTCGCTTGTTTGCTCCAGATCGAGATTTTTGTTTTTTATTCACACCAGCCCAAAAGGTCCGAATCAAAGGAGCAAAGAAAACTCGTTTTAAATGAACCAAACAAGGCAGGTGTGAAAACGACTTTATATTATAATTTTTAAAAGTCTGAATATAGGCTTAAAACGGCTTTGTTCGTTATACATTTATTTATCACTAATTACAGCTGGAAGCATTGAACACACACTAACCAAAGAGTGGAGTTTTCTTTTTTACTTTTATTTAAAGAGAGGGTTTAATCCAAGATCGACTTTTTGGAGCTTTCTTCTATGTCATAATGTTGTTCCCTCATTAAAAACATGCCTGAAGAGGTTTTAGATGTCATTCATGTATATTTGAGTAATCTAACGATCTATCCTGGGCTCTATTCATTAGGGTTGGGTGTAAACTAAAGGTGAAGCACCTAAACAAATCAAAACAAATATGATAATGCTGAAAATACAGACTATTTAGTTTGTGGAAAAACGTACAAAGAGCTCTTTGTGCATTTATGGACAGGGAAGATTTCATCTTGGATGTGACAAATGTTTTTGTGGTTTTTCGGCTTGTTCTACTGCTGTGACAATTCGACCAATCAGATTCAAATAATCGTCATGGCGTTCTGTGTTTTCTAATCTCTTTCAGTGAGATTTCCAGATTGATCATGTGCAGAACTCCATTCAGAGTGACACACAGATCCATCTGGTGTGAGTGAAGTTTTCTGATGTATTTTTGGTTGTATTTAGTTCCTTCCCAACACATTCATCTGTTTTGCCTCGTGCACCTTCCTTCACCTCTCCAGGGAGGACAGTTCATTTGCACAAGCTGAACTGTTATTTTCAATCGTGTCCGGTCCCGTTGCATGACCATTATCTTGGGAGATTGAAATAGAGCAGGGCGCGCAGAGGGAAGAGTAAACATTACTGCGTTTTATGGCAGAGTCGTCGGGGAGGAGGAGGAGGAGAAGCAGATGGCAAACTTCAGCCTGTCTGAATTTCAATATGTCGGAGGAGCAGCGATTACTCTGTACCGTGTCTGTGTGTCTGTGCGGTGAGCTACAGGCCCGCCTCGTCCCGTCTCCTCACACTTGGCTAAACCAAAGGAAGCTGTTGATTTGGTGCTAATCAAGCAAGCTGCTCACATCAGAGGTGTCACAGTCGTGTTTACCCAGGCAGGTGGGCTGTGTGCTGACTGGGACTTACAGCAAAGGTGTGTTAAGAAAAGCCTTAATAGTTTTTTCATTTTGAGATTTAAAGGAATATTAACGTGTTTTACAATCTGAACCTTATTTCGGTAAAAAAAAAAACACATTGATTTACACACCCATATCACTTTAGTAACATTTGGAGCAGGTCCGTAGATTTTGTAGGTTAGGATATATCCGGGTAACGTGAGTGCTCGGGGCACGATGTTGCGGTCAACAAATAACACAAACTTTAGCACTTTTCAAATCACAGAAGCTCAAAGTGTCACTGTACAGTTTCGCTTGGTCAAAAGCGGCCTGAAACCCGATACCCAGCTATAGTTTCATTAGATTACGTCATCATGAATATATAGGCATAACAAACCAATTCAATGCAAACCAACAATAATAGTGTATTGGCTACTTACTCAACTCAAAGTTGCCCGTTTGGTCCCGCAGGCTTTGGTTGGCTCCTCCAATTCAACTTCGGAACACGAAAAAATGTTTCTATTACACCACGGTTCATCATGGGACGAATATCCTCCAGAGTTGACAGACACAGATTTCTGTTATCATCACCCAGACGTTCATCTCCTGGCCGCAAATCCCACTCGAGACAGCAAAGGCATTCTTCCTCTGTTGCCATCGACATACAATGTCCACATAAACACTACCAGGTACTGTCTTTTCGTAGACGGCCTGTCTCTTGCTCTTCTCTGGTGCGTTGCTCCTCAAACTGTCTCCGCTTCCTTCTTTCTAATATCTCTTCCTCCGTATGCTCAAAATGATAGGCACGACCATCATACTCAAATAACTCCTCTTCAGTCTCAAAGTCCAAATCTTCAGCCATGTCTCGCAACAGAAAAGCTCAAAGCGGTGTTTATCTGCGAATCAGCTGGGTAAACGCACATGCGCGCTGTCCTCTATGATGACGTCATCAAATGAAACTATAGCTGGATATCGGGTTTCAGGCCGCTTTGGACTCCACTTAAAGGGATATGCCACCCCCAGGTCAAATTTGGGCATCTCCCCACAGTCCAGAGACTAAAATAAGTGGTGGAAAGCGTTTTCCTGCTCACCCAGCCATTGTCCGAGTCTGTCGCCACTGACCGCCGCGGTATCTGCAGCTCCTCCGCCTTAGACTGGAATCACGCAGCACGCTGCCAGGGGAATCCCAGTTACGCACCGGGAAGGGAGTTCCCCTGTTGCACAACGTGGTGCGTGATTCGGCTGTATTCTTCCGCACTGGAAAATAGTTCCCACCCAAAATGACCAAGGCAAGCTCTCCGTGTTGATTTGCACATTTATTTGCACTCGATATGAATGCGCACTACACAGAATGTAATTGGGAAACGCATCGAGCAAATTAATTCCTTTTGGCCGAAATCTTTCTCTGGCGACGTTAGACTCCAGTCTAAGGCGGAGGAGCAGCAGATACCGCAGCGGTCAGTGGCGACAGACTCGGACAATGGCTGGGTGAGCAGGAAAACGCTTTCCACCACTTATTTTAGTCTCTGGACTGTGGGGAGATGCCCAAATTTGACCTGGGGGTGGCATATCCCTTTAAAGTCTACGCTGACACAGCGATCTTCTGTGATTTGAAAAGTGCTAAAGTTTGTGTTATTTGTTGACCGCAACATTGTGCCCCGACCACTCACGTTACCCGGATATATCCTAACCTACCAAATCTACGGAACTGCTCCAAATGTTACTAAAGTGATATGGGTGAGTAAATCAAAGTGTTTTATTATCGAAATAAGGTTCAGATTGTAAAAAAACCCCTTATTATTCCTTTAAGTTTAATTTTACAAACATAAATTAAAAATAAAACATACTCAATTCAATATAAATAAATAAATAAACAAGCCCACTGAACAGAAAAGGGGAGAGAAAGAAGATGCTTCTTTAAACATGATCAGTGCAAGACAGTTAATTGCAACAACAAAAAAGATGCACAGACGGTGGGATAGGGTTCAGTTATCAAAATGTCAAGTTTTCGAATGCAAGTTTCTACATTTGTATAATTGTCAGAAAGTGATTGTCAAAGGTGTGCTAGATGTTACTGCTTTTTCTACCATATGGAATTAAACGTACCCATCTCCATGGAAACAAGCAAATGATGCCGCAAGGTCAAGAGGCAACAGCGCTCACAGTAATGGCCAATTCATACTTCAGAAGAACTTTACTCTCTCACCTCCTGTTCTACAGATCTTAACTCTTGCCATTTCATGAGAAGAAATTAAGAAGTGTGTTCTGACAGGAAGAGCAAACTTCTCCTGGGCTCAGATATTTCAGACATCATCAGAAGTTCTGCTGCAGAATTTCAATGGATGTGAGCTGTGGAGAGATGACTCAAGAGTAACAATGCATGTCTTTCAAGGTATTTTGCCTCTAACTGAAAAAATGCATGACAGATAAGTTTGATGCCATACTGTGGAACATCCTGTGAGTTTTCAAAAAAGGATCGGAAGAAGGGCATAGACTCAAGATTGAGGTTATTAGCATTTAATGTTGAATTAGGCAGACATACAAACGTAATGATGGCATCTCTTCAGTTGTCACATCTTCCCCACACACAGAACTGACCACTGTGGCCACCTATATAGTGGTAGCTATGCTGAACTATGCAGTGTTCCAAATTTACCCGGAACAAATTTAGTTCCCCATCCTGGGCAGTAGCTCAGGGGTTGGCGGTTCGAATCCCGTTCTTGACGGGTTGACCGCATGTGATCCCAGCTCCCACAGATGAGCTCTGCCATTGTGTCCTTGGGCAAGACACTGGGCAACCCCACCCCAGTGCGGACACTGGTAGCCCCCGTTACAGAAGATACATCAAGGCCTGTTGTGACGTGAGCCGTCCTCCTGTGGACCCACCACCCGTGGGAAGATTCATGGGGGCTGGTGCATTGTGTTCTGGGCAGCAGGACTGCTGCTCCCGCGACCCAGAAAATGGAAAAGCGGAAGATGAATGAATGAGTTCCCCATCCTTGTAAGGGGATCTGTAGAGTAGCTCCCAAACGTTAACTAATAATAGATAAGTTAGCCAATAACAGGAGGGGAGTTTACCAATAGTTGATGGATGGGAGCAGAGCATCACACCCCCAATCTATAGGAGGGTCTTTGAGTTACACAAACACAGCTTGAAAAACAAGTAGATCCAATTACACTCAGCCAGCTAAAACCTATTTTAACATATAGACACACTTTTCAGTACTTAAATTTAGAGAATACTACCAGGTACAGCAAATACCCTTTCATATCAGAGAATCAAATCTCACAATCCTATGCAAAGCAAGAATTTCGTCATGGAGACAAGCAGGTGGCACCCTCCATGAGAAAAGTGACATAAGTTGTTCCCTTGAGCACTAAAAACGCCCCTTCAAACCTGAACTCCTCAGACCATGGTGTGGGGACTGGGACAAAAAAAAACAGCCCTAGGCTCAGAACGGTCCCTCATAATTAGCGGAGAACAACAGACTAATTTATGTACTCTGACAACTTCCACAACACGATCTAAGACCTGGCGCCTCCTCTTGATATGCTCTCTGTGAACAGTTAGCTGTCTTCCCCTAAGTAGACTATTTATGTCCGCTTTTGAGCAGTTTAAAAAATACGCTTCAGCACAAGCTCTATGCGCTATGCTTTTTTCATGCTCTTGAGATCTCTGGTGGACATGTCTCCAGTTAAGAATGTGCTGGAATCTTTTGGCTTGCTAAAGGCCAAGCATACAAAACAAAATAAAGCATGACGTTGATTACAGTACGTCAGCCACTTCCTGCTTGTGCCATCTTTGTTGGTGAACACCTTCTTCACTACAGGGTTTGTAGCATCTTGCTTTGGGTGGTGATTTTAAAATTCTTGCATTCTAGCAGGCTCTGGACGGGAAAAGTAGTCTACTCTCTCTTCTCTCTCCTCAACGGCCTGGCTTCATTAGACAGGAAGAGGGACAGATTATTACAGTTTATTAAGTGATAAATAGAAAACCTAAAAACCTAAATTAAAAATAAAAATATTGGAACTACCTGGAAAAACTGTGGAACTATCTAAACCAGGGGGCGGCAACCCGCGGCTCCGGAGTCACATGTGGCTCTTTGATCCCTCTGATGTGGCCCAGTGCAGCGGTCCCTCGTTTATCGTGGTGGTTACATTCTAAAAATAACCCATGATAAGCAAAATATTCAATGTATGATGTGTATGGAATTTGTTGTTTATCAAAAAAAGTCTGACCAATGTGGATGCCACCAGTGGAGTCAGTAGTGTGGAAACATTTACATGATTAAAAGGTTTCTTGTTAAAGGGATAGTACTTTTTTAAAAATGTTACTCTGTATTGGTTTCCTTCTAAAAGTTACGTGCGGTAACACTGGCTTACCCCTGACAGTTTGCGCTCAGCCCGGTTCTGCTCGCGTTCTGGAGCTCAGGTAATTAGGTCCGGTGAGTTCGCGGGGACTTGTAATAAAGCTTTTTTTTCTTCTCAAAACAAAACATTTGTCCGAAAGGTCCCAAACAGTTGGGCATTCGCATACCTTGTATCACTGCGCTCCCGTTAGCTGCCTGTTGCCTGTTCACTTGTAAACTTCCCCTTACGGCGGACCGCATCCGTCGTTCACTTCCGCTAAAGGTTAACAGGCTAATAATAAGTAATATGCGCGCAGTGATACGAATCGAGACGAGATATGCAAATGCGAAAATACGCTGCTGGATTTTTCGCGGACAACTGTTTGGGACGCAAATATATCACCTTTCGGACAAATGTTTTGTTTTGAGAAGAAAAACAAGCTTTATTACAAGTCCCCGCGAACTCACCGGACCTAATTACCTGAGCTCCAGAATGCGAGCAGAACCGGGCTGAGCGCAAACTGTCAGAGGTAATCCATTGTCAACACATGTATCTTTTAGAAGGAAACCCATACAGTTTAACGTAAAAAACACACTATCCCTTTAACCTAAAGTGTGTTAAACATTATTTACCCTTGTTTAATAAAAATTAAGTAATAATTTAGTCTAGAACGTGATTTCATTTCGTGATTTCTAGAACCGCCTTTCATTATTAAATTACAACCATATGACATCACAAGGTGGAACAGAGGGTTTTCCGTTTGAGAGAAGAACTCATAAATATGCAGAGTTTATGCGTTAAACATGTGTGAATGAAACAACACACAACTCCACTTTGTGATGATGAAACAACACTGTAACATAGATCAGAAAATAACGTAATATGGGCCCTTTAATATAAAACAGTCAATTTAATAAAAGTTCTCAGGGATTACCTCTTTATTGCATTGAAATGGTTGTAATTCTTCTGAACCCTTTAACATTTACACATCTGTAACATTATGCGCTCATGTTAACCTTCCGGAGGAACCTTTACGAAGGGACTTTTGGCTCTGATCCTGGATTTGGCCTCTAGAGACTGGCACCCCTGAGCTTTCCCCCCAGCCAATCAGAGCGCTGCATGTAAGCTGAATAAAGGTTACGTGGTTTAGATTTGATTGCGCCATAATTCATCAAATATTTGCAGACATTTTAATAAGATACTAATGCTGACTTTTAGCCCCATTTTAAGTGAGTACAGAGGCATAATTAGAGCGGGTGAAGCGTTAGTAAAAGAAACTGCTCCCATGATAATCTCTGTGGAAGATAAGAAAAATATGAGAGTAATTTAAAGAAATGCCACAATTTTATTATATGCCACAATGTTATTATAAAAAGTTTGAGGGAATGTAGAAATCATTATCTTCAAACAGCCTTTTCAATGTATAAATATATATAAATGACCATTTCTGTAAAAGGGCCCATATTACACTGTTTTTCTGATCTATATTATAAACATACCTGGAGTTACGTTGAACACACAAACCCTGCATATTTACGCCGTGTTCTTCTCTCAACCTGAAAACACGTCTTGTGATGTTATGGGGTAATACCGGAAGTGCTCCACTGTGTTTTTAAATGCCATACACAACAACCCTGGTGTTACAAATCTCTACTGAACTAAAGGAAAGGTGGCAGTTAATTTGAAAACTACTTTCATGACCATCACAAGGTGGAACAGAGCATTTTGAGCTTTGGAGATGTAGACAGATTAATAATAAATGGTTACTCAAACATGTGTGAATGAAGCAAAATAAAACTCTAGGTCTGTTTTTGAGGAGGTAACACCATTCTAACATGGCATAAATCTCACAAGAGTCACTTTTGTATAATATAGGCCCTTTATGTTTATTATATTACTTTCTACTTACAAAGCAGCAGATGTGAGATAAGAGAGTCATTAAATTACACACAAATTATGACCTCTTTTTGTTGCAAAAAAACATACAGCTCTTTTTTTTGTGAAATCAGCATCTCTACATGTATTACAGCCATTCCATTCCAGCGTTGTTTGAATTCCAACACAAACACAAAGCTGAGCTACTTCAGTTCTTGCACCAGGAGTGGAATAAAGTCACCCAAGAACAATGTGAAAGACTTGTGGAGAGCATGCCAAGACGCATGAAAGCTAAGTAGGTCATCAACATATTTGAGAACTTACACTAATTCCTGTTTTCTGTGTCTGTTCTCTACCTCCACTTGCAGGTATTAACTTAAAAGTTATAGTGAAGCATGATTTCATATCACATGGACTTTAAAGCCACAGTTGCAGTTGTGTTTGTTGCGGCATGGCATGAAATTTTCACTTTCTGAGGTTTTTGAACGTTAATGTGAGCTCCCCTACCCTGTTTAGCCCCCCCATGGTTAAAAGTTGCGAAATGTCTAAACTGAGCATTTGCGATCCTTTACTGCGTTACAAAAAATCGGAGCTCAAACGGGCGATTTTGAACAAGGCACCTTATTGACGTCAGATCGAAAAAAGAAATGCAAATGCAGTTCCACCCCCGTCTGTCTGTACTCAGCGTCTCTGTAAATCACGCCCAGAGAGTTTGGACTGCGAATGCGCTAGGCAATGCGAAATGCGTTTTTTTATTTGCCTGTAGGCACGTCCGAGTGTTTCTAGGCTCGGAATTCCTTTATCTGAGCCTCTGGACCTTTGAACAGCAGTGGTTTAATTTTATTTTCTGTGGAAATGTGTTTATTTTTCAATGGAACACTTCAAATCTCTCCCCCGTGCAAAAACAAGGAAATGGATCAGAGAGCGCTCAGAGCAGAGAGCGGAGCGTTTGGCCACGCCCCCACCCTCTACTATTGGCCAGCTTTTTTCTCCTCATTTGCATTCAAGCAACAACGCCCATTATAGAGTGTTCAGAGTCAGAAAAATTACTCTTTCTCAGCTTATCTCTGTTTCTCATGAGTGTTGATTTTGAAGAAAGATTCATTTACAGTATTAGGGAACCATTAAGGAGCCATATAAAAGCATCAAGAAGTACCATGTCATGGGATCTTTAAAAAAAAAAAAAAAAAACTTACTGCGAGTAGGCTTGCATCTCCACAAACCTGACTCTTATGTGTCGTGGAGGAGGTCCTGCTCCTGCTTGTTTCCACTGAAATGTTGTTCCCTTGGCTACATTATTCCACAGCATCATAAAACGTGTCTATCTACACACTGTACCTTTAAATTAGCATCATAGGCTATTTTCCAAAAGGTGCAGTATTTCTGTTTATGCTTCTCATTTTACTGAAACACTGTCAACAATTTAAGACTTTGTTAAAATTATACCCACTTTCTTTATTAAGACCATTTCTGTGAAGTTTATCATTTTATTTTCCCGTCTGGTTGGACATGGGCAGCAGATGCGACCCGGCACGGTAGCGGCACGGTAGCTGAGTGGCTAGTGGCTAGCTAGTGGCTAGCGCTCTTGCTTCACAGCAAGAAGGTTCCGGGTTCGATCCCCGGGTCGCCCAGGCCTTTCTGTGTGGAGTTTGCATGCATGGTCTGGGTTCAATCCCCGGGTCGCCTGAGCCTTTCTGTGTGGAGTTTGCATGTTCTCCCCGTGTCTGGGTGGGTTTCCTCCGGGCACTCTGGTTTCCGCCACCAACCCAAAACATGCACCATAGGTACCTCCAGCTTAGGTCCTGACCAAGCCGAAGCAAAAAGATCATGGAGATGGTCCCCGGGTGCCCTAATGTGTGTGCTGCCCACTGCTCCTAGTATATGTATATATATATTTAGGATGGGTTAAAATGCAGAGAAGAATTTCTCCAGTGTGAGATCAATAAAGTCACTTCTTCTTCTTCTTCACTTCTTCTTAAAACGAAGTAAACTGTTAACATTCAAACTATATGATGCTTTTTTACACAATAGTAACTGAATAAGGAAATTATATTAAATAGCCTCAGTGAACTAACATGGATGGACTTCTATGTACATGAAACTCCCTATCTGGACAACTCAGCGCTACTTCCTGTTCACGTACTGTCACAAAACTGATGATGCACACACCTACATGCATAGACCCGAGAGTGACGTGTTTAGAGTCTCACACACAGCCTGGTACTGACAGATGTGTTCTATCCCACTCATTTTAATGACACACTAAAATAAAACCATGAAACCCATGAATTCAACTTCACTAAACCTGATTTGTGGTCCTTGATGAAGCTCCATTATCAAATTTACTTAAATGTTATGGCCACATTATTGTCCAGTATAATGTTAGATTTAAAGGGCCCATATTAAACTATTTTCTGATCTATGTTATAATCATCAGAAACATACCCGGGGTCAGTACTCGAGTTGAGGGGAGATGACCAAATCGGTCATCCCTTCTTCCATCCCTTGTGGCATTTTATCAATCAGGCATGAAAATCCCTAATCTTTGGGCGAAATTCGCCATTTTGAAGTCAAAATAGGTGACCAACGTGAATCGTGGCCAGTTCCAAGAGCCAATCATAGGCTTCCAATCATGTTGCAGGATGACCCACCAATCGCGCTCCCGCCAATCATGACGATTAGCGTTGTTGTCTTTGCGCCTGATCGCTAATCAGCTGTGAGCGAGCCCCGTTAATATGTACGCTACGTTAATGCTATGTAAGAAAGAGCTCTCGCCTCGGGACTCGGGATATGTCCGTTTCTCCGGAGCGCATACATGTGGACACGCCAATTATCGCAGACCGCAAACTACGGAGCTGACCGTGTTCTTATGGGGTGAGTTATATTATCATATTATTTCTGCATCAAAGGAACAGATTAGCTGACAGCTGGGGCCCGGGACTAAACCGGGACTAAACCAGGTCTAAACCAGGACTAAACCAAGACTAAACCGGGTCTAAACCGGGACTAAACCGGAACTAAACCGGGTATGTGTGTGATAACATATTATACTGTGGTTTCATTTTACAACTCGACTACTGCCCGGGGTTGTGTTTTGTTTAATTCACACATGTTTAACACACAAACCTGCACTGAACAGAGCATTTTAGCTTTGGAGATGTACACAGACTAATAAAGGATTACTCAGACATGTGTGAATGAAACAAAACACAACTCCAGGTCTGTTTTTGATGAGATAACAACATTCGAACATTGAACATAAAGCTCAATAGAGTAAATTTTGCATAATACAGGACATTTCAAGGAGAATTGACGTTTTTTACAATCTGAGCCTTATTTCGGTAATAAAACAAGTTGTTTTACTCACCCATAGCACTTTGGTGTCATTTGGAGCATTTTCTGAGATGTTTTAGATTAGCGATATCCGTAACGTGAGTTCTCGGGGCATGTGTTTGCGGTCTCCAAATAACACAAACTTTAGCACTTTTCAAATGATAGAAGCTGAATGTCTTAGTCTACACTTTCGTTTGAGTCAAAAGTGGCCTCTAATCCGAGATTTAGCCATAGTTTTGAGTAGATGAAGAGGCCAGTGCGCATGCGCTCATTCACAGCTGTTTTCGCTCTCAGCTCTCGGGACCCCGACATGAAAGTCAAAGCTGTAAGACGTTTGGACCATCGTGTTTGCAGTACCCACTTCAGTCAGGACGATTTTTTACCAGCAAAGGAAAAGAAAGAAGGCCAGCGGATTCAGCGCACGATTCTGAGAAGTAATGCGAAACCGATGGCTGTTCTCTGGTGCTCCTAAAACTGTCTCCGCTTCATTCTTTCCGTATCCATTCTGTCTCCTCATCCGTATACTCCTCTTCAGTCCTCAGTCCTCCATAAGTCCTCTTCAGCCTCAAAGTCCGAATCTTCTGCCATGTGTCACTTGCAACAGAAAAGTTCAGAGTGGTGTTTATCTGCGAAACAGCTGTGACTGCGCACATACGTGCTGTCCTCTATGATGACGTCATCAAATGAAACTATAGCTGGATATCGGGTTTCAGGCCGCTTTGGACTCCACTTAAAGTCTACGTTAACTGCGCATGGGACAAAAAAGAAATGGGACAGGGGTCGTCGCGCCGAATGTGACGCAAATGCCCTTCAAACCACGCTCCGAACCGTGCACTCTGGGAACTGGGATACGGCTATTGACATTTGTCACAGTGAGGGACAGGAGGACAGTGGACAAACTGCTCTCCATCATGGACACTCCGGCTCACCCACTGCACCAGAATATAGAGGGACAGATAATACTCCCTACAACTGTACAACAACTCACCCTTATGTAACAGATAATGCTCCCTACATCTGTATATAGCTGCGATTTGATATTTTATTTGATATTTTATTACTTATTTTTCTATTTTATTCTCATTTTGTACATATACATGCATTATTTTTTATTTTTATAATTATGTCTCATCTGACATTGATCTATTGCTCTTTTTTTGCTATTCCATCTATTTTGGTTCCCCTCTGTTATATATTATATTTGATGTGTGAGCTACTGTACCCAAATAATTTCCCTTGTGGATCAATAAAGTTTGTCTAAGTCTAAGAAACTTTACCACTGGAATTCACCACAGGTATTATCCCACCTACTAACTAAAAGTTGTCATAAAACATGTCATATGGGCTTTAACTATGGTACCATTATGAAAAAAGTAAAAGACAGTGACAGACAGCTCCTCCCGACACCTGTCAAGAAACACTCAAGGATCACCTCATGTTTACACAGTCAGGCTTATGGAATTTAAAATCAAACTCTTACATAAAGTTAATTTAAAGGTGCCATATTATGCTATTTTCTGACCATATTATAATGCTGTTTCTTCATACCTGGAGCTGTGTTTTGTTTCATTCACACATGTTCCTGAGTTCTTCTCTCAAACAAAACACTCCGTTCTACCTTGTGATGTCACGTGGTCATACAAGAAGTGCTCCACAGGGTTTTTAAACTCCATACACCTTCACGAGAATCATTTGGATGATTTTAGGCCTGGAATTGCCCATCTCTAAATCTCTGAACTAAAGGAAAGAGGTAGATGTAAACTTGAAACCTGCTACTTGATGACATCACAAGGTGGAACCGAGCATTTTGAGCTTTGGAGATGTAGACAGACTAATAATAAAGGGTGACTCAAGCATGTGTGAATGAAAAAAAAATAGGGCTGGGAATATTAACGCGTTAATCGCGATTAATCGCGATAGAGTTTTAATCGCGAACAGAGTTTGCCAGCATTTTCCGCAATTCTACCATCCATATGCAGCTCATTTGGTTGTATTAATTAAACTCATTGTCAGTTAAACGCGCTATTTTGAGTTTGCTAGTATTTTGTTCCTTCTACGCATCCGTAGGCAGCTCGAGCGGGCTTCAATCATTTATTTACAATTTCTCAAAGTAAGCACTATTACTGGTTCATTGTTACTTTTTCCTTTCTCTGCACTTTTTTGAAATAAAAAAAATGGTGAGAAATACTTTGCATTGTGAGTTTAACTTTAGATTCGAACGGTCTTACTGCAAGATATCAATTTTAAACATGCAAAATAAATCACGATTAATCGCGATTAACTATGAAATTTCTGAGATTAGTTGCGATCAAGAAAATTAATCGTTTGACAGCCCTAAAAAAAACACAACTCCATGTCTGTTTTTGAGGAGGAACATTAGACGATGGCTGAAAGCTCAACTGTGTGTAATATAGGACTTTAAAACATTGATGGATGCAAGAGAAGATCACTGCCAAGAAAAATATTAGAGAAAAAATGTAAATTCCACACAGAAATTGGAGATCAAAATCTTACATACGGTTACCTGTGCTGCACTGTGTAACTTTCTGGTGGAGGATGTGTCTTGTTACTATGGATGTGTCATTAAGCATTGATATAAAACAGCTCTACTTTACATTTATTCAATTACAGGTGGTTTTATAGCTCAAAAATACCTAAAAACAAAACAAAACAAAACAGGCATTCTGACTGTGAGCAGGGTCGCCTCTCTACAGATCTGACCTGTAACTTGGATCTGGTTTGGTCTCCATAAAGAAAGAAAGGTTAAACCAGGGGTGTCAAACTCATTTTGGTCCGGGGGCCATATCCAGCCTACTTAAATCCCAAAGGGGCCGGATCAGAAATCTCATGGCAAATATACCCCAACAATAGCAATAAGTCCAAATATTTGTGCAGAGAAACACAAATCTGTTACAGACTGCTGTTTCTTCAGTCCCAGCAATAATTTGTTTATCTTCTGTCTTTTCACTTCTTCGTTATTGTATTGTTCGAAATGTCGTGTCTCGTAGTGGCGTTTAAGATTATATTCCTTGAGCACCGCCACTTGTTGCAAACACATCAAGCATACAGGTTTCCCACTCACAAATGAACAAATAGGAATTAGTCAATTTTTCTTGGAAAATCCTGCACTCGCCGTCCACTTTTCTCATTTTTGACATTTTGCTGATGAGGGTGTCACGGTCAACAGTCAAAACGATGGTCCTTTAAGAGCGTTTGGAAAGAGGTGAGTCTTCATTTGTGCTGCTCTAGTGGGAGGGGCCACGCACACAGGCGCTGGAGACGCTGCTATGCTAAACTGCGCAGAAAAGAGGCGCAGAAAATTAATTTATAGCATTTTGTATAGTGCCTTTCATGACACCAAAAGCGCTTTACAGTTCATTCACTCCACACTTGGTGGTGGTAAGCTACTTTCTGTACCCACAGCTGCCCTGGAAGTGAGGCTGCCAATCTGCGCCTTCGGCCCCTCCAACACTCACGCACACACCACTTTCATACTAGGCAATGTGGGTGAAGTGTCTTGCCTAAGGACACAACAACAGTTTTTTGCTACTGGTGCCCCCCTGTGGCACCTGGTGTTCCCACTGGTCTCCCATCTGAGTACTACCCAGGCCCTGCCTTGCTTAGCTTCTGAGATCGGAATCAGGCTTTAACAAGCAGGTATTTACCAATATTTTAATTTACTAATATTTAATAGAAAAATAAAATATAATTAAAATATTTTAATAGAAAATCAGCCGAGGGCCAGATTAAAAGTCTTGGAGGGCCGGATCTAGCCCCTGGGCCGCATGTTTGACACCCCTGGTTTAAAGCCACACTGTGAAACATTATAGACAAAGCAGTAACATCTCCATTAACCCTCCGGTCGTGTTCGCCTCCAGCCCCCTACTTTAGTGTTCCCGGTCAAAATTGACCGGTCTGTTTTAACTGCTCTTAAATTAGCACAAAATTTTTTTTTTTACCACAATTTTTTTTAATAAACATTTTTTAGCTGAGAACAATGTTTCAAAGTAGTGTCTAACAACAATTTATAGAAGTAAACATTAAATAACATCAGTTAAAATACAATTGGGCACTGAAATGAACTACAAAATGAACATATAATACAAAAAAATAAATGGAAAACCAAACACCAAACTCAACAGGGTGTGTGTGTGTGTGTGTGTGTGTGTGTGTGTTCATGCACATGAGTGGCATGTGACACTCAGGTCAGAGTGGGCCTTGCAAACATAAGCATGACATTTGCAGCATGTCAGGCTCGTTTTGATGTCTCTAGAGGCACAGAGGCCACAACGCTTCCTTTTCTGCCCATGTCCTTGTTGGGAGAGAGCAGCCAGGGCTGGGGCTGGAGTTTGCATGCTCCTAACCAGACTGGCGGAGGCTGGTGTGCGGGGAATGTGCTTGCGTCGCTGTATAAGACTTTGATCTTTGATAAGAGGAGTCACCAAAGCTTTCCCCAGCTCTGCGAGGAAAAGTCTCCTCTTGAAACTTTTCCCCTGATTCCAGGTTGGGTCGATTGCTGTCCACACCACATACGCGTTGAAAGCTAACACATTCAGGATGTTGTGGAACAGTGCCACAGGCCAACGAGCCGTCATCCGCTTAGAGGTGTATGTACCAGTAATCTGCAATAAAGGAACAATAAATAATAAGAGATTAGGAACAATATTCAATCTGTCGTACACAAAATGCTATGATTCACCTAGATAAAAATAAAATAAAATGCATGATGAGACTTTACATTACCTTATCAAGGCAGTCAACACCTCCCTTGTTCTTGTTGTAGTCCTGGATCATCAGGGGCTTCCTGTCCTCTGTGGTGCTGACAGCGGCGTCTTTGTGTACTGTGCTCATCAGGATGACATTTCTGTTCTTCTTGGGAACGTATGACACAAGAGTGTGAGTGTCAGTGAATGCAAATTGTGATGAGAGTGCCTGTCTTCCTCTGGTCTTTACCAGCGCAGGGGGAAGTTCAGGCTTGTTCTTCCTCACTGTCCCTACCATGGTGAGCTTTCTTTTCAGTAGCTCCTGACCAAGAGCATGTGATGTGAGGAAGTTGTCACATGTGATATTATGCCCTTGGAGACTGGTTGTCATGTCCAGCACAACACGCATACCCTGTTTTTTTTCGGCCCTTCCAGTACTGGGTTTCCCCATGTACACCTGCATATTCCAGGCATAGCTGCTCCTGTGTGCGTGTGTGCGTGTGTGTGTGTGTGTGTGTGCGTGTGTGTGTGTGTGTGTGTGTGTGAGAGGGTGAGAGGGTGAGTGAGTGAGTTAGGGCAGTGTGTATGGGGATGTTTTCTGTATGTTGAATGAATTTACTCTGGATACCCATTCATTTCCTATGGCGGTCACTTTTGACCGGGAACACCACAGGTGTAACAAGGTTGATTAAAACACTCAAAATTGAATGAAATAGGTGATCATCACTTTTATATGTTCAAGTACACAGTGTGGAGGATATCATAAGGTCTTGAGGTAATCAGATGAAAAACATAATATTTATGAGTATTATAAGTTGTAAAACGGTCAGATTTGACCCGAACACGACAGGAGGGTTAAGAAAAGTATTTGATGGGCCCTCCACCAGAAAAGTTACGAAATGCACCTTTAATTAGCTAAAAAATACAATTGGATTGAATCATTGTAACTGTGTATTTACCACGAACAGGACCACAACGCCGCACAACTGACTAACTGGCATTTGTCTTTGTACACCTCATCACACTTTCCTTTGAAACCCCAACAAACCCTGTGTTCTTGTGCCTTCACCCTGCTCTCCCTCGCTGCCCGTGGAGCCTTGTGTTAATGGTCTCATAAAACAAGGTGCGAATGCTTATCGGAGCGGGCACATGGCGCGACTGGCACCATTTGTGTGTAAACCCCGTTAGCTAGCTTGATGTCTGACGCGCCGTCTGCTCTCCACTCACAAATCTACTCGTCCTTTTGACTGGCGAGCATATTCAGCGCACCAAGGACGTCCGCTTTTATCGTGAAAAGCGAGGAAGTGTTTTAAACCACGGAGGGTCACATTTGGCACGGTGCTGTTGTAGTATGATCATGTCTCTGCCGCTGTAATTGTGTCCTTGGGCAAGACACATCAAGGTACTATTGTTGTTAGTGTCATGCTGTTGGCACACTTTGGCTGCCATGAATCAGTCAGTTTGCCCCAAGGCTGTTTTGGCTACAGAAATGTTGCATCATCACTACTGTCTAACTGACAAGTGAATGACAAACAAATGTGTGTAAGATATGTATGATTTTTCATTTATTTAAAAAAAAAAAGACTTTGAGGACAGTGAGGTACAGATCTTGTCCAGAGAAAAGAAAAGAAAAGAAAAGAACTGGTTTGAGAGGGGAGTTAAAGAGGCTATTTTTGTCAAGAAATAGAATCCTTCCTTGAACAGAAATGGAGTTCTCAGACATCATTTGTCTCCCATCTATAACTCTATCCTCAAACCTAAATCAAAACAAACAAAGAAAACAATAGGGCAGCAGGTCAGGTCCAGAGGTGTGAAAACCCCCATTATGGCCCTGAATTGGGGCTGGGCAATAAGGAGCAAAAAATATATCTCGATGTATTTTCTTATATCTCGATATCTGTACAAGAAAAATAACCCTTCAAAAACTACTGTAAAAACAAATATGCCAAATTCCACAAGGTCTTTTTTATTGAAGTGCAGGTCATGTAGGAACAAAGTGCTTCTGCGAGATTGAAAAAAAATCCCTGTACAGAAAAATAATTTAACTGTAAAATAAAGGAAGAAATAATACATGTTGCCTTATTTTTATTCAAAAACTCAACTCGAGCTCATCTTTGCATTAACACTCTTAAAGGGATATGCCACCCCCAGGTCAAATTTGGGCATCTCCCCACAGTCCAGAGACTAAAATAAGTGGTGGAAAGCGTTTTCCTGCTCACCCAGCCATTGTCCGAGTCTGTCGCCACTGACCGCCGCGGTAACTGGTGCTCCTCCGCCTTAGACTGGAGTCTAACGTAGCCAGAGAAAGATTTCGGCCAAAAGGAATTAATTTGCTCGATGCGTTTCCCAATTACTTTGTGTGTAGTGCGCATTCATATCGAGTGCAAATAAATGTGCAAATCAACACGGAGAGCTTGCCTTGGTCATTTTGGGTGGGAACTATTTTCCAGTGCGTAAGAATACAGTCGTATCACGCACCACGTTGTGCAACAGGGGAACTCCCTTCCCGGTGCGTAACTGGGATTCCCCTGGTAGCGTACTGCGTGATACGGCTGTATTCTTACGCACTGGAAAATAGTTCCCACCCAAAATGACCAAGGCAAGCTCTCCGTGTTGATTTGCACATTTATTTGCACTCGATATGAATGCGCACTACACACAAAGTAATTGGGAAACGCATCGAGCAAATTAATTCCTTTTGGCCGAAATCTTTCTCTGGCGACGTTAGACTCCAGTCTAAGGCGGAGGAGCACCAGATACCGCGGCGGTCAGTGGCGACAGACTCGGACAATGGCTGGGTGAGCAGGAAAACGCTTTCCACCACTTATTTTAGTCTCTGGACTGTGGGGAGATGCCCAAATTTGACCTGGGGGTGGCATATCCCTTTAACCATAGGATATCCATGAGCTCCTTTAGCAGGGGAATTATTTTAATAGATCCATGTTCCTTAGTTTAATAGATCCATGTTCCTTATTTTAATAGATCCATGTTCCTTATTTTAATAGATCCATGTTCCTCACCAGTGGTCAGGAGCTCTGATGTTTCCCACTGCGCAGATCAAACCAAACGTTTCCAAATACGATTGTACAAGTTTTACACTTGCAGCAGATTCATTTAAAATGTTCTGCATAAATAAACTTTACATTACTAAACTTTACAACATATAAACCATAACCACTATAGAGCCACTTCAGCCCGTCTGAGATTTTAATGTGTTTAATGAGATTATAATGTGTTTAATGAGATTATAATGTGTTTAATGCCGCTTTGCACACATTTGTTTACGTTTTATAGAAACGAAACTTAACACCACATGGCTCATTTGCATAAAATATAAACACAGAAAAAAAATACAGCTCTGTCCTTCTGCCGCTGATGTGGTCAGCTCCCGAAAAAAAAAAAAGCGCCTTAAACCCAAAGTACGGAGTGAGTTGTCCTTTTTTTTGAGAGGAGTTCTGTATCCTTGAGAGGCAGGTCGGAGGCAAGCGGGAGCACAGAGAAGGCAAACAAGCGGAGAGGCAAAATCAGAATTAAATACAGGGGGTTCCGAAAATCGGGTTACGACGCTTCTTAAGAACGGATCAACGTCGTAACCCGATTTTCGTCGTAAGTCGGATTTTGACTTTGATCTTCCAACCAAAGCACCAATAACCTTTCCATCTCAATAATTAGACCACTACGCTGCTTGGTTATTACTGCCGCTTTCATAGGAGCAGATCAGAGCCCACATCAGGTACTTTCGCCCTCATTGGACACGCACACGAGGCCGTCTTCTCCGCCCTACAACCACAACAGAGCGTATTCTTCCGCCGTGCGCCGCGCGCCGTTCACGTTTGTTTACGTCGCTTACCACGCTAAACCGCGTAAGACGGAATGACGCGTAATATATATATATATTTTTAATGGGGGCGCGTTCGTAACCACGAAACGTCGTAAGTCGAGACCGTCGTAACCCGAGGACCCCCTGTATACACATTATATCAATATATACGATATGTCAAAATCCATAGAGTTTAACAAATATCTCGATATATTTTAAATATTGAGATATCGCCCACCCCTATCCTGAATGGTTCTGCTAACAAGACCCCACACTCCCACTGCAGATCTAATAGGCTTACCTAACTAACAGAAACTGAAAACAAATAGGTGTGATATTTTAATAGTAATTTTATTGTCGTTAACTCCTCCCTTCAGGCAGATATAGGCAGTGTCCACCAGTGCTGACCAGCAGCTTGGATGAGCTGCGAGACGTATTCAACCAAATAAACTTTTGTCCAGTTGACAAATTGAATTTCTCCTTTTGCCATTAAAAAAAAAAAAAAAAAAAATCTTGAAAATTTTTGAAATTCTATAATGACATAAATTAAACTTTGAACCTGAATTTTAGTGACCGTGGAACATTCCAGGTTAAGCAACATTCATGGAGACAGTGCTGGACCTTTCAACAATTCTACATTGCACCTTAAAACTGTGGTTTCCGTGTGTGGTTGGCTGCTTTTGTGGCTCACTTTTTTTTTTTTTTTATGTTTTTTTTTTTTTTTTTTTAGGTATTTATATTAAATTTTTAACATAATATTTTTTTTACCAACTAGATTTTCACCAAGTGAAAAGTGCAGCTTGAGCAGTTCATGGAGCAGAAGATAAAGACTCGATGAAAAGAAGAGGTGCTTGACTGGGTCATAAAAATCTCTACAATACAGGTGCAATGCGAGGGTTGAATTGAAATCTCAGCAGAATGTGGCCCTTACCACTATCTTGCTCGTTGAAACACATTGACTTTTAATGTTTTCAGTCAGTGTGCCTCGGGTTTGTACCGTTCCATTCTTAAATTTTCAAGTGCCACTGTCGTTTCTCACCTGTGGCTGCTTAGGTTTCCCGCACCGGTGGGACGTTTTGGGAAGAATCCCAAAACCAGGCTCTGCTAGTGTGAATAATATTTATTACAAAAACAGAGTATAAGACAAGTACAGACAGAGAGTCGCTTCGAAACCAGTCACAAGAGAACACCTTGAACAAAGGGTTTGCTCACATATTTAAAGGTTTTTACAGGACATCCCACTGTAATCTGACTACTTCTATATGTCCAAGATACAGATTAAACACTGGTCTCTCGGGCCATCATGACAGATTAGAATGTATAGGCCTCATAACTTACTTAACTTCTTACGCTGTGACCGGCCCGTGCACGGGCTTGTTCACTGTTTTTTTTTTTTCTTTCCATATAAGAGCACACATTCCCCAACGTGTCCCATGACATCTACTCATCAAATTAAACCTTACAGTCTCCTCTTTTTGACTATGCAATTCATTTCCCGGCACAACAATCAGTCCCCGAGCACATGGGGCTTTTATACAGAAAAGCACAAAACGAGGTGTGTTACTTTGCTTACCTTTGAAGGCTCTGGACAGGTCAAACATCTGTATTTCACCACAAGCTTGGTATCATTCTGTCCGTAAGGATCCAGCAAATAAAATCCAGTAAAACAATTTAGTCCAAAACACGTGTTAGATCCAATACGATGGCGAAAGTCTTCCCAACTTACATAAGCGCCAGTGTTTTTTTTCCACTTCTTTAGCCTAAATCAAGCAAAATATATCTTTCCTCGCTAAAACTGCGCTAGCAGCAGCTAAACACGAGAGTATACTTAAAAATGACACTTGAACCGGCCAGTAAAAAGATGTCTGGACTGAGCTAGACCGATAAAGGTCCAATCATGTGTGACGCTCCGGTAAAAATCAAGTACGACGTTCACGCTTGCTGAGTCAACAAGTTAGGTTACACAGGATGATTGACAGTTCAGGCGAACAGCCAATGAGCAGCTGAACAGGGAGACATATAGTTTGTTAGGCCTTTCACAACAAGTTCCACATGAAACAGCTGCGTAACGCGAAATTGCGGTCCGTGCGTAAACTGTGCGTAATTTACGCGCAGCCATGCGTCTTGCGCCTTTGCTGTTGATTTGAGTTTCCTTGATTGAAAATATGGCTAAAAGGACTGGAAAGAGAAAATATTTAAGTTTGGAGACTGCACAAGTCGATTTCAGCTCTGGAGCAGGTGGAGAATCAGGAAACATGGGCTGTGAGGAGGAGGCGTTGTTTATGAAGGATGTACTTCTGGGTGTGTAAGTATCATTTTATTATGTATTTGATGTAGTATTTGAATAAAAATAAAACAATAAACATTAGATTTTTTTTGTGCATTTAGATCACTTTTTGTAAAATAGACCTACTATTATTTATTGGGTGTTTAGATAAAATAAATAAGAAAATAAATAAGAATAGATTTTAGTTTTTAGATTTAGATTTTTGTCTTAGATAGTTTTGTTTTGTCTTTATTGTATTTTGTACACTGTGTTTTTGCACTACTTGGCCAGAGAGAAACAAAATTTCGATATACTGTATGTTGAACACATATGGGAGAATTGACAATAAAGCTGACTTTGATCTTTGAAAATAACATTTTAGATAGCATATTTTGAGCTTATTTCCTGTTATATTTTTGTGTTTTTCTTACTAGTGTCATCACTGTGTACCAATAAAGCCCAACTGCAGATAAGGAGCCCTACCACGACCGGAGCAACAAAGAACGGATGGGCAGCAGTGGTGAGCGCACAAATGGCAGGCTGAAGTGTAGAAGATGTCAGTCAAAGACAGCTGTAAAATGTTCTACCTGTGACACTGCACTCTGCTTTATTCAAACAAGGGACTGCTACAGTCAGTGGAACACACCAGACTCTTAGTGTGTAAATACCTGTAAATATGTGTGTAACGTTTAGTGTCTATGGTTTTTTGAAAATGTATACAGTGTGCAGTGTTATAGAATTTTCCAATACATATTTTCATTTTCAACACTTGTTTGGTCTATTTTTGATAGAAAAAAACACTTTTTTATAGAATGTAATTCTCAGGGACATAATATAGTGACCTTGTGTGCAGAAATGGATTCCTCTAGTTGTAAGCTTTCAGTAGAGCCCTCAATGATGTCTGTAGGTTGAATGAGTCAAAAGTTATTAAACGTTTTCTAAATGTTTCCAATTTGGATAGGTTTGGATAGGTTTGGATAAAGGCATGATCCCTGTATAAAACGCCTGGACAAAGTATAACAAAAAGTGGAGTAAAAAGTTTATTTTTACAGCTATTGATTCCCAATTTGAAATTTGAGTGGTCAACAACTTACTGTATTGAAAGATAGTGTATTTTAGGCCTCAGCTATGAACAGCAGCTATAGACACCTTTTATATTTAGAAAAAAATTAGGCGAGGATAAAAAAAACACTTTTTTTTTGGTGTTCCAAGGTGTGTAACTTTTTTCCAATCACATTTGGAGTGAATGTAAATGCTGAGGGTAAAACTAGAGAATGTTCCCTTTACACAGAGACCAAACATTTGTATATAATCCATATACTTCAATAACAGGAATGATTTTAATTTGGAGAGGTCCTTTTAGGGACAATTGCTCAAAAAAGGCCCTCCACTGTAAGGGGTTAAAGGGACTGTATGTTCTCAGGGTTCAAAAGGTAAAGCAGATACTACACCACATTCTCCTGAGAAGTTTTTTTTTTCATTGCGACACTACATCGAAAACAGCAGAAGACCTTACAGAGGAAACACTTTGAAGAAATAGTCCGTCACATCATGGACCGCAACAACAGCCAAGTGAGAATGAGGCTTAAAAGGGGATTTCCTTTTGTCTCTCCCTGCTCCGACACTGGATCTGATCACCCTACCTGTAACTGCACTCATACTTTCTAAATTATTGTATTTTACTGCTCAGTGTTCTTACGTTGCCTGTCAGGGACAAATTAAGTGACACTGATAAATTAAAGTTTGGTTTTGATGTTGAGAACCATCCAATCAGAAAGACGACTCATCAGCTTCTCACTTTGTGTTTCCAGTTCCTATGACTTAACCCAGTTTGGAATAACCCCAAATGGTGTCTTCAGCTTTTAGAATTCTATCTGTAGTAGGAAACGTTAGAAAATAGAAAATGACGTTAATAAGTTTTGTTTTTTCTCCAAAATTGGTGATTTTCGTTTTTTTGCAGAATGTGCTAGTTGAGATCATGAAGAAGCCACTCCATGTTTCAGATATCCGCATTAGTTACATTAAAAAAAAAAATAATAAATAAATAAATAAATAAATAAATAAAAAAATATATATATATATATATATATATATATATATATATATATATATATATATATTTTTTAATTGGCTTGTTTTTCGTAAAGAAAGGAGGCATGCATAAATCACCATAATTTCCAACGCTCGTGCCGTTGTGTTTTCGCCTGTTCGCCTATCAGCTGTGAGGAACTCGTGAATATTTACGCGGCATTTCCAGAGAATAAGGACATGAAAAAAGACTTTTAACTTTTACTTGGACACATGACACGTTCGGGACATGTTTGGACACGGAGCTTGTGTACAGGGCACGGTCAGCGAATTTAGCTGCCGAAAGACCATGGATACACGCAATACACGCAGTCATATTATTATCATATTATTTCTGCATCAAATGGAGATATTAGGTGAAAGCAGCGGCTTGTGTCATGTGAGCTCCCCTACCCTGTTCAGCCCCCCCCCATGGCTAAAAGTTGCGAAATGTGTAAACTGAGCATTTGCGATCCTTTTCCACGTTTGAAAAAAAGACAGCCCTGCACAGGCTGCACCCACTCACTGCTACTATAATTTTCAAGTAGTATTTTACCATTCGCCCATATACTGCACAATTAATGAATGTAGTTAAAGGTAATAGCTGTAACATGTTTATTTTTTACTGGTATATTAACACTAATGCAATCACAACTGAACCTGGGGTGCCATATCTGTCCTACACTGAGGGAGGACCGTCAAAAGTATCAAAAATCTGTTACTAATCAATGGTAAAACTAGTATAGAAACTTGAGCAAGTAAAGATATTCCTGTTGTCTCTCCCTTGTGTCAGCGTGTGTGTCCAAGACTAAACCTCGACTAAACCACGACTAAAACAGGACTAAGGTGTGTGTGTGTGTGTGTGTAGTGTCCTATACTATATTTTGTATTGTATCAAATTGACAATACAGGTGATTTTTAACTTAAAGGTCCCATGGCATGAAATTTTCACTTTCTGAGGTTTTTGAACGTTAATGTGAGCTCCCCTACCCTGTTTAGGCCCCCCCAATGGTTAAAAGTTGTGAAATGTCTAAACTGAGCATTTGCGATCCTTTTCTGCGTTACAAAAAATTGGAGCTCAAACGGGCGATTTTGAACAAGGCACCTTATTGACGTCAGATCGAAAAAAGAAATGCAAATGCAGTTCCACCCCCGTCTGTCTGAACTCAGCGTCTCTGTAAATCACGCCCAGAGAGTTTGGACTGCGAATGCGCTAGGCAATGTGAAATGCGTTTTTTTATTTGCCTGGAGGCACGTCCGAGTGTTTCTAGGCTCGGAAGTCCTTTATCTGAGCCTCTGGATCTTTGAACAGCAGTGGTTTAATTTTTTTTTTATGTGGAAATGTGTTTATTTTTCAATGGAAAGCTTCAAATCTCTCCCCCGTGCAAAAACAAGGAAATGGATCAGCTCTGGGCTCTGAGCTCTGAGCAGAGAGCCACGCCCCCACCCTCTACTATTGGCCATCTCTTTTCTCCTCATTTGCATTCAAGCAACAACGCCCAGAATAAAGAGTTTGAGAGAGATATTTATGACTCTTTCTCATCTTATCTCTGTTTCTCATGCACTGAGTGTTGATTTTGAAGAAGGATTCATTTACAGTATTAGGGAACCATTAAGGAGCCATATAAAAGCATCAAGAAGTACCATGTCATGGGATCTTTAACATATTATCCTGTGTATTATTGAATTATTGAATGGTTATATGGACTTTTTGTTAAAAAAGCATTTCCATTTTAAAGGTCCCATGGCATGAAATTTTCACTTTCTGAGCTTTTTGAACGTTAATGTGAGCTCCCCTACCCTGTTTAGGCCCCCATCCCATGGCTAAAAGTTGCGAAATGTGTAAACTGAGCATTTGCGATCCTTTTCCACGTTTGAAAAAAAGACAGCCCAAACAGGAAATTCTGAACAAGGGAATTTTCTGACATCACACTTGGAAAATGCGAATGAATTTCCACCCCCGTCTGGATGTCTACCCACCGTCTCTGGAAATCACGCCCAGAGAATTTGGACCGCAAATGAACTACGAAATGCGAGATGCATTTTTTTATTTGCCTGGAGACACGTGAGAGTGTTTCCAGGCTCGGATGTCCTTTATCCGGGCCTCCGAACCTCTGAAACAGCAGTGGTTTAATTTTATTTTCTGTGGAAATGTGTTTTTTTTTTATGGAACTCATCTCATATCTTCCTCCGCTCTTAAAACACAGAAGTGGGTGACAGCACACAACGCACCGCTAATCCAGGAAACAGCTGCGTATTTGGCCACAACCCACCCGCTGCACTGGCCTGTCTCTGTCCTCCTCATTTGCATTCAAGCAACAACGCCCAAAATAAAGAGTTTCAGAGACATTGTTATGACTCTGACTGTCTTCATGAGGCTTTCTCATGCACTGAGGCTTGATTTTGGAGGAGGATTCATATACAGTATTAGGGAACCACTAAGGCGACATATAAAAGCATCAAGAAGTACCATGTCTCAGCTCGTCGATTTCACAATGTGCTGCTTTCAAATGGCCACAAATTCTTCAAATGTTCTCAGATTCCCATGTGTAAGGCATCGTCGGAAAGCTTACAATCTACACTTTTAGAATCTCAACTCTCAAACTCAAAACGCCTCTGGGACGAACTGTGTCTGGTATTGCCACGGCTGGTCACAAATATATTCTAGACATAGACATACAGTATATATACTGTATATCAGCCCAACATTTGCACTTTTTAGCATATCGGATATTGGCCTTAAATCTCCAGCAGAGGCCGATTTTGTTTAGGCCAACCAGATGCCAGAAAACACATGCACAAAACTCTCAAATCCACTTTGTAGTAAAACACATTTATGGATGAGGTTGTAGTTATTTCAAATCATAGAATTTGGTTAGGAAATGATTAAATTTGGCCCAAAAATATCACCAGAGCTTCTCCGTTATCTGTTTTTCCGGATTCTAAATGATCTCTACTAACATCAGCCATGAAAAAAACAATATTGATCTCTACTATATACTCCTTTCTTTGTTTGGATATTTAATCTTACCCTGTGTTGTCATATATAGCAGTATATTAGAGCCGGGCACTACAAATAATGTTCAGATCCATTTGAGCCGATTATATTCTTACACAGTCCATCTCCAGCCCTCAGCACTGCACTTTAATACAGTCTGAATGGGAGAGCAGGAGAAAGCCTCTGTAGGTCCTGAGTTACTGCACCTCGTATATCAGCTCGCACAGGCTGCACCCACTCACTGCTACTATAATTCTCAAGTAGTATTTTACCATACTGCACAATGAATGAATGTAGTTAAAGGTAATAGCTGTAACACGTTTATTTTTACTGGTATATTAACACTAATGCAATCACAACTGAACCTGGGGTGCCATATCTGTCCTACACTGAGGGAGGACCGTCAAAAGTATCAAAATCTGTTACTAATCGATGGTAAAAACTAGTATAGAAACTTGAGCAGGTATAGATACTAAACAAGTCACATTCACAGGACAGAAATGAACCTTTCCTGAATAGATTTGGAAAGATCTTGAGCTGAATCTGAAGTATAAGAGCACATACAGCTCTGGAAAAAATAAGAGACCACTGCAAAATGATCCGTTTTTCTGATTTTACTACTTATAGGTATGTGTTTGGGCAAAAGGAACAACATTTCCCCCAAATTCCAAATAAAAATATTATCGTTTTGAGAGCATTTATTTGCAGAAAATGACAAATAAGATACATGTGTTCAGACCTCAAACAATGCAAAGAAACAAGATCAAATTCATTTTAAAACAACATAATACTAATGTTTACACTTAAGAAGAGTTCAGAAATCAGTATTTGGTGCAATAACCCTTATTTTTAATCACAGCTTTTTTTTAATCACAAGTCTTTCACATTGTTCTTGGGTGATTTTATTCCACTCCTGGTGCAAGAACTGAAGTAGCTCAGCTTTGTGTTTGTGTTGGAATTCAACAGACGCTGGAATGGAATGGTTGTAATACATGTAATACATGTAGAGATGCTGATTTCAGGAAAAAAATGCAGCGGTCTCTTATTTTTTTTCCAGAGATGTAGGCTTGTATACTCATGCACCACTATGGAAATAACCAGGGATTACACAGATACAAGGCCAAATGGTAATAGAAAAGAAAGAACCGTGATTTAATGTTGAAAATGACATTCTATTGTCTACAGAAAGACTGTTTTTTATTATCATCGAGGTATCAGAATCAGTATTGAGTATCGAGTCTATTCGGTCGTATCAAAATCAAGCTTGAAATTTTAGTTTTGTGATAACACTATAGAAGAAGAAGAAGTGAACTTTATTGATCTCACACTGGAGAAATTCTTCTCTGCATTTTAACCCATCCTATATATACAGTATATATATTAGGAGCAGTGGGCAGCACACATTAGGGCGCCCGGGGACCATCTCCATGATCTTCTTGCTTCGGCTTGGTCAGGACCTAAGCTGGAGGTACCTATGGTGCATGTTTTGGGTTGGTGGGGGAAACCGGAGTGCCCGGAGGAAACCCACCCAGACACGGGGAGAAACATGCAAACTCCACACAGAAAGGCTATACTAAGGGCCTTTTGGGGTTATTCCAAAGTGTGTGTAGAATCCCTCAGTTGTCAAGGAAGAATCCATGGCAAAAGGGGAAATTCAATTTGTCAGCTGGACAAAAGTTTATTTGGTCGAATACATTTTGCAGCTCATCCAAGCTGCTTCTTCAGTTCTGGTCAGATGCTGGTGGACACTGCTTAAAACTGCCTGCAGGGAGGAGCTAGCTACAAAGAAATTACTATGAAACTATTGCACCTATTTGTTTTCCGTTTCTGTTAGTTAAGTAAGCCTATTCAATATGCAGTGGGAGTGGATAGCTATGCTAACCAGACCCGCCGCACTCCACTCCCACTGCATAGTGAATAGGCTTACTTAACTAACAGAAACTGAAAACAGGTGGGTGTGGATATGAATGCGCACTACACAGAAAGTAATTGGGAAAAGCATCGAGTAAATTAATTCCTTTTGGTCGAAATCTTTCTCTTGCGACGTAGCCTCCAGTCTAACGCGGAGTAGCTGCAGCTGCGCGCGGCGGTCAGTGCTGACAGACTCGGACAATGGCTGGGTGACCAGGAAAACGCTTTCCATCACTTATTTTAGTCTCTGGACTGTGGGGAGATGCCCAAGTTTGACCTGGGGGTGGCATATCACTTTAAAAAGCTGTGAAAATATTAGACAAGAAACTTTCTCAGTCCACCACTGCACAGTTTTAGACAAGTACAACTTGCTCAATTTTAATAATTTTGTTCATTTTAAATATGGTTATTTTATATATAAAGTTTTACATGGACTTGCTCCTCCTCCGCTGCAGTATTTTATTAAAACAAAGACTGTCAGTGGGATGGGAACTAGGACCACGGCCCAGGGGAACTGTGAGGTCCACCACAGATGCTCTACATTTGGACAAAGTGTCTCTCAGTCAGAGGCACTAAGTTCTGGAACACATTCCCATCATCAATAAGAGAGACTCCAACACTGGACACTTAAGAAGAAGAAGAAGAAGAAGAAGAAGTGACTTTATTGATCTCACACTGGAGAAATTCTTCTCTGCATTTTAACCCATCCTATATATATATATACATATATTAGGAGCAGTGGGCAGCACACACATTAGGGCGCCCGGGGACCATCTCCATGATCTTAAATCACACTTGAAACAGCGGCTAAACGAAAACCAGACTTGTGGACATTTTTAATGTTTCAATGTTTTAACGTTGGTGTTATTGTCAGTTGTCATTGTTTTTATTGTTTTTGCTGTGGTGTCACCTGCCTAGGGACTACAGATGGAAATGAGCATTTCTGCTATAATCTGGCGTATTTACACTGCAATGTTGTAGATGTTCATTAATATGCACTGTACTTATTAAATAAAGAATAAATAAATAAACTGAAGAAGCAGCTTGGATGAGCTGCGAAACGTATTCAACCAAATAAACTTTTGTCCAGTTAACAAATTGAATTTCTCCTTTTGCCATGTTATTCCACAGTGGTTTAAAGCCCAGTTCGCACCAGTCTAAGTGCTACCACCTATTAAAGAGTCCTTTTAGGTTTGAACTAACTGGTTTTCACTTGGAAACTGGCAACCCAAATTAGAAACTAATTGATTTCTGATTGGTATTTTATTACTCAAGATGACAAATTATAATATAAATACATGGCCCATAATGTTTTTGTAATTTGTAAAAGAGAATACATCAGCAGTACAGTTGTTATTAGTAAACGTTATATTTGATTTCATGTTTACTTTGTATCAGGGGATGAAGTTTAGTCAAATTTGTGACATTTACAGTTGAACAAACTGGAGAAGTGAGCGCATCAGAGGGTCAAGAGAGTAATCTGCAGCTGATCTGTTAGGATGTAGCCAAACTGTATTTAGAAACAGAATATGATTGACTTGATATTTCCAAAAAGAGTTGTGCAAAGCAGTCAAGTAGAGATCCAAGGAACATTGTATGGATAATTAAAAGTCCTTTATTACAGCATGGACAGACAATCCTACATACAGTTCCTTGAGTAGAACTGTACTTTGATTTGTACTTTTTTGCTCAACTGCGTAACTGTTCAATTATTACAAATTATTGGCGGCACGGTAGCTGAGTGGTTAGCGCTCTTGCTTCACAGCAAGAAGGTTCCGGGTTCGATCCCCGGGTCGCCCAGGCCTTTCTGTGTGTGTTCTGTGTGGAGTTTGCACCCATGGTCTGGGTTCGATCCCCGGGTCGCCCGAGCCTTTCTGTGTGGAGTTTGCATGTTCTCCCCGTGTCTGGGTGGGTTTCCTCCGGGCACTCCGGTTTCCCCCACCAACCCAAAACATGCACCATAGGTACCTCCAGCTTAGGTCCTGACCAAGCCGAAGCAAGAAGATCATGGAGATGGTCCCCGGGCGCCCTAATGTGTGCTGCCCACTGCTCCTAATATATGTATATATATATAGGATGGGTTAAAATGCAGAGAAGAATTTCTCCAGTGTGAGATCAATAAAGTCACTTCTTCTTCTTCAAAACCAAAACTTAGTTATGACTTGCTCAAATCCGTGATAGCGCAGCATGACCGGTGCAAGACCGCACGTCCCACCCGGGGCTGCGAGCCCAAGACCCGTGCCCAAACCGTGCCTCCTCCTCGGGACCACGTCCACGGTCCTGAGGGGGAGGCACGCAGTTCAAACCTCGACATGAACGAACGCAAGAGCCGCACGAAACCAGGCAAAGAGCCGCACGCAGTGGTTTAATCCTGGTTTAGTCCAGGTTTAGTCCTGGTCCAGTCCAGGTTTAGACCTGGTTTAGTCCGCGTTTAGTCCTGGTCTAGTCCCGGTCTGGTCCTGGTCTAGTTCCAGTCTGGTCCCCCTGCGTCCCCCATCTATAACATCAATCGGCAAAGGTCCCTTAGCCAATCAGGACGCAGAACACAATGGTACACACACAAAAAAATTGAAATTGAAAATAAATAAATAAATAAATAAAAATCAGGAGTCAAAACATGTTTTGAAAATAAAAGAAGACATTCAAAAATTCATTTTGCATGATTTTCAGTCTGTATAAAATGTTATCTCAGAATTATAAATAAATACCGGTATCGGCTAATATCGGTATGGGCCGATAACAGCAACATTAATATCGGATCTCGGCATCGGCTAAAATTTTCACATCGGTGCATCCCTACTTATAATGTACCAAATATGAAAACACAGAGAAGGACACTCGGTTTTAATCAATTAGTTGCTCATTCAATAAATGTAAACAGCTTCAAAGAGAGACAAAGTTTTATGTTTACCATCCAATTGTTTTCCTCCAGCCTTAGATATGAGATGATATGTTGCTGTTTTCTTTCCTAAAACGTCTAACCAGCAGGTCTGTAATACACTCTTGAAATGTACCAAGTGTGCACAGACCGAAGCCCAGTTTAAGAAGAGCTCAATGGGGCAGTCAGAGGAGCGCGTTCACTGGAAACCTCACCGATAATGAGACAAATATTGGATTTTGGACTTCGTGCCTCGACTCGCTCTAGATGTTTGCAGTCATCTCGTGTTGATTGTTTGCTTACGTTCGATCTCCAGCAAACTCATTTTGGGTTGTTGCTGTGAAGAAAGACATTCCAAACAATTCAAATATTTCTCCAGCAGTAATGAAATGAAAAGTCAATCTATGCAAATACGACTGGTTTTTGGTTCATGCTAAATAGTCAGATCAGAAGGGACATAACCATGTTCTTGTTTCAAACTCACTCCAAATGTGTTTGACTGACTTAAAACGCATGTATGAGCCTAAATTTTCTGTACTTTAATGAGTCTAAAATGGAAGTCATGTTGTTTGAACCTAGTTGTGCTGGAGTCGCCAGTTTTGATTTGAGAAACCTTTGTCGTTTTTTTCTAAACTTGAGATTGTAAACCTTAGCCAAATTTGTGGATTCTACCTGGACGTAAGTATAGTATTTTGGATCTTGAAAGTTATCAGGTATATATGGATGCTTGCCTTGTTTTTAAAGTTTTAAATGGTCTCGCTCCACCACCATTAATGGATTTTATAAGTAAAAAATGACTAACCGAGTTAACACGAGAGCACTGACCAGAGGAGACTGGAACATACAGAGACAAAGGACCAAATTTGGCCAAATGGTGACGTCTATCACAGGATCACAGTCATGGAACTCATGACCTGCTCATGTCAGGAACTGTGGGTCCTTCTCAACCTTCAAAAACACGCTGAAACATTGCTTGAAAAATACAGTGAACCCTCGCTCTATCGCGGTTCACTCTTCGCGGCCTCGCTGTTTCGCGGATTTTTTTTTTCAAATTTTTTTTTTCATTTTTTTTATAGTGTAACTTTTTTTTTTTTATAGTGTAACAATGTGGTCTGCATCCTGATTGGCTAAGAGACTAGACCAGGACTAAACGTCGACTAAACCAGGTCTAGACCAGAAGTAGACCAGGTCTGAACCAGGATTAAATCACTCCGTGCGGCTTTTGCGTTCGTTTGTGCGTGTTCGGTTTGTGGCTCGGGTTGAGAGCACGTGGTCCGGGCGCCGCAGTTCTATCTCCCCGGCGTACACGCGGCCTCGCGCTGCATTTTCTCATATTTGTCTCTAGTTTAAACACTCAAAATTTCATAGATTTTCAACTAAATGTATTAATAGTGACGCGTGGGGGGAGACACGGCTCTGGGAGCCCCGCCAGACACGCGCACCGACCCCTTGGAGAAGTGGGCGACACGTGCTGCTCTGTCACGGATTTGTCCACGATAAACCCCTCATCTTGGACAAATCCGTGACAGAGCAGCACGTGTCGCGCACTTCTCCAAGGGGTCGGTGCACGTCTCGTCCTGGGACGTGGCAGTGCTGCTCGCGCGTCTGGGGAGGCTCCCGGAGCCGTGTCTCCCCCCACGCCACTATTAATACATTTTGTTGAAAATCTATGAAAGTTTGAGTGTTTAAACTAGAGAGAAATGTGAGAAAATGTTAATTCCAGTCTGAGAAAAGCATATAATGTGTGTGGTGAGGCATTTACAGCCTTAAAACATGTAGAATAATTATAAAATATAAAGTTGTCCTACTTCGCGGATTTCACTTATTGCGGGCTATTTCTGGAACCTAACCCCCGCGATAAACGAGGGATTACTGTAATCAAACTTGCTCACACAGGTAGATTTTCTTTTTCTCTGGGCCTCAGAGAATGGTCTACTGTTGTTACTGTAACTTATCGTCATGTCTATGTGCACTTCTGTTTCTTTTATGTGTTTCTCTAAATGTTCTTCTGTTCTGACCTGCCTTAGGACAACGGATGTAAAGTAGCTGTTGAGCTAATTCCAGCATATTTACATTGATGCTTTTTGTTGTCATGTTGATTAATGTGCATTGCCCGAATTCAGATAAATAAATAAATCTTAGCCAAATTTGTTCTGTTGTAAGGACCAGCTTTTTCCACCTTAGGTCAAAAGTTAAGCACCTTTTGGCACGTCAACACTTTGTAACCCCCCGGTTGGATTACTGTTATGCACTTTATTTTGGGGTGAGTCAGTCCTCCATTTCCTGCCTGCAGCTAATCCAAAATGCAGCTGTACATCTTTTAACTGGCACTCGAAAATATGAGCACATAATCCCCATTTTATCTTCCCTTCACTGGTTGCATGCTGTTTGAAACCTCTCTGAGCTCCTCTATCCTTACACTCCTGTGTGGTCTTCCAGGTTGGCTGACCAGCTCCTCCTGAGTGTGCCAAACACACCAGCCAGAAGCTCAGAGGGGGCAGAAACTTTGAGGTGGCTGCACCAAAACTGTGGAATGAGCTGCCTTTGCACAGTTGCTAAGTTGGTAGAGCGTTTGTCCACTGATCCAAAGGTTGGCGGTTCAAATCCCGCTCTTGACTTAAAGGTCCCATGGCATGAAATTTTCACTTTCTGAGGTTTTTGAACGTTAATGTGAGCTCCCCTACCCTGTTTAGGCCCCCCCCCCATGGTTAAAAGTTGCGAAATGTCTAAACTGAGCATTTGCGATCCTTTTCTGCGTTAGAAAAAATCAGAGCTCAAACGAGCGATTTTGAACAAGGCACCTTATTGACGTCAGATCGAAAAAAGAAATACAAATGCAGTTCCACCCCCGTCTGTCTGTACTCAGCGTCTCTGTAAATCACGCCCAGACAGTTTGGACTGCGAATGCGCTAGGCAATGCGAAATACGTTTTTTTATTTGCCTGGAGGAACTTGCGAGTGTTTCTAGGCTCGGAAGTCCTTTATCTGAGCCTGTGGATATCTGAAACAGCAGTGGTTTAATTTTATTTTCTGTGGAAATGTGTTTATTTTTCAATGGAAGGCTTCTCATCTCTCCCCCCGTGCAAAAACACAGAAGTGGGTCACAGAGCAGAGCGGAGAGCTTGGCCACGCCCCCACCCCCTACTATAGGCCATCTCTGTCCTCCTCATTTGCATTAAAGCAACAACGCCCATAATGGAGTGTTCCAGAGTGACATTTATGACTCTTTCTCATCTTATCTCTCTTTCTCATGCACTGAGTGTTGATTTTGAAGAAGGATTCATTTACAGTATTAGGGAACCATTAAGGAGCCATATAAAAGCATCAAGAAGTACCATGTCATGGGATCTTTAAGGAACATCAGTGGTTGAGCGGTCAGATCCAACCCACAACCCACAAATGTACCACCAACTAACCCACAAGTTGGTGGTACGATTCCAGCTCCCACAGCTGAATGCTGCCATTGTGTCAAAACACTTAACCCACCTCGCCCCCAGTGTCTGCGTACCCTGGTGTGTGAATGGGTGAGTGGTCCCTTGTTGTAAAGCGCTTTGGGTGCCTTGAAGGTGGAAAAGCGCTACATAAAGATGTGACCATTTACCATTAGGCAGGCCTCTTCTGTACCTGTTTTTAAATCTCTTCTTAAAACACACTTACTCACTTTGGCCTTGGATTTTAATCAATTTTGTAGGTATTTTTGAGCTATAAAACCACTTTTAATTTAATAAATGTAAGAGAACTGGAACATTCCAGGCAGAGCAATGACATCTCCAGGGAGAAAAGCATTTGACTGAACCTCCACCAGAAAAGTTACATGGTGCATCTTTAAACCTTAAGGGCTCATTTATGTTCCACTTTCGTACATAAACAGATCTGGATATCTTTACCATTGTTGTGGCGTGGTGCTTGCTCGTGAGACAAACCTGGAGGTGCTCACAGCTGTTTTTAGACCACATATGTTGGTAAAGAGTCAAGAGAATGAGGCGAGAGAAGATTTTTTTTGTTTTGCAGCTGGTTCTAATCACTTAAAAAAAAAATTGCTTCCACCGTTTAGCTGTGTTTACGACTGCCTCCAGCGGTCAGCTCATGTACCACTCCCTTGCTTGGAATCCACATGTTCTCAGGAGACAGACCAAATAATGGACAGAAGAACATAGAGCAGGGGTCGGCAACCTTTACCACTCAAAGAGCCATTTGGAACCGTTTCAAACTGTAAAGAAAACACTGGGAGCCGCAAAACCCTTTTGAAATTTAAAATGAAATAACACTGCATATAATGGCTTTTTTTTTTACCTTTGTGACATAGAATTACATTTTGAATATGAACGAACTAAAATAAAAAAACATTTTAATTAAATACAGTGGTCCCTCGCTGTTTCGCTGATTTTTTTTATAGTGTATCAACACGTATTGTGTTCTGCACCCTGATTGGCTAAAGGACTGTAGACCTTTGTCTTTGTCAGTCATTCTCCTCCGTGTCTCCTGTACAGAATGTGTTCAGTTTGCCAAATTTATTTAAATGTTCGATCACGAGCAGTGTGACTCTGAAGACTGAGCGGTCTGGCATTTGAGCACATGCCAGAAGGGCCGAGGCTGTGCTCTATTACGGATTTGACCATGCGCACACTTCTCCGGGTGGTCAATGCGCATCGGGAAGTAGCGGCAATGTTTGCGCATAACGAACTGGTGAAACCTGGAGTCCAGGCGGCGGAACCAGTCCTGAGAGCGCATGGATGCGTTCTCACTACAGTTCTGTGTTTGGTGCAGAGCTGTAGAACCTCTCTCCCCCGTTCCACAGACTATGGGGCCGCTTGTAGGTGTAAATTGCCAGGGCCGATGATCCCAGTCCGTCACTGCTCTGAAGTGCTGTATGTTTGCAAGTTTTCTCCCCAACAAAACCCGCAACAGCGCAGCGGTGCCAGGCGCCTCGGTCAGAGGAGCTGTGAAATACACGCATATTTATACACGCAATATAAAACTGACTACTTCACGGATTTTGCCTATCGTGGGTTATTTCTACAACGTAACCCCCACGATAAACGAGGGACCGCTGTACTGAGCCGCATCAGAGGGATCAAAGAGCCACATGGGGCTCCGGAGCCGCGGGTTGCCGACCCCTGACATAGAGGATGGACATGGACGTACCCGTATGCGTCTAGAATATGGAGCTAAAATGAGCCTTAAAACTGTTCCTAAAATCTTTTAAAATGACCATTTACAGCCAACTGTCCATTACTATCTAACACAAACTCTGATTTGTATTCAAACTAATAGTTGTGCTTGAGAGCCAGAGATGGGCATGACTCAGTTCCTTTTATAACTTTAAAAGAAAAACCAATTATGCAAAATCGACTTTTTAGATCTTTTAACCATGCTTTCCCATCTCATTTGCCATCTTGAAGTTTTTGGAGTGATTTGTGAATGTGTGAGTCATCTTTAATTGCCTATTTTCAAGACGTCATATTGCTGCTCAATCCCTGTTTTTACCTTCACATGTACACTCCCACTGCTCTGTACTTAAGTACTCCCACTGCTCTGTACTTATAATCAATTTTTTTCCTCCCATATTGATCAATCTTTATTTTTGATTCGATCTTCTTCCATCTTATTGAAAACATAGACAGGTATAAAGGGCAAGGGTGTCAGGATCACTATGTTTTTTATTTTGTGTTGATAGGACCAGTAGTTCCAGAGAAATCGATGTTTTTAAAGGTCCCATGACATGGTACTTCTTGATGCTTTTATATGGCTCCTTAATGGTTCCCTAATACTGTAAATGAATCCTTCTTCAAAATCAACACTCAGTGCATGAGAAACAGAGATAAGATGAGAAAGAGTATTTTTTTCTCTCTCTGAACAGGCCATTATGGGCGTTGTTGCTTGAATGCAAATGAGGAGAAAAGAGCTGGCCTATAGTAGAGGGTGGGGGCATGGCCAAACTCTCCGCTCTGATCCATTGCTGATCCATTTCTGTGTTTTTGCACGGGGGGAGAGATTTGAAGCGTTCCATTGAAAAATAAACACATTTCCACAGAAAATAAAATTAAACCACTGCTGTTCAAAGGTCCAGAGGCTCAGATAAAGGACTTCCGAGCCTAGAAACACTCGGACGTGCCTCCAGCCAAATAAAAAAACGCATTTCGCATTGCCTAGCGCATTCGCAGTCCAAACTCTCTGGGCGTGATTTACAGAGACGCTGAATACAGACAGACGGGGGTGGAACTGCATTTGCATCGATCTGACGTCAATAAGGTGCCTTGTTCAAAATCGCCCGTTTGAGCTCCGATTTTTTGTAACGCAGAAAAGGATCGCAAATACTCAGTTTAGACATTTCGCAACTTTTAACCATGGGGGGGGGGGCTAAACAGGGTAGGGGAGCTCACATTAACGTTCAAAAACCTCAGAAAGTGAAAATTTCATGCCATGGGACCTTTAAAGTCTGAAATGAGCAAACTTACATGATAGATAAATGCATACCCGTGTTACCGTTAGCGACAAAAAGACGTGCGAGATATGAACCAACACGTGCAATGTACGTCTTCATTTTCACTCATAAACGGTGAGAAAATAGCCGTTTGTTTTCGTAACTTGGATTATCGTAAGAAGCACAAGAGGAGAGAAAGACAAAAGTTACAGTTAGTTGTGTAGTAGTTTCCCCAACTTCATTTTTACTTACTTGAATAATTTCTTAAACAATTTGTTTTACTTGAGTGATATGTACAGCTCTGGAAAAAAAAAAAAGAGACCACTGCATTTTTTTCTGAAATCAGCATCTCTACATGTATTACAGCCATTACATTCCAGCGTCTGTTGAATTCCAACACAAACACAAAGCTGAACTACTTCAGTCCTTGCATCAGGAGTGGAATAAAGTCACCCAAGAACAATGTGAAAGACTTGTGGAGAGCATGCCAAGACGCATGAAAGCTGTGATTAAAAATAAGGGTTATTACACCAAATATTGATTTCTGAACTCTTCTTAAGTGTAAACATTAGTATTATGTTGTTTTAAAATGAATTTGATCTTGTTTCTTTGCATTGTTTGAGGTCTGAAAACATGTATCTTTTTATTTTATTATTATTATTTTGACCATTTGTCATTTTCTACAAATAAATGCTCTAAACCAGGGGTGTCAAACTCATTTTGGCCCGGGGGCCGTATCCAACCTACTTTGATCTCAAAGGGGCTGGATCAGAAAACTAATGGCAAATATACCCTAAAAATAGCAATAAGTCCAAATATTTGTGCAGAGAAACGCAAATCTATTACAGAAGTCTTTTTTATTTGATTAATTCTAAAAATATAATATTACAAACAAAATGAAACTTGTTGAAAAATGCCATTTCAACACATTAGTCCATTTTTGTTGGAAAATCCTGCACACGGCGTCCACGTTTCTCATTTTTGACATTTTGCTGATGAGAGTGTCACGGTCAACAGTCAAACGATGGTCCTTTAACAGCGTTTGGAAAGAGGCGAGTCTTCATTTGTGCTGCTCTGGTGGGAGGGGCCACGCACAGAGGCGCTGGAGATGTTGCTATGCTAAACTGCACAAAAAAAAGGCGCAGAAAATTACCAATATTTTAATAGAAAATTAAAATATAATTAAAATGTTTTAATAGAAGATCAGCCGAGAGCCAGATTAAAGGTCTTGGAGGGCCGGATCTGGCCCCCGGGCCGTATGTTTGACACCCCTGCTCTAAACGATAATATTTTTATTTAGAATTTGGGGGAAATGTTGTCAGTAGTTTATAGACTCAAACAAAAATGTTCCTTTTGCCCAAACACATGAGAAAAACTGATAATTTTGCAGTGGTCTCTTATTTTTTCCAGAGCTGTATATTTTTTACTCTTACTGTAGTACACTTTTCTGCTACATCACTCCCATCTGTTGAAAGCACTGAACTGAACCTTCTCTCCTTTCTTTTCCATCTCTTTTCTCATTATGCCCTTGGGAAAATAAATAAACGTCTAATCCTTGCCACCATTACTATTTAAAACTATGGGTATTGCTGAATTTCATGCTGCGGGCTAGAAGGCTAATATTAGAAAACGCAATTCGCAGGAAGGCGTTATTGGCAATTCTCATACCGCAAGCTTCCATATTGAAATTGTAATTGTCTCTAATTACATGTTGAAGGAAAAGTGTGGGAATAAAGTGTTAGCTCCTATAGCGTCTTGTCCAAAAGCCTCTAAAATGGGCAGTTCCTTGGAGAATTGGACTCGGCGGTGAGCTTCAGAAAGAGAAGTCCCAGAGGAGGTGGTATTTTCAAAAGAGGAGTAAACAAAGAAAAGTAGAATGAAAGTGACAATAACACACAGAAGAGGTTTAGGACCCGTGAAAAGTTTGAGCACACACCGTATGATTTATGAACCAGTCCCAAACCTGGATAAAAAATCAAATTAAAGGCCCCATATTACACTATTTTCTGATCTATGTTGTAATTTTGTTTTCTCATCACAAACACACCTGGAGTTGTGTTTTGTTTCATGCACTACCTGTATTACCTGACATTTCCAAAGTGGAAAACTTGAATACGCTCCGCCGTAGCATTTTCGTCTACACTGCCCAAGATGCAAAACTCTGGTCAAATCTGCTGACGTCGCGTACGCATTGACATCACAATTTCTGGATATTTATATTAAAGTAAAGTAAATTAAAGATCCCATGACATGGTACTTCTTGATGCTTTTATATGGCTCCTTAATGGTTCCCTAATACTGTAAATGAATCCTTCTTCAAAATCAACACTCAGTGCATGAGAAACAGAGATAAGCTGAGAAAGAGTAATTTTTCTCACTCTGAACACTCTATAATGGGCGTTTTTGCTTGAATGCAAATGAGGAGAAAAGAGCTGGCCAATAGTAGAGGGTGGGGGCGTGGCCAAACGCTCCGCTCTCGCTCTGAGCGATCAGCTGATCCATTTCCTTGTTTTTGCATGGGGGAGAGATTTGAAGCGTTCCATTGAAAAATAAACACATTTCCACATAAAATAAAATTAAACCACTGCTGTTCAAAGGTCCAGAGGCTCAGATAAAGGACTTCCGAGCCTAGAAACATCTGACGATCTGACGTCAATAAGGTGCCTTGTTCAAAATCGCCTGTTTGAGCTCCGATTTTTTGTAACGCAGAAAAGGATCGCAAATGCTCAGTTTAGACATTTCGCAACTTTTAACCATGGGGGGGGGGGGGGGGGGCTAAACAGGGTAGGGGAGCTCACATTAACGTTCAAAAACCTCAGAAAGTGAAAATTTCATGCAATGGGACCTTTAAAGTCTGAAATGAGCAAACTTACCTGATAGATAAATGCATACCCGTGTTACCGTTAGCGACAAAAAGACGTGCGAGATATGAACCAACACGTGCAATGTACGTCTTCATTTTCACTTATAAACGGTGAGAAAATAGCCCGTTTGAGCTCCGATTTTTTGTAACGCAGAAAAGGATCGCAAATGCTCAGTTTAGACATTTCGCAACTTTTAACCATGGGGGGGGGGGCTAAGCAGGGTAGGGGAGCTCACATTAACGTTCAAAAACCTCAGAAAGTGAAAATTTCATGCCATGGGACCTTTAAGTAAATTAAAATAGATTAATTTAAAAGTTAAATTAATTAAATTAAGTACATAAATTAAGGAAGATTCTAGGCATGCACGCGGACATAGTGATAATGTATCACAGCGCCACCTAGCCGTCTGGCATGCATACCCAATCGAATTCCACACACTTTTGCCTCACCGTATGCACGCAGATTTCCTCCTGAAAACACTTGTCTAAACGCAAAATAAAAAGTGAAGATGCGACGCCACTTTTGCGTCTTCTGTTCAGACCGTCATCATATAAACATAGTCTTAGTAAAGCACAGCAATGCAATTTCAGTGACTCTTGTGCTAATCGAGCCATGTGTGGGCAGTGAACATGATTTGCACATTGACGGTTAACGGGCTTTAAAACTACATAAGAGACTTCTGGGTTTCTCTTCGGCACCATCTGGGTAAAATAGAAATGTTATGAGTTATATCTTAGAGCTCAGACAAAACAACCTCATAAACAGGATTAATGAAACAAGCGTGAATGAAGCAAAAATACAACGCCTTTTTGTAATTTGTAACTTCTGGGGTTCATTTTAAAGTTTAAAGTTGTATGTGCATTGTCCTTTTATGGAAATGTGTCCTCTGTTTTAGACCCACCCCCAAACAATATCACCGGGCAACCTGTCAGATGCAATGCCCTTCTCTGGGTGCCTCGCTGAAGGATTAGTCTGCTGTTTTACTGCTACAGTTTTAAGTTGATCCACACACAGGAAGAACAAGCAAATTCCTCAAACAAAATCCCCCGCAAATGGGTATCAAATGCAGCTGTGGGTAAAGTTAATCTTTGGTGTTTCATGCTGGTCACAAGCCAACCAAACCACAATAAAACCTTTAGAATCTCTTTATAAGCACTTAAGATTCTAGATCAGAAACCACAGAAATACCACCACTGTCAGATATTAAAGGAAAAGTAACGTTTTTTACAATTTGAGCCTTATTTCGGTAATAAAACAAGTTGTTTTACTCACCCATATCACTTTGGTGTCATATGGAGCATTTCCGGAGATGTTTTAGATTAGCGTTAGGCTAACGCCGTTAGCCTAGCACGACTTATAGCCATAGCTCGGGGCATTCCCCGAGCATGTAATATGCCCCGTGCGGGCTCCAAATAACACAAACTTTAGCACTTTTCAAATCATAGAAGCTCAATGTCTTTAGTCTACGATTTCGTTTGAATCAAAAATGGCCTGTAATCCAAGATTTATCCATAGTTTACAGCTATGCGTTCCATGTTTGGGTCCCGGGAGCTGAGAGCACACTCTGCGCATGCGCACTGGCGTCCTCATCTACTCGAAACTATGGCTAAATCTCGGATTACAGGCCACTTTTGACCAAACTAAATCGTAGACTAAAGACATCGAGCTTCTATGATTTGAAAAGTGCTAAAGTTTGTGTTATTTGGAGCCCGCACGGGGCATATTACATGCTCGGGGAATGCCCCGAGCTATGGCTATAAGTCGCGCTAGGCTAATGGTGTTAGCCTAACGCTAATCTAAAACATCTCCGGAAATGCTCCAAATGACACCAAAGTGCTATGGGTGAGTAAAACAACTTGTTTTATTACCGAAATAAGGCTCAAATTGTAAAAAACGTTACTTTTCCTTTAACTAAACATAAAATGCTCAACTTTGATAATACAATTAAGCTGGCCAGTCTAAGGTTATTATTCAAGATTATTATTATTATTATTATTATTATTTTATTTATTTAACCTTTATTTAACCAGGAAGGTCCCACTGAGATTAATAATCTCTTTTTCAAGGGAGTCCTGGCCAAGACAGCTGCACACATAAATACAATTACAAACACAAATGTGTGAACACTAAAACTTTTATTGTATTTCTGTAATGTTATTGTACATTTGGGTAAGTCTTAATGTGTAAGTTAAGTTTTTTAAGTGTATTTTCTTTTAGGATGCCTTTTTGACATCTGGCAAAGGGACTACCGAAGCAAATTAGCTCTTATCAGCTAACTTGGGCACATTTACATTGTTTTGATGTTGATTGTCCCTTTTTTAGATAAATAAATAAATAAATAAACCATTTCAAAAACAATTTTCAAGCAATTACAAGCAATAAAATGTTTCAGAATTAAAAACATTTCCATAGATTTCAATTCCAAGCCTTTGAGCAAGATTTTAAGCTGTCCTATAGAGACCAGTTCCTTTAGTTTCCAGTCTTTTTGTAGATTGATAGATTATCAATAATGTGGCACCACCACCATTGAAAAAGTTTATAACCATTTAAGATCTGATCAGATGGTCAGAACAACCAGGCCAACGCTCAATGACCAATGTGTAATGCCAACACGGAAAACATCATTAGGACAATCTGCATTTTCATTTAAAACTATGGCTCGTGGGCCAAATGCGGCCCTCACACAAATTTTTCTTGGCCCCCAGGCTTCCAGGTGAATTGGTCCAAATTACCGTGAGCAGAACTTTTCACTTCAAATTTTTTGAAAATCTACCTTGATAAGACAAAATTGAATATTTATTGTGTGGTTTTGTTGCCTGGAAGAATCCATGACTCATCGCTGTAACAGCGGTGAGTCTGGTAACGCTTGGTCCAAAATGCGCTGCGGTTGCGCGTAGACAAACAGCTAAGTGAACCAATCAGAGATTGCGCCATCTTGATTCAAAACTGAGGAGGAACTTCCGCTGCCTAAGAGTGACTTTGCGGACAAAGGCGGGTGCACTGACGTCACCATCTTTGAACGAATCAGAATCGCGGAGTCCGTTTTTAACCGGAGGAGCGAGGGTGGAGCGAGAGTGTCCAAATGGTATCGCGCTGTATAGGAAATACAGAGAGATATCATTTGGCTGGCCAGGTAAGTGGTTTTGAGGATTTTAGCATGAATTAAACACTGGTAGCTCATTCTAACGTGTTAAACATGCAAATATTTCAATTATTGACTGTCCTGAGCACCAGTCTATGGCCCTCAATCGGCCCTCTGCTTCACCTGTGTTTAGATATGTGGCCCTTGATGAAAAAAGTTTGGACACCCCTGATTTAAAACAATCTCAGAAAGGAACAAACTTCCAAATGAGCTAAAATTATGCAAATACTTAAAAAAAAAAAAAAAAAAAAAACCTGGAAATTAAACAACAATTTCTAAGAGTGCAGACGTGTCAGTGTTAAAGACTAGACATGAGAAGGGGGCACAGGTATCGGGAAAAGAGTTTTAATTATTTTTTACTAATTGATGAAATGTATCACCGCCACTGTAAATATTATGAATTGCACTGTTTTTATGCGTTATGTTCATTCTTTGTAATTTGTCTCAGGGACTGCAGATGGAAATGATCTCCTAAGGTCTGGTTTTTTTGTGATTAATGCTCCTGTACATTGTCCCTGTCAAATAAATCAAATAAACTGAACTAAACTAAAGACTGGGCAATGTACAAATTATGAGAGAGAGGTCACAATTTTGAACTTGAAAATAATAAACACAACTCCAGGTATGTTTTTGAGGAGGCAAACCACATTTATATTTTAGTCCATATTGTATTGACCTTTGATTAGTTCATTTTCCCCCAAAGAATCAAAATATTGCATGTATTTTTGTTTTTCCCTGGCATAATTTTCGAATTTCTCTGTCTCTTTTTTTTACAATTCCACCCTCCTCTCCCACACGCTGGCCACAGAACAAGCTGCTTCTTTCAGCGTCATTAGTTGCCCAGTCATTCATTGTTCATACATGGTTTCCCGACGTACTGTGTTTGCCAATAAAGTCGTGTCACATCGTCTATAGCTCGCTAACTGCCTGGAAGCGCTTACATTCCATCTGCATAATTTGTTTACAGTGTCGTAATGTGTTCAGTTTTATGGGCAAAAAAAAAGAAAAGAAAAAAAAACCCTAACGAATCTCGATAATGAATGCATTGTTCCCCTCGTATGGAACAAGGGCCATATGTGGACGCGTTGATGAAATTATGCCAGAATTATTACGGCGACAGATTGCAATAAGATTTAATGGAAACAATGCAGATGGAGAGATGGTTAGCGGCTAATGCTAAAGTGGTAAAGGGTGAAGTGGGATAAGATCTAAATTAGGGCTAACTAAATGAGTCTAAATGAAGTGACGGCATAATGATTATTAAAGGTGTTGTAACATCTCTGTAGGGTCTGCCTCAGGCTTGCCTCCATGGAGACGTTATTGTTTTTGTTTAGAATTGGGATTAAATCTGTTTGGATACGAGCAATTGATACCACCAGGCCACCATCATTTTACAAATTAACTCTTAAGATCCTTGACAAAAAGCCCAGACACAGACAACACTGTGAAATTTTAAAGAAACATAACCTATTACCAATTTTTTTCAATTTTCTTCTTCTTTTCTCTGTATTTTTTCATATCGCGGGGGCAATGGTCCGGGTCCGCTGCCCAGATCACAGTGCCCCACCCTTCCCTGCGGGTGGTGGGTCCACAGGAGGACGGCCCCACGTCAAGGCAACCTTGATGTATTTTTGTGTCATGCGAGCTCTTCCGGTGTGCCCGGACACTGGGGGCGAGGTGGGGTTAAGTGTCTTGCCCAAGGACACAACTGCAGCGCTCATCTGTGGGAGCTTGGGAGCTGGGATCGCACCGCCAACCTCTGGATCAGCGGACAAATGCTCTACCAACTGAGCTACTGCTGCCCCCTTATTACCAATTAAAACAAAAAAAAAGTATTACCAATTTTAATAATCTTAAATTACTTTTAAGTCGCTTAAATCTGATATACCACGGAATTTACAATTTGCCAAGACCATAAACTGTGCACACAGAGCTACTCCAAGAGGTGTTATTAGTGGTAATTGTGTTGTCCAGATGTACAGGACGACTCTTGGTCAGTTTCCCTGCCAAAGGGGCCAGACTGTGGAAGTGCTTACGAGCAGATATAAAATTGGAAAGCAATAGCAAGAAATTTTGAAGTATATTAAAGTTATTGTAGGTTTCCAACCAAAAATGCTCTCACTGAAAATGTCATAATGCTGTATTTATTTTAACTGCAGTTAACTAATATGTCTGTTTTTATACACTGCCTGACAAAAGTATTAGGACGATTGTGTATTTCTGAACTCTGGACGAAACTTCTGGTTCCAACAAGATAATGACCCAAAGCACTCGTCCAAACTGTGTAAGGGTCGTTTGGAGACGTGTGAACAGCGTCATCAACTGCAGGTTATGACATGGCCGCCCCAGTCTCCTGACCTGTCACCCATCCAAAAAGTGTGGGATTATTTGGATATTAAAGTGCGCTCCAGGAATCCGACTAACGTTAAACACCTGTGGAAATGTCTTCAGGATGAGTGGAAAACTATAGAGGATGGATATCTTGAAAAATCGTTGGACAGAATGCCTCGAATTTGTAAAGCTGTGATTAAGGCCAAAGGTGGTTATTTTGATGAAAAAGCTATTTAACTTGATATTGTTACATTTTTGCAATAATATGCCTTTACACATGATGAAATTTGCTTTAATATATCAATAAATTGATTTGTTGTCATTACCAATACGTCTTGTTATCATTATGAAAGTTCAGAAATACACAATCGTCCTAATACTTTTGTCAGGCAGTGTACATGTACAGCTCTGGAAAAAAAAAAAAGAGAACTGCATCTCTACATGTATTACGGCCATTCCATTCCAGCGTCTGTTGAATTCCAACACAAACACAAAGCTGAGCTACTTCAGTTCTTGCAACAGGAGTGGAATAAAGTCACCCAAGAACAATGTGAAAGACTTGTGGAGAGCATGCCAAGACACATGAAAGCTGTGATTAAAAATAAGGGTTATTGCACCAAATATTGATTTCTGAACTCTTCTTAAGTAGAAACATCATCCTGTCCTCGTCATCCAATGAAAACATGGATGGATATCGTATTACAGGTCACTTTTGACTCCTGCGAAAGTGCAGACTAACATTGAGCTTTTGTGATTTGAAAAGTGCTAAAGTTTGTGTTATTTGGTAACTGCAATCGCCTGCCCCGAGCACTCACGTTAACGGATATCGCTAAACTACAACATCTCCGGAAATGCTCCAATTGACACCAAAGTACTATGGGTGAGTACATGTCGTTGTTTTACTAACGAAATAAGGCTCAGATTGTAAAAACGTTACTATTCCTTTAATTTCTTATTTATTTATTTTTATTTGTATTTTTTTAATCATAGTGCAGCCGCAAACTAGAGTCTATCTCAAAACTGTTAAAAGATCGACTGGTTAACTCTATGTCCACTATAAAGGACACACATGAATGGGCAGGGTCTCAGGAGGATATTTAGATTTTTGAATTGCTATGACCACAGTTACCTTCGTCTGAAACGTCGCCCCAAGGTCACTGAAGAATGGGTCATATGCAGAGGACAAATCTCCCAATACAAAAACAATAAAGTACCCATAACACATTTTTAGCTCCTCTACCATACTGACACTGACAGGCAAAGCTGGTTATATTTAGCCATTGAGTGCGCGTGCTAGCTAGTTTTATGTGACAGACAGAGGAGAGACAGTCAGCGGTGTGTGTGTGTGTGTGTGAATTGGCTTTGAGGCATAGCCAGCTGCTGTTTTGGGACCCGCTCTCCAGAGAATAAAAGGCTTGGCGCGCTAAGACCTCATCAGGCGCCATCAGCAAAGAGCACAGCGCTCCGCAAAGCAAATTACACTCGATCAGCAACACTTAGAGAAGAAATGTGGACTTGTGATCTGAGGGCAGAGATGAGTGATAGGGAGGCGCCATGGGACACTGCAGCCAAAAAGGCACTGGAAGAAAGCAGCAAAAATGAGGCCAGCTGGAGGGAAAACGATTTACAAACATTTATTAGTCATTAAAGGTGCACTGTGTAACTTTTCGGTTAGTTGTCCATCACTTTCTTGTTTCCATGGAGATGTCATTGCACTGCCTGGGATGTTCCACAGTGTGATATTAAACAGCTCTACTTTACATTTATTCAATTTTTGTTTTATAGCTCAAAAATGCCTAGCAAAACATACATTCTGACTGTGAGCGGGGTCGCCTCTCCACAGATCTGACGTGCAACTTGGTCTGGTCTCCGTGAAGACAGAAGTGTTTAATGCCATACAATAAAACATTCGAGACAAAGCAATAACATCTCCATAAAGAAAAGCATTTGAGGGCTCAAATGAAAAAGTTACACAAAGTGATCCAGTCAGATCAAGGCAATACTTTTACCTCTCATCTGTTTTCCCAGGTCCTGAAAGAGCTCCGTGTGTGACACAATCAAGCAACAGCTTACCACGCTGAAAGTCAGGGAGCTTTAGAGCGATTCCACCAAACGCTTAAGTCACTCCTGTGCATGTATTGCACAGAGTTGGGTAAGGACTGGGAGGAGGGATTGCCTTGGTTGATGCTGGTTGCTAGCAGTGTTGTGCAGTAATGCGTTACTAATAACGCGTTACTGTAACGTCGTTACTGTTGACAGTAACTAATACTGTAACGCGTTACTTTTAAAATAAAGGAACTCAATTACCGTTACTAAACGGCGCATTACCGCGTTACTGAACCTACTCATTTAGAGTACATAACCTACTCATGTGCGCGACTCGCATAGGCACAGGGGAATTTTTTTTCTCCCTTTGGTAAGGGCGGGATAAGTAATGATGATTGGCTAAAGCAGAGTAAGATTTCATGTTGAGCCAGTCAGAGACACCCAATGGGCGGTGGGCGGGTTCTATACACAATCCCAGCACACAGTAGTAGCGCACACACACAATACACACACCCCGTGTCAGATGGCGAGTCCCGAGTCGAAGACAGAAGTATAGGCAGTATTTTAACCTCGTCGAGGGAAAAAGGTAAAAACGTACATGTTACGTGCACATTGTGTCAAAGACCAAAGACTTTGTCCACGTCCAATATAAGCAACTCGAATTTAATGAAGCATCTCTGGACGGCGCACGCTTCTGTTAAACTAGTGGCCACCAGCAGGCCCCATGATGATAATCGCATGCTAGGTGCTGTTAACAATGAAGGAGAGAGGAGTAGGAGGAGAGGAGGAAGAGGAAAGGAGGAGGAAGAGGAAAGGAGGAGGAAGAGGAAAGGAGGAGGAAGAGGAGAGGAGGAGGAGAGGAAGGGGCAGAAGAAGCAGGCCCCATGATGATAATCGCATGCTAGGTGCCGTTAGCAATGAAGGCCACGGTGACGGAGCCACGCCAGCCAAGCAGCAAAAGCTGTATAATGCACTGTAAAAAAAATCCAAATTATTTGACATTTTTTAACCAAAAAAAGTAAAGCATTAGTTACTTTCCTAGGTAACTAGTTACTTTTATAGTGTAGTAACTCAGTTACTAAATCAGTTACTTTTTTTGGGTTAGTAACTAGTAACTGTAACTAATTACTTTTTCAAAGTAACGTGCCCAACACTGGATGCTAGAGAGGACTCTGTGCAGGCCAGTCAAGTTTATCCACACCAAACCCTCTCATCCATGTCTTTATGGACCTTGATTTGTGCACTAGTGCAATCACATTGAAGAGGAAGGGCTCATCTCCAAACTGTTCGCACAAAGTTGGCAGCAAAATGTCCAAAATGTCTTGGTGTGCTTAAGCATTCAGAGTTCCTTTCACTACTTGTGGAGGGGCCACAAGCCCAGCTCCTGAAGAACAACCCCACACCATAATCCCCCCTCCACCAAACTTTACACTTGGCACAATGCTTCAGACAAAAACTGTTCTCCTGGCAACAGCCAAACTCAGACTCGTCCATCAGATTGCCAGATGGAGAAGCACAATTTGTTTGTTAACTGATCTGCTCCATGCTCCATATGTTTGGTCTCCTGTCTGTCAGCAGCTGAAAAGGCTCCTGTTCTGGCCGCTCCACGTCCTGCTCAGCCTTTTCCAACTCCACGTGGACACAAGCCGTGAGGGTGCTGAGGCTGTGCTCACTCAACAGGATAATCTTGGTAGCTGCAGATCAGTGAGCTACATTTTCAAAAAGTTTAACAAACACAGAGTCAATTATTCAGTAATTGAAGAAGAGACCCTTGCACTTATTTTGGCCTTGGCACATTTTGACGTGTATATCCCAAAACATGCACCATAGGTAAAATCCTCCAGCTTAGGTCCTGACCAAACCGAAGCAAGAAGATCATGGAGATGGTCCCCGGGTGCAGTAATGTGCTGCCCACTGCTCCTAAAAACAGGATGGGTTAAATGCAGAGAAAGATTTCTCCTGTGTGAGATCAATAAAGTCACTTCTATCAGCGGTAGCGCCCCTGCACTGGTCCTCACCAACCATAATGAGCTGACATTTCTAACATCATTAAAATGCCCTAAACAGAGACAAGTCCGCTGGACCCTATTTTTTACAGTCATACTGTCTGGAGAGCCGACATATAAAAGGAAAGGAGAATGTAGCAGACGCATTGTCTCGCGCTCCCATTTTTTTTTAGCCATGTTGGGCAGCTTTGTTATGGCTCATTCTCACTGTCCTCTACACGCCACCTCTGCTGGACCGGGAGGTGGCGTCTTGGGGGAAGACCGGGTGCTGCGGTAACCACCGTGCTATGCTCACCGGGACGGCACGGTGGAGGAGCCCTTGTCCCTGTGGCACATGCGCCTGCCAGGTACCTTGGAAAAATAATTCAGTGGATTCCCCAAGGTCCCGATGGGTTCCTGAAGGGGGAGGTGTCACAGCCCAGGCGTGTGTGTCCTCGCCGCCACGTCCTGCCCTACCTCTCTGCTCCTCCCACAAGACCAATGTCACTGGAGTATAAAAGACCTGAGGGGCACACATCTCCTAAACAGTTTATTGTAAAATAAATGCCCGGACACAAGTTAAAACCTTTACTGCTGTTGTGTTCCCCCTTCTTTGTTGACGTCCTTTGAGCTGGGGCTGGAACAATATGGACGCATATATATCCACACACATCTACATTTTATACACGTGTACATTTATGTTCATATACACATACACATGCATGCACCCACCCATATATGTACATGTATGTTTATTATATCTCTTTTATATTTATATTATCAATATTGTACTCTACCTTTTTTTTTCTAACTACTGTAACTTTTCTGGAGGAGGGTTCAAATGCTTTTCTCCATGGGCTTTGTCTGGAATGTTTCACAGTATGGCATTAAACCTTTCTATCTTCATAGAGACCAAACCAGACCAAGTTACAGGTCAGATCTGTGGAGAGGTGACCCCGCTCACAGTATGTTTTTCTGGGTATCTTTGACTACGTTCACACTGCAGGGCTTAATGCTCACTTACGATTTTTTTGTGAAATCCGATTTTTTTGCGAGGCTGTTCACATTTCCAATTAAATGTGACTTGTATGTGATCTCCAGTGTGAACGTTAAACGCCCCAAAACTGTCCCGCATGCGCATTGGAGGACACGACGACGTCACACGCAGCGAACGTGCTCAATGTTTACGGAAGTAGCCTAAAGTTGCTGCGTACTGGAGCCATGAACATGTTGTTTTAAAGATGAGACGGAGAAAGAGAAGGACAAGATTTTTGGCCACGGCGTTTTGTGGAGCAGTGGCAGCAACGTCCGTCGAAATGAACGTGTTGGTGCGGAGTCGCAGCCAAGTGTGCTTCTCTGCTTCACTGATACGGAGTTTATATACTATTTTCGCATGACATTTTGTGTACATTTCAGGGATGAAAGAGTTCCGTTTTTTAGCGGATCTCCGCTTTTTTTTCCAGCTGCGGGGTAATTTTTTTTTTTTTTTTTAACATCTGCAAATTCGTTGAGAAAGATTTTGGGTGTACAGTGAACCCTCGCTGTATCGCGGTTCACTCTTCGCGGCCTCGCTGTTTCGCGGATTTTTTTTTCCAATTTTTTTTTTTTTTTTTTTTAATTTTTTTTATAGTGGAACTTTTTTTTACAGTGTAACATTCTGTCCTGCGCCCTAATTAGCTAAGAGACTAGACCAGGACTAAACCAGGTCTAAAGCAGGTCTAAACCAGGTCTAAACCAGGACTAAACCAGGACTAAACCAGGTCTAGACCAGGGATGGTAGGGACAGAGTCTCTGATGTCCTTCACGAGAGCGCCTGGGTGACAGGAGGTGTGGCCTTTGTTTACTTGCACGAGCCATGGAAGAGACTGAGTGCGAGCCGGACAAATGGAAGAGCCAAGAATCAACATGGACGGGCCTGGCGCCTGGCCGCGCGGCCGGGGGAGCCGCAGCGGGGAGAGGACACTCGCGCGCACAGAGGAGACAGTGAGTCTTTTCCCCTCACGAACCCGACCCCGTCCTAGAGAGCTGTGGAGTATTGGCGACGCATTGATAGCGGTCTGATTTTGGAGCCGGGGTGAAATGCAACCAACTCTTGTGAGCGCAGGTTGGTCTTACCTGGTCTTGTGGTGCTCAGGGGCGTCTGTTAGCGGTTTGGCACTGTTAGCAGTGGCTTGAGTCTTGCCCAAAATGATATCCAGGTCGCTTTCCACTCGACTTTCGCACATGGCATGGATATGTGGTACCAAAACAAACACACGTGTCCGCGCGCACGTGTCCGCGCGCACGTGTCCGCGTGTCACGTGCCCCCCCCCCCCCCCCACTATTAATATATTTTAATGAAAATCTACAAAAGTTTGAGTGTTTAAACAAGAGAAAAATGTTAATACCAGTCTCAGAAAGGTGTATAATGTGTCTGGTGAAGCGTTTTCAGCCTTAAAACATGTAGAATAATTGTAAAATATAAAATTGTCCTACTTCGCGGATTTCACTTATTGCGGGCTATTTCTGGAACCTAACCCCCGCGATAAACGAGGGTTCACTGTATATATATATGTATAGTTGTGTTTAGGGTCGCCAACTGTCCCTTGAAAAACAGAATCGTCCCGTATTCAGAACAAAAGTACGTGTATCTCGTATTAAACTTCGTATTAAGCCCGTGTCTGGAGCCGCGGACCGAGTGAGCGAGCGCAGCTCTTTCGTAACAGCCTGTACCATTGCGTGTACACAGGTTAAACTTTATAAAACATCCTATACCTCATCCTACCTGCCCGTGCCTCACTTAACGCGTCGCTCCTCACTTTTTCACCTGCGCCTTTTAGCGCACATAAGCTCCTCCTCCTCAACAAATCCAATATATATACTACTAGTAGGCCCACCTGTTAATAAAATGTGTTTTTTTTTGGTACTTTTCTGTACAGTTTTACTTTATTGCTAACATATATGGTATAGAAATCAAAATTTCAGGATTTTAAAATTTTCCAGCGGGATGGGGGGGGGGGGGACTTTCCGCTTTTTTCATGAATGGCCACTTTCATCCCTGACATTTACTTGTACCACTCTCGCTCGAGGAAACACGCCCGGGTCAGATTAATGTGACCTGGCCGTTCAGACTGAATTTGCATGTCAAAAGATCGGATATGTATCGGATTTAGGGCCACATATCCAAGTGGCCTGGATCACATTTTGAAAAATCGGATCTGTGTCATTCAGACTGTTATTAGAAGATCAGATACACGTCGCATAGAGGCGAAAAAATCAGACTTGGGTCATTTCAGGCTGCAGTGTGAACGTAGCCTTTGAGCTATAAACATATAAACCGTATGTAGTTGAATAAATGTAAGGTAGACCTGTTTAATGTCATACTGTGGAACATTCCAGGAAGAGCAGTGACATATCCATAAAAACAAGAAGGTGACGGACACCCAACCAAAAGTTTCACAGTGCACTTTTAACATTTTTAATACTTAAAGAAGAAACGTGGGCTTGTGTTGTGAGGGTGCAGACGGGAGCGATGTGTGGGGCCCATGGGGAAAATGAGAAAGCAGGAAAATCAGGGCAGATGGAAGGACGGCACGTATGGACAAAACGGAGGGGCCGATGGGAAATTTTTGGAGCAAAGTGTAACAAGGTGTTTGGATACGCATCTGAACTCTGACAGTCAGATTCGGGGATGATTTGTTCCGAGGCGTAAAGTTTCGAAACAACATAGTTAAACATTGTAGCGGGGCGGATGTTTGCTTTGCTTGAATGTGTGATTGTAACAGAACGCATAAAAAGGAATATAGACGCTGGATAAAATGAATTCTTTTATTGTTGAATATTTATGGAATGAGAGGGAGATCAGTCTGCTCCTCAAGCCCTCTAACGCGTTACGAGGCAGAATCAATCAGATTTGTTTATTTCAGTGAAACAAAGAAACTCATTGGTCTCACATCGTTTTGAAAAAGAAAAAGACATTTCTCTCAGTTTAGTGCTTTGCTCACTGATTCTGCAGAAATCTACATTTTCTTCCTTCTTCTTTACTTGTTAGCAGCTATAATTAAGAATTGAAAATGTCACCAGACTTGCAGTTTACTCTTAGTGTAGTAATATTTCCAAAAGCCAAATCTGTTTTAATTCTACCAAAATATAATTCCATTCCCTCTTCATGAAACCGACTATACTTGTTATTGCTAACACCTCTCGAAGATGGTAACAAACACTTTTTGGCCATTTTTTCAAAACAGAGATATCTGTTTTTGCTATGTGTGTCCCTGTTAATCCACCTGTCAATCATGTCCATCTGAAAACAGGGAGATTCACAGGTCCAGACTCACATCTTCGTTAAGTATTGAAGACGTGTGTATTCTGGATCCCAGCAAACTTCCTCTGCATAGTCTAGTAACCATCACGGTAACGTATAAGACTTAAAGGTATGCAACCGTTCTGGTAGAGGGGTCCGGAGCCAAATTACATATACAGTAATACCTTGTTTATCGCGGGGGTTAGGTTCCAGAAATAACCCGCAATAAGAGAAATCCGCGAAGTAGGACAACTTTATATTTTACAATTATTCTACATGTTTTAAGGCTGTAAATGCCTCACCACACACATTATACGCTTTTCTCAGACTGAAATTAACCTTTTCTCACATTTCTCTCTCGTTTAAACACTCAAACTTTCATAGATTTTTAACAAAATGTATTGATAGTGAAGTGTGGGGGGAGGCACGGCTCTGGAAGCCCTGCCAGACACGTGAGGGGAGCGGAGACATGAGTCACTGGATCCGCAGGAAGCGCCGCGCTCATCCAATGGCACTGCCACGTCCCGGGACACGCACCAACCCCTTGGAGAAGTGCGCGACACGTGCACCCCTCATCGTGGTCAAATCCGTGACAGAGCAGCACGACCAGCGCGAGGCCGCGCGTACACCGGGGCTGCAAGCACGAGATCGAACCGCGGCGCCCGGACCGCGTCCTCTCAGCCTGAGCCACAAACCAGCCACACGAAACCAGCAAAGAGTGGCACGTGGTGGTTTAATCCTGGTTTAGACCTGGTCTAGTCCCGGTTTAGTCCAGGTCTAGACCTGGTCCAGTCCTGGTTTAGTCCAGGTCCAGTCCAGGTTTAGACCTGGTTTAGACCTGGTCTAGACCACGTTTAGTCCTGGTCTAGTCCTGGTCTTGTCCTGGTCTAGTCCCGGTCTAGTCCCGGCCCGCCCCCCGCGTCCCCCATCTATCAATCGGGAAAGGTCTAAAGTCTTTTAGCCAATCAGGACGCAGAACACAATGTTACACTATTAAAAAATGTTACACTATAAAAAAATTGAAAAAAAATAAAAATTTGAAAAAAAAATCTGCAAAACAGCGAGGCCGCGAACAGTGAACCGCGATAGAGCGAGGGACCACTGTATAGAAATCCAAACGCAGAGCCAAAGAGCCAATCAGGACCAAGGTTATTCAAACTACTCACCTCTTCCCTTAGCAACGAGGCACAATCACTGTCAACCAAGCCTATTGTTAATGCTAGCAGGAGCCGACCTTGGGGAAAGAAGATCCCCGATTGGTCCATTATTAATGTTCATATATTGATTTGTTTTAATTTACCTTTTTTCAGTAAAAGTTTTAAAGGTCCTATATTTTGAGCTGTGTTATAATGCTGTTACCTCATCAAAAACATACTTGGAGTGGCTTTTTCTTTTTCTTTTTTCATTCGCACGTTTGAGCAACCCATTATTAATACTGGCAATCCCAGAACTGAATCTAGTGAATATGCATTGAGTTTATTAAACCCCATGACATCACAAGTTGGAAATCAGCCTAAATATGCAAGATTTGGTGTTAAACATGTGTTAATGGAACAACGCACAACTCCAGGTGTGTTTGTGATGAGGAAACAACATGATTACATAACAAAAAATAGCTATATGAGCTATTTAAGGTCAGAAGGATGAGTGTGATGGCAACACTTACAGAGAAGGGTGACCATTTTTCAACAGAAAGTGAACCGAAGCCAGTGTCACTTTCTTTTTGGAATGAAGCTGCAAGTAGGCTAGCTATGTCCATCTGTATACACAGCCCATAGTCTGCTACTTGTTTGCATGCATGGCGATGGTATTGTTTTGACTGGAACATCTATTTTTATGGAGAAAAAGCAGGTAATGCCCTTAGGCCAATCAAATATCAGATCCAATCAGTGAGAGTTTCTATGCTGCACAATTCAAAAACAAGATAAAGATAATACCTGCGTCCCAATTTCGCCCATACTTTTTTTTTTAACTACTACTGGGAAAGAGAGGCACTTCCCCCTTAGGGTAATCTTTTTCTGTGTTGGATTTTAAGCCTGATGCCGCTGATGGCTGTGCTCTGTCACCCCCCCTTGTGTCGTGCCCATTATGTGAATCCATTTTCTGAAGTCAACTGACCTTTTACACTCTACTTAAGTGCATCATGTGCAGTAAGTAACCGTGGGTCTATTTTTGCCCTCTATGAATGATGCCAGGCAATGTAATGGCAAAAGTTAGCAATGTGAACCAGTGTTTCTCCTGTTGCTAATAGCAACAGGAGCAACAAACTTTTTGTTTTTGTGTTCAGCTGGGTGGTACCGTTGATGGTGCTTAAATAGTTGGTTATATTAAAATGCACTGGCAGGTTTTACAATCCCAGCTCGCTCGCTCACAGATTTTCACATCATTTTATCAGTGTCACTGTGTGGTGTTGTTGGATTGCATGGCTCAGTGTGAAGAATGGCTGTACGCTCAACAGACTCAATATTTTCACGTTATTGATGGATGAGATATTCTGCATGATATTTTGGAGAGAGTTAGCACTTTTGAGCTGTCTGTGTCGTCAAGATCTGAAGTTTTCTATTCATATCTATTTCTAAGAAACGTCAAATGCTGGTTATCTCACATAACAGATAAACTACAAACAATGCCAAAGATATTTTCCTCAAAGAAAACTATTGGGGGAACAGTCATGACAATTGTCACATCATAGAGCTCTTCTTAAAGATGGGTCACTTTGTGCCAGAAAACATTGACATGGTCGTTTGACATGGCAGTTTCTCTCAGTTCTTGTGGAGGTCTTCCATCATTTAAGTGCATTGAGCAAATGAGCTTGTGTGTGCTTTTGAACTGGATCATAGGTATACTTTACTGATCCCACGTGAAACAGGGAGAACATGCAAACTCTGCACAGAAGGGCTCAAGTGACCTAGGAATCAAACCCAGAACCTTCTTGCTGTGGCTGTGCTAGCACCACGCTGCCAGGCTACAGGTTTAGTTGTGGTCAACATGGTAGAATTCAACTATTATTGTGCCACTGTCTGTGCAGAAACTCAGAGGAAAATGTTTGGTATTTTTACCAGTCCATACTTTACTGACACCGGTGCTTTTATTTGAGGCACATGGATGAGAAGTGACCAGTGATAATGGCCAAAATCTATGATGGTGACATAAGAAGACTATCAGTATCATACCAATTCACATCATGCAGATCTATGACCTCTATATGCTATAGACAGGGGAAAGTAGGAACATTTAAAAAGGTCAGCCTACCTATAATAATACATACAGACATTTTACAAACAAGGTGTTCAGTATGTGTTCAATGGGATGTTAAATATTAAATTATAGAAATAAACTTTACATTAACCATATTAGCCCTATTGAAAATCTATACAGCCCAACTCTGAAAAACCAAAAAAAAAACAAAAACAAAAAAACACCATGTATCAGGTGCAGAAAATCTGACCCAATCACTGAAAATTAAATTGAGCCATTTGGCTAAAAGGGGCATAGTGGATAGTAAAAGTATCAATCAACTAATCAATACAGATACAGGTTCATAAAGGGTAAAATAGGTAGAAATAACATGGCATTTTTTGCATGATAAAACTGCACTTAGCCCGTTTAAACCTGGTTCATTGAGTGTCGCTGTTGATCATTGCACCCCCTGTGTGCTTAGACCATTAAGCGCATCCATTTTCTAAAGCAAACCAACCTCTTCCACTCTACTTAGAGGCAAGTGTAAGTAACAGAATTACAATTGTATGAAAAAAGTCTGAGGTTGCATAACAATTGACTGTCTTCACAGAAAATGATCACAGTGGCATGTCATTCATTTTCCCATAAAAGCCGAGGACTGGGGGATTTTCCAGGCACAGATTTTAAGTGTAATAATATTCATTGGTGTGAAATTAAATCAAATGTTAAAAAAAAGGCTGTGCAAAAATGTGGGCACCCTTGTCATTTTGTTGCTTTGAAAACCTGTAACTAATCAACTAATTGGTTTGATGAGCTCATTAAGCCTTGAACTTCATAGAGAGGTGCTCCAGTCATGACAAAAGTTCAAAGTTCAAAGTCAACTTTATTGTCAAAAAACATATGTACAGGTTGCACACAGGATTTAAAATTGCAGCGCCCACTACGCCCACAGTGAACATAAAACATCTAATAAACAAGACAATAAACACAGTGACTAAAACATTACATATACACATAGCAAAAGGTATTTAAGGCGGCCAAATGCCAGTTGTTTTTCTTCTTTGACTCTCCCCTGAAGAGTGGCAACATGAGGGCCTCAAAACAACTCTCAAATGACCTGAAAACAAAGATTGTTCAACATTATGGTTTAGGGGAAGGCTACAAAAGGCTCTCTCAAAGATCTCAGCTGTCAGTCTCGACTGTGAGGAACATCGTGAGGAAATGGAAGGCCACAGGCACAGTTCTTGTTAAGGCCAGAAGTGGCAGGCCAAGGAAAACATCAGAGACGCAAAGACGAAGGATAATCAGAATGAAACACAACCCACAGACCACCTCCAAAGACCTGCAAGGTCATCTTGCTGCAGATAGGTCAACAATACAGCACAATTTGCACAAGGAAAGGCTGTGCGGGAGAGTGATGCAGAAGAAGACTTTTCTCCGCAGATGCCACAAACTGAGTCGCTTAAAGGGATATGCCACCCCCAGGTAAAATTTGGGCATCTCCCCACAGTCCAGAGACTAAAATAAGTGGTGGAAAGCGTTTTCCTGGGTCACCCAGCCATTGTCCGAGTCTGTCAGCACTGACCGCCGCGGTATCTGATGCTCCTCCGCGTTAGACTGGACTCTAACGGCGCCAGAGAAAGATTTCGGCCAAAAGGAATTAATTTGCTCGATGCGTTTCCCAATTACTTTCTGTGTAGTGCGCATTCATATTGAGTGCAAATAAATGTACAAATCAACACGGAGAGCTTGACTTGGTCATTTTGGGCTGGAACTACTTTTCACTGCGGAACAATAAAGCCGAAGCACGCTGCCAGGGGAATCCCTGTTACGCACCAGGAAGGGAGTTCCCCTGTTGCGCAGCGTGGTGCGTGGCAAATTAATTCCTTTTGGCCGAAATCTTTCTCTGGCGCCGTTAAACTCCAGTCTAACGCGGAGGAGCAGCAGATACCGCGGCGGTCAGTGCTGACAGACTCGGACAATGGCTGGGTGACCAGGAAAACGCTTTCCACCACTTATTTTAGTCTCTGGACTGTGGGGAGATGCCCAAATTTGACCTGGGGGTGGCATATCCCTTTAAGGTTTGCAAAAGCACGTTTGGACAAGCCAGCTTCATTCTGGAATAAGGTGCTGTGGACTGATGAGTTATTTGGTAGTTAAGAGGTAATATGCATAGCGGCAAAAGAACACAGCATTCCAAGAAAAACACTTGGTCCCCACAGTAAAATTTGGTGGAGGTTCCATCAGGCTGTGGGACTGTGTGGTCAGTGCCCGGACTGGGAATCTTGTTAAAGTTGAGGGTCGCATGGATTCCACCCAATATCAGCGGATTCTTGAGAATAATGTTTAACAATTTGTCACAAAGTTGAAGTTATGCTGGGGCTGGATATTTCAACAAGACAACGACCCAAAACACTGCTCAAAATCTACTCAGGCATTCATGCAGAGGAACAAGTTCAATGTTCTGGAATGGCCATCCCAGTCCCCAGACTTGAAGATCACTGAAAATCTGTGGGATGATTTGAAGCTGTCCATCTCAAGTCTTTTCTCAAGGAATGCAGGTTCACTTGAAAAACCTGGAAACAGACAAGGCTCAACTCAGCTTTAAGACTTTTATTGAATTTGTCCAGCTTCTTCTTTAGCGATCGTAGTAGTTGCAGTAGTAGTGTGGTGGTAAAGGTAGTAGTAGACGTAGGTTTAGTGGTAGCAGTAGTTGTAGCAGCAGGTCGAAAACCTTTAAAGTAAACAAATATAATGAAATTACCTTTACATTTTAGTAGTATTAGTATTTGTATATTTATTTATGCATAGTATTTTCATCTTTATGCATTTTAATTAATCTATTTTAATTATATTATTCATATACATTTTACATAGGCTTAATTAGGCTAATTTCAAATAACATTTTAACAAGTATTATTTTAACCTTCAATGTAACTTATTTTTTCTATCATTTTAAATGACTAGATATGATCCAAATTTAATAATTTGTATAATATTTCCATGAATTACCAAATAACTTAATTGCTAAATGACGTACACTTTTTAAATTAGTGCTCCTTTAACTTGGTTACACAGCTACATTTTACACCAAATTGGAATATATTTAACCAATCAATTACTAAATAGAGTAAACTGTTAAATTTTCACAACTTAAATTCAGAAAATAGTCATTTAATTCATCAGCTCACTGTCAACCCAAATTTGGACATTTCCCAAATTAAATCAGCCAATTGCATTTACAATTTAACTAAGGTTTCTCATTATGATTTTAATTATATTTAAATTAAACAAAATGTTCATTTGAATGAATTAACCATACTGAAAAACTGATTTTACAGGTAAATTTTCTCACCGGTAGTGTCTCTGCGTTTCCCTGTTGTATTCCTGGTTTGGTTTGTGTGCCTGCGCACCTGGACCTAATTAAATGGGTGCAGCGACACTAACGGCTTACCTGGATTTTTTGGCGCCATCTACTGGCCAAGCAATAAAATATTAAGAAGGAAAGAGAAGAGAGGAGAAGACGATGAGCAGAGGGGCTGGGCTTTTTTGACTTGACAGTCCATGCTCGGCAAACATCAAACCTCACTGAACTAGAGATGTTTTGTAAGGAGGAATGGACCTTCATCCAGGATCCAGACACTCATTAGAGGCTATAGGAAGCATCTAGAGCAGACATGTCCAAACTATGGCCCGTGGGCCAAATGCGGCCCTCAGACAAATTTTTCTTGGCCCTCAGGCTTCCAGGTGAATTGGCCCAAATTACCTTGAGCAGAACTTTTGACTGCAAGTTTTTTTTTTTTTTATCTACCTTGATAAGACAATATTTAATATTTATTGTGTGGTTTTGAGGATTTTAGCATGAATAAAGGACTGATAGCTCATGCTAACGTGTTAAACATGCATATATTTCAATTATTGACTGTACTGAGCACCAGTCTATGGCCCTGCTTCGTCTGTGTTTAAATGGTAAATGGTCACATCTTTATACAGCACTTTTCCACCTTCAAGGCACCAATCACCCATTCACACACACAGTGTACGCAGACACAGATGAGGAGGGTTAAGTGTCTTGCCCAAGACACAACAGCAGCATTCATCTGTGGCAGCTGTGGAATCGTACCAACCAACCAACCAATCAATGGATCTGACCACTCAACCACTGATGTTTCTTATGTCAAGAGCGGGATTTGAACCGCCAACCTTTGGATCAGTGGACAAACGCTCTACCAACTGAGCTACTGCCACCTCATGGCCCTTGATATGTGGCCCTTGATGAAAAAAGTTTGGACACCCCTGATCTAGAGGCTGTTATTTTTGCAAAAGGAGGCTCTATTAAATATTGATATAATTTTTCTGTTAAGGTGCCCAAATGTATGCACCGGTCTAATTTTGTTTTGATGCATATTGCACATTTTCTGTTAAAAAAATATAATAATAATAATGATTTCACTGCTAAAATATTACTGTGTCCATTAGTTATTTGATAGATCAAAATGACGTTGTGGACCCAAACACCCAGTGATATATAAATGAAAAAAATGGCAATTGTCAAGGGTGCTCAAACTTTTTCAAATACTGTAATTCTATTTTTGCCTTCTTTGAGTGATTTCATACGGTGTAATGGCAGGAAAAGACAATGTGATAGACTTCTACGCTCGTGATCCAGTGCTGCTCATGCTACTGCAGATCTGAAATCATCCAAATGATTCTAGTGAAGGTGGAGTTTAAAAACACAGTGGTATCACAAGATGGAACAAGTGTTTTCAGTTTGAGAGATCTCAGCCTAAATATGCAGGGTTTGTGTGTTAAACATGTGTGAATTAAACAGATGAGGAAACAACATTATAAAACAGACCAGAAAATAGTGTCATATGGGCCATTTAAATAGTTTTATTGCCCATCAAAACATGCACTGCTTTTACAATCCCTGCCAACTCACTCAAATCTGTTTTTAAATATGCAAAAGCTGTAATATTATAACCAGTTTTATCAATGTCGCTGCAGCTTAGGATGTTTCAAATCCTGTTCGTCGTACTGTAGGAGTTGCCATCTCCATTCGGGTTGTATTTTTTCGCATGGGGCTGTCGATCTTGACAGCAAATAAGTTCTATACACATGAAGAGCCAGGCCTAAGCAGTTAAATCTGGGCGAGGTAGTGAGGGCGGGGGACTCCCAAGGTCACGCTGACTCTCCATTTTTACGCCTGGTGGGGTTGGCGGCGCTTCCATCCCGTCTGGTTCACATGTTTTTGGATATTATGGTTTCATCGGTCATCGGTGCGTTAGGGAGATGGTGGTGAGATGTCAGTATAAACCAGCATGCTTAGCTTTTATATTATAACTACTGCTATAATTTACTACTATAGTTCATTATACAGTGTTCATGTCATGTTCAAATACAGCTCTGGAAAAAAATAAGAGACCACTACATTTTTTTTCTGAAATCAGCATCTCTACATGTATTACGGCCATTCCATTCCAGCGTCTGTTGAATTCCAACACAAACACAAAGCTGAGCTACTTCAGTTCTTGCACCAGGAGTGGAATAAAGTCACCCAAGAACAATGTGAAAGACTTGTGGAGACGCCTCATGTTAACCGTCCCATTGTTTTGTTGTATGTGTTTGTGACTATTGACTATTTCCATTCTGTTCATGTTATTTTTAATCACTATCAAGCACTTTGTGTTGCATTTATTGTATGAAAAGTGCTCAATAAATAAAGACTTACTTACGTAGATGCCAAGACGCATGAAAGCTGTGATTAAAAATAAGGGTTATTGCACCAAATATTGATTTCTGAACTCTTCTTAAGTGTAAACATTAGTATTATGTTGTTTTAAAATGAATTTGATCTTGTTTCTTTGCATTGTTTGAGGTCTGAAAACATGTATCTTTTTTGTTATTTTGACCATTTGTCATTTTGTGCAAATAAATGCTCTAAATGATCATATTTTATTTGGAATTTGGAGGAAATGTTGTCAGTAGTAAGAAAAATGTTCCTTTTGCCCAAACACATACTATAAAATCTGATAATTTTGCAGTGGTCTATTATCTGTAATGGTAAATGGTCACATCTTTATATAGCGCTTTTCCACCTTCAAGGCACCCAAAGCGCTTTACAACAAGGAACCAGTCACCCATTCACACACCAGTGTACGCAGACACTGGGGGTGAGGAGGGTTAAGTGTCTTGCCCAAGGACACAACAGCAGCATTCATCTGTGGGAGCTGGAATCGTACCAACCAACCTGTGGGTCAGTGGATCTGACCGCTCAACCACTGATGTTTCTTATGTCAAGAGCGGGATTTGAACCACCAACCTTTGGATCAGTGGACAAACGCTCTACCAACTGAGCTACTGCCTAATCAATCTAATCAATTAACTAAATAGGGCAAGGACTTAATCATTCGAGTGTGCTGAGGCATGACTCGTCACCCTGATCATACCAGCAAGATGCTCCAGTAATGGGAGTACGACACAACACCCTGGAAGGATGCTCGATGCTTATAAGACTGTGCAACATGCCAAGAAGCCTGGCTGACCCGAGCACCAACGAAGAGGTGCCAAGTCTAAATCATGGTAGCCTCCCACTGTAGTTTGCTTATAAAACTCAATGTGTAGGCGTAAAATTCAGTCTCTGCCTGGAAATCAGCCGCAAAGACTCCTTGTTCATGTGTTAAAGGTCATTCTTTGTCTAAACATGAAATGAACAAAAAGGAAAAAGGCTGTTTTCAGGTATGTGATTGATTTTTGTCACGGATAGTGGCTGTATTTTGTGTTTGTACTACATGCTTAGTTAAGTCTTGAAAAGGTCTAAAGCTCTGGAAAAAAATAAGAGACCACTGCAAAATTATCAGTTTTTCTGATTTTACTACATATAGGTATGTGTTTGGGCAAAAGGAACATTTTTGTTTGAGTCTATAAACTACTGACAACATTTCCCCCAAATTCTAAATAAGAATATTATCGTTTAGAGCATTTATTTGCAGAAAATGACAAAAATAACAAAAAAGATCCATTTTTTCAGACCTCAAACAATGCAAAAAAACAAGATCAAATTCATTTTAAAACGACATAATACTAATGTTTACACTTAAGTAGAGTTCAGAAATCAATATTTGGTGCAATAACCCTTATTTTTAATCACAGCTTTCATGCGTCTCTTATTCCAGTCACACATCAACAATATCACACGCACAGCCTACTTCCACCTCAGAAATATCAACCGTCTCCGTCCTCCACTCACCCCTCACACAGCCGCCATTCTTGTCAATAGCCTGGTCACCTCACGTCTTGACTACTGTAATGTCTCCCCCAAAAAACTATTCATAAACTACAACTTCTCCAAAACTCTGCTGCCCGGATCATCACCAGAACTCCCTCTGTTCACCGCATCACCCCGGTCCTGCAGCAGCTTCACTGGCTCCCCATTCACTATCGTATTCAGTTCAAAATCCTACTCCTTACATTCAAGTCCATCCATAACCTGGCTCCTACTTATCTCACAGAACTCTTTCATGTCACCACACACACCCGCTCACTCAGGTCCTCCTCCTCCGTCCACCTCATAGTCCCTCCTGCTCGTCTCAGGGCCTTCAGCCGCTCTGCTCCCCATCTATGGAACTCACTCCCTCCAGACCTCCGGAACGTTCAATCACTACCAATTTTTAGCTTATCCCACATAATCATCTCCCTGCTGACTTTTTCATTTTACTTGTATTGCTTTGTCCATTCTCTTTGTTTTATTTTGTATTTGTTTTTAATTGATTGTCTTTGTGCAGTGTCCTTGAGTGTCGAGAAAGGCGGCTTGAAATAAAATGTATTATTATTATTATTATTATTATTATTATTATTATTATTATTATTATTATTATTATTATTATCCATCCATCCATTTTCTTCCGCTTATCCGGGGCCGGGACGCGGGGGTAACAGTCTAAGCAGGGACTCCCAGACTTCCTTCACCCTGGACACTTCCTCCAGCTCCTCCGGGGGAAGCCCAAGGCGTTCCCAGGCCAGCCGGGACACATAGTCCCTCCAGCGTGTCCTGGGTCTTCCCCGGGGCCTCCTCCCGGTGGGACATGCCCGGAACACCTCCTGAGGGAGGCGACCAGGAGGCGTCCGGAACAGATGCCCGAGCCACCTCAGCTGGCTCCTCTCAACGTGGAGAAGCAGCGGCTCTACTCCGAGCCCCTCCCGTGTGACTGAGCTCCTCACCCTATCTCTAAGGGAGCGCCCAGCCACTCTACGGAGGAAACTCATTTTGGCCGCTTGTATCCGCGATCTCGTCCTTTTGGTCATTACCCAGAGCTCATGACCATAGGTGAGAGTAGGAACGTAGATTGACCGGTAAATTGAGAGCTTCGCCTTTTGGCTCAGCTCCCTCTTCACCACAACGGTCCGGTACAACGACCGCATCACTGCCGACGCTGTGACAAGTCTGTCACAACAATGTGACAGACTTGTAATAAAAATAATAATAATACTTGAACTCCTCCACTTGCCTCAAGTGTTCACACACTCACATGGTATTTCTCACACTGAATGTTTTTTTTGAAGCAATTCAAAACTGTAGCCACTGTTCACAGCGCTTCTGTGCCCAGAAAATCGGTTAGTTAATGCAGGCACCGCGCGTTTTCAGCGAAAAAAAGTCCCCCCCCCGCTACTCGGAAAAAACGCAGTGACATGCACCACCCCGCTCCCCCAATATAAATCTCACTCCTACCAATCTTCAAAACTTGAGAGCCCTGTTATTATTATTATTATTTTTATTACAAGTCTTTCACATTGTTCTTGGGTGACTTTATTCCACTCCTGGTGCAAGAACTGAAGTAGCTCAGCTTTGTGTTTGTGTTGGAATTCAGCAGACGCTGGAATGGAATGGCTGTAATACATGAAGAGATGATGATTTCAGGAAAAAAAATGCAGCGGTCTCTTATTTTTTCCCCAGAGCTGTATTTTGGGAATAAATATGTTGCATTTTTTGGAGTTCAGTTTGGTGGGCCTCACTCTGAGTTACGTAAATCAGAGCTATATTTGAAGATGCGGCGGTTGGAGCTTAAGGGAAAGGAGCTTCAGCAGGATTTTGTACTGTGTAAAACTTGAACATGAAGAGATTTCAGTTTACTTCAAAGCCTCCCAGAGAATCGGTGCGTTGTTGACTCGTTGGCCCACGTAAACATTCAGCATTTTACACAAATCAGTCTACTTTATCATATCATATTTTAGTGGCAAAACTTTACTCAATTTCAACATACAGCCACTTTTGTTGTCAGACAGAGTCCCTGCCCATTTTTAGGGTTGAAAACATCGCGCTCCATTCAGTGGCAGTAGATACTAATTGTATTTGAAGTAAAATATTGAGAGCCAGCACCAGAACCAGGGGAAAACACACAGAAAACAGCTCTTTCTCACAGACGAATGAACTCACTGACAGCAGACAAAAAACTGGATGTTTTAGAGAAAATAACAGCTGATTAGCACTAGCTTCTCTCTGCCCCAGGTTTTATGGAACACAACACTCATTCATTCATTTAATCAGTAGTTTCTTAATAAAGAACAAAGAAAAATTGGATAAATCTTCTTCTTCAGTGCCCTTTGCAAATTGATGTATCTCTAAGAAACTATTTTGGTAATATCTGACCACATTTTACATCATATATCTTATGTGTGCTGTCCAATTTTTCACAAGATGAAAAAAGTTTATGATCTAAAAATAGGTAAAAATCGCCACAAATCTGACCTTTTTGAAAACTGTAGGTGCTCTGTCAGCTGAACACGAGCAGGTTGTGATTACATTGCGCTCTATGGAAGAAAAAAAAACTTTCTGGGCAGGAGGGATTTTTTTCTTTGAAATTCCAGTGAGTGGCCACCGTGGATATAATAAAAACTGGATAAGGCTCTCAATTTACCCATCAATCTACGTTCCTCCCCTCACCTATGGTCATGAGCTCAGTCAGTAAGATCGCGGATACAAGCGGCCGAAATGAGTTTCCTCCGCAGAGTGGCTGGGCGCTCCCTTAGAGATAGGGTGAGGAGCTCAGTCAAATGAGAGGAGCTCGGAGTAGAGCCGCTGCTCCTCCAAGTCGAGAGGAGCAGCTGGGGTGGCTCGGGCATCTGTTCCGGACATGTCCCACCGGGACGAGGCCCCAAGGAAGACCCAGGACACGCTGGAGGGACTATGTCTCTCGGCTGGTCTGGGAACGCCTTGGGGTCCCCCCGGAGGAGGTGGAGGAAGTGTCCGGGGTGAAGGAAGTCTGGGAGTCCCTGCTTAGACTGTTTCCCCTGCGACCCGGCCCCAGATAAGAGGAAGAAAATGGATGGATGGATGAATAAGGCAGACCGACTAGTGACTGCTCCAGGTATTGCAGCTCCGGCCCAGAAAGCTTTATCCCATACAGCAATGCAATTTTTGTAAAATCAAACTGCCTGTGTTCGGCTGACAGGGAATCGGCAGCTTTCATAAAGGTCAAAATTTGTAGGGATACTTCTGTATTCTTACAATATGAACTTAAAAATCAGCCTAAAATTTTGCTTTGCCCTCAGCCCGCTCTGCAGCTCTCTCTCTGATTGATCAGAACTACACATTTCTGACGTCACACGTTTTTTGACATAAGGCTGGAATTCAGGAGGTAACGCAGAATTAAAAATCTTTTTTGGGCCTATGCGCGATGAGGACAGGCCATTGAAAATAAAATGACGCTGTCTTGGATTCGTCTTCCTAATTTTATTATAGTTCTTTGGTGACCACAGCTCTAAGCTAGCAATACCCTATCCAGTTATTATCCATGATTCCAGCTTACCCAGAAGTGCCAAGTATGGTTTCATGGTATTTATAGTCAAAAGTATGCAGGGCAGAATTAGGTCAATATGATCCAGAGGAAGGACAGTATATATATGGTACACATGAGGGATAGATGATATACAGAACACTTTAAACTATAAATCTGTCTACTCTGAATACATGCTGTTAGGTTCTGAAAGTAAAGCAGGATCCTTCATGTTGACTTTTATGAGCAGACGAGCAGATGTGAGGTGGACTATATTTAGTCAGTTACAACTGCTATGGGTCTATTTTAGTTCAATTATAAGAACTGGTGACCTATTTTTAATTTAATTTAGGAATAAGTAATTTATTTCAGATATCACAGTAGAAACACTAAATGTTAAGGGTTTTTTTTGAAGAAGAAGATCAAAATTGAGGAAAATAGAAAATTGTGAGTCCAAAATTGAAAGTCGAAACAAATTGTGATGTAAGTGAATCTTTCCATCCCTGGTTATCATCCTGATTTAATTCAGAAAACCAGTCTGTCCCCTCAGAATACAATCACCTATTTAGCCTCACTCCATCTCTTTTTGTTTGTCTCTTTCAATCCCAAAACATTTATATTTTGTTTAAAATAAACTAAAATATAATACAATACTGCTGAATGTGTAAATATATTTTAAACTATACCTATGACTGTACCGCCAGGCACAGCTCCAATATCATCCTCAAGTTTGCCGACGACACGACCATCCTAGGCCTCATCACTAACAACGATGAGAGCGCCCACAGAGATGAGGTGAAATCACTGACCAGCTGGTGTCAGGAAAATAACCTCTCTCTGAACGTCAGCAAAACTAAGGAAATGATCGTGGACTTCAGGAGACAGCGTGTAGACCAGCATCCCCCCATCTTCATCAACAACGCTGAGGTGGAGCAGGTCAGCAGCTTTAAGTTCCTTGGGGTACACATCACTGAGGATCTGTCCTGGACACTACATACAGACACTGTGGTTAAGAAAGCCCGACAAAGACTCTACTTCCTGAACACCAGCATCCTCACAAACTTCTACAGGTGCACCATCGAGAGCCTGCTGACGGGCTGCATCACATTGTGGTATGGGAACTGCACCGCTCAGAGCCGTAAAGCACTACAGAGGGTGGTGCGAGCGGCAGAGGACATCACTGGCAGCAGTCTCCCCTCCATCCAGGACATTTACCACAGCAGGGGTCTGCGTAAGGCACGCAGCATCACTAAGGACCATACTCATCCGGCACAAGGACTCTTCTGTCTGCTACCCTCTGGTAGACGATACAGGAGCCTGCCAGCACGCACAAAAAGACTCAAAGACAGATATTACCCCCAAGCTGTCAGACTACTGAACTCTGGATAATACTGAACTCTCAATAATACTGCACTAAACTACTTTTCATTATGCATAATATGTTTACTGCTGCTGCTCTGTATGAATGTATCATGTTTGTCACTACCTCACTGTAAACCAGTGTTTCCCAACCTTTTTTGTCTTGAGCCTTTTTGTCATACCTCGAGTGCCCCCAGACTCATACGTGTTGATAATTCTCCAAATGTGACACAACGGATTATTAAATGAAAATAATTTTATTTCATCTCCTTAATTTGAAAATTTAATTCTCGGGCATTTTCTCTCTTTTCTTTAACTCAAATTTACTCAAATTATAATTAAAAAATCTCCCCCTGCACCTGGCACACTGCCGTGTTCCCCGTGCAGTGTGCTCGCGTACCCCTAGGGGTACTTCCCTGGTTGGGAAACACTGCTGTAAACCACTGTTACCTGTGCAGTAATCTGCAATAACCCACGAGCAATATTTATACCATACTATGTACAATACGAAACCCACATCCAACACTTATACTACACCATATTATGTGCAATCTGTGAAATACTCTACTTACACATTATTTAATCCTACGTGCACCTTTGTACATTGTATTTTGTATTTTTATTACATTTTATTACATATTTTTATTATATTGTTTACTTCTTCCCCTGCACTTTTTGCAACACTTTTTTACCATGTACTATTATTGCATGTTATTAGTACTTCTGACTATCTTAGCGAGTCAACGGTTCTTCTGATCCGAAGCATTTCATTGCATTGTTGACATTGTGTTTATCCTGCATATGACAAATAAACAGTCTTGAATCTTGAATTTTCTAGTTACATTACACCCAAGAAGCATCATGGTCCAGCACACTACTGTAGGCTATAACTTTACGATTAATAAAACACAAGAATCAACAGGGGCGGCAGTGGCTCAGTTGGTAGAGCGTTTGTCCACTGATCCGGTTTGAATCCTGTTCTCGACATAAACATCAGATCCACTGATCCACAGGTCGGCAATGTGATTCCAGCTCCCACAGATGAATGCTGTTGTTGTGTCCTCGGGCAAGACACTTAACCCACCTCACCCCCAGTGTCTGCGTACACTGGTGTGTGAATGGGTGAGTGTTTATAAAGCGCTTTGAGTGCCTTGAATTCAGGTGGAAAAGCGCCTTATAAAAATGTGACCATTTAACCGATAACAATTTAACAACACCACTTTTTATGCATACCACATTGCAAATATTTATTTTACTGACATTAAATGCATAAATACTGAGCAGGTAATCAGTATACACAGTCAAATTAGAGAGAACTAGACCCACGTAGTTTATGAATATTTGTATTTTGGACTGTAATTGACACCCTCTTTGTACAAACAGGGCTATTTGTGGTCTATTTGTTTCTTCACAGATTTGTCTAACCCTAACCATAACCATAACCCAACCATGTGAAACCAAACTTTAAATAATCACACAAACTTGCCCTGAAACTAGCTCACTGTTTGATTAAATGACGGCCTGTATTTCTAACTAACATCTAATCATTACAAAAGTGAAACTACAAACAATGACAATGACTCGTCACCAAAAGCAGGTTATTTTTAGACACTTGTGTTGAAAGTTAGCACTTCTGTTGTCATCTCCTGCAGCACATGCACATTTACTAGGACTCACCGCACATCTCTGGTTCCCATAGATGATGATATGGGTTTATTCAGTGGTGTTTGAGCCCGCTGTGGTCCTCGGTACACATGCGCAAACCTCTAAAACAACCAACTGGCCTCTCCGGTTGTAAGAGCGCATGTAGAAAGCATGGAAGTATACGCTGCACTCTCAACATGTGCCTTGTTGCAGCTTGCTCAGTGACCAGAAGAGTGTAGTTGAGAGCACCGCCACTACAACCATGTTTCAAACGGACAGAAGTGAAGGGAAAACAGAATTATTTGGATATAATTCAAAACTATTTAATTATAGTTTTGACATACAATGATTTGAGATTTTATTGGTTGTAGTGGGATGATAAGAACCTCACATTTAAAGAAGTCATATTGTACTTGTGTCTGCTATATACAGCTCTGGAAAAAAATGAGAGACCACTGCATTTTTTTTCTGTAATCAGCATCTCTACATGTATTACAACCATTACATTCCAGCGTCTGTTGAATTCCAACACAAACACAAAGCTGAGCTACTTCAGTTCTTGCACCAGGAGTGGAGTAAAGTCACCCAAGAACAATGTGAAAGACTTGTGGAGAGCATGCCAAGACGCATGAAAGCTGTGATTAAAAATAAGAGTTATTGCACCAAATATTGATTTCTGAACTCTTCTTAAGTGTAAACATTAGTATTATGTTGTTTTAAAATGAATTTGATCTTGTTTCTTTGCATTGTTTGAGGTCTGAAAACATGTAACTTTTTTGTTATTTTGACCATTTGTCATTTTCTGTAAATAAATGCTCTAAACCAGGGGTGCACAAACTTTTTTGACCGGGATCTACTTGAGGTTGATGGTGTGCCGAGATCTACCGGGGGTGGGGGGGAGTCCTGGTTTAGTAGTGGTTCAGACCTGGTTTAGACCTGGTTTAGTCCTGGTTTAGACCTGGTTTAGTCCCGGGCCCCTGCTGTCAACTAGTCTGTCCCTTTGATGCAGAAATAACACGATAATATGACTCACCCCATAACAACGCGGTCAGGTAGTAACAGTTTGCCGTGTTGTCGATAGTTTGCGTATCCCTGTGTATCGTGCTGTATATCCACAGACCTTAATTATCCGGAGCTCCGGAGAAAGGGACATATCCCGAACGTATTGGCGAATTTCACTTTAAGATGAGGGATTTTCATGCCTGCAGTGAATCGGCGAAGCAAGTACTAGAGCAACTTGACTTGCGGTGACTTCCGTAAACATTGACCGCGCTCGCTGCGTGTGACCTCGTCATGTCCTCCAGGGCGCATGCGCAAAAAATCTGATTTCACAAAAAAATCAGAATTGAGCATTAAGCCCTGACGATCGACTGACACTTGGCCCGACCTGTTGATCGCGATCGTCATATTGAGCATCCCTGCTCTAAACGATAATATTTTTATTTGGAATTTGGGAGAAATGTTGTCAGTAGTTTATAGACTCAAACAAAAATGTTCCTTTTGCCCAAACACATACCTATAAGTAGTAAAATCAGAAAAACTGATAATTTCGCAGTGGTCTCTTATTTTTTCCAGAGCTGTAGTTATAATCTTTAACACCCACTGATCTTCGTTATAATTTGTTAATTTTAAAACGCAATAATCGTCTAAAAATACTTAATGAAAGAACCAAGTCCGCTGAGTGTGGTGCCCAATGGGAGATGACAGATTTTATGCATATCGGCAAAAACTCCCAGTGTTGCAGATTCATTTTATCATAGGAGCAAAACCGCGCTGCGTCTTTGAGGAACTGCGTCAGATGTTTGCTCCACGTTTACCGTGTTTTGCTGTTTACCACATGAGCAAACACTTGACAAATGAGAAACAACGACAGGCGACGACAGAACCCAGAGGAACAATTTGCTGCTTAAATATGTCTTTTTTTTAAGCACAGACGACAAAGTTGAGACTCTCATTATAGTCTCATAGTTCTAGATTTGTCTGGTGTGAGTCTTGTTTGTTTCTCCTAAAATTCACTCGGAGCAAACGGGGAGACAAAACAGGAGTCCTATTTGAGGCACTGGAGAGAAACCTTTTTAACATTTCTAGTCCTAAAAACATACAATAGAGAAAGAATAAAACATTTGTGAATTTCAAAATGTTTTATTGATAATATTAAAGACCCAAATCCTGTAGGTAAGCTTCAACTGAACATGGTACTTTTTTTTTTAACATTTCATCAATCCAAACACCCTCATATAGTTTCAATTTTATTTTTAACTCTTTGTTACACGCACACACACACATAGCTTTGGTTACTAATCATAACTACAACTAAGTACAGACAGATATAATGCATAATCCACTGTACCGAGATCAAATAACTTGTTTCTGTACAAAACCTTGAATCCTGGAATTTGCTGGAGTATTACACAGATTCATTGACTCTAAAGGATGACTCCTTGCCTGTCCCTTTAGTTTGTCAATGTGCCAACTTGCCAAAGAGAATCAATCTCTAAAAAAGGAACCGAAGGCTCTCAAAACATTGTCCACTCAGGATGAAAAGGTATTTAAAGCAGCTATCCTATTGAGAAAACATCCCAATCCGAAACATTTCTCCTCCAGATATCAAACTAGAATCTGATGAAACTGTGGCTGCATCTGAATGCCCACACTATAGGAAGCACGCCATTTTTAGTGGTCTCCGAATGTCCATTTGGTAAAAATCTAGTGCACTCAAAATTTCCCACAATGGACCTTGAAAAGGAGTGGGCATCTGTGGTCACTGGAGCGGTCAATATAGACGACAAGGCACTGTGAGAGTCAGGAAAACGACGGCGTACCCGGACACAACGCGACTGATTGAAAACAGATAGGTTTAGGACACCGTGGATCCTGATTATGAATAAAACACGACCAAATAAACCGTTCTAGTGTAAAGGTGCTAGTGTTAGTCGCTTCCCTTAGCTCCAGAGCAATAATTTCCACATCTCAGACAAAAAGCAAATGATCCAGTCCATTTGCACGAGATCCAGCTTGACAAAAACTCGTATGATTATTATTAGTCCATAAACACTTGCGTGTCAGTCTGATTTGATCATTATTTATGACAGAAATCAAGTTTTATCGGAGTTTAGCTGACTTTTTTTCACCCGGATGCCAGAGTCACGTGTAGTGAGCAGTTTTTTTTGCAAATGAATGTAGGCCTATGTAGTGAATGAGGGGTTAGGGAATAGGGAGGACATTCGGACACAGCCTGTGATTCCTGGAAAGCTCAAGATTATTTATTTATTCTTTTATTTAATATGGACCGTGCATATTAATGAACGTCTACAACATTGCAGTATAAATACACCAGATTATTGCAAAAATGCTCATTTCCATCTGTCATCCCTGGGCAGGTGACACCACAGCAAAAACAACAAAAACAAAAAACAGTGACAATAGCAGCAGTTAAACATTAAAAGTGTCCACAAGTCTGGTTTTCCTTTAGCCGCTGTTTCAAGTGTGATTTAAGTGTCCAGTGTTGGAGTCTCTCTTATTGATGATGGGAGAGAGTTCCAGAACTTAGAGCCTCTGACTGAGAGACACTTTGACTGAATGTAGTCAGACCCTCCAGGAATTTGCGATGTTGCGATTTGCAACTTCAACGCAACTTCAGCCAATCCCCGTGAATTCAGGGCGGTGTTGCAATTTTGACCAATCACCGCAACTTTCCTGCAATTTTTACTAATTTTGACCAATCATCGGCGACGTATTGAACGCCGACCAACTTCCTTCTGCTTTACTTCCGTGTGACGAAACGAAACTGCGGCCGTGTCCCAGTTCCCAGAGCGCACAGCTCGGAGCGCGGCCCGAAGGGGGCTCAGACTGCAGTCAAGGCGGTGCACACTTGCTCAGCCCCGACTGCAGTCCGCGGACCGCTTAACGACTGCGGTCTTCGGACCGCGTGTTAACTGCGCATGGGACAAAAAAGAAATGGGACAGCAGTCGTCGCGCTGGTGGACTGTTGAAATGTGTGACGCACATGCCCTTCAGGCCACGCTCCGAGCCACGCGCTCTGGGAACTGGGACACGGCTTCTAATGGCAAAGAAACATGATTGCGGCGCCACCTGCCCACTAAAATAACAGCAAAAGACCGGGCGAAACAGTTCCCTTCCTAGTAGTAATTTATTTTCGATGTTGGTAAGGTTGTTTTAGGACCATATCTGTGATCTCTGTGTCTTTGTATTATTCTTTGTCAGTAATAACTCAATATTCAAAATATTACTAAATTTTAATTACAAAAAGGGAAAAATCACAACTATTTATCGCAACTTTCACTTCCTCCCGCAACAAAATCGCAACAAAAACCTTACAAACACCGCAACTTTCATCACAACTTTTTGGAAAAGCTCACGCAAATTCAGACATTTTAGCCCGCAACAATCGCAAAAAAAGCCCGTGAAATCCTGGGGAGTCTGTGTAGTGCGTCTGTGTTGGACCTTGCAGTTCCCCCCGAGTCATGGCCCTAGATCTTTGTTTCAATAAAATCCTGGAACGGAGGAGGAGCAAAACTTTATATATAAAACATCCATATTTGAAATGAACAAAATTATTAAAATTAAGCAGGTTGTACTTGTCTAAAATAGTTTCTTGTCCAATATTTTCACAGCTTTTTAAAAAAAGTGATTCAGCTGGTTTGAGTGTTGTGCCCATGTGGTTCTGCAGATCTCATATATGAGACAGAATCATGGAGTGTAAAAACATTTGTGCTGCATACAGAGTCATAAAGGATGTTGCCTGTTTAAAATTCACTAAAAACTTCTTTTATCAGTTACTCATGGGTGTTATTGATCCCAAAGAGAGCAAAGGCGAGTGGAACCATTTGGTCAGAACATAGTTTACGCTGTGACGTGTAGAAAGATCAAGTGCTCCGTTTAGTGCCATACTGTGGTACATTCCAGGCAAAGCTATAACATCTCCATGAGACAAGCAAGTGGCAGACCCTCCACCAGAAAAGTTACACAGCGTGCCTTTAAAAACTCCAACTGAAAGTCCTTGAGGTGAGGACACAATACCAAATTCTATAGTAAACATTTAATAGTTCAAGTCCTTTCGTTTGTAGCATACGCCGACATTGTCAGCCTGTACACAATGATGAGTGTTAATGAAAAACACTGCTACACAAGTATCACAAGCGCAATTAACTACAGTGTCCCAGAGGAGACAGATTTATGAGCAGGGGAGTGAATTTGTGCTTATACGAGCTGAAATCACTGCAATGGGCAAAGCAACCTGCAAGGATGGGGTTTTCACAAGCTACAGCGATTTGTTGTTTCTTTTTGTGTAATTAATGCTTTGTTTTTCCTGTTGAAAATCGTGGCATTAAATTGGAAGTAAAAGGAAAAGTGCGCGCAGACAACACGGTGGAGCAATACTAGTTTTTTAATTGGGCAGTATCGAACAAAAGTACAGATCTGACACTTTAGAACGTGTGTGTTTCCGTCTATTTGATGGATGCTTTCACTTTTAATTATGCCAATGCCAAGACTATAAGTATTTTAGAACTACAAAAACAAAACAAAAAACATATTTAACATTAAAGGTGCACTGTGTAACTTTTTGGGTGGAGGGTCTTTAACTTGTCATGTCAGATTACAGGTCAGATCAGTGGAGAGGCGACCCTGCTCACAGTGAGAATTCATGTTTTTTATGTATTAAAACACCTATAATAGAAAACATGAAAGATATATCAGTTTAATGCCATACCGTGGAACATTCCTGGTAAAACAATAACATCTCCATGGAGACAAACCAGTGGCGGATCCTCAACCGGAAAAGTTACATAGTGCACCTTTAAAGGTCCCATGGCATGAAATTTTCACTTTCTGAGGTTTTTGAACGTTAATGTGAGCTCCCCGACCCTGTTTAGCCCCCCCGCCCCCATGGTTAAAAGTTGCAAAATGTCTAAACTGAGCATTTGCGATCCTTTTCTGCGTTACAAAAAATCTGAGCTTTTGAACGAGATTTTGAACAAGGCACCTTATTGACGTCAGATCGAAAAAAGAAATGCAAATGCAGTTCCACCCCCGTCTGTCTGTACTCAGCGTCTCTGTAAATCACGCCCAGAGAGTTTGGACTGCGAATGCGCTAGGCAATGTGAAATGCGTTTTTTAATTTGCCTGGAGGCACGTCCGAGTGTTTCTAGGCTCGGAAGTCCTTTATCTGAGACTCTGGACCTTTGAACAGCAGTGGTTTAATTTTATTTTCTGTGGAAATGTGTTTATTTTTCAATGGAACGCTTCAAATCTCTCCCCCCGTGCAAAAACACGGAAGTGGATCAGCTGAGCGCTCAGAGCAGAGAGCGGAGAGTTTGGCCACGCCCCCACCCTCTACTATAGGCCAGCTCTTTTCTCCTCATTTGCATTCAAGCAACAACGCCCAGAATAAAGTGTTTGAGAGAGATATTTATGACTCTTTCTCATCTCATCTCTGTTTCTCATGCACTGATTCTTGATTTTGAAGAAGGATTCATTTACAGTATTAGGGAACCATTAAGGAGCCATATAAAAGCATCAAGAAGTACCATGTCATGGGATCTTTAACATAATGACATAATAATAACTGGTACTTTGCAGTGACATCATGCTAGGGGTGTTCTATATGTATGTGTATGTGGAATGTTTAGCAGTTACCATGGAGACACAGTGCACACATAAGCATAGAAAATGTTTAAAGATAATCTGAAAACTCAAGAAAAAAATACAAAATGGATTTAAAAGACACTTTTTCAGGAGCCAGGGATCAATACGGTCAATCAATATGGTCCTGTTTTAGGTTTGATTTTCAACAGAAAAAAACATTGCTGCGGCTGATGGTGCAGAGTCAGGTTTGTGGACAATTAAGCACACTCGCAGTAAGGTTTTCAAGGCCATAAAAGAGACTTTTTTTTGGCAAAAAAGTTACATACAGTAACTTTTAAAGCAATATAAAGGAGATTAGCATTCAGGCTACGTTCAGACTGCAGGGCTTAAAGCTCAATTCGGATTTTTTTGTGAATCCGATTTTTTTGTGAAGTTCTTTACATTTTCAATTAAATGCAACTTGTATGTGATCTCCAGTGTGAACTTTAAACACCCCAAAAGTGTCCCGCATGCGCCTTGGAGGACACAACGAGGTCACATGCAGCGAGCGTGCTCAGTGTTTACGGAAGTCGCCTAAACATGGACACTAACAATGAGCGCCTGGTTATTTTAAAGTTGCTGTCGTACCAGAGCCAAAACATGTACAACTTATTTGTTGTAAGGAAGAGATTGAGAAGGACAAGGTTTTTGGGCATTGCGTTTTGTGGGGCAGTGGCAGCAATGTCCGTAGAAAGGAACATGTTGGTGCTGGGAGTGGTGGGACTGCTACAGTATGTGCTTTGCTGCTTCACTGACATGGACTTCATAAACAATTTTCGTATGACGAGAAGAACGTTTGTGTACATTTGTGAGCGCCTACTTGTACCACTTTCACTTGTTGAGACTTGTTCAGGCTGAAGTCACATGCCAAAAGATCAGATATGTATCGGTTTTAGGACCAAATATCCAAGTGGTCTGGGTCCCATTTGAAAAAATCTTATCTGTGTCGTTCAGACTGTCAAAAGATCAGATACAGGTCGCATAGAGGAGAAAAACTCTGATTTGGGTCACTTCAGGCTGCAGTGTGAACGCAGCCTTAGACTTCACATCTGTATTCCAAGTAGTCCACAGCTGTCAAAACGTCTGGAGTATATCAGATAATTTCATTTGGTTTTAATATTATCGTATATATTATCATATTTTCTGGACTGTAACTCGCTCTGGAGTATAAGTCACCCCAGCCAAAAAATGGGATTAGTTTTACAGGGGGATGTAGAGTAATGTCGGTTTATCACAGGACCTCTGTTATATTAATGACCCCATACACACAGGACAAGAAATGTCGGTAATATTTATTTGACATGGGAGGAGTTTGTTTAGCCTCTGCCGTCACGTATTCGTCGCCGTAAAAGCATCAGCTGAAAATAGAGAAGTCATGATTAGCCTACGTGAAATATTAGCGAATTATGCAAATTATTGCCCATAATCAGGACTAATAGAGCATACATGACCTAAAACAAGTCACTAGTGAACCTTATCACAGTCACTAAAACTCATATTGTTTGCAGATGATACAAATATATTCTATAGCAGTCATGATTATAATGAACTCATAAGCACAGTAAAAAAGAAGCTCGACAAAATAAAGAAGTGGATGGATTTCAACAAATTATCACTTAATCTAAACAAAACCAAAGATATGCTATTTGGAAATGCAAAAACAAACTCAGAACAACCAGTTATGATTGAAAATGTTCAAATTGAGACAGTAGCTGAAATAAAATTTCTTGGAGTCATCATAGACAATAAATTGTCTTGGAAAACCCACGTCAGACATAAAAAAAACAAATCTCCAAAAGTCTCTCCATAATAAATAAAACAAAATATTACCTTGATTACACTATATTGCTCAATGATCCTTCCTTACTTCACATACTGTATTGAAGTATGAGGGAATACTTATCAAACTACACTAAAACCTCTAATTGTCTTACAGAAACGAGCCCTATGGATTAGTCACAAAGTTGGGTTTTTAGAACACACATCATCTTTTTATACATTCCGAGCTCTTAAAATGTGAAGATTTTACTCAGTATTACACAGCAATTATTATGTTTAAAGCATACCATAAACTACTACCAAAAAATCTGCAAATACTATTTACTTTGAGTGAGAGAACCCACAACTTGAGAGTGACTGGAGACTTCAAAGTGAGAACCACCAAAAAAAAGTGTTTGCATGTCTGTACGTGGTGTGAAACTCTGGAACAGTTTGGACAAACTCTACAAGCAATACCAAAGTGTCAATACGTTTAAAATACATTACAAAAATATGGTGTGGTCACAGTATGTGGAGAGTGTCATCACTGTCTTCTGTAAAACTAGTTCTGCTGGAACATCTCTTATCATTGTACGTGCTTTTCTTTCATATTGTCTGAAAATCCTCTATAGTTTTTCAGAAACGCCGGCCAGGTAAGGAAATCCCAGTTTATTTCAAACCCACAAACACTTTAAGACAAAAACTGGTCCGAGCCACAAACAAAGCAATGTGGTCTACTCCATTCAGTGTAGTGAAGACTGCAGTGAGCGCTACACTGGAGAAACAAAACAGACACTTCACAAGAGGATGTACCAACATCGACGGGCGTGCCAGAGTGGACCTCAGTCTGCCGTACATCTCCACCTAGAAGCCACGGGCCATTCATTTGACGACAGTGAGGTACAGATCTTAGCCAGAGGAAAAGAGAGGGGTTTTAAAGAGGCTTTTTTGTCAAAAAAGAGAATCCTTCCTTGAACAGGAATGGAGGGGTCAGACACTGTTTGTCTCCCATCTATAATTCCATTCTCAAACCTAAATCAAAACAAACAAAGGAAACAAGGGGGCTAGCCAGATCAGGTCCAGAGGTGTGAAAACACCCATTATGATACTGAATGGATATGCTAAACAAGAGCCCAGACAGAAACTGAAAACAAATAGTTGTGATAGTTTCGGAGTAATTTTAGCTCCTCCCTGCAGCTAGATATAAGCAGTGTCCATCAGCACTCTAACCAGAACTGATGAAGTAGCTTGGATGAGCTGCGAAACATCTTCGACCAAATAAACTTTGTCCAGTTGACAAATTGAATTTCTCCTTTTATCATGGATTCTACCTGGACGACTGAGGGATTCTTCACAAATATTACTTATGGTAATTCCTCCAGATGGTTTTACAGAAGGTGAAACTCGCTGTAAATTTCACAGACATACTCCGTTATGTTTACGGACATGGCGCTTTCAGACAGGACTAAATTCCCTGGTAATTATTACTTCACCCCATGTCTCCCCGTAAAACTAATCCCATCTGAATAGGGCTTAAGTTGTATTTTTTGGGGGAAATTTATTTTATAACATCAGAGACCAAGAACAGACATTTCATCTTGAAAGGCAAGTTATAGTAATAACAACAGAATAGAGAACAGGCTGAAGCTGTCTGGTATGTTAACGTAACATATTAGCAGATATTCAGATAACTATACCATAACAACTTTACCAAACTCTCTCAAATCCATTGAATTCTTTCAACTTTTTTTCTGCTGCTCGATTACTGTTTTCAGCTGCATATTTCACTACTTGCGGCTCATAATCTGCAGAATGTGATTAACAGTTTATCTCTGTGTGATAAAATAAGTTATGATGCTAAATTAACATTAGTGACTTGACTTGGGACTTGACTTTGAAACCTTGACTTGGAAAGACTTGATGCTCAAAATGGTATAAAAAGTATAGAAATGTTTAAGTCAGAATCTCGCATGCCCTGCTCTCTCTCCCCCTCTCTCTCAGTGCTATGGCACAGCTACAGAATCAATCCAATCACAGAACCATCAACGCAGTAAAACTGTCCAGCAGGAAGGAAAAATTATTCCATAAATTACATCGTTGTATGGCGTTCGATAGCAGAACCACATGAGTTCAATTAGCAGCAGCCAACCTCATTTAAACAACGGTAACACTCACCATAACAGTCTCCCCGGTGTGGTCCGTTGGCCAGATAGTCAGCGCACAGTGGACTGGGTCCGAGCAGGGGCACATGCCTGTTTCTGTGGCCCAAGCATCCGGACAGTAGCCTGGATCCGGTATGTTCCACAGAATAAGACACCATGAACAAACAGGGAGGGCATCTGACATACAGGGATATATCAGAACATGTTTGTCGAGGTGTAACTACAGCGTTTACAGTTATTACACAGAATAAGACCCCACGTCGATTGAGTTGTTGTTTTTTTGTAACTTCTGCAAATTTTTTGTCATATATTTTTATTTGATAAATCTGCAGTTCTAGGTCCTTTTTTAAGACATTTTGTTCTGTGTTGGGGGGCGAGGATAAATGGGAGGTTATGATGGATTTATGAACCTCTGCTATGGCTTAATGTATTTAATCTAATCTCTTCTTCTGGTAGATCAATTTTCATCTGCTTTATTGCCAATTGTTTGGACTTAATGAAAGTTAAAGTTAAATGAAACTTGTTCTACTACTGTGTTGCTAGATTAATTTAACAGAATGCAATTTGTATGAATACAAAACTGAGAAACCCCCTGCGGTTGATTCTGAAAACAAAAACAACACAACAAATCATAATATGAATTGGATTTATTTTAACTACACATGCTGTACAATGGTTAAATGATTTCACAATATAAAAAAAATATGTAAACATGGCTTACATAGCCTATTTTTTTTTAAATATATTTGTATTTGAAGACTTGAAAAGACTTAAAAATTTAAGTATAGGACTTGGACTAGGCCCACTGACTTGGGACTCGACTTGGACTTGCTGGTCTTTGACTTGGGACTTAACTCAGACTTGAGGCCAAAGACTTACTTGAGACTTACTAAGCAACGACTTGGTCCCACTTCTGCACCTGAGTATAAGTCCCAGGTCCACCCAAATCTTGAAAAAAACTTAACTCTCTTGGGTTTTAAGCCAAGTTAAAACATTGTTACCTCCCCCAAAACATACCTAGAGTTGTATTTTCTTTCATTCGTGTTTGAGTAATCCTGGATTATTACACTTTTTACATCTCCAAAGCACAAAATGCACTGTTCCACTTTTCAAATGATTCTAGTGAAGGTGTAGGTGGAGTTTTAAAAACACAGTGCAGCACTTCCTCTATTACCACATGACATCACAAGTCAGTCAAGTCAAGAGTTTTTTTTTCCTGTTCAAGAGAAAAAACGCCTAAATATGCAGGGTTTGTGGTTAAACACGTGTGAACGAAACAAAACACAACTCCACAAGTATGTTTTTGATGAGGAAAAACATTATAACATAGATCAGACCTTTACGGAGGTCCATAATCGTCATATTTTTCTACAAATTTAAATGGTGACGTCTATCAGAGGATCACAGTCATGGAACACATTACCTGCTCATGTCAGGAACTGTGGGTCCTTCTCAACCTTCAAGAACACTCTGAAACACTGGTTGCGAAACAATCAAACACGCTCTCACAGGTAAATGTTCTTCTTCTCGGGGCCTCTTAAACTCAGAATGGTCTGTTGTGGTGAACTGCATTTCTGTCTCTTCTGTGTGTTCCTCTAAATGTTCTTCTGTTCTGACCTGCCTTAGGACAACGGATGTAAAGTAGCTATTGTGCTAATTCGGGCATATTTACACTGATGCTGTTTGTTGTCATGTTGATTAATATGCATTGTCCTAATCCAAATAAATAAATATATCCATCTAAGCATCCAGCTTCTTCCGCGGGGGCAGCAACATAATACACCAGCCCCCATGAATCCTCCCACGGGTGGTGGGTCCACAGGAGGATGGCCCACGTCACAACTGGCCTTGATGCACTTCTGTCATGGGGGCTACCAGTGTCCGCAGACACTGGGGGCGAGGTGGGGTTAAGTGTCTTGCCCAAGGACACAACAGCAGCGCTCATCTGTGGGAGCTGGGATCACACGCGGTCAACCCATCAAGAGTGGGATTCGAACGGCCAACCCCTGGATTAGTATACAAATGCTCTACCGTCTGAGCTACTGCCGCCCCTAATTTTTTTATTTTATTTCATTTTATTTTAATTAAAAGAAAATAAAGAAAAAGAAAAAAAGAAAACAATATGGGACTAACAAAACACCTTTACATGCAGCAGTTTAAATTGAGGGCAAAAGAGCAAATCACCTTCAGGCTGAATACGCAACATCAAAATTGGATCTTCGTATTGATAAAAACTTGGCAGACCAACCGTCCATGACCATTCTAAATGACAGTGAGACAAAGTATCTCCAACCGCTTCGACAGGGCTGTAAAATCCTGTGTTCCCTGCGTAAGTTATTGCAGAATCTTTATGCAAATGCGTCTGTCTTGTGTGGGCGAGGAAACATATTGCCGTCTATAGAAAATGTGCATCTTTGCTTTGTGAGAGAAGCCACTGAGGCACTTTTCTTTTTCACCACTTCTCTCTTTCGCCCCTCCCTTTCTCTTCCTCTCTGCATCTTTATCTCTCCTCTCCTCTCTCACTCTCTTTCTCTGTTGGTATGGATGTAAAAGTGCTTGTTGTATTTCTTGGAAAAGTCCTCCAGTGTCCTGTCTGTCTTTCTCTTTCTGTATCTCTTTCTCTCTTAGTATGTAAATGAGCTTGGTGTATTTCTTGGAAAACGTGAGAATGTATTTTATGAAGCAAAATGTTGTCTTAAAGGGTTTTCTCTATTCATTCATCCCACCAACATCTAATTCATTCTTGAAATAGTGCTGTCTACCTTTATGTATGTATTTAACGTCTTTGATAGGGACTAGTATGTAGAAGATACGAGTAACAAACTACTGTGACTAGTTTGAAGAGTGCTATATACAAGACAGTGAAACAAAAAAGATATTTACAATATATTAGTGATGTTACGAGATGTGCCGAGGCTTCGAAGTGTGTGTCGAGTAATGAAGGGGGCGTTTCTGCATATCAAGTGCGTATCGAGGCTCGCTTCATCGCCAAAAATGATGACGTCCGAAGCCTCGTTGCCCGGCTGTACCACGTGATTGCTTCGAAAGGTGGTTTAGATTTTGCCGCGTGTCTGGGTGGGTTTCCTCCGGGCACTCCGGTTTCCCCCATCAACCCAAAACATGCACAATAGGTACCTCCAGCTTAGGTCCTGACCAAACCGAAGCAAGAAGATCATGGAGATGGTCCCCGGGCGCCCTAATGTGTGCTGCCCACTGCTCCTAATATATATACAATATATATAGGATGGGTTAAAATGCAGAGAAGAATTTCTCCAGTGTGAGATCAATAAAGTTCACTTCTTCACTTCTTCTTCTTTACCAGCTGTATAGACCACTCAGGCTCCATTCAGAATGTGGGGATTTCAAGGAGTTGCGGTCAGCTGAGAGTTTGGATAGAGTTTGGATAGAGTTTGGAGAGTTCGGATAGCGTTTATATAGTTCGGAGAGAGTTTGGAGAGTTTAGAGAGAGAGATTTAGCAGAGTGATGAGAGTAGGATAGGTGATAGGATGGAGCCAGCGAGGAAGAGGAGGTTTTCCCTTGTGTGGGAACACACTGATCTGAAAACCAAAAACTGTTGAGAAACTCTTGTTTCTTAATAAAAATGAATAAAATTTCCCCTGTCCTGTACATCACTGTCCAAGTTACACAAGCATAATTTGTGCCCTTTTCCTAGTTCCACAAACACTTTCACTGTCCTCTGCCTGATTACACCCTTGCCATTTTCAGAAAAAACAACTTAACCTGTCATAAAATCATACCTCACTTTAAAGGTCCCATGGCATGAAATTTTCACTTTCTGAGGTTTTTGAACGTTAATGTGAGCTTCCCTACCCTGTTTAGGCCCCCCCAATGGCTAAAAGTTGTGAAATGTCTAAACTGAGCATTTGCGATCCTTTTCTGTGTTTGAAAAAAACACACCTCAAACGGGCGATTCTGAACAAGGCACCTTGTTACGTAACATCGAAAAAAGAAATGCAAATGCAGTTCCACCACCGTCTGGATCTCCACCCCCGTCTCTGGAAATCACGCCCAGAGAGTTTGGACCGCGAAGGAGCTACGCAATGCGAACTGCGTTTTTTTATTTGCCTGGAGGCACATGCAAGTGTTTCTAGACTCGGAAGTCCTTTACCCGACCCTCTGGACCTCTGAAACAGCAGTGGTTTAATTTTATTTTCTGTGAAAATGTGTTTTTTTCATTGAAATTCCTCTCCTTTCTCCCTCCGTGCTTCAAACGCAAAAATGGGAGACAGCCTCAGCGCAGCGCTCCAGCGGCGCAGAGGAGCTAACCCAATCTCTGTCCTTCTCATTTGCATTCAAGCAACAAGGCCCAGAATGAGGCGTTCAGAGAGTTATTTTTTGACTCTGACTCTGTACATGTGTCTTTCTCATGCACTAAGTGTTGATTTTGAAGGATTCATTTACAGTATTAGGGAACCATTAAGGCACCATATAAAAGCATCAAGAAGTACCATGTCATGGGACCTTTAAGAAAGACCCAAATAACGAATAATCCAAGTTACGAAACACCTTTACGTAAAATTTTCGTCTCTGAATATGAAAGAAAATTCAAGTTACGAAACGCGAAATCTCAAAAATTCAAATAATGCGCGCTCGGCTTTGCAGCCGCCCGAATCCCCCGAAACGTAAATACACTTGTAAATATGCTCTCCAACAGGGTTTAGGGGGGTACTGGGGGCCTTGGAACGAATCAGGCCTTTTACATTGTGACTCTACTTTCGAAAAAATCACGTTACAAAACCACTTCTGGAACAAATTAATTTCGTAAGGTGAGGTATGACTGTATTATGATAGTACCATTTTGGGAAAATGTACACACACAGAATACATAAAAAATTTATATATGTACAGAGATTATTTGGTCATTCATGTTTTGTAATTCATAGTCATTCCCAACAGACACAATCATCACGCATTCTGTGGTTCAGATACAGCTGCCTGTGATTACACATTTGGCCAGTAGATGGTTTCAGGCGCACATGAAGCTTTGAGAAATGAACCCTTTCTCCAACCAATTGGCTCAAGTGGTTCAATGCCTCATGAGGCTTCATCTCACCATCACTACAATATATACACACAACCGCAGAACTCTGCTTCATAAATCATCAGCTCGGTTGTTACCTTCCATGAACAAGTCCTGGTCCAGACTGACTGAGGGCCCGTTTACACGAGGACGCTTACGGGTAAAAACGACAAAATATTTTATCGGAAGTGCCTTTCGTTTAGACGGTGACGGCGTTTTTGGGGCCTAAAAACGCAAAAATCTGAAACCACCCTCCAGAGTGGAAAAGTTAAATACGCTCCGCTGTAGCGTCTCCGTGTAAAGTGCCCAAGACGCAAAACTGGTCAGATCTGCTCACGTCAGTACACGTTTACGTCACATAGATGCGGCAATACAATGAGGAGGACCACCACCGGCCCCTTATCCCGGCTCCAGCGCACCGGTGGCTCCACCGGTCCTGAGCACCGGTGGAGCGGTCCTGAGCAACGGTGGAGCCGGTGGCTCCACCGGTGCTCAGGCCCCACTGGAGCCGGGATAAGGGGCCGGCTCCAGCGGGTCCTGGAGCCGCTGGAGCCGGGATAAGGGGCAGGAGCCGGCCCCTTATCCCGGCTCCAGCGGGTCCTGAGCACCGGTGGTGGTATTAGCGGAGGAGGACCACCGGCCCCTTACCCGGCTCCAGCGGGTCCTGAGCACCGGTGGACCACCACTACCGGCTCCAGCGGGTCGTGAGCACCGGTAATTGCGTGCCGCCGCGCCTCGCGCACGGACCGGACGGGGAAGTTGCCCCGGCTCCGGTATACTTGGTTCGAGACCCCGGGGCGGGGGAAGTCTCTTACGGGCAGCTTTGAGAAATAGTGTCTGACGATAGCCGGCCCCCGCTCGGTCCGTGGGATTAGGGGGTACGGTCGCCTGCCGTACCCCCGCGGAGGGGCTCCGTGATAAGGCCACTGGGAAGGATACGGTTCGTCTCGGTCTCACCTCCGAGGGGTCGAGCGCGAGCGGCCCGCGCCGCACCGAGCTACCGGCACTCGGACCCGCAGTGCCCAGGAGCCGTCTGACGTGGGTAGAACCAGACAGGGGCCCTGAGATGGCGGGTCACGTATGCCCATCGTTCGAGCTCTTTAAGCGGGCTACATAGTCCGCTAATGTCATGCGTTAGACTTCCACACTTGTGTAAGGGGAAATCCCACAGCCGGTACAGTCGTGGTTAGAAATGTAACTTGACGCTGTTGTGATGTTTTTATTTTTTTATTTTTTTTTTTTTTTTTCAGTCCAGCGCCTCCCTTCGCTGGCTTTTGCGTCCACTTTTGCGTCTTCGTATAAACGCGGATAAAAAATTGAAGACGAGACGCCACTTTTGCGTCTTCTGTTTTGATCGTCGCCGTATAAACGTAGCCTGAGGGAGGGAGAGTGGCTCTTTTATCCACCAAGGCTCCTCCCCCGAGCCAATTAACACAAAAATACTGGTTTCCCCCACTAAAACCCAATTAACAATAATAACAAAAATATACAAAAATACCTGGAAATACATTTGATAACATGGCCATGTCTCTGCGCCTGTAGCAGAACCAGTAAAAATAATTTACCGATATTAGGTGATGACGTCACTGTGTCGTCAGACGCTAATTTCCTGTGCAGGACGAAAGTAATAGGAAGTGCGATAGGTGCTCGGTTTGGCAGTGGGATTTGCAAACGGGAGATGGATCTTGGTTTGGAGTTGGTTGGGAAACAGTTTTGGACGTGGATGATTTAACAGTGGATTTGTGTGCACCAAGACGACTGTGGTGGTGAACGGACGGTAAATATGGCGGAGAACAGAACGGACAGATGGGGAGCGGGACACGAAGTGGAAAACAGCTGAATGAATGAAACCGGGTAAGAAGCTAGCGTGAGCTGTTTGGAGATACTTAGTTTACGTCCACACGACAACGCTCCTGGATTTTTTTTATGCAGGTTGAAAAAAATTAGCATCCACACGTGTCGGATCAGAAAATATTCGCGTCCAGACGAAAACGGAGCGCTACGTGAAAACAACGTAATACATATACCACACCAATATGTGGTGCTGTAAACGGGAAACAGCCAGAGCCACCGGAAACGCAATACTACAAAGAGCGCATGTGCATAAAGTCCTTTCTCTTCCGCAAACAAGCATCACGACGTCATCGTTTTCCAGAAGCTGCGTTTTGCTCGTCCACACGAAAACACGACCCCGGCATTCTCAGATTTCTCCACCCTGGAACCTGGTTAAAAAAAAAAAACGTTTTCGCCCCTCCAAAACGCCTACGCCGTGTGGACGAAAGGCCAAAACGAGTAGAAACTTCTCAGTTTCCACCAAAATCGTTATCGTGTGGATGGGCCCTTAGGTTAGCGCGGACTGTAACGGAGTATTTAGTTACTCCATTACAGAGGGGCAATTTGTTTTCAATAGAAAATGAATTGGAGCAGGAGTCGACGGAGCCAGAAGCATACTCATGCTCACTTTCTATTTGGTGGCTAGTGGGTTAGCTATGTCCTATGCAATAACTGAGTCCATTTGTGATGTTAAAGTCACAGACTAGCATTATTTGACAGGTTTTCGATTCGCCACTCTCTCCTTTTACACCTAAATGGGACCACGGACCTTCACACTGATCACAGGCTCTCGAAAATGCATGTGGATTGTTTCACCGTGTTTAACTGCAGAACATTCAGAACTTTTGCAGAGTGAATTCACTGCAAACTACCAACGCTGCCATTTGGTACTTGACCAAGCCTTTTATACTGTATGCTTGTATAATACCGCAAAGTACAAGAACGTAATGCAATTGGAGGCTGTAGGGACATGTTGAAATTGGGTTGTCCTTTCCTCAACAAACAAATCAGAAAAACGTACCGTCAAACTAGCACGCCGAGCCTCCACGCTGTACATTGGCTCCTGTGCACTTTATCAATTTATTTTCCCCGTGTTATGTCCCAAATAGCGTAGCACTGGGGACAACAGAAAATAAGAGAAGCCTGTATCTTTGCTCTAGCCTGAAATGCACTTTACTTTTCCTATTATGAATGAAACAAGCCCTTTGAAAACCACGTTCCCATAGGTGCTGCGGTAATGGCATGAGATATGGGCACTTTGTCAAAGCTGCATTTGGGTCCTGGCCTAGCTGCACAGGAGCGTTGCAGGGGGAAGGAAATAAAATAAAGGTGCAAAGGTGAAACAGCTAAAATGCAATGTCCAAAGAGCAAATTTCATTTTGCATTTTTAAACTTAACTGAATATTAGCAGAACATACGAGGCCAGAGAGAGCTGTAAGGCAAATGGAGGCGCATAAAACAGAGTGTGCAGAGTGTGCAGGCCTGAACTAGTAATTGAAATGTAAAAAGCCACAAGGAAGAACAGGCAAAGCTATTCAACTCTTTAGTAAGTCCCTTCTAGCAATGGCAAATGGTAACTTAGAAAAATAGCATAATATTAACACTGCATGTTAATTTCACTGTGTTTTTAATATCTAAGCTATGGTACAAAGCAATACATTATGATACATTCAAATGAATAATTTACATAAGGGATGGCCAGACTTTTTTCTTCAAAAGTCCCATAAAACAGGTGAAGTGGAGGGTCGATCAAGGGCCATAGACTGGTGGTCGATACAGTGAATAATTCTATGTGCATGTTTGAATGTGCTCCAGACCTTTATTCATGTTTAGATCGTCAGCAGGACACACTTAATATTTGATAGTTGAGTTTATCATGGTGTGTATATCATGGTATATCATGGTAGATTTTAGACACTTGCAGTAAAAAATACTGCTTATGGTAAGAAGGACCAGTTCACCTGGAGGCTTGAGGGCCAAGATAAATTGCTCTAAGGGCAGAATTTGGTCCCTGGGCCATTGTTTGGACATGTCTGACTTAGAACATGCTCCTGGTATTTACTTCAATAGGTTACATTCACCTCCCTATTACTAAGTAATATGAACTTTGCATTAAAGGTACAGTATGTAACTTTCTGGATGTGGCATGGAATGTCACCTGCGTGATTCCATAGAAATAGAAAATGGGATTTAAAAAAAGTTTGTTGTGATGCGTCACCCAATCAGCTTGAAGTTTTTGCTGTTCTACCTGTTTCAGGTACCATTTTGCCTGGTTTACACCTGACCATATCACAAGTGATATATGGTCTGGGAGCCACCTTTGAAATATCTCGTAGCGGAGGTGTGGTTTATGATCCCCAATGGCCGTTTATTGGGCGGTACGAATGTCTATCATTTGGCGTATACGTAGCCCATAGCCAATCATGTCAGTTGTCAGTTCAAACTACAAGTTTCCGTTTGTCACATAGTACGCGTCACTGTTTTGCCACCCCTCCCCGCTCTCTGATTGGCTCCCAGAAGCGGGAGAACTCGCTTGCCATAGGTGCCAGGCTGTCTTTCCGATCGGAATGAGTGAAAGCAGCCTGGGATTTCCCAGGTTAGGTACCATTAACTCTGCCTGGACCATGGTGAGAGGAGGCTCCGGTAAACAGCTGGTAGATTACCTGACCAGCCAAAACTACACGCCTTGATAAAAGTCTGGTCTGGTCTGGTCATTTCCAGTTTGAGTTGGCCATGATTGCCAGGTGGTGATGCGGGATTCGTTTGTGTCAAAAACAAACATGGTGGATTAAATGTTAAAAAAAAAAAGGGGGGGAAAAATAATACTGAGCACAGAGAAACTGTGTGGATTTCTGAAGAATCAACAAATGAAATGCCAAACTATTAATTATCTCAGGTAAAAGAACTTATTTAGTTATATTCTGAATTTTCAAGAGCAGTGATGATTGGACCTTCCCAAGTTAGGACGGTGGTTTGTCATGCTCTGTGGTCCGGTCTCAGACCGGTCAAAATGGTAGATTGTATCTCGGTCCCACATTTTTATTTAAGAATCCCTCTTTGAGAAGAAAGATGAGGTTGGATAGTTTCTCTCTAAAACCTCCTCACTTAGGGGGCACAGGCAGGACTTATCCATCTTTTATATATAACCGTATTATAAATGTCAGAGTCTCAAACCAGTATCATCAATTGAAAAAGGCTTCTGGACGGAGCTGAAAAGTCTTGATTACAATAACAGTGTCCATTTGACTACATCAGTGCCGTTGATTAACGTATGGGTCAAATGTAGAAGACAAATTCCTTTGCTGACAACAAATTCTACCATATCCTTCACTGCAGCGTTGCCATTTTTTGCCTCTTCATGTCGTTCCCATAATCTCGCTGCCTGTACATCTTCTCTCTTAGACAAACTGTGAACTGTCCATGCACTCTGAGCCGCTCATGATGTACAGATGTGCCTCTGTCAGCAGACTTGTCTCGCTCACACTTTTCAGGCCTATTCCACCAAATGTGTGTTCCATTATTAAACACCCGACGTTATGAATTCAAACTCCTCCGCTCGTGAGCCTCTGTCACCCTCCACATCGAAATACTTCACTGTATATTACTACTGCGGCAGCGTGTGCCATTACTACTGCTAATCTACTTCTATAGCAGCATCTGTTACTACTACTACTGCAAATAATCTCCTACTACAGCTGTATCTATTATCACTACTTTTAGCTTCTGTAACAGCAGTGTCTATTACTACTACTACTACTACTACTACTACTACTACTACTACCTCTACTACTACTACTACTACTGCTAAAAGAGCAGCATCTAGTATTACTACTACTATTATTAATACTAACTACTACTGCAAATAATCTACTTATACTACGGTTACCTTTTACTAATGCAAATCTACTACTACAGCAGTATCTATTATTATCATTACTTCTAGCAGTGTCTACTACTACTACTACTACTACTACTACTATTACTACTACTACTACTATTACTACAGCTAATCTACTAATACAGCAGCATCTATTACTACTACTACTACTACTACTACTACTACTACTACTCAAAACAATAATAATACAGCAGCGTCTTTTACTACTACTACTACTACTACTACTAATACTACTACTACTCAAAACAATAATAATACAGCAGCGTCTATTACTACTACTACTTCTACTACTACTACAGCTAATCTACTAATACAGCAGCGTCTAGTATTACTACTACTATTACTAATACCTACTACTACTGCAAATCAGATACTATAGCAGTACCTACTATAACTATTACTACTATTACTACTTCTACCACTACTAGCTGCTACTACTAGTGCTAATTTAGTAGTAAAAACTATTAATACTACAATTAGGCTACTACTACTACTACTACTAGTCCTACACCTCCAACTACCACTACTATATTACTATCTATTATTTATTATTATTATTATTATTATTTAAGTTTTGCAACATAATATACATACTACTACTACTATTAATACCAGTACTACAACTACTACTACTGCTACTACGAAAACAACCTCAACCTCTAATGCTGCTACTACGGCAGCATCTACTACTACTACTGCTACTACTACTGCTACTACTATCCCTTACTGTTCTTACTGTTGGATCAAAGTAGTTTTAAGTTGCAGCATGTGTGAGTTCCGTTATTGAAAAACCGTCGTTACGAATTCAAACTGCAGCACTCGTGAGGTTCTCAGTCGCTCTCCACATAGAATCCTTCGCTGAGTGATTGTTGAGTAAATTAACCAAAGCCCCCCTCCCGCTGCAGAAGTGTCAGGTAATGATTTCCCTAATTACTCTTTAATTTAATTTGGTGCTATATTGACACCCTTCAGTGCGCCGCAGCTCCGGGCTTGTCTCCAGGAATTAGACTCGTCCCTAAAGTGTACGGGAGCAGCTCATCGCCAACGGCTTCAAGCTCCGCTGGAGGATCCACGTTTAAATCTAAAGCGTGCCATAAGAAACACTTGGATAAACGTGCCGAGGAAGAATGTCAAGTTGAAATATGACTAGTGCCTTCTAATTACTACAGGGACAAAATATGAATAAAGCACAGAGTTAGGACTGTAAAGCCACGTGGAATACAATGTACTACGAATACTGATGCTTTTCATTTTATTTGTCTTCTACTATCATTACTACAACAGCTACTGCCACTACTGCTATTACAGCAACAACTGCACTACCACTACTACTAGTACTACTACTACTACTTCTACTATTACAGCTGCTACTACTACTACTACTACTACTACTACTACTGCTACTATAGCAGTTACTACTACTGCTACTACTACTACTACTTCTACTATTACAGCAGCTACTACTACTACTACTACTACTACTACTACTATGTCTACTATTACAGCAGCTACTACTACTATTACTACTACTACTTCTTCTACTATTACAGCAGCTACTACTACTACTACTACTACTACTACTACTACTACTACTACGGCAGCATCTACTACTACTATTAGTACAGTAACGTCTACTATTACTATAGCAGGATCCACTTTTATTTCTACTGTTAGATACTACCACTACTACTACTGCATCTATTGCTACTACTACTTATACTATTACAGCAGCTACTACTTCTACTACTACTACTATAGCAGCTACTACTACTACTACTACTACTACTACTACTAGTACCACTACTACTATAGCAGCTACTACTTCTACTACTACTACTACTATAGCAGCTACTACTACTACTACTACTACTACTACTACTACTACTACTACTACTACTTCTACTATTACAGCAGCTACTACTTCTACTATTACTACTACTATAGCAGCTACTACTACTACTACTACGTCTACTATTACAGCAGCTACTACTTCTACTACTACTACTACTATAGCAGCTACTACTACTACTACCACTACTACTATAGCAGCTACTACTACTACTTCTACTACTACTACTACTACTACTACTACTTCTACTACTACTACTACTACTACTACTACTACTACTACTACTACTACTACGTCTACATTACAGCAGCTACTACTACTACTACTAGGCTACTACTATAGCAGCTACTACTACTACAACTACTACGTCTACTATTACAGCAGCTACTACTACTACTACAACTACTACGTCTACTATTACAGCAGCTACTACTACTATTGGTACTACTAATATAGCAGCTAGTACTACTACTACTACTACTACTACTACTACTACTACTAGTACTACTACTATTACAACAGCAGCTACTGCTATTACTACTACTACTACTACTACTACTACTTCTACTATTACAGCTACTACTACTACTACTACTATTACTACTACTACTATAGCAGCTAGTACTACTACTACTACTACTATTACTACTACTACTACTACAGAAGCATGTACTATTGCTCCTCCTCCTACTACTACTATTATTACTACTACTACTACTATAGCAGCTATTTCTACTACTACTACTACTACTACAGAAGCATGTTCTATTGCTACTACTACTATTACAAAAGTCTCTACAAAGACACTTTGAAACTGAAGTGTACAGTAAACGACATTCTCATAACCCATCCAAAATGCAAATCCGTTTTATAAAATTTCTGGTATTGGCATGTTTAAATATTCAAATAATGTTTCCTGGTTGTGTTTGCACACACGGACTGGGACACTGTGAAAGAGGACTCCAGTGAATGCCTCCCTCACAAAAGGGTTCCACACACAATGCCAAGAAAATCAGTATTTGGACTCGCCAATTTCCTGTTCAGTGCTGCGGAGACAACCAACAATAACAATAACGTGCATTGTCCACTCGCTGACATGGAAACAAGATTTTAAACTTAGCAAGTGGAAATTCTGCACTTTATTTCCCGGCTTACTGTGGTGATTTTTAATAACAGAAATAAAACTCAGAAATTAAAACTAAAGCGGCAATCAGTTTGTTTTATTCCAGTACACATATTGTAAACACACCATTTAAAGGTCCTTTATTACTCAAAATGGCAATTCCAGGACTGAAATGATCCAAATGATGCTAGTGAAGGTTTATGGAATTTAAAACACAATGGAGCACTTCCAGTATAACGTTACATCACAAAGTGGAACACAGTGTTTTCAGTTTGAGTGAAGAACTCAGCCTAAATATCCAGCGTTTGTGTGAGGACACTATATTATAACTAGGGAGGCACGATATATCGGCCGATATTGTCATATTTTTAACATATCGGTATTGGGCCGATGTGTAAAAGTGGGCCAATATTAACAACCGATATTTGTCAGTACAGTAATCCCTTGAATTAACGTTTTCTCACATTTCTCTCTTGTTTAAACACTCAAACTTTCGTAAATTTTCAACAAAATATATTAATAGTGAAGCGTGGGCACACGTGCGCTCAAATCCGTGATAGCGACCTGCGTGAAGTTGGCCCCGCGTTGATGGGGGGGCCAACTTCACGCAGATGTGATAACGCAGCATGACCGGCGCGAGACTGCGCGTCACACCCGGGGCTGCGAGCACGAGACCCGTGCCCAAACCATGCCTCCTCCGAGCACATCAAACCTCGACATGAACAAACGCAAGAGCCACACGAAACCAGGAAAAAAGCCGCACGCGGTGTTTTAATCCTGGTTTAGACCTGATCTAGTCCTGGTTTAGTCCACTAGACCTGGTCCAGTCCTGGTTTAGTCCAAGTTTAGTCCTGGTCCAGTCCAGTCCAGGTTTAGACCTGGTTTAGACCTGGTCTAGACCTGGTTTAGTCCACGTTTAGTCCTGGTCTAGTCCTGGTCTGGTCCTGGTCTGGTCCTGGTTTAGTTCCAGTCTGGTCCCGGTCCCCCCCGCATCCCCCATCTATAACATCAATCGGCAAAGGTCCCTTAGCCAATCAGGAAGCAGAACACAATGTTACAATATAAAAAAAAAAAAAAAAAAATCAGGAGTCAAAACAGGTTTTGACATTAAAAAATTCATTTTGCATGATTTTCAGTCTGTATAAAATGTTATCTCAGAATTAAAAATAAATAAATATAACAGCAAGATTAATATCGGATATCGGTATCGGCTAAAATTTTAACATCGGTGCATCCCTAATTATAACACAGGTCAGAAAACAGCGTGGTATGCTCTCTTTACATATTCAAATAATGTTTCCTAGTTCTGTTTGCACACATGGACTGAGACACTGAAAGAGGACTCTAGTAAATTCCTCCCTCACAAAAGGACAACACTGTGTGTATTCCATACACAATGCCAAGAAAATCAGTATCTGGACTCGCCAATTTCCTGTTCAATACTGTGGACGGCAACAATAACATGCATTGTCCACTCACTGACATGGTAACAGGATTTGAAACTTAGCAACTGAATAGTATTTGAGTTTCATTAAAGTATAGGCCTATACAATTTATATTTCATGACACGTATGTCATTTATCTGGTCTCCTCCTCAGGAAGACACAGTCAGCAGTGACTTTTAACAAGGCTTGAGGCTGATGTGTTGGTACCAACCATAGATTTTATAAACTATATTGCCAAAAGTATTTGCTCACCTGCCTTGACTCACATATGAACTTAGGGTTTAATATGACGTCGGTCCACCCTTTGCAGCTATAACAGCTTCAGCTCTTCTGGGAAGGCTGTCCATAAGTTTCAGGAGTGTGTTTATGGGAATTTTTGACCACTCTTCCAGAAGTGCATTTGTGAGGTCGCACACTGATGTTGGACAAGAAAGCCTGGCTCTCAGTCTCCGCTTTAATTCATCCCAAAGGTGTTCTGTTGGGTCGAGGTCAGGACTCTGTGCAGGCCGGTTGAGTTCATCCACACCAAACTCTCTCATCCATGTCTTTATGGACCTCACTTTGTGCTCTGTGCACAGTCATTTTGGATGGAAGTGGTCATCTACAAACTGATCCTACAAAGTTGGGAGCATGGAACTGTTCAAAATCTCCTGTATGCTGAAGCATTCAGAGTTCCTTTCACTGGAGGGGCCACAAGCCCAGCTCCTGAAGAACAACCCCACACCATAATCCCCTCTCCACCAAGCTTTACACTTGGCACAATGCTTCAGACAGGTACTGTTCTCCTGGCAACTGCCAAACCCAGACTCGTCCATCGGATTGCCAGATGGAGAAGCGTGATTCGTCACTCCAGAGAACATGTCTCCACTGCTCTAGAGTCCAGTGGCGACATGATTTACACCACAGAATCCAACACTTTGCATTGCACTTGGTGATGTTTGGCTTGGATGCAGGAAACCCATTCCATGAAGCTCTCTATCTCTGCATCCTATCACAGTACCACGCTGGAATTCACTGAGCTCCTGAGGGCGAGCCATTGTGTGGAAATGTCTGGAGAAACAGACATTTTCTGGACAATGTCTGGAGAAACAGACAAGGCCTAGAAGCTTGATTTTATACACCTGTGGCCATAGAAGTGACTAGAACACCTGATTTCCATTACTTGAATGGGTGAGTGAATACTTTTGGCAATATAGTGTGTCAGAGGACATGGCCACAGTCCAAACAGACATTTAGACTTTTGGTCTAAATGTTTGTGTGAAGAGTCCCTCAGTCGTCTAAATGTTTGTATTAACACACTCTACATGATCGCTATCTTGTCCAATAAATTCCAATTCGTAATAAGTAACTTGGCTCCAAATTCGTCCTTACCACCGCTAGCACTGTGAGCTTCATTTCACTGAAGCCAAATGCTATGGGTAACATCACACTCCCTGGTACCAATTAACGGTTGAACAACTGTAGGAAAAAATACAGGGGACTGGCTCCGGAGTTCTGAAATCTTCCTGGACTGGATTGATAGCATGAGCATTAAATGCCACATCTACTAATTATAAGTCTATGGTTTTAATATCCAAGAATCAGGAAGTGTACTGTTAGCATGCTAATTATTGTTTGCTTTACACAAAGTCAAAGCTCCACTCTGGCCTCTGAGAGTTAATAATAAGGATGCTCGGAATGCAAAAAGTAAGTGAGGAACAATTAAAATTAAATAGTTGTTTTTCACGTTTTGAAGACAGTAAAAATCAGGTACATCATCTTAAAGGTCCCATGGCATGAAATGTTCACTTTCTGAGGTTTTTGAACGTTAATGTGAGCTCCCCTACCCTGTTTAGCTCTCCCCCTAGTTAAAAGTTGTGAAATGTCTAAACTGAGCATTTGCGATCCTTTTCTGCATTAGAAAAAATCAGAGCTCAAACGGGCGATTTTGAACAAGGCAACTTATTGACCTCAGCTCGAAAAAAGAAATGCAAATGCAGTTCCACCCCCGTCTGTCTGTACTCAGCGTCTCTGTAAATCACACCCAGAGAGTTTGGACTGCGGAGGAGCTACGCAATGCGAAATACGTTTTTTTATTTGCTTGGAGGAACTTGCGAGTGTTTTTAGGCTCGGAAGTCCTTTATCTGAGCCTGTGGATATCTGAAACAGCAGTGGTTTAATTTTATTTTCTGTGGAAATGTGTTTATTTTTCAATGGAAGGCTTCTCATCTCTCCCCCCGTGCAAAAACACAGAAGCGGGTCACAGAGCGGAGCAGAGAGCTTGGCCACGCCCCCACCCCCTACTATAGGCCATCTCTGTCCTCCTCATTTGCATTAAAGCAACAACGCCCATAATGGAGTGTTCCAGAGTGACATTTATGACTCTTTCTCATCTTATCTCTCTTTCTCATGCACTGAGTGTTGATTTTGAAGAAGGATTCATTTACAGTATTAGGGAACCATTAAGGAGCCATATAAAAGCATCAAGAAGTACCATGTCATGGGATCTTTAAATTTATCTTTAAATTGTCATTAATTATGTAAAATTAACTTAATTTGAGAGTTAAAACAGAAATATGTATTAGTTTTCAGTAGAAAGTTGAAAATACCCGGTTCATTCATTATTTGGCTCCAACTGACTCCTTTGAGCTTCACTTCAGAGGGACAAACTTGAAAGGCTAAAAGTTCACTGCACGGTATACTGTTTATCGGAAGCAATTTGTGCTGGCAGCAAATTGCCCACCAAATATTCAGAAAAAAAACATCTAAATACCAAAATGTTATTTTTCAAAATTCTACTTTTTGGCAAGTTATTAAAAAGTCGCTGAAAATTGTTCATAAACCCTATTAGGTTGGACGGAAAACACAAAGGGTGATTTTTAGTGTTTGAGAGTTCATCTCTGGATGAACTGTTTTTGGAAATTTCCTAGCACCGTTCTGAAATTGTGAGTTCACTCTTTTTGAGGAAGACTTCAGGTCAAATACGAGAGGAAAAAGGCAAACTGCAAAGTTCTGGTGAATCCTGAGGTCGACCAAAGACCAAAAAAATGTAAAAGGAAAGGGTAAAGGTAATATGTTATATGCCTTTAGTATAATTTTAAAATCTCCAGGCTATTTGTGAAAAAAAAGACTGAATTGTTTTGGCTTTTCATTTTTAAAGGTCCCATGGCATGGTACTTCTTGATGCTTTTATATGGTGCCTTAATGGTTCCCTAATACTGTAAATGAATCCTGCTCCAAAATCAAGATTCAGTGCATGAGAAAGACACATGTACAGAGTCAGAGTCAGAAAATCTCTCTCTGAACAACTCATTCTGGGCCTTGTTGCTTGAATGCAAATGAGAAGGACAGAGATAGGTTAGAGGAGCGGGTGGGTGGGGGGGTGGGCAAATACACAGCTGGTTCCTTGTTTTAGCGCTGCGCTGTGCTCTGTCCCCCTTCCGCCTTTTAAGCGCGGAGGAAGAAAGAAGAGGCTTTTCAATGAAAAAAACAAATTTCCACAGAAAATAAAATTAAACCACTGCTGTTTCAGATGTCCAGAGGCTCAGATAAAGGACTTTCGAGCCTAGAAACACTCGCACGTGCCTCCAGGCAAATAAAAAAATGCATTTCGCATTGCGTAGCTCCTTCGCAGTCCAAACTCTCTGGGCGTGATTTACAGAGACGGTGGGTAGACATCCAGACGGGGGGTGGAGCTGCATTTTTCGATGTGACGTCACATAGTTGCCTTGTTCAGAATCGCCCGTTTGAGCTGTTTTTTTCTAACGCAGAAAAGGACCGCAAATGCTCAGTTTAGACATTTCGCAACTTTTAGCCATGGGGGGAAGGGGGGGCTAAACAGGGTAGGGGAGTTCACATTAACGTTCAAAAACATCAGAAAGTGAAAATTTCATGCCATGGGACCTTTAAAAGGCGTTTTGTTCAGGCAGTGGTCCTCCAATTCAAAGGTCGGATGATCAACACTTCTCTCTCTTTGTCAAGTATAAAAGTACGGCAAAAGGAGAAATTCAATTTGTCAACTGGACAAAGTTTATTTGGTCGAATACGTTTCGCAGCTCATCGAAGCTACTTCTTCAGTTCTGGCTGGAGTGCTGGTGGACACTGCTTATAACCAACATATTCAACCAAATAAACTTTGTTCAGTTGACAAATTGAATTTCTCCTTTTGCCGTGGATTCTACCTGGACGACTGAGGGATTCTTCAGATAGTATTAAAGTAGTGTGTACGTAATATAGTTCATAGTTCATAGTTTGCTTTATTGTCGAAAAACCATATGTACAAGACACATAGAAGATCGGAAATTTCTTTTTCCCTGACCAAGCAGGACAGTGATAGAGATGGCCAGGGGAGGGGCCGTGCACATGTACGCGCCGCCGACTCGGAGATGACAGAGATGAAAAGCGCAGTAATTATTCACAACATGTTATGACAGAAAAACAATGGACAGGTAACATACAGTGTTTTTTCCTTTGGCAACAAACAGAAGGGAGCAGATCATAAATACAATATGGCGGCGCGGATGGACACAACGGCCCCTCTCTGTGCCGAAAGAGCAGCGTTTTCGTCGTTTTTGTCTAGTTTGTCTTGTTTGTCTACCGCAGGGGTGTCCAAACTTTTTTCATCAAGGGCCACATATCTAAACACAGACGATGCAGAGGGCCGATCGAGGGCCATAGAATGGTGCTCCGTACAGTGAATAATTGAAATATCTGCATGTTTAACACGTTAGAATGAGCTATCAGTCCATTATTCGTGCTAGGATCCTCAAAACCACACAATAAATATTAAATATTGTCTTATCAAGGTAGATTTTCAAAAAACTTGCAGTCAAAAGTTCTGCTCAAGGTAATTTGGGCCAATTCATTTGGAAGCCTGAGGGCCAAGAAAAAATTGTCCGAGAGCCACATTTGACCCACGGGCCTTAGTTTGGGCATGCCTGGTCTACCGTGTTATATAACAAGTTTCTTTGCACTACTTTTTAGATTTGAGATCGTTTTTGTATTGTCTTTATATTGTATTTTGTCTTTTTTGCACTGCTTAGCCAGAGAGAAACGGAATTTCGCTTCACTGTATGTCAAACACATACGGCAGAATTGACAATAAAGTTGACTTTGAACTTGAACTTTGAAGTGAACGGTGATGGTCGGAGGGCCCGACGGTGCAGATTGGCAGCCTCACTTTGTCAGTCTGTCCCGGGGCAGCTATAATTGTAGTTTACCACCACAGAGTCTAGAGTGAATCAATAAAGACACAGTGTAGTGCTTTGAGAGGCTTTGTCGAGCCTGTAAAACAGTGTTTCCGCGGAACATATAAACAGCTGGCATGATAGCAGATCAATGACTAAAGTGAAAAGGTTTATTGAGAAGCGTAAGTTATGGTTGAGGGAGTGTGAGGGGAGAGATTTGAGCTGTTTCCCACTACTTGAAGCTCATCTTGCCAATCGCCCAAGTAAACTCTAGTGAAAATAGTGCAAGCGCATCTGTCCAGACTGCACTGTACTTCCAGGACAATGATGCAAAGAGAAATCCATTAATCTTGAGTGAGAACAGCAGAAATGTTCCTGCAGGGCAGAAGGAGCAGCTCATGGATCTGTCATCTGACCGTGGCATGAAGATGGCACATGCTGAGAGGACGCTGACCGAGTTTTGGTGTGTTTGTGGAGAAGGAATACGCTGTGTGTGTGCACTGACTGAAGTGTTGGCTTTTGGATTGACTTGCATGTGTGAAGTGGCCTTCTCTTCACATCGAACCAATCACAGAAACATGCTGGCTGTAGAGAGGAGCCTGATCACAGCTGAGGACAAAGAAGCAACCACAATCATCAAACTGTAAAGCCCTATTCGGACGAGATTAGTTTTATGGGGTGACATGGGGCGAAGTAATAATTACCAGGGAATTTAGTCCTGTATCAACGCGCCATGTCCGTAAACATAACGGAGTATGTCTGTGAAATTTACAGCGAGTTTCACCTTCTGTAAAACGGTCTGGAGGAATTACCACAGGTAATCCAGAGCTGACGAAGCCTCTCGGATGAGCGGCGAAACGTTTTCAACCAAACAAACTTTGTCCAGTTGACAAATTGAACTTCTCCTTTTACCACAGGTAATATTAATCCTGTGCGAATGCAACCCTCGGTAAAGATGTATGAAATATTTCCTCACATCCATTTAAAAGGTCCCATGGCATGAAATTTTCACTTTTTCTGAGGTTTTTGAACGTTAATGTGAGCTCCCCTACCCTGTTTAGGGCCCCCCCCATGGCTAAAAGTTGCGAAATGTCTAAACTGAGCATTTGCGGTCCTTTTCTGCGTTAGAAAAAAACACAGCTCAAACGGGCGATTCTGAACAAGGCAACTATGTGACGTCACATCGAAAAATGCAGCTCCACCCCCCGTCTGGATATCTACACACCGTCTCTGTAAATCATGCCCAGAGAGTTTGGACCGCGAATGAGCTACGCATTGCGAAATGCGTTTTTTTATTTGCCTGGAGGCACGTGCGAGTGTTTCTAGGCTCGGAAGTCCTTTATCTGAGCCTCTGGACCTCTGAAACAGCAGTGGTTTAATTTTATTTTCTGTGAAAATGTGTTTTTTTCATTGAAAAGCCTCTCCTTTCCTCCTCCGCTCTTAAAACACGGAAGTGGGGCCAGCACACAGCGCAGAGCTAAAACAAGGAACCAGCGGCGCATTTGCCCCCCACCCCCCCCACCCGCTCCTCTAACCTATCTCTGTCCTTCTCATTTGCATTCAAGCAACAAGGCCCAGAATGAGTTGTTCAGAGAGAGATTTTCTGACTCTGACTCTGTACATGTGTCTTTCTCATGCACTGAGTCTTGATTTTGTAGAAGGATTCATTTACAGTATTAGGGAACCATTAAGGCACCAAATAAAAGCATCAAGAAGTACCATGTCATGGGACCTTTTAAAGGTCACGAGAATTAACGTTTTTTACAATCTGAGCCTTATTTTGGTAATAAAACAAGTTGATGTACTCACCCATAGCACTTTGGTGTCATATGGAGCACTTCCGGAGATGTTTTAGTTTAGCGATATCCGTAACGTGAGTTCTCGGGGCACATGTTTGCGGTCTCCAAATAACATAAACTTTAGCACTTTTCAAATTACAGAAGATCAATGTCTTCGTCTACACTTTTGTTTTAGTCAAAAGTGGCCTCTAATCCGAGATTTATCCATAATTTACAGCTTTGCGTTTCATGTCTGTGTCCCGAGAGCTGAGAGCGAAATAAGCTGTGACTCCGTACATGCGCACTGGCCTCCTCATCTACTCGAAACTATGGCTAAATATCTCCGGAAATGCTCCATATGACACCAAAGTGCTATGGGTGAGTAAAACAACTTGTTTTATTACCGAAATAAGGCTCAGATTGTAAAAAACGTTAATTCTCCTTTAAAGAAATAATTTACCGCAATTTTCGAACATGGAGGAGCTTGAAGTGCTTTGTTTTGCTGGCGAGCAAAACGATCTACCGGTACTCTTGAACAAACACACACGTCGACCAATGAAAAAGTCTAAGAGGTATAAATCAGTCGTCAGAGGCATGAAACTTCTGCTTGTTTTAGGTCATGTTTGCTCTATTAGTCCTGATTATGGGCAATAATTTGCATAGTTCGCTAATATTTCACATTGGCTAATCATGACTTCTCTATCTACGGAAGTGACGTGCACAGTGACGAATACGTGACGGCAGAGCGTAAACAAACTCCTCCCATGTCAAATAAATATTACGGACATTTCTTGTACTGTGTGAATGGGGTCATTTATATTACAGAAATCCTGTGATAAACCGACATTACTCTACATCCTCCTGTAAAACTAATCCCGTCCAAATAGGGCTTAAGACGTTTGGACCATCCTGTTATTTGAATAGGCCTAGGTTTTATTCGGGGTTCTAATTTAATCCTTGCTTAACTCAGGAACTAAGAACATAAGGAGATTTTGTTGTGGATCAGATTATTTTTCTATTTTAAGGGTTAAATTTAAAATAATACATGTTGGATAAAATGGTTATCATAAGTTGGTTAACTACATTATTTTATTTACATTCTTTAAAATCAAATGCTCTTATTATTTAAGAATTCTGTTGTTGAGTTTAGAATATAACACAGACAACACTGATCAGGACAGGACTCAGAATCTTTGGGGTCCCCAGGGCAAAAAGGTTGCAAACTTTTGTGATATGGGACTGAAAATACAGCTCTGGAAAAAAAAATAAGAGAGCACTGCATTTTTTTCTGAAATCAGCATCTCTACATGTATTACAGCCATTCCATTCCAGCGTCTGTTGAATTCCAACACAAACACAAAGCTGAGCTACTTCAGTTCTTGCACCAAGAGTGGAATAAAGTCACCCAAGAACAATGTGAAAGACTGGGACTAAACCAGGTCTGAACCAAGACTAAAGCAGGTCTAAACTAGGACTAAACCAGGTCTGAACCAGGACTAAACCAGGTTAAAAAGGGGACTAAACCAGGACTAAACTAGGATTAAACCAGGCCTAAACTTGGACTGAAAAAGGGATAAACCAGGTTAAAAAGGGGACTAAACAAGGACTAAACTAGGACTAAACCCGGTCTGAACCAAGACTAAACCAGGTCTGAACTAGGACTAAACCCGGTCTGAACCAAGACTAAACCAGGTCTAAACTAGGACCCAAGAACAATGTGAAAGACTTGTGGAGAGCATGCTAAGACGCATGAAAGCTGTGATTAAAAATAAGGGTTATTGCACCAAATATTGATTTCTGAACTCTTCTTAAGTGTAAACATTAGTATTATGTTGTTTTAAAATGAATTTGATCTTGTTTCTTTGCATTGTTTGAGGTCTGAAAACATGTATCTTTTTTGTTATTTTGACCGTTGCAAAACAAATGCTCTAAACGATAATATTTTTATTTGGAATTTGGGGGAAATGTTGTCAGTAGTTTATAGACTCAAACAAAAATGTTCCTTTTGCCCAAACACAAACCTATAAGTAGTAATATCAGAAAAAGTGATCATTTTGCAGTGGTCTCTTATTTTTTCCAGAGCTGTATGATCCACTCTTCACTTGTGCATTTTTTTTTTCTCAGATGTTACATGAGGACTAATGGGAACACCTCTTTAGAAAACAGTTTTGGAATGCTTACTGCTACTGCTATTGTTATAAAAAATGTATGAAAAATAATGTACAGCACTGTTTTTATTGTATACTGAAGTCAATAGAGTATACCATAGTATACCACAAGTATACCATATTTCTGTAATATTTTCTGCTTAAGTGAGATGTATGCCTTTATATCCTTTGTGCATTGATCTGGGGCCTTTGTCAATAAAATAAAACAGCTTTGAAAAAATCTTTGTGTCATAGAATCCACCGTCTAAATGCGTCGAGAAAATCACTCTTTAGACAGCCTGTGAAACTGTTCTTTTCTTTGAGAGAAAAGAACAGTTGCTATTCTATGTTTTATTGATACTTTGCAGTGGCAGCACACTGGTGGTGTTCTGTATGTATTTCTATGGCAAATATTCAGCAGTTACCATTTGGACACGACGCACACATGGCAAAAAACAGCCTGATGAGTTTTTAGATTGTCTGAAAACTCGAGACAAAAAATACAAAACGATTTAAACAACCTATTTTCAGAAAACATTACTAAAAGTGTTCATGGTCATGGTTCATTTCAACAGCAAATGTGAGAGAAACTAACTTAAAAACTTGGCTAAGGCTAGCGAGTTTGTAACTGTAATTTTAGGTGTGAGAAACTTGTTTAACAGCACAAAGTCACGATTTTAGTTCCAGCTAAGCCAGTTCTTTATGGTCAGACTGTGATAAAATAAAGCTCAGATTACAGTCTAACTCAAGGAACAGAGCTTCAGACAGAGTAGTGTCTCTAGTTAGCTTCACCCACCCCTTCAGGGAACATTTATGCCATCAGCTAAGTATCAATAGCCAAGAGTTGATATCACCATTTTTGCATTGGCCACTGTGCTAGGTAATTAACTAGCCCCAGTTATGGTAGTTAAAATGCTTTGGGGAATAATTTGTAATAATAATAATAATAATAATTTGTAAACAAAAACAAAACAGGATCATGTAGAGTGAGTTAAAGGTCCCATGACATGGTACTTCTTGATGCTTTTATATGGCTCCTTAATGGTTCCCTAATACTGTAAATGAATCCTTCTTCAAAATCAAGACTCAGTGCATGAGAAACAGAGATAAGATGAGAAAGAGTAATTTTTCTCTCTCTGAACAGGCCATTATGGGAGTTGTTGCTTGAATGCAAATGAGGAGGACAGAGATGGCCTATAGTAGAGGGTGGGGGCGTGGACAAACTCTCCGCTCTCAGCTCTCAGCTGTCCGCTCTGATCCATTTCCTTGTTTTTGCGCGGAGAAGAGATGAGAAGCGTTCCATTGAAAAATAAACACATTTCCACAGAAAATAAAATTAAACCACTGCTGTTCAAAGGTCCAGAGGCTCAGATAAAGCCTAGAAACACTCGGACGTGCCTCCAGGCAAATAAAAAAACGCATTTCGCATTGCCTAGCGCATTCGCGGTCCAAACTCTCTGGGCGTGATTTACAGAGACGCTGAGTACAGACAGACGGGGGTGGAACTGCATTTTTCGAGCTGACGTCAATAAGGTGCCTTGTTGAGAATCGCCCGTTTGAGCTGTGTTTTTTTCTAACGCAGAAAAGGATTGCAAATGCTCAGTTTAGACATTTCGCAACTTTTAGCCATGGGGGGGCCCTAAACAGGGTAGGGGAGCTCACATTAACGTTCAAAAACCTCAGAAAGTGAAAATTTCATGCCATGGGACCTTTAATACAAACATTTAAGGTCGTTTTCACACCTGCCTTGAACTCCCGTCGTATGTCGAGCATTATGGGAAACTGAGGCTGACGAAACGAAACGAAACTTACGAGGCTTACTTACATTTTGCATGAAGACCAAGAGTCACAACTTGATGCGCGCACATGAGCGCTGTCCTCCGCAGCCGTCTCGCCCTGTGTCTTTGTCGTTTGGAAATTGACTGTAAAATAGTGTAAACCTCATGATGCTGCTCAAAGATTTGTGCGAACTGTAAAAACTGAGCAAACCATATCGCTAAGGCTAGATTGAAAACAGCACTTAACGGCGTGATTCTCCTCCTTCCGTGTTTGGACACGGCGTTTTGACACGGCTCATTTCTGTCCAATGGCTGAACGACCTCAGCACACGTGGTTTTGTTTATAGATGTTGGTCCACTTACAAAAAAAGTGCAGTGTGAAAGTGAACCGCACCAAAATAATAAAAAAAAAAACAAAATTTGGTCTGGACCAAAGCAAGTGAACTTTCCTGGTGTGAAAACGACCTAAGACCAAAATGACGAGGCTCACAGCGGCAGTTACAGAGAGAGGGGTCAATATATTGTAAGGCTACGTTTATATGATGACGGTCTGTACAGAAGACGCAAAAGTGGCGTTGCGTCTTCACTTTTATTCCGCGTTTAGATGAGCGTTTTCGGGAGGAAATCTGCGTGCATACGGTGAGGCAAAAGTGTGTGGAATTCAATTGGGTATGCATGCCAGGCGGCTAGGTGGTGCTGTGATACATTATCATTATGTTATATATAGGCACGGTGGGTGAGTGGCTAGCACTCATGCTTCACAGCAAGAAGGTTCCGGGTTCAATCCCCGGGTCACCCTTATGTCACTATGTCTGTTCAGTAATATATAGAAATTCATTTGCTGGAATGCCTCTTGTAAGTTCATTAGTTGCCAGAGCATCTTGAAGGTCCGACGCACGGAAGTCACATGGATCCGCCACGTTTGTTTCCCTGTACTGTCGCATGTATGGGACGTAAAAACGACGTCAGCAGATTTGACCAGAGTTTTGCGTCTTGGGCAGTGTAGATGGACGCTACGGCGGAGCGTATTCAAGTTTTTCACTTTGGAAGGCGGTTGTAGTTTTTTACGTTTATAAGCCCCCAAACCGCCATCACCATCTAAACGAAAGGGACTTCCAATAAAATATTTTGTCGTTTTTACCTGTAAGAGTTCTCGTGTAAACAGTCAATAGGAGCCAGAGTCAGAAGGAGCCAGAAGAGCCACAGCCGAACTTCCTATTTGGAAATATCTGAGCAAAACTTGCCTTACCTCAGTACAGATGAATTGTATAAGCAGCTCTTGAGGTCAAAATAAGTCCACTATGTACTGTATGCATGTAATTACAAATCGTTTTGTTGTCCGAGAATCAGGATTGGCCTCTGACAGTTGTAAAAAGTGCTTATAAACTCATAGCGGTGAATAATTAGGATGCTCAGAAAAGGTAAGGTAAGTGAGGAATACATTTACACCATTGCAAACTGTTTAAACTGATCTAGTTCTCTCTTTCAGGTACAGCGCCATAAAGCTACAAGGTGATTTTATGTAAAAGTTGATTCTGTCTCCACACTTCCACAGTCAAGGATAGAAAGACTGCAACAAATTCAAGTGGCCAAAGTGGTTTAAACTGTATCACTGCTTTTCAAACCATAAAAGGATGAAGTCTTAGCGAGTACAAACTCTTATAAAAGCTGTACAAAGCTATAACAGCTTTTTCAGAGTGAAGCAAAAGCCAGAACACCCTCGCACAGCCAACACACTAATCATAAAGTGTATGTTTCCGCCAGGACTACAATCGATAAAACGCTTTATAATTTGCAGTGATTTGGTTTTGTGATACACTAAAAGGGGAAGTACCCAATTTGTTATTATTATTTTTCATTTAACAAAATAAAATTTGGCTCCTCCAGTGTGTGACGGAGTAGGACCATCATCCAGCGCGGCCATGGACACACTCATACCAGCTTTTCGCTTACCCGGACGTTTACTACTAGGCCCAAGTTTCCCTAACAGCCATCACAACAGTCAGGGGTGCACACTTGATCGCTGCTCACACATTCCTCTCGCCGTCTCCTTCGTGCATGTGCAGCCAACCCGAGCATCGCTATCTTTCACATTGCACGTAGGGTGCACATGTGACGCCACGAGTATATCATGTAATCGTGACTTGCTGTTTTCAGAATTAATACTTTTTTTCCAACCCTAGCTGCTTAGTGCCTGTTAATAGGACATCTTTGTTTATGGAAATATTTGCGATGTTTCAGTATTAAAGGGGGAATGTATCTATTTCTATTGGTAGAGACAAACCTGAGAAGGGGATGGGAAGGTGAAGGGGAATCCATTTTACCTAATGAAAAATGTACCGTTGATGAAATGTGAAATGTTTTATGAGATGCATTGTTTTGTGCTATGTTTAATGTTTTGTCGTGTTGTGTGTCTCAGGGACTGCAGATGGAAATGAGCTTGAAGAGTTAAAGTCTGGTACAAAGCATCTCTTCATTGATTTTGATTAAAGGGGTAGTGCCTTTTTTTAAAATGTTAATCTGTATGGCTTCCCCTTCAACAGTGTCCTGAGATTAACACTCCTCCGGTAAAGTAGCTCATAAACGTATTTCCAGTAAGTTTGCAGGGACAATTTAATAAAGCTTGTTTTTCTTCTCAAAACAACATTTGTCAGAAAAGTGATATATTTGCGTCACAAACAGTTGTCCGCTAAAAATTCAACAGCGTATTTCGCATTCGCATATTTTCTCTCCAGATTCGTATCACTGCGCTCAAGTTAGCTCTATTAGCCTGGTCACTTGTAAACCGCATCCGCCGTAAACATCCGCTTAAAGATAACAGGCTAATAGAGCTAACGTGGGCGCAGTGATACGAATCGAGAGAAAATATGCAAATGCGAAATACGCTGCTGAATTGAACTGTTTGTGACGCAAATGTATCACTTTTTGGACAAATGTTTTGAGAAGAAAAACAAGCTTTATTAAATAATTATTAAATAATAAAGCAAATAAAGAAAGAAAGAAATAGATGTTTTTCCGTGTTAAATGATTTGGGGGAGGAGCCTTGTACTATAAAAGGGGCCTCCCACCTCCACAGAGGCAGTGGGTGTTAAGCGGAAGAGCTGTGTGCACCACAGGCACCAGCTATTCAAGGGCTGCTACATTTGTTCACTATTTTGTGCACTTTTGGGAATAAAATCACCAACACTATTGACTATGCCATATCATTTCTTTTTTGGCTATACCAGATTGTCAAAGCCTGATCCCGTCAGATCTCAGAAGCTCAGCAGGGCCGGGCCTGGTCAGTACTTGGTTTGGAGACCACTGGGAAAATCAGGTGGTGCTCCAGTGGCAAAAACATTATTGTGTCCTTAAGCAAGACACTTCATTCACATTGCCTAGTATGAAAGTGGGGTGTGCGTGACTGATGGTGGTGGTCAGAGCGGGCAGATTGGCAGCCTCACTTGCGTCAGTATGCCCCAGGGCAGCTGTGGCTACAATAGTGCAGAGTGAATGAATAATGCTCTGTGAAGTGTATTTGAATATACAGTGGTCCCTCGCTCTATCGCGGTTCACTGTTCGTGGCCTTGCTGTTTCACAGATTTTTTGTTTTTTTTAATAGTGTAACATTGTGTTCTGCATCCTGATTGGCTAAGAGACTATAGACCTTCGCCGATTGATAGATGGGGGATGCAGGGGGACCGGGACTAGACCGGGACTTGACCAGGACTAAACGTGGACTAAACCAGGTCTAGACCAGAACTAAACCAGATCTAGACCAGGTCTAAACCTGGACTGGTCCTGGACTAAACCAGGACTAGACCAGGACTAAATGTGGACTAAACCAGGTCTAGACCAGAACTAAACCAGGTATAGACCAGGTCTAAACCTGGACTGGTCCTGGACTAAACCAGGACTGGACCAGGTCTAGACCTGGATTAAACCGGGACTAGACCAGGTCTAAACCAGGATTAAACACCCCGTGCGGCTCTTTGCTGGTTTCGTGTGGCTCTTGTGTGTTTGTGCGTATTCGGTTTGTGGCTCGGGCTGTGAGGACGTGGTCCTGAGGGGGAGGCATGGTCCGGGCGCCGCGGTTCGATCTCGTGCTTGCGCCGGTCGTGCTGCTCTGTCACGGATTTGACCACACGCACTTCTCCAAGGGGTTGGTGCGCGTCACGTCCCGGAACGTGGCTGTGCTGTTGGATGAGCCGCTCCCCTCACACGTCCGGTGGGGCTCCCGGCGGAGCCCCCACGCTTCACTATTAATACATTTTGTTGAAAATCTATGAAACTTTGTGTGTTTAAATGAGAGAGAAATGTGATGAAACATTAATTCCAGTGTTTTAAGGCGTTTACAGCCTTAAAACATGTATAATAATTGTAAAATATAAAGTTGTCCTACTTCGCGGATTTCACTCATTACGGGTTATTTCTGGAACCTAACCCCCGCGATAAACGAGGGACCACTGTATATAAAACTGATCCATCATTATTATTATTATTATTATTATTATTATTATTATTATTATTATTATTATTTTCAATAAGAAACCATGCAGTTGCTGTCGAAGTGTTTTATGATTTTTCAACTGTCAAGTTCTGTGATGTGATTAATGTAGGTTTAACTTGGAAAAAGCCAGAAGAGAGGACAGAGGCTCAGCTCGTTATTTCAGTACTTAAAATAATGGCTTTGGTACATAAAATAACACCAGATTTCCACTGACTGCAAGTCGGGTCAATTACATAGAGCGGGATACTTGCAGATTGCCTGTTACACCAACTACAACAAAACCATATTTGACCAAAGTAATGTGGTTTCACATTGGCATACGCAATAACACATCTAATGAAACCCGAAAACCATTCCAGTGTCTTCTTGTGGATTCCTACAGCAAATTCGTTGCCAGGATACAGAGTCCTGGTCAGACATCAGTGTGGCAGGGTGCACTGGTTACAATGACTTTCTAAGGCTGCGCCCCATTTCTCTGTCTTACCCCTTCATCTTACCCCTACTCCTTGGTTTTGTGCGTTCATGTGAGGGGAAGGGGTGTCCCGATTCTAATTTTGATCAAGGGATCGGGCCACGACCGAGGGCTTCATACTCCTTGAAACGAAGTAAGCTCTCGACCAGACTCAAACGAAGGGGTACGCCTACAAGCTCAGGCAGGTTTTGGGATCAGGACAATGAGGACTAAACCAGGATTAACTATAATTGAACCAGGATTTAACTGGAGATACTTTGACTAAACCAGAACTAAACCAGAACATAATGAGGACAAAACCTGAACTAAACCAGAACAAAACCAGGAATATACCAGGACTAAACCAGAACATAGTGAGGACTAATCCAGGACTAAACCAGAACATAACAAGGAATAAACCAGGACTAAACCAGAACATAACGAGGACTAAACCAGGACTAAACCTGTCATGATCCTCCTGGATTCTCCCCCTCCCTCCTGTGTCTACTCACCTGGGAGGAGCCATATACTTCACACCTGCAGCCAACTACTCACTCACCTGTGGTCCATCTACAATCAACTGAATGAACCGGTTCATTCCATCAGTCCCTGCCAGTTCGTCAGTTAACACTTATGGTAACTTGTCTCTTGGCTCTCAACCTGTTAGATAACTCTTCTCTGCTGCTCCGTGGATTTTTTGAACTTCATTGAGGGGCCGTTTAGACGAGGATGATTGCGACTGAAAACGACAAAATATTCTATCGGAAGTGTCTTTCGTTTACACGGCGGCGGCGCCGTCGGGCTCTGAAACCGCAAAAATCTGAAGACTCCTTCCAGAGTGTGGAGTTCTGAAGACGGCCCGGGTCGCGTCTCCGTCTAAACGGCAAGAAGCGCAAAACATGTTCACGTCACATACAGCTGATGCGCCAAGCCGGTAAAAACAATAACAATACGTCGCAGGTGACAGAGGCGAGTTTGGACAAGACCGGGCAGAACCAGTCAGTGGTGGGATAATTTTGAGAATGGATTAGTTGATGACAGTGCTTGGGTGGAAAACTTCAGAATGACTAAATAAGCTCTTGTTGGCACTTCTGGGCAGTTCTGCGCACTTCTGTGCTGGCATATTGTGAACTAAAGTCATAACTGATGCAACACACACACACACACAGAGCTCTGATAAAAGTGCAGGCATATTCCCATACTTTCCTCTGTCCGAGCACCACCAAGTGCACTTGTCTGTGTTCTGTGTTTCTCATAATGCTTTAGCACTTTAGCAGTTTAAGTTGCGTTACCACCGACTACCGAGGTGCTCTTCTTGTGCATTTTATGCTGTGTGACTCTGTGCTGGTTGACATGACTGAGATACCCATTACGTGCCTGTCCGTGTATAATGTAACCTATAGGCTATGCATTATGTCTGACCAAACATTTCGGTGACACCCTCTTGCGATTGTGGCCCCCCCCTAGTTCAAATGCGTTCCGCGGTCTATGCTCTTGTTGCATTAAGCGAAACAACCGTGATGAGAGCCCCTGTGGTGTCCTGAAAAAGGTAGCTCTGACATTATATTAGCGGCCTGGCATGCATATTCAATCGAATTCGCCTACTTTTGCGTCTTTGTATAAACAAACATTTCCTGTTGAGAACGCTCGTCTAAACGATTGAAGACGAGATGCCACTTTTGCGTCTTCTGTTTTGATCGTCGCCGTATAAACGTAGCCTGAATTTTTTCCTGTTTCCAGTTTACCCCGGACCTCTTCCTGCTTCTGTTTCTGCTCCTCATCTTGGAACCATTCACCACTCTGCACCTCCTGGCCCCCAGTCTGATACCAACCTGCTCCTCCTGGCCCCAGCCCGTGACCTACCTGCTCCTTCTGGCTCCCCGGTCCAATACTTCCAGCTCTTTCTCTGTAGAATAAACCATTTAAACTTTTCTTGGTGTTTCTGCTTTTGGGTCCGACTAGCCCCCCGTGACAAAACCAGAACATGACGAGGACTAAACAAGGACTAAACCAGAACAAAACCAGGAATATACCAGGACTAAACCAGAATATAACGAGGACTAAACCAGAACAAAACCAGAACATAATGAGGGCTAAACCAGGACTAAACCAGAACATAACGAGGACTAAACCAGGACTAAACCAGAACTAAACCAAGACTTTTGGGATCAGGATGGCGGCGTCACATCGACCAGCCAAGGAGTCTCATGAATGTATTTTCGGCAGTTTTAATTATCGATTAACAGTTTAACACAGTTTACAATTATGACTCTTATGTTCTACGTTATTTTTAGTGAACTGTTGTTGCAGTTTTAATTGAGTTATGTCTGTTTAGACGGCGTTATCGTTTTCATCAAACATTCATGTATAAACAAGCTAGTTTTTTTTTGTCGAGCTGAGGTACCCGATAATCCTCGGCATTTGTTTACGTTTGTTTGCGTCAATTGTTGTCGCCTCTGTAGATGTAGCAGCTCAGGTAGAGGCAAGGGATGATGACGCAAACGGTAATCGAGTGGTGTCCCATTTCTTAGGGGAACATACGTACCCCGAGCTCTCTCAGCTTGGTATCGAGGGGCAAGACAAAGACGTAGATAAAGGGACAGGGGAAGGGGTAAGACAAGTAACGGTACGCAGCCTAAGAGTTGCAGGAGCACGTGAGCCCTGAACTCCACTGCACTTACAGTCAGTGAACACCGGGCCTAAGATGCTGCAGTTGGAGTAGCAGTAGCGACATCTGCATTACCATCAGCAGCTTGAAAACTGATACCATCTCCACTCTCCTTTGTTCAAATTCAGCATGCTGGTTGTGTTTAGGATTAGATATTATCGTAGTGTTCAAAGTCCACTTCTTCAGCTTCTGAAAGTGAAAGTACAAACTGGAACAATGGAAGCGTTTATTGGTCATTGTAAACAACGAGAAGACTTGGAAATGGACGGGTCCATAGACCTTAAAGCAGCCGACATGGGGCGCTAATGTCCCACCTCTCTCTTCAGTGATACAAGAACATAAACAGAATAGAAAATGCAGATAGAATCACAGTAGTCACAAACACATATGATGTAATACAGTGGGACGGTAAACATTGAGGTCTTTTTTTTAAGGGGGGGGGGGTGGAAAACAGAGAAATATATTATTGACAAATTGAGGCAGCAGACTGTGAGAGGGCAGAGTGTTTTTATAAATACATGTCATCGTGTCCTAGCCAATTTATTACTATTTTTATTATTACTTACTTTATCCCATTCCTCCCTGCATGCACTTTCTTTCTTGTCCAAATGTCCTGGAGCTACTGTGGCAAGTAAATTTCTCCTGTGTGAGATCAATAAAATCTTATCTTATGTTATGTGAGCCGTTGTTATCACAGCTGTGACCTTGGGACTGTTAAAGGAGAATTAACGTTCAAAAGTGGCCTGTAATCTGAGATTTATCCATAATTTACAGCTTTGCGTTTCATGTTTGGGTCCCGAGAGCTGAGAGCGAAATAAGATGTGACTCCGCACATGCGCACTGGCCTCCTCATCTACTCGAAACTATGGATAAATCTCGGATTACAGGCCACTTTTGACTCAAACAAAAGTGTAGACTAAGACATCGAGCTTCTATGATTTGAAAAGTGCTAAAGTTTGTGTTATTTGGAGACTGCAAACATGTGCCCCGAGAACTCGCATTACGGAGATCGCTAATCTAAAACCTCTCCGGAAATGCTCCAAATGACACCAAAGTGCTATGGGTGAGAAAACAACTTGTTTTAATACCGAAATAAGACTCAGATTGTAAAAAACGTTAATTCTCCTTTAAGTGCGAGAGAACAGAGTCAAAAAAAACAAAGGGTCCCGTTGTCGCAGGGATTCCGGAAGAATAATTAATTAGGAAAAATGCACATAATCCATACACTTTAGAACTCAGATGAACGGGCAATTGGTCTGTTCATCACGGTGAATAATTACAATACTAGGATTTTTTTTCCCCCACAGTTTTTCAGTACAACACCTTTTCAAGAGATAACCTATGTTTTGCACAAATAATATTGATCGCTTTACAACATGATTACACACTCAAAAAGTTCGGCGATGGGCGTAGGACTTCTAGTAATGCCTGAGTAGTTATTTAACAAAAGATATACAGGCCCATAGCACTCTGCAGAGTCGCAATTCACCGACCTCACTGCATTCGACACGTCCAAATAGAAAGACCCAATTATTCAAGACCTTTTTAGTCAGAATACATTAATGCTTACACTTAGCGCTTACGTTTTGCTTAGTCCAATAAAACATTTCTACAGTCTCGTTTAACTGCGCCATATATTCAATAACCTGTGTGCAATCCATCAGGGAAGGAGAGAGCGAAGGAGAGGAGAGACGGGTTTAGGAAAGGGAGGAGGTAGAAAAAGAGTCGAGAGTGCAGAATGAGAGGAAGAAGAATAAGAGGGGAGAAGAGTGGCGAGAAGAGACAGAAGGGGATGTTTGGAGTTGAGAGAATGGTGGATGAAGAAGAAAAGAGAGGGATGAAGTGGAGTGGAAAAACAGGGCACAGAGTTGAACGAGAGAAGAGAGAGGAAGGGTGCGAGAATAGAGAGGAGCAGAGAAAGACAAAGAAAGAGGTGACAGAGGGAGTGTGGAGACAGGGAAAAAGAAGGGAGAAAGAGGAGACTGACAAGGGAACTTGAGTTAGAGAGAAAAAAGGAGGGACAAGAAGGGGGAGAGGGTGGAAAGTGTGAGAGAGAGAAATGGAAGAAGAGAGAAAGAGCAAAACAATAGAGAGAAGTTGGGGGGTAAGAGAAAGGAGGGGGAATAACAGAATAGAAAAGAGGAGGTTGAAAGAAAGAGAAGATAGTGTGAGTGTGGGAGAGAAAAGGGGGAGAGAGAGTTGAATGAGAGAAGAAAGGTGGAGGAAGAAAGGTTCAAAGGAAGAAGGGAAGGCAGGGGAGAAAGAAAAACGTGGAGGTAAAAGGGAAGACGGAACGGGGAAAGAGAGAAAAGGGAGAAATAAGAGAGGAAGAAAGCATAGAAAAAGAGAATAGAAAGGAAGACTAACTTGAAACAGTACATTGATTATATGTCACGTGTCACTGATAAATAAATGTGCCAAATCATACAATACAATCACACGTTCATCACATGTACGGCCCCTCCTACAGATGTGACACTAACTGCACCTCCCTCACTGAACGGAGGCCTCCTCACTCCTCACACTGTCTCAAAGTCCTCCACCTGCCCCACCAGCCTCCTCTACCTGAACTCATTACATGAACAGGAGCTCAGGATGTGTGCAGCCTGAGTTGGCCATGTGGTTCGTCCAGGTGAGCCACACGCTCATCTTAGCTTGACCCAGGGCAGAGTTTATTAAAATAACACTTCTGCATTTGGCTGCTTTTACAGGGACCTCCAACTGCCTCGCAGAGGAGAACCTGGAGCCAACACATCTGAGCACCTGGACTCTGGGACTGGGCAGTTCAGCTCTGTGGAGGACTTTAATGGACAGGATATAGAGGTCCTTCTTCTCCACTGTGGACATCTCTGGAAGGACCAGGGTGTCAAACAACAGCGGGCCTCCATCAATCAATCAATCAAACATTATTTATAAAGTGCTTTTCATACAAAATGTAACACAAAGCGACTTTCAGTGATTAAGGATTAGAAGATTGACTTTTTATTGATCTCACACAGGAGAAATCGTTTTCTGCATTTGACCCGGGGACCATCCCCATGATTTTGTTGTTTAGGTTTGGTCAGGACCTCAGCTGGAGGATTTTACCTGGAGTATGTTTTGGGTTGGTGGGGGAAACCGGAGTGCCCAGAGGAAACCCACCCAGACACGGGGAGAACATGCAAACTCCACACAGAAAGGCCCGGGCGACCCGAACCTTCTTGCTGTGAAGCATGAGTGCTAGCCACTCAGCCACCGTGCTGCCAACAATAATAATAAAAACAAATAAACAAACAAACGGAAGAACAAACAAACAGACAAACAAATTCAATCAAAGGCCAAGCTAAACAGGTGAGTCTTGATCCCACTCTTAAAAACATGAACATTCTCTGCAGCCCTGAGCTCCTCCGGCAGTTCCATAGACGAGGGCCGTAGTACTGAAAAGACGCCTCTCCATGAGTGTGTGTCCTGACTGGGAATGACCAGGAGCTGCTGCCGGAAGAGCACAGGGCCCATGGAGGTTCGTAAGGAAAAAGCAGTTCTGAAAGATAAGAAGGCCCAAGACCATTAAGACATTTAAAAACCAGTAAAAGAACTTTAAAATCTATAAACTCTTAAACTCACAGGGAGCCAATGCAGTCATTTTAAAACCGGTGTAATGTGGTCCATGTCCCTCCTCTGGTCCTCCAGCAGCCCGCAAAGACATCGAAGGGAAGGGCACCAGGTGGGCAAGTGGAGATGGTCCATGGAGCCACAGTGCCTCCCTGAAGCACACAGGGAGCCCACACAGCAGACTCTGCAGCACCCATTCACATCTCACCCCAGTCTCCTGGCTCAGCTGGGACAAACTCTTACAGCCTCACTCAGTTCTGTCTGTCTCACTTGGACTCCAACAGGCTGCTCCTGACTGCGGGGTTGAAAAAGAGCACACAGCGGTAAGAAACTGAAGTCCCCGACCTGTCCACTGCCTTAAGGTCCAATAGGAACAGCTGCATGTGGTAGCCCAGTCCTCTCACTCGGTGCAGCAGGACAGCCTCCATCTCTGTCCACAGCTTTTTATTTTATTTATTCAACCTTTATTTATCCAGGTAAACCGTTTGAGAATCACTTCTCATTTACAAACATGACCTGACCAAGAGGCTGCAGAAATAAATAAAAACATACTATACAAATGTACACAGACATACACATAGCACCATTATACAATCACATTAAAAAGATACACCGTAAAAAAGAAAGAAAGTATAAAGTGCTTAAATAAGTGTATATAAATATTAGCCTGGGAATTCCCAGGCCGCTTCCGTTCGTTTCGAACTGGAAGGCGGCCTGGCAACTCGTCCAAGCGAGAGTCCCAGATTTAGGGCCCCAATCAGAGAGCGGGGAGGTGTGGCAAGACGGTGACGCGTACTACGTGACAAACGGAAGCTTGTAGTTTGAACTGACAACTGACATGATTGGCTATGGACTTACGTATTTGCTCAATGATAGACATTCATAACGCCCAATAAACGGCTGTTGGCAATCGCTAACCACACCTCCGCTACGGGATTTTTCGAAGCGAGCTCCCAGACCCATATCTCACTTGTGATATGGTCAGGTGTTAACCAGACTATATAAATATGGTTTAAAATGTCAGCATGAACAAGACTCAACTAACGTGTTTTGAAGATTCTGCTTAAAGGTGGAGATTGGAATGAGAGTTGTGAGTTTCAGGGTGTTTTGTAGTGAGTTCCAGTCATGAGCTGCTGCAAAACGGAAGGCATTGCGTCCGAAGGTAGTAGAAGTAGGAGGGGTATTGAATCTGATGATGTTACTGGATCTTGTTTGATAAGAGTTATGAGCAGCATGAAGAAGGGATGACAGGTAGTGAGGTGTCTTGCCCAGGATTGTCTTGTATATAAAGAGAAACCAGTGATGGAGCCGTCGGGTGTGGAGGGATGGCCAGCCCACCAGTTTATACAGATCACAGTGATGAGTGTGAAAGGATGCATTAGTGGCAAAGCAGATGGCTGAATGGTAAAGTGTGTCAAGTTTCTTAAAGGGATATGCCACCCCCAGGTCAAATTTGGGCATCTCCCCACAGTCCAGAGACTAAAATAAGTGGTGGAAAGCATTTTCCTGCTCACCCAGCCATTGTCCGAGTCTGTCGCCACTGACCGCCGCGGTATCTGCAGCTTCTCCGCCTTAGACGGGAGTCTAACGTCGCCAGAGAAAGATTTCGGCCAAAAGGAATTAATTTGCTTGATGCGTTTCCCAATTACTTTCTGTGTAGTGCGCATTCATATCGAGTGCAAATAAATGTGCAAATCAACACGGAGAGCTTGCCTTGGTCATTTTGGGTGGGAACTATTTTCCAGTGCGGAAGAATAAAGCCGAATCACGCACCACGCTGTGCAACAGGGGAACTCCCTTCCTGGTGCGTAACAGGGATTCCCCTGGCAGCGTGCTGCGTGATGGTGTTCTCCTCCTTCCGTCTTTGGGCACGGCGTTCTTGACACGGCTCATTTCTGTCCAATGGCTGAACAACCTCAGCACATGTGGTTTTGTTTATAGATGTTGTTTCGCTTGGGGAAAAAAGTACAGTGTGAAAGCGAACCGCACCAAAAAATAAAAAATAAAAAATTGGTCCGGACCAAAGCAAGTGAACTATCGGACTTTCCTGATGTGAAAACGACCTTAAACCCCTCCATGCTCCATTGCAGCCCCCCTGGAAGGACGTTTGCCAGCTCACTCGTGTGGATGATGCACACTCATAGAGGAACAGTCCCAACATCCTCCTGCCCCGAGATGACCAGACTGAGGTCATCTGCACAGGCTGATGGCGAAGGGACTGAGGCTCCAACCGAAGGCCCCTCAGAGAAAGAAAGAAAACCGAGACAAATAAGTAGGGAACAGAATGAAAAAGAGAAAAGAGTGCCTAGCAAGCAAGAAGAAAGAACAAAAGAAGAGAGAGAACAAAAGAAAGCAGAGAAATAATTAAAGCCGAAACATAGAAGAGTCAAAGAATAAAGAAGAGAAAGAAAAAAAAGAGTGCGGGGGCAGAAGAAAGCAAGAAACCCAAGTGCCCAGCTAGCTTCGCCTCAAATACCTTTTTCCTCGCACAGACCCGTCTGGTTCCCCGGGCAGTCCTGGCTTCTTCATAATAAGCCATCATCTGGGGCGTAATATAACTACTTTTTGAAGAAGCGGAACATTTACATACTCGGCAGAAAGTACGAAAAGGAAGAAAGAGAGAAAGCAAGGGATTCACTCGCTGACTTCTAGCACAAAAGCATACATCCTGAATAATTTCTATACAGGCAGGCAATATGTTTCCACTAGCGTAAGGTTCATTTGCATTCCACACAATAAGTTACTAGGGAAGGTTTGGAGGGGAAGTTGTGGTTGTGTAACTGTTTTGCATTGCTCAAATTTTCACTCCATGTTCCCAGCGCTCGTGTGTGTGTGTCAAAACGGACTGCCCTGAAAGAGAACTAGTAAAAATCGAAGAATGTTGCTGGGTTTTTGGCATCTAATAAGTTTGACATGGGAGTGTAAGCTTGCGAAGGAAGTAGTGGAGGTGGTAGTACATCAGGGCTATCCAAACTTTTGTCAAAAAGGGCTGTATTATTTAACATAGTGGAAGCGGAGGTTCACATACTGGTGGTACGAATCAATGAGTCATTCAGATTGATTGTAGGTTTGTTTACCAGTGCTGTGAGATGTTTTTGTGGTTTTATATTTGGTACAGTTAAGTAAAACTTGCTGTAACTTGCTGTAAAAAGTATTGCCATCAGTTATTGGAATATAAATTTTGAATTACCAAATTGCTGAGGTTGCAGTTTGGCAAAGTTGGATAAGAAACACAAACTACAGACAAAAATGTCCTGTGTATTTAGAGGGAAAATGTAGTGAAATACATTGAATTCTTGAATTAGTTTAAAATGTACACTACGCAACTTTGGGGAGGTGGCGCGTCATCTGCATGATTCCATGGAAATGGAGAAAATCATAGTTATCCATGGAGATAGATTTTTCAGTCCAAGAAACAAAAACAAAAGAAAAAATAAGAGCCCACTGCATTTTTTTCTGAAATCAGCATCTCTACATGTATTACAGCCATTCCATTCCAGCGTCTGTTGAATTCCAACACAAACACAAAGCTGAGCTACTTCAGTTCTTGCACCAGGAGTGGAATAAAGTCACCCAAGAACAATGTGAAAGACTTGTGGAGAGCATGCCAAGACGCATGAAAGCTGTGATTAAAAATAAGGGTTATTGCACCAAATATTGATTTCTGAACTCTTCTTAAAGGGATATGCCATCCCCAGGTCAAATTTGGGCATCTCCCCACAGTCCAGAGACTAAAATAAGTGGTGGAAAGCGTTTTCCTGCTCACCCAGCCATTGTCCGAGTCTGTCGCCACTGACCGCCGCGGTATCTGCAGCTACTCCGCCTTAGACTGGAGTCTAACGTCGCCAGAGAAAGATTTCGGCCAAAAGGAATTAATTTGCTCGATGCGTTTCCCAATTACTTTATGTGTAGTGCGCATTCATATCGAGTGCAAATAAATGTGCAAATCAACACGGAGAGCTTGCCTTGGTCATTTTGGGTGGGAACTATTTTCCAGTGCGGAAGAATAAAGCCGAATCACGCACCACGTTGTGCAACAGGGGAACTCCCTTCCCGGTGCGTAACTGGGATTCCCCTGGCAGCGTGCTGCCAGGGGAACCGCTGCAGATACCGCGGCGGTCAGTGGCGACAGACTCGGACAATGGCTGGGTGAGCAGGAAAACGCTTTCCACCACTTATTTTAGTCTCTGGACTGTGGGGAGATGCCCAAATTTGACCTGGGGGTGGCATATCCCTTTAAGTGTAAACATTAGTATTATGTTGTTTTAAAATTAATTTGATCTTGTTTCTTTATTGTTTGAGGTCTGAAAATATGTAGCTTTTTTGTTATTTTGACCATTTGTCATTTTCTGCAAATAAACGCTCTAAATGATAATATTTTTATTTGGAATTTGGGGGAAATGTTGTCAGTAGTTTATAGACTCAAACAAAATGTTCCTTTTGCCCAAACACACACCTATAAGTAGTAAAATCAGAAAAACTGATTTTGCAGTGGTCTGTTATATTTTTCCAGAGCTGTATACTGTGGCTTTAACATGGGACTAAACACCTTCACCCACAGCCTCATTACAAACAGAGCTGCTAAACTGGGCAGTGCCTAGAGGACTAAAGGGTAAAGGCCGGTTTATAGTTCTGCGTCAGGACCCGCTCAGCTGAGAGCTGATGTCTTCACGCAGACCCAAACCGTACGAATTTCTGCGGAGGGTCTAGGTGTGTCGTGGGAATCCAAACTATTTCATTTGAATATATTATTTTTTTATTTACTGTGACAATAAACAATAATACAGTCATACCTCACCTTACAAAAGACCCAAATAACGAATAATCCAAGTTACGAAACGCGAAATCTCAAATCAAAAATTCAAATAATGCGCGCTCGGCTTCGCAGCTCCCCGAATCCCCCGAAACGTAAATACACTTGTAAATACACTCTCCAACAGGGTTTAGGAGGGTATTGGGGGCCTTGGAGCGAATCAGGCCTTTTACATTGCGACACTACTTACAAAAAAATCACGTTACGAAACCACTTCTGGAACAAATTAATTTCGTAAGGTGAGGTTTGACTGTATTAGGCTGCAAACATTTCTGTGCCAAACTTTAGCTGCTTTAATTGGTTATGTCTGTGTAATCTTTGTGGATGAGCCAGTCACAGCCCTTGTGTTCGTAACTTTTTAGCCGAGGTGCACGTACACAGCACGAGTCCGGCAAACACCTCAAGCTTTCTGATTGGCTTTTATGTGCGTCGGCGAGCTGTGCAGCACTTCTGTATAGATTTGATGGAGAAGACTTAAAGTGAGGAGAGGGTAAATATAAGGAACAGTTTGATTGATCGAACAGGTATCACTTCAAACTCCGCCTCTGCAGCCAAGTGTTTATGATTACAAATGGTGTCACCAACTACTGGAAACTGCAGAGGCCACTGAAGGCAGCACAAACTTAGAATTTAAGCATTTTGGGCCAGAAAGCTGCAAATTTACCTAGCTTGCACTAACGTTGCCAAGAAATGACTAGGAGCAGTAGACAATGCCATTAAAACACTCACACACACTCTCTCAGCACAGTTTAGTAGTGAAATAAGGTGGATTTAGTGCTTAGTTTCATTTTTAGCAGTTCATATTTAATTTTTCTTCCAACAAGAAAAGATTTTGAAGGGAAAGTGTTGTAACGATGGGTGTATCAAATGATACAGAGAACTGAAAGTTTTTATTCGGTGCAAAAAGGCAGGGTGCTGGGTCGGAGGCTGGGGTGGTATTCCGATACAAGTAATGTCCAAAACAGGGTCTGAATAAAACATGAAAAACAAACTAAGTTACTGTTACGACCAGCGCTGCTAGAGAGGACATAAAACAGATATGTGTAAGGTTAACTAAAAACTGTAATATATAAAGTGACAGAAAAAAAAATGGTGGTGAAAAATATACCAAATAAAATAAAGGTTTTATAACAAAACAAATGATAATCTAACTAAAGGTTTGTACTCCTAATCAATAACAAAGTGTGAAAAACGTCAAAATGAGACACAAGTGAACCGTTTTATCGGTTGTGCTTGTGAGATTGATTCTCTTATATTAAAGGTATTCTCTGTACCTGGTGTATTCTCTGTATTCAAAGTACTGGGAACCACTGGGAAGTACTGGGAAGTACTGGGAAGTGTATCCAAATGGGGTTTTAGCTGCTTGGGTGTAGTGGGATATCCACTTGCTCCCATCCTTCAGCTATTGGCTAACTCCTTCTACTATTGGCTAACTTTGGGTGCTACTCAGTTGACCCCTTTAAAGGCAGTGAAACTATATGTTAAACTTAGAGGCTACATACCCATATATGCAGATGTGGTTACCCAACATACCAGAATCCTGTATATATGCAGCTACTGTGCTTCAGTTCAGTGTGTGACGATGGGGGACGATGTGTGACGATATGTGTCCTTGTGTAACATCATGTCTGTATTTTCGCTCAAGTCAAGATTAAAGTACCTATAAGCTCAATTTTCAGCCTACGCCCTTTTCTGATGCCTTTTTGAAAAGCTCACATGCTCCATCAGGGGGTCTCCCGGGATTGGTGGGGCGGGAAGGTGCCTGGCCGATCCAGCTCTGGGACAGTCACAGCCCTCCCCCAGTCCAGATCCAGATCCAGGGCTCACAAATGGGATTTACAAACACACAAAAAAGGGAGCAAAATCAAAAGGGAACACGGGAGCAAAGTAATACTTAACAGTTACTTAGAAAAAGGCAAAAATATGTTAGACACAACCTGGGGCCAAACAGTATATGCTGCTGAGGATAAACTAACTGGCAGCGTGTGGATGCATGAGCCGGTTCTTTGTACTGGAGAGGTTCAAGGACTGCAGGTGAGTAGTGGGTGGGAACTATTGGTTAAGAAGGGTTAAGGGTTAAGGGTTAGGGTTAAGAAGGAACATCTTAGAGAGGAGCAGGGGTATCATTTGAAATAGATACGTGAATCTGAGTAAACCAACCATTTTAAAGGGATAGTGCTTTTTTTTTTATGTTAATCTGTATGGCTTTCCCTTCAACAGTGTCCTGAGATTAACACTGACTTACCATGACAGCGTGATCTGACCCCGGTTCTCCTCGGGTTCCGTACCTCATGAACGTAGTTCTGGTAAGTTTGCCAGGACAGGTAATAAAGCTTGTTTTTCTTCTCAAAACAAGATTTGTCCAAAAATTGATATATTTGCATCACAAAACAGTTGTCCGCGAAAAATTCAGCAGCGTAATTCACATGGTGCTATTTGCGCTCGATTCCTATCACTGCGCGCGTATTACTAGCGTAGCCTGTTCACTTGTAAACATCCGCTAACAAGTGAACAGGCTAATACAGCTAACCTGGGTGCAGTGATACGAATCGAGAGAAAATAACCCCAATGCGAATTTCGCTGCAGAATTTTTGCGCGGACAACTGTGTGACGCAAATATATCACTTTTTGGACAAATGTTGTTTTGAGAAGAAAAACAAGCTTTATTAAATGTCCCAGCGAACTTACCGGAACTACTTTCCTGAGATAACTACTAATAATCACTAGTAGAGGCTTTAGATAATTACAGTTTTCGTGAAAGAGGGGGTATTTTACTTCTTCTTACTTTTACTTCTTCTAATAATATAATAAGAGGCTGAAATTATCCAAATGATTCTCAGACTTAGACACATTGTATTGATCCACAAGGGAAATTACTTGGACACAGTAGCTCACACATCACAATATTTTACAATAACAAAGAGTAAAAAAATACAAAAATGGTAATAAACTTCTAAATAAGTAGCAAAAAAGTGTAAAATAAGACATAAATTATATAAATGTATGTACAGTTAGTAAAAAAAACATATTATAATATAAAGGGATGTAACAATAACTGAAATATCGTGATATCGTCTCGTCAAAGGTCTCACAATAATATCGTGGACTGTCAAAATATATCGAATTTCAAGTTCCTTTGCTTAAATCCGTTGTTTTACAGCAGCAACAGTTAATAAAGATATGGAACTACATATCCCATGATACATTTCAGTACAGACAACAGAAGAATATGTTATTTAGTTGAATTATTGGGTTTATGACAGTATTGATTTGCACCAAAGTTTGTCAAGGTATTTTAAAAGCAACAAGTATCTTAGCTTCTCCAAAATATCGTAATAAATATCGTATGCATATCGTGATAATATTGTACCATGAGATTTGGATATCGTTACATCCTTAATAAATACAGAACAATGCAAAGATATGATAATTGACAGAAACACAGGCTTACAGTATCTGTTACATAAAGGTAAGCTGTTGTGCATCTGTATGGATTCTAGGGATGACATATGGAGTTTAAAAACACAATGGAGCACCTCCTGGAATAGTGTTTTTGTTCCTGAGAGCAGAAATGGGCCCAGAGGAGACTGTCAGCGGTAAGCCAGTGTTAATGCATGACACTATTAGAGGGGGAACCCATACAGATTAACATAAAAAAACAAAAAACAAAAACCGCACTATCCCTTTAATTGTGTTTATGCACCCAGCTAGAGAGACCAGCGAATCAGATCTATCTCGGTCTTATCTATATTATGTTTGAAGAGGTTATTATAGGTATTACCTGGACACTTAAATAGATGAATTAGCTTTTCTCTGCTTTGAATGGGAAGTTTGAAAAATCCTGGAGATGTGAATGTGGTGTCCAAATAGTAAAATGGAAGTGATGAGTGAAAGAGTGATGTTGTTGAGAGGTTCCAGTTTAAATGGCTTCGGTTTTTGAGCTACATAGCTGCGGGATATTCTCACTCATCCATGCCCCGATCGCCTCCAGGCAGGAGCTGAGACGGGGGACAGTGGCAGAGGGGGTGACTTTGGCGTGTAATAGTTGTCAGTCATAGCGGTGGAAATGACACACCCGAGGGGAAGCATGTAGATGGTGAAGAGGGTTGGGCTGAGTACGGAGCCCTGGGGGACCTCACAGGTGACAGTGTGGGGTCGGGATTTAGCGTCCCCCGGGACCACGTTCTCACTCCTTTCAGTGAGATGTTAGCTGAACCAGTGAGAGTCAGAGAATCCAATGTGCTGGAGACAGTAGAGGAGGATGTGATGGTTGATGGTGTGGAACGCAGCAGAGAGATTGAGAAGAATGAGGATCTGGAGTCAGAGGTCATCAGCAGACCGCTGGTGACTCTGGTGAGGGATGTTTCTGTACCACAAGACAGAAAAACTCAGTGGAACTAAACTAAACTTCTACACCAAAGTCTTTTGCTTATAATAAAATGATAAGACTGACGCTTTAATGAACAAATTTGTTGCCCCCAGTGGTATTTGTTTATTTGTTTATTTAAGGAACGTAATGAAGTAAAAGTAGTGAAGTACTTTATGATGATTTTATGATTGATGGGACCTGCTGAAAAGGTTGAAAGGGTTTATTATTATTTTATTTAACCTTTTCAATAGCAAATTACAAAGTACAGTCATACCTCACCTTATGAAATGAATTCATTCCAGAAGTGGTTTCGTAACGAGATTTTTTCGTAAGTAGAGTTGCAATGGGGGATTCGGGTGGCTGCGAAGCAGAGTGCGCATTATTTGAATTTTTGAGATTTCGCGTTTCGTAACTTGAATTTTCTTTCGTATTCAGAGACGAAAATTTTACGTAAAGGCGTTTCGTAACCTGGATTAAGTATAAGTAGTAGATTAAGGATAAGTAGTGTAACAGTTTGATGCTTCGATTGTTGATCCTGAGAAATCCACACCGTTTGCCAGTGCTTCCTGTTGTTTTTTCTAAATTTTTGAGCATGCGTCCTCTGGACTCTGTGAAGGAGGTGGCTGAGAGGAGGGTGCTGGCCAAATTCACGTCCATCATGAACGACACCTCTCACCCTCTGCACCGGACTATAGAGGAGCTGAGCAGCTCCTTCAGCAGCCGACTGAGGCACCCCAGTGCAAGAAGGAGCGCTACCGCAGATCCTTCATCCCCACCGCCATCATTGCCTGGAAGAATCCATGACTCATCGCTGTACCAGCGAGTGAGTCTGGTAACGCTTGGTCCAAAATGCGCTGCGGTTGCGCTTAGACAGACAGCTAAGTGAACCAATCAGAGATTGCGCCATCTTGATTCAAAACTGAGGCGGAACTTCCGCTGCCTAAGAGCGACTTTACGGGCAAAGGCGGGGGCACTGACGTCACCATCTTTGAACGAATCAGAATCGCGGAGTCCGTTTGTAACCGGAGGAGCGAGGGTGGATGGAGGGTGTCCAAATGGTATCGCGGTGTATAGGAAATACAGAGAGATATCATTTGGCTGGCCAGGTAACCGCCATCAGACTTTATAACTCTACTATATAGTCCAAACGTGCAATATTTTTTCCATACTCTCCTAGTTACTGTTTTTTTTATTATTATTACTTATTTTATTTTATTCTTGCCTGCATGCACTTTCTTTCTTGTTCAAACTGTCCCTGCCTGGAGCTACTGTGGCAAGTAAATTTCTCCTATGTGAGATCAATAAAGTCTTATCTTATCTTATCTTATCTTAAATTCTGTAGAGAATGGCATTTCCGGGTCTGAAATCATCCAAATGCCTCTAGTGAAAGTACATGCCATTTAAAAACACAGTGGAGTGGACATCAGAAGGTGGACGCTCATGTTTTCTGTTTTTGCGAGAAGAACTCCATCTAAGTATGCAATATGAGTTTGTGTATTAAACATGAGCGAATCAAACGCTTTATTATTAGTCTGCCTACATCTCCAAAGCTCAAAATGCTCTGTTCCACCTTGTGATGTCATGAAGCGGTAGTTTTCAAGTGAACAGCTACTTTTTTACCCTTTGTTCAGTAGGGATTGGCAACTCCAGGGCTGAAATTATCCAAATGATTTCAGTGAAGGTGTATGGAGTTTGTATTGCTACATGACCTCAAAAGGTGGAAGGTTTGCAGAAAGAACTCATCTTAAATATGCAGTATGTTTGTGTTAAACAGGTGTGAATGAAACAAAACGAAACTTCAGGTATGCTTGTGATAAAGACAACAATATAACAAAGAAAATCAGAAAATGGCTAGATGGGCCCTTTAACAGTGCCTCGATGCAAAAATGTAATTAAATAAGAAAGAGGAATGTGTTCGGACCACTGCTGGATTATTAACGTTTTCAAATGATCTCTGTTTCCCCAGTTTGAAAATAGTGTAGACGGGAGATTTATAGTTGGCCATGAATAATACAGGAATACTTGAAAAATGCCTTAATATTTTCTCCAGTGCCCGTTTATTCGTAATTAAAATGATTTGTTTTGAAAGATGCACTAGTCTACTCTTGCTTTTGAAAAGAATGGAGGGTCTGACCGTTTATACTTTGGTCTGGAACTTTCTGTGAATCTTCAGGCTCATTTGAATTATTTATAGTACCTGTTTTTAATTTATTCTTGTCAGGATAAATGGTCTTTACATCATGGATTGTTTGGTAAAAGCTAATGAATAAGAAAAATAGACTTTAAAGTATAATCAATGCATTTTACATAGCATTTTCTTAAGTTACAACTCAGAAGCCACTGAAGGGTAGTCTGGTTAACACCTGACCATATCACAAGTGAGATATGGGTCTGGAAACTCGCTTCGAAAAATCCCGTAGCGGAGGTGTGGTTAGCGATTGCCAACGGCCGTTTATTGGGCGTTATGAATGTCTATCATTGAGCGTATACGTAAGTCCATAGCCAATCATGTCAGTTGTCAGTTCAAAATACAAGCTTCCGTTTGTCATGTAGTACGCGTCACGGTCTTGCCACACCTCCCCTGCTCTCTGATTGGGGCCCTAAATCTGGGACTCTCGCTTGGACGAGTTTCCAGGCCGCCTTCCAGTTCGAAACGAACGGAAGCGGCCTGGGAATTCCCAGGCTAACTGAAGGGGCTTTTTTTTTTTTTTTAATCTAATCAGGTACCTTGTTACTAAGAATTATGAGAACTATCTAGATACTTGATACTAGATACACTATCCCAGATACTTGATTCTCCGTCATGGTGTAATACAAATTGGATAGGGCTTAAAGTTAAACCGAAATCAACCGGGAATGGCCATTTGTAGGTCTTACGCTATTTTCTGATCTATATCTATGTTTCCTCCTCAAAATAATACCCGGAGTTGTGTTTCGTTTCATTTAAATGAGTCACAAACAAATATTTAGACAGAGTTCTTCTCTCAAACAGAAAACACTCTGTACCTGGAATTACCAGTCGCTACTGAATGGCAAAAGGAGAAATTCAATTTGTCAAATGGACAAAGTTTATTTGGTCGAAGACATTTCGCACCTCATCCAAGCTGCTTCTTCAGTTCTGGTTAGAGTGCTGGTGGACACTGCTTATATCTAGCTGCAGGGAGGAGCTAACTACAGTCACATTACTCTGAAACTATCCCACCTCTTTGTTTTGAGTTTCTGTCTGGGGTCTTGTTTAGTATACCCATTCAGGACCATAATGGGTGTTTTCACACCTCTGGACCTGACCTGGCTAGTCCTATTGTTTTCTTTGTTTGTTTTGATTTAGGTTTGAGAATGGAATTATAGATAGGAGACAAATAGTGTCTGACCCCTCCATTCCTGTTCAAGGAAGGATTCTCTTTTTTGACAAAAATAGCCTCTTTAACTCCCCTCTCAAACCAGTTCTTTTCCCTGGCTAAGATCTGTACCTCACTGTCCTCAAAGGAGTGGCCATTATGGTACTGAATGGGTATGCTAAACAAGAGCCCAGATAGAAACTCAAAACAAAGAGGTGTGATAGTTTCAGAGTACAGTGAACCATCGCTGTATCGCGGTTCACTGTTCGCGGCCTCGCTGTTTCGCGGATTTTTTTTTCCAATTTTTTTTTTCAATTTTTTTCAATTTTTTTTTATATGATCACGAGCTGACGAAGCCTCTCGGATGAGCGGCGAAACGTTTTCAACCAAACAAACTTTGTCCAGTTGACAAATTGAACTTCTCCTTTGATCATGGATTCTACCTGGACGACTGAGGGACTTTTCACGCAATTTTTTTTATAGTGTAACTTTTTTTTTACAGTGTAACATTCTGTCCTGCGCCCTGATTAGCTAAGAAACTAGACCAGGACTAAACCAGATCTAAAGCAGGTCTAAACCAGGACTAAACCAGGTCTAAACCAGGACTAAACCAGGTCTAGACCAGGGATGGTAGGGACAGAGTCTCTGATTTCCTTCACGAGAGCGCCTGGGTGACAGGAGGTGTGGCCTTTGTTTACTTGCACGAGCCATGGAAGAGAGAGCGAGCCGGACCATGGAAGAGCCAAGAATCAACATGGACGGGCCGGGGGAGCCGCAGCGGGGAGAGCCGAGAGACAGTGGCTCTTCCCCGTCACGCCGAGAGGACGAACCCGACCCCGTCCTAGAGAGCTGTGGAGTATTGGCGACGCATTGATAGCGGTCTGATTTTGGAGCCGGGGTGAAATGCAACCAACTCTTGTGAGCGCAGGTTGGTCTTACCTGGTCTTGTGGTGAGGACTGGTGCTCAGAGGCGTCTGTTAGCGGTTTGGCACTGTTAGCATTGGCTTGAGTCTTGCCCAAAATGATATCCAGGTCGCTTTCCACTCGACTTTCGCACATGGCATGGATATGTGGTACCAAAACAAACACACGTGTCCGCGCGCACGTGTCCGCGCGCACGTGTCCGCGTGTCACGTGCCCCCTTCCCCCCACTATTAATATATTTTAATGAAAATCTACAAAAGTTTGAGTGTTTAAACAAGAGAAAAATGTGAGAAAATGTTAATACCAGTCTCAGAAAGGTGTATAATGTGTCTGGTGAAGCGTTTTCAGCCTTAAAACATGTAGAATAATTGTAAAATATAAAATTGTCCTACTTCACGGATTTCACTGATTGCGGGCTATTTCTGGAACCTAACCCCCGCGATAAACGAGGGTTCACTGTAATTTCACTGTAGTTAGCTCCTCCCTGCATCTAGATATAAGCAGTGTCCATCAGCACTCTAACCAGAAGTGACAAAGCAGCTTGGATGAGCTGCGAAACGTCTTCGACCAAATAAACTTTGTCCAGTTGACAAATTTAATTTCTCCTTTTACCATGGATTCTACCTGGATGACTGAGGGATTCTTCACAAATCGCTACTGAACAAGATGTAAGGTTGCATATTTAGGTATTGCATATTTAGATCGAGTTCTTCTGGCAAACAGAAAACATGAGCGTCCATATTCACTGTGTTTTTAAATGGCATGTACTTTCACTAGAGGCATTTGGATGATTTCAGACCCGGAAATGACATTGTCTACAGAACTTAAGGTAAAACGTAGTCCTTGACATGAAAACTGTTGCTTCATGACATGACAAGGTGGAATAGAATAGGAGAATAGGAATAGGAGAATTTTGAGCTTTAGAGATGTAGATGGACTAATAATGCAGGATTACTCAAACATGTGTGAAACAAAATGCAACTCCAGCTGGTTTTTGGGGACGTAACATCATTGTAACATGGCTAAATGCTCATAAGAGGCAATATTGCGTAATATGGGGCCTTAATACATGTTTGAGTAACCCTTTATTATTATTTTATTTGATTATATTATTATTTAGTCTGTCTACATCTCCACAAATCAAAATGCTCTGGTCCACCTTGTGATATGCTGAAGAGGCAGTTTTCAAGTCAAGGGCTACGTTTTACCTTAAGTTCTGTAGAGAATGGCATTTCCGGGTCTGAAATCATCCAAATAGTGAAAGTGCATGCACGGACATCAGAAGGTGGACGCATGAGCGAATCAAACCAAACACAACTCCAGGTCCGTTTGTGATGAGGAAACATTATAACATAGATCAAAAAATAGCCACCTTTAATAACCCTTTTTCTGAAACTTCCTGCGTTGAACTTAGCAATGGTAGACACCTCTCCACAGCTAGACACAACATCGTTTCACCGCTGTGCCCTGCAGAGAGGCCATTATCAAATGGAAGGAGGCTCACATTTATCCAACAGACTCATTAGTGTCTCATAAAAGCAGTGGATAAACTACTTCATGCAAATGTGCTTGGTTATATTTGTCAGAATAGTGTCCACATAATGTTTCCCTGGTCTGACTGTAACTGCTAGCGCTTTTAATTGCCTGTCAATCAGCAGCAGTTGGTGTGATATGGGCATGTAAAGCACTGATTACCGACCTTTGTACCAGTGGTTATGCTGGCGGTTCACATATCCTTTTACCCAGCTAAACACTATTATTAAGAAACATAAAATGTTTATGGTTAAAGGTCTTATCTTATGCTGAGTTGACTGCTGTGACCTTTAAGCCACGTTCTAACGTCGTTCTCTCCTCAAAAATATACCTCGAGTTGTGTTTCATTCACACGTTTGAGTATTGTATTATTAGCTACATCTTTGTCTACATCTTCTCCTCACCTGTCATCACAGAGAAAAAAAAATAGTAAAATGAAAAAATAAGTTAAATTGTTATATTTATCCAATGATTTGTACTATAAAGTTATTTTCTATTTAACTTCGCCATTTTAACTCTGTTTTTGTTCAAAATCTCTGAATTTTCACGTTTACCGTTCAAATAGTGGTCTTCGGCGTGTGGTTCTGCACCAGCCGTTGGTGCTTCACATGGACTGACTGTGCTGTAGCTCAGCAGTGACAGATTCTGCGCTAAAGCGGCGGTGAAAAGGCGCCGGGTTAAAGCGGCGGTGAAAAGTGGCCGGGTTAAAGCGACGGTGAAAAGTGGCCGGTGAAAAGGCGCCGGGTTAAAGCGGCGGTGAAAAGGCGCTGGGTGAGGCACGTAGTTACCTGGCCTTATGGTAGAGGCACTCGTGAGCCCAGGGATTCTTCTGCAACTCCTGGAGCAGCAGATTAGAATAAGTGACACAAGACACAATTTAGAGTTAGCAAGTCAAGATTAATAATCCGTTCACTTTTTTCTTCTTGTTTGGCCCGACTTTTTAAATGGAGGAAGATTTCATATTAAAGCTCGAACAGTTTTCTAAACTGGACTTTCGGTCGAAGCAGGAGGTTATAATTAAAGAAAGACCAACGCCGGATCTAAAGGGTTTGCTCAAGTGCGGGAAGAAATCGTCTTTTCTGCTTTTCTTTCTTTTCTCAACCTGCTGTGACGATGTCTGGACTCAGATGGATATTGTGACCTGAAAAATTAGCAAAGAAGCCTTGTTAAACATGAGCGGTCCATCGCTCACATTCAGAGCCAGATCGCGCTAAAAACATCCCTATTTTAACTTATGATGCTACTCGGTGCGCTCTGGAAAATGCACTGAACAATAATACAGGGGGTCCTCGGGTTACGACGGTCTCGGTTTACGACGTTTCGTGGTTAGGAACGCGCCCCCATTAAAAAAATATATATATATATTACACGTCATTCCGTCTTACGCGGTTTAGCGTGGTAAGAGATGTAAACAAACGCGAACGGCGCGCGGCACACGGCGGAAGAATACGCTCTATTGTGGTTGTAGGGAGAAGAAGACAGCCTCGTGTGCGTGCCCAATGTGGGCGGAAGTACCTGATGTGAGCTCTGATCTGCTCCTATGAAAGCGGCAGTGATAACCAAGCAGCGTAGTGGTCTAATTATTGAGATGGAAAGGTTATTGGTGCTTTGGTTGGAAGATCAAAGGCAAAATCCGACTTACGACGAAATTCGGGTCTTAAGAACGGATCAACGTCGTAACCCGAGGACCCCCTGTAATTCATTTTCAGCTTCACATCAAAAATATTACGAGCTCCAGTCACTTGCAGGGAGAGAAACTGGCCCAGGCCAAATTTACTTGCCGACACCTGGTGACGTCACTGATGACGTCAGTGCCTCACCAGCCATGACCCTCACCACACATCACTGCTCTGTTCACATTGTGAGGTCATGAAATGGACACTTTTTACATTTAGTTCAGTAGAGATTAGGTTACCTGGCCAACCAAATGATATCTCTCTGTATTTCCTATACAGGGCGATACCATTTGGACACCCTCGCTCCACCCTCGCTCCTCCGGTTAACAACGGACTCCGCGATTCTGATTCGTTCAAAGATGGTGACGTCAGTGAACCCGCCTTTGCCCGCAACGTCCCTTCCATTCAGCTGTAAAATTGGTCTTAAATGACCTAAAACACATCGATTCCTTAAAACCACAGCAGCTGACAGCTCTAGAGGCCTTTCTTTTCAAAAAATATGTTTTTGCATTGCTTCCTACCGGCTTGGTTCACGTCGCTGTCCGTTAACTGTTCTCTGATTGGTTCACTTAGCTGTCTGTCTAAGCGCAACAGCAGCGCATTCTGGACCAAGCATTACCAGACTTGCCGCTGGTACAGCGATGAGTCATGGATTCTTCCAGGCAAGAGATTAGGAATTCCAGGGCTGAAATGATCCAAATGATTCTAGTGAATGTGTATGGACTTTAAAAACACATTGGAGCACTTTTGAGGAGGGAACAATGTTATAACTTCCTGTATTATCACATGATATGGTGGATAAGGTGGAACAGTGTTTTCCATTTGAGAGAAGAACTCACAAAACTCCAGGTATGATTTGATGAGGAAACAACATTACAGTGAGGAAAATAAATATTTGAACACCCTGCGATTTTGCAAGTTCTCCCACTTAGAAATCATGGAGGGGTCTGAAATTTTCATTGTAGGTGCATGTCCACTGTGAGAGACATAATCTAAAAAAAAAAAAAAATCCAGAAATCCTGTTAGTCGCCTTTAAAAAGTCCACCTCCACTCAACATATCCTAAATTAGAAGCACCCGTTTGAGGTGGGTAGCTGCATAAAAACGCCTGTTCACCCCATACAATCAGTAAGACTCCAACTACAGTGGTACCTCACCTTACGAATGACCCAACAAACGAAAATTTCAAGTTACGAAACGCCTTCACGTCAAATTTTGGTATCTAGATACGAAAGAAAATTCAAGTTACGAAACGCGAAATCTCAAAAATTCAAATAATGCGCGCTCAGCCACACACATTATACGCTTTTCTCAGACTGGATTTAAACTTTTCTCACATTTGTCTCTCGTTTAAACACTCAAACTTTCATAGATTTTCAACAAAATTATTAATAGTGAAGTGTGGGGGGAAGGGGGAGGAAACTGCGCTCTGACACGTGTGTAACCCGGCGCGGCGCGGGGCTGCCAGCAGGTCTAGACCTGGACTAAACCAGGACTAAACCTGGACTAAACCAGGACTAGCTGGAGGACCACACGCAGTCTGAGCGCATGAACGAGACCCACGAACGCATGCAAGAGCCGGGGTGGTCTAGACCTGCTCTAGACCTGGTCTAGACCTGGTCTAGACCTGGCTCTAGACCTGGTCTAGACCTGACTCTTGCATGCATTCGTGGGTCTCGTTCATGCGCTCAGACTGCGTGCGGTCCTCCAGCTGAGGCGAGCAGCGGCTCGCCTCAGCTGTGACTCGAAACGAAACCAGGAAATAGACCTTTAATCCACCTGGTCTAGTCCTGGTCTAATCCAGGTTTAGTCCTGGTTTAGTCCAGGTTTAGTCCTGGTTTAGTCCAGGTTTAATCCAGGTCTAGACCTGCTGGCAGCCCCGCGCCGGGTCATGCTGCGCTATCACACACGTGTCCGCGCGCAGTTTTCTCCCCCCTCCCCCTTCCCCCCACACTTCACTATTAATACATTTTGTTGAAAATCTATGAAAGTTTGAGTGTTTAAACGAGAGACAAATGTGAGAAAAGTTTAAATCCAGTCTGAGAAACCAATCAGGAGCAGAACACAATGTTACACAATAAAAAAAAGTTACACTATAAAAAAAAAAAAAAACTTGGATCGGGGCCTTGGAACGAATCAGGCTTTTTCCATTGAAATAGCTACTCAACTTACTAATTTTTCACGTTACGAAACCACTTCTGGAACAAATTAATTTCGTAAGGTGAGGTACCACTGTACTAACATGGCCAAGACCAAAAATGTCTCTCACAGTGGACATGCACTTACGATGAAAATTTCAGACCCCTCCATGATTTCTAAGTGGGAGAACTTGCAAAATCGCAGGGTGTTCAAATACTTATTTTCCTCACTGTATACAAACATAGATCAGAAAATAGTGTAATATGGGCCCTTTAAAAAAAAAAATACAGAAAAGTATTTTTAGGCAGAAGAATACAAACGTAAAATTTACGTTTGTATTCTTCTGCCTAATTCAACATTAAATGCTAATAACCTCAATCTTGAGTTTTTGCCCTTCTTCCGATCCCTTTCCTGAAACTCACAGTTCTCAAGGTTTCCTAAGAAAGACAGTTTTAACTAAAATGAAAGAAAGGCTTGGAAACATTCTTTCATTTTATTTCATTTCTTTCATTTCTGTGAAATAGATTATAGAATAGAAAATATAACTTTTCTGTATTTTTTTTTTTAAAGGGCCCATATTACACTATTTTCTCATCTATGTTTATATACAGCGAGGAAAATAAGTATTTGAACAGCCTGCAATTTTGCAAGTTCTCCCACTTAGAAATCATGGAGGGGTCTGAAATTTTCATGTAAGTGCATGTCCACCGTGAGAGACATTTTTGGTCTTGGCCATGTTAGTAGTTGGAGTCTTACTGATTGTATGGTGTGGACAGGCGTTTTTATGCAGCTACCCACCTCAAACGGGTGCTTCTAATTTAGGATAAGTTGAGTGGAGGCGGACTTTTTAAAGGCGACTAACAGGATTTCTGGATTATTTTTTTAATGGCATCAGACATCTTTCTATTGTCTCATCGTGTCCCCACACTGGTCTTCCCTTGGCCCACACCACACAGAGAACTGACCACTGTGGCCACCCTATATAGTCGTAGCTATGCAATGTCTAAATTTACTGCCCATAGTCCCCATCCTTGTAAGGAGACCTGTAGAGTAGCTTCCAAGCGTTAACCAATAACAGACGAGTTAGCCAATAGTTGAAGTTAGCCAATAATTGATGGATGGGAGCAGGTGATGTAGTCAACACAGCCTATGTAAACGTATTGAGTTACCGTATTTTCCGCACTATAAGGCGCTTTGGATTATAAGGCGCACCTTCAATGAATGGCTTATTTTAAAAATGTTTTCATATATAGGGCGCACCGCATTATAAGGAGCATAGAATAGAAGCTACAGTAGTGGCTGACTACGGTAGCCATGATTAATCAATATTGATCTATATATAAGGCGCATCAGATTATAAGGCGCAATGTCAGTTTTTGAGAAAACTGAAGGCTTTTAGGTGTGCCATATCCTCCTGGGACCCGAAGAAAAAAAGTGTATCTAAATTAATATTATTATTATTTTAATTTTCTATTTGGAGGTAAATAAACACCCTAGCATTTACATTTTTATTTTATTTTTTTCCATAATGTCGTAACATGTCCTGTAATGGACTGTAATAGTGTTAAATCCATGTGAAGTTAACCTAACAAAAACATTTTTTCGGTCGGTTCTACAGTCACCTCAAAATGTTTAGACTCCCTTTTAATTTCTTATTTATTTATTTATTTATTTTTTATGTATTATTTATTTATTTACTTATTTATGTATTGTATTAATATATTTTATGTATTATTATTATTATTATTATTATTATTATTTATTTATTTTTTATTTTTTATTGTTTATGTTTTATTTTTATGTATTATTTATTATTTACTTATTTATGTATTTAATTTATACATTTTTTTTATTCATTTATTATTATTATTATTATTATTATTATTATTATTGTTATTATTATTGTTATTATTGTTATTATTTTATTTATTATGAAATTATTATGAATTTATTTATTTATTTTATTATTATGTATTTATGATTTATTTATTTATTTATTTTATCATAGTGCAGCCACAAACTAGAGTCTATCTCCAAACTTAAAAGATGTCCACTACAAAGGACACAAATGAATGGGCGGGTCTCAGGAGGTTATAGTGCGGAAAATACAGTACACTTACCCTACTTACAGAACACTAGGTTGAAAAACACAGGAAAACTAGATAAAAGTCACCTATATACTTGTACACAGAGAAATTACAGTATACATATGTAAATACACATGTAAATCAAAGAATGAAATCCCACAGAACCTCTTGAGAATTTTTGGAAATTACTGATGTAGTGTCAGGCCAAACTCAGACAGAGCAGCGCACTCACAATCGTTGATTACAGTGAGTATGTTTACATGCGCGCTATGAAAACAACTGGCCGAGTCCACTTTAAATTATTTATCCAACTGCATGTAAACTATGATTGAAGCGTCGTGATTCGAATCTGAAAGATCCTCATGACATACCTAGAGAGGCCAACTGTGTACAGCATCACTAAAAGTTTAATCATTTATGTAAGATGAGAACAAGCGGAGGACGGGACTAGAAAAAACAATCTCAGTTTCTTGGCAATCCATCCGAATCCTGTGATCTGCAGTAATGAAAGCAGACGTTAGATCAATTTGGAGCAAAACAGTGTATGGACCAGAATTGGCTGCCATCATCACATCATTTACAACCTTAAGTGTGCTGAGGAGAGCAAATAACTTGTAAGTAATGCAGTTCCTCTCATCCAAAAAATAAAATTCTCAACGTTAATGAGATGTTGCGTATCAATGGTGTATGACAGCTGCTTTTATTAGTAATTATAGCTGCCAAGTTTTAGTGCTTATGTTTACTCACTACAAGTAGCTCCGGTTTGCCACAATTTGGTTCTTTGACCTGCTGCGGAGTGTGGATTTTTTATTTTTTTTTCTCTGTGGATGTGAAATAAACAAGGTCATTGGTCATCTATCATTTGGAACAAGCTCAAAGTTCTTTCACCTCAGATTAAAGGAGTTTAGCGCTTTGCTTGTTGATGCAGTTTGAGTGTTGAGTGTTGTTTTTTTCAGTCTCCGGTGTTTGTGTGGGTATTTTTATACACAAAATGCCATGTTTCTTTATTATATTATTTACTATATACTATATTATTTATTCTTTCTTTATTATTAGTTATTTTCTTTATTCTGTATCACTGTGGATGACTTGCCTTCACGGATTTGCCTGTTTTCTGCAGGACTAACTCCTACCTCTGTGCTGATATTTCACATTAACTTCGAGAAGCATGTCCGTGCATGATCGGTGCAGGAAGGAGACGATATAAAAGGACATACAACATTGTCTGCAATCAAGAATACACACTTCTTCAATACAGTCCCCGAGTTCAGGTGTGATTGATAAGTGGATTAGCCAATCAGTGACACGCATGGTCCGTCCATATCAAAACAAATATAGCTGCTTACAAGGACAAAAGGAAGGAAAAAATATCACAAGAGACTGAAAAACACCTGAGTTTTCTGCAGAAAGACTAAACTCTGTTCATCTGAGGTGTACATATTCATCACATAGCCTTTATATTGCCAAATGAATGGTCAGTTATATTGAATTAATTTTAACGTGTTTTTCATCCGACACACACACATTTCTAGAAATGTGGCCCCAATAGTCTAAAACAAACTATGTCCAAACTATGGGTTTTTGAAAATCTAAACCAAACATGTTCATTTTGTCTTCTTATGTACTTTCACCTCTTGGATTCTTTTTTAAAGACAATACAGGAAGTAACAACATCTGACCACACCCACAGGATGTAACAACAGCTGACCACGTCCTACAGGAAGTAATAACAGCTGACCACACCTACAGGAAGTAACAATAACTGACCACGCCCACAGGATGTAACAACAGCTGACCATGCCCACAGGAAGTAACAATCTGACGACGCCCCACAGGAAGTAACAACAGCTGACCACGTCCTACAGGAAGTAACAACAGCTGACCACACCTACAGGAAGTAACAATAACTGACCACGCCCACAGGATGTAACAACAGCTGACCACGCCCACAGGAAGTAACAATAACTGACCACGCCCACAGGATGTAACAACAGCTGACGATGCCCCACAGGAAGTAACAACAGCTGACCACGTCCTACAGGAAGTAACAACAGCTGACCAAGCCCTACAGGAATTAATCACAGCTGATAAACGACACGTCACCACCAACACCGGGGACAGATCTGAAGATAGGTAAGATAGCTAAAATCTGTGTGGCTCCAACAGTTATCTGTGTTTTGACTTCGCCTTCCTGACTCTGGCTCTTGCACTGGACACTCCAAGGACACAGCACATGATATCAAAAGAACAACATAGATTGGCTCACACTGACACTGACACGATTGTAAAAAATGTTCACTATCTTTTTAGAAAGGTTTGATCTCTGCTCTCGGTTCAATAAATTTAATTGATTTCCAATCTGTTCCCCCAAACCCCTTCCTTATGTTGCCAAAAAAAAAAAGATCACCGTATGTTATATCTCCAATTGTTTTTCTGTCATTACATGTTGTTAAATGGCATCTTTTCTACTCTGCATCTCCCAGTCGGCGGCGCGCACATGCGCAGCGGCCCCTCCCCTAGCCCACTCTATCACTGTCCTGCCTGGTTAGTGGGGAAACGAAATTTCAAATTCACTCTATGTACATGTACATGATTGTTTTCGACAATAAAGCAAACTATGACTATGACTAGCTAGTAGCCGAAACATGTCAACAAGGTAAATACACATTACTGTATTTTTTTTTTCAATCTACTTTGATAAAACCAATATCAAATTGAATGTGTCCTTTTGAGGATCTAAGCATGAATAACAGTCTGGTGGCTCATCAGACTTTTACCTGTAATAAATGTTCAGATTTGAAGTCTGTGCATCTAAGAAAAAGTGTGAGCACTCCTTGTCTACAGTACGTACTTGTTGAATTATCATAAATATTAGATTGTTTCACATTATAATGAGTACTTTTTGATATTTAGTAAAGGCAATATGTGCCATTAAATAAGGATCGTTTGTGCCACCACAGTCTCCCACAAAAACTGACAAACACTATTTTTATTTCCGCAATTTATTTGACTCTGACTTGTTTGCCGTTTCAAGTCTGTTTTCTCCGTTTTAGCCTCATGATCAATTTGTGAGCCGTGTGTTTTGTGGAGCTAAATAAAGCCACATATCGTTGGTCGTGCGATGAATTGAGGCGCCGCTGGGGAAGAGTGATGGAGCAGGTGCAAATACCGACCGCACAGAGGCCACACAGAGCGGCCAGTGTCGCCACACAACATATGTACGCCAACAACAGAGCTGGCATTAGCGACGCCATCCATCAGAGAGGAACAGTGCGCGGTTTGTACGCCGAGAGGGACGGAGCGGGAGAAAGATAAAAGGATGTAGAAAGACAGAGATGAGAAAGAGGGAGGTTATAATGTTTTTTCCTCATCACAAATATACCTGGAGTTGTGTTTTGTTTCGTTCACACATGTTTAACACTGAAATCCTGCGTTCTTCTCTCAAACAGAAAACAGTAAACTCCATACTCCTTCACTAGAATCATTTGGATGATTTCAGCTCTGGAATTGTCCATCTCTACTGTGCAAAAGTTAAAAGGAGCTGTTAACTTTACGACATCACAGGGTGGAACAGAACATTTTGAGCTTTGGAGATGTAGAAAGATTAATAATAAAGAATTACTCAAACAAGCGTGAATGAAACAAAACGTAACTTTGGGTGTGATTTTGATGAAGTAACAACCTTCTAAGGCTACGTTCAGACTGCAATTCAGATTTTTTTGTGAAATCCGATTTTTTTGCGAGGTCGTTCACATTTCCAATTAAATGCGACTTGTATGTGATCTCCAGTGTGAACTTTAAACGCCGCAAAAATATCCCGCATGCGCCTCGGAGGACACGACGAGGTCACATACAGCGAGCGTGCTCAGTGTTTACGGAAGTCGCCTAAACATGGACACTAGCATTGAGCGCCTGGAGATTTTAAAGTTGATGTCGTACCAGAGCCAGAACATGTACAACTTATTTGTTTTAAAGATCCCATGACATGGTACTTCTTGATGCTTTTATATGGCTCCTTAATGGTTCCCTAATACTGTAAATGAATCCTTCTTCAAAATCAACACTCAGTGCATGAGAAACAGAGATAAGATGAGAAAGAGTCATAAATGTCACTCTGGAACACTCCATTATGGCCGTTGTTGCTTGAATGCAAATGAGGAGGACAGAGATGGCCTATAGTAGGGGGTGGGGGCGTGGCCAAGCTCTCCGCTCCGCTCTGTGACCCACTTCCGTGTTTTTGCATGGGGGGAGAGATGAGAAGCCTTCCATTGAAAAATAAACACATTTCTACAGAAAATAAAATTAAACCACTGCTGTTTCAGATATCCACAGGCTCAGATAAAGGACTTCCGAGCCTAGAAACACTCGCAAGTTCCTCCAGGCAAATAAAAAAACGTATTTCGCATTGCGTAGCTCCTCCGCAGTCCAAACTCTCTGGGCGTGATTTACAGAGACGCTGAGTACAGACAGACGGTTGTGGAACTGCATTTGCATTTCTTTTTTCGAGCTGACGTCAATAAGTTTCCTTGTTCAAAATCGCCCGTTTGAGCTCTGATTTTTTTCTAACGCAGAAAAGGACCGCAAATGCTCAGTTTAGACATTTCGCAACTTTTAACCATGGGGGGGCCTAAACAGGGTAGGGGAGCTCACATTAACGTTCAAACCTCAGAAAGTGAATATTTCATGCCATGGGACCTTTAAGGAAGAGATTGTGTTACAATTTTGTATGAAAAGTGCCTTATAAATATTGTTTGATTGATTGATTGAAGGAGAAGGTTTTTCACCTTGGCGTTTTGTGGGACAGTGGCAGCAACGTCCGTGGAAAGGAACCTGTTGGTGCTGAGAGTGATGGGATTGCAATGTGCTTCACCACTTCACTGACATGAGTGAGTTCATACACGATTTTTGTATGACAAGAAGGACCTGTTTGCCTTGGGTGACCCTACCAGGGGCATGAAAGCGCCTACTTGTACCAACATAGCTCACTTGATGACGTGTAGGTCAGATGAATGCGACCTGACCGTTCAGACTGAAGTCACATGTCAAAAGATCGGAAATGTATCGGTTTTAGGACCACATATCCAAGTGGCCTGGTTCGCATTTGAAAAAATCGGATCTGTGTCATTCAGGCTGCAGTCTGAACGTAGCCTATCATGGCTTAAAGCTCATAAGAATCAATTTTGTGTAATCTAGGCCCTTTAAGCAAAAGCTTTTTCGGGAAAGAATGTAAAAAATGTCCGTTACCATGGAAATGTGGTGTAACAACCCAATACTGGTAGATACATCAGTCGCTCTATAATATCAGAAAACATTTGAATGAACGCTTGAAGTTCAAGCAGACCTATTCATTTGGAGTGATTTGTGCATGTTTGATCGTTAATCCCTTATTTTCAAGATGCCATATTACCCATCAATACCCATTTTCAACGCCACTAGTACACACTCACTGGTCTGTACTTCTTCAGTTTTATTTTTGTACACGTAGGATTTGGCTGCGTTGCTTCATCATTTTGGTACAACTGAAAAAGTGGATTTGTTTCTTTTATTAAAGGCACTAGGTAACTTTTCTGGTGGACGGTCTGCCTAAATTTGTGTCTGCATGACGACGTAATTGCTTTGCTTGGAATGCTTCACGGTATGGTATTAAACTTATCTAACTATCTTTATGGAAACAAGCAGGAGGTGCCCCCAGACCAGGATACCAGTCAGATCTGTGCAGAGGATGGCCCACGACTGTAGGTGTGCATGTTCTTTGAGAAATAAAAACACTCATAATTGAATGAATGGTAGATGGATAAGTTTAATGCCACACTCTGACACATTACCCTCCATGGAGACAAGCAGGTGGCGGACCCTGTAACCGGAAAGTTACACAATGCACCTTTAAGTCATTTTAGAAGAATACTGCGATTTAAAACATCCATTTTAAGACCTTGTTTACACGTACACTGGTATTTTTAAGACTCCTTACTACTCCTTAATCCCTCTCTTGCTTTCTTTCACTTTCCCATTATTCCCCCATTTCCTCTCTCTCTCTACTCCCCTATCGAGCTCGGAATTGTAACGTTGCATATCAGAGAATTTTCAGTTTGCCTAATGTAGATTTTAAGATTCTGAATAGGCCGACTTAAAGAAGATGTATTGTTCTTGTGTTTGATATATAATTATAATCTATAATAAATGTGGATCATTCTGGTTTAGGGCATGTTGAGAAACAAATATTTCTCTCCATCCGTTTTCCAAAATAAGGTTCTGTTTACACGTAGACTGGTATTTTTAAAAAACAGAGGCATTTCCCTTCATTTGTACCCATCTTTTACACACAAACGTCTCATTCGTCTCTGAAAACGAGTCTTTCTAAACACTCTGGCTAAAGTGGAGATTCTGGAAAACTACACTTTTGCGTTTGCGTGTAAAGTGAGATAAACAGAGTTTTAGGCAGCTGACGCACCAAAAATGTGATTCTTGATTGGCTTGCAGAGCGTTCTCCTTTGTTTTCAGAGGTGAATTCGCCGATACGTTCGAGTGAGTCATATTATCGTATTATTTCTGCATCAAAGGGACAGATTAGCTGACAGCAGGGGCCCGGGACTAAACCGGGACTAAACAGGGGCTAAATCAGGTCTAAACCAGGACTAAACCAGGTCTAAAACGGGTCTAAACCAGGACTAAACCGGGACTAAACCAGGTCTAAACCAGGACTAAACCAGGTCTAAAACGGGTCTAAACCAGGACTAAACCGGGACTAAACCAGGTCTAAACCAGGACTAAACCAGGACTAACCAAGACTAAACCAGGTCTAAACCAGGAGTAAACCAAGACTAAACCAGGTTTAAACCAGGACTAAACCAGGACTAAACCAGGACTAAACCAGGACTAAACCAGGACTAAACCAGGTCTGAACCAAAAAAGGTTGAGCACTCCTGGAGTAGAGAGATGTAAAGGAGAGAGGGAGTGTAAGATGAAGAAGAAAAAATGAGAGATAAGGAGAGAGAAAAGGGGACGGGAGAAAGTAAGAAGTGTGAGGTGACTGCTAAACTCCGTGAATCACACACAGAGCGGCCTCTAGTCTGTAGAACACTCACAGAAATCTGAAGAAAGAAACTGACCTGCCTGGACCGTCACTCTACAAACAGGTGAATAAATACACCTCTTGTCCAGCTCACACATGACCTTATGTCGTCTACTGACCCCTCCACTCTAATGAACGAGAACATTCTGTTTTGTGGAAATAAATCCGCAATAAAAAAAGAACACCGACATGAACAAAATCTGAACTGAAGTTGCATCCTTATTTAACACAAGTGCAGCAGAAGATTACAAATACTGATAGTACTGTCTGTCAAAACGCTGCTTTGGTAAGAGCAGCATCATTTATCCCAACAGAATTTAAATCCTAATTGGAATCCTAACAGTTACCAAATAAAAAGGACTGCAATCACGAGATAACGACAACAAAAACACCATCATCATTTTTATTTTTTTCTCAGTCTTATTTCTTTTATTAAGTTGTTTTACATCAGTATTCACATTCTTAACATAAATTCTTGTACAATATCAGAGTCAAATGAAAAATTGTAACATCCAAGAAGGAGTGGGGGGAAGAAAACTTATTTAACCCCACCCCCATTACTCATCTACAGTCATACCTCACCTTACGAAACACCCAACTAACGAATAATCCAAGTTACGAAACGCCTTTACGTAAAATTTTCGTCTCTGAATACGAAAGAAAATTCAAGTTACGAAACGCGAAATCTCAAAAATTCAAATAATGCGCGCTCGGCTTCGCAGCCGCCCGAATCCCCCGAAACGTAAATACACTTGTAAATACACTCTCCCAACACCCCGCTGGCCTCCCATTGGCTAGGAATGAATTAGGCCTTTTACATTGTGACTCTACTTACGAAAAAAATCACGTTACGAAACCACTTCTGGAACGAATTAATTTCGTAAGGTGAGGTATGACTGTATACATATTGATATATAGGCTTTTTCACTTTCCATTTTCCATTTTTTCCCCCCATTTTCTTCCACTTTATTCCGCATTTTCGGGTCGCGGGGTCCAGGTCCGCAGCCCAGATCACATGAACCGGCCCCCATGGATCCTCCCGCGGGTGGTGGGTCCAAGGGAGAATGGCCCCTGAATGGACCAGCCTTGATGTACTTTGTGTCATGGGGGCTCTTCCAGTGTGCACAGACACTGGGGGCAAAGTGGCGTTAAGTGTCTTGCCCAAGGACACAAAACAGCAGCACTCATCTGTGGGAGCTTTGGGATCGCACCGCCAACCCGTGGGTCAGTGGATCCAACTGCTCAACCCATTGTCGAGAGCGGGATTCCAACCGCCAACCTCTGGATCAGCAGACAAACGCTCTACCAACTGAGCTACTGTCGCGTGGACGTATCATTCAGACCTGCGTGAAGTTGGCCCCCCATCAAACGCACACCTACACAAAAACTATGTCAATCGTTTGTGCTGCAAAAAGTTTCGGTTGTGCTGCTTTAGTTTTTAGATATTAACGATTCTTTTAGAGGTCAAATTGGGGTCAGCCACCCCCCCACGAACCTTAAAAATGCTCTAAAATTGCCCAAAATGGTGTCAATCATTTGTGCCTCGTTTGTGCTGTTTTGTGCTGCAAAAAGTTTCGTTTGTGCTGCTTTAGTAGAATCCTCCCACGGGAGGATGGCCCACGTCACAACCGGCCTTGATGCACTTCTGCCATGGGAGCTACCAGCGTCCGCAGACACTGGGGGCAAGGTGGGGTTAAGTGTCTTGCCCAAGGACACAAAGGCAGCGCTCTAAAAATTCAAATTTGCAGAGTAGGTTTCCTTTAAAATGAAATCCAAGGATAAGATAGTGACACTGAGCCACGGCCCACCGGTCAGGACTCTGCACTAAACACTGTGAGGCAGACCTGCTCAGGCCGGCTCCAGTGATGGATTATGGGCTTTAAAAATATGGACAGTTTTGTGTTTCCAATGACGCATTATAATCCAGGAAATAGAGATCTGAAGTACAAAACTACAGGAATGAAATGAAATACTACTCCAGGTAAGTTTTTGACAAGGTTTTAACAATTTTTCATATGTCTCATTTAAAGCAGTGGTTCTCAAACTTTTTCAGTCGAGACCCCCATAGACCGCGGAACCGCCCGGGCCAGGGGGGCCGTGGCCCGGGTAACTTTTTGAAAATGATTATTAAAAAACCCCAAAAACAAACAAATGTTGGCCTGCAAGTTTTTTTTATCATGTCGAGAAAACTCAAACTTAAACCCCAATCCATCCTGTAATTTAATCAAGCGCTTCGCTTAAACATTTCCTAAACCAATATTTTTGACGTCACATATGTCGTGCGTGAAATGTTGCAAAATGTATAGAACAGCGCAGCCCTGAAAAAACGCGCAGAAGTTGTGATTGTGGCAGTGTGTAGACATCATTGTCAGAGTGGAATAGACGGACGGAACAACCAAAATGAAAAGACACAAACCGATTTTTGAATATTTTAAAGGAAAGCAAATTAAAACCGCAGCACCATCCGATGGGACAGCTGTGCCCCAACCTTCAACCCTGGACCAAAGCAACAGAGAAGAATGTTCAACTACTTCAACTGAGGTAACTCGACCAAACCTCTCTGAGGCTAACGGTGCACCACCTCAGCTTAGCCATGAGACCCACAGGAGCTGTTCAAATGAGTGCTGCAGGGATCTTACAACACCTCATCAACTGAGCAATCCCGACATGTTAAAAAGAACCAAGAGGGTACAAGGGACAGGATCTTCACAACATTTCGGTGACACCCTCTTGCAATTGTGGCCCCCCCTAGTTCAAATGCGTTCCGCGGTCTATGGAGACCCCCATAATAACAACTATTAGAATTAGCCCCTGGGGTTAATGAAGTGTTTTGTCCAATGTTTGATTTTCAGGGCACTTACTTAGACAAATGAATTTGGTAGGTACATACACAGTTCCCTTCATTTCGAGAGTTTCAGGCCTTGTTTAAGACTATTGCATACATACATTTCCTTAACCAGCAAGAAGGTTCCTGGTTCGATCCCCGGGCCCTTTCTGTGTGGGGTTTGCATGTTCTCCCCGTGTCTGGGTGGGTTTCCTCTGGGCACTCCGGTTTCCCGATCAACCCAAAACATGCACCAGGTAAAATCCTCCAGCTGAGGTCCTGACCAAAGCCTAAGCAACAAGATCATGGAGATGGGTCCCCGGGCGCAGTAATGTGCTACCCCCTGCTCCTGAATAAAGGATGGGTCAAATGCAGAGGACAAATTTCCCTTCGGGGACAAATAAGTGATATAAATAAATCAATAAAATAGCTGATAACAAGTTAATATGCTTTAAGATTGACAAGTCTGAAAGAATCACTTCAGTATAAGTGTGGACACATTCTCTCATTCACTGTTTATTTTCACCACTTTCTACATTTTATATACACACAGAAAACATCAGCTATATAAAATAAGATATATGGAAATATGACAGTAAAGAAAAAATGTTAAATATATCAACTATATATATCTTTTTTTTTTTTTTAATATTTGATATTCAAACCACAAAGTATCCATCCTTTGCTTTGTTGACAGGGCTGTAAATCCCTGGACTTCTCTCAATGAGTTCCGTGTAAGATAAGATAAGACTTTATTGATCTCATGCAGGAGAAATTTACTTGTCACAGTAGCTCCAGGTAGGGACAGTTTGAACAAGAAAGAAAAGTGCATGCAGGCAAGAATGGCATAAAAATAAGTAATGATAATAATAAAATAAGTAATAATAGAATAAGTAATAATAATAAAACAGTAACTAGGAGAGTATTGAAAAACGATATTGCACATTTAGGATCCCTCAGTCGTCCAGGTAGGATCCATGGCAAAAGGAGAAATTCAATTTGTCAACTGGACAAAGTTTATTTGGTCGAAGACGTTTTGCAGCTCATCCAAGCTACTTCGTCAGTTCTGGTCAGACGCTGATGGACACTGCCTATATCTGCCTGAAGGGAGGAGCTAACTACAATGAAATTACTGTGAAACTATTAGGTTACTTAGTTCTGTTAGTTAGGTAAGCCTGAAATGGTTTTCACTTCATAGATGTGCTGCATCAGGATCAAGAAATGCCAAAAGTACAAAGCAGTGTTCAAAGCAAAGGGTGCAAGTTTTGAGTTATTTTGAGTTCATCTTTTGTTTGCTACATGTCATTCATCTGTTCAGTGAGAATCTACAGTGTAAATAATCATGGAAATAAAGAAGAAAAAATTAATAAATAAATGAAAAAGTGTGTCCAAACTTTTGCAGAGTAGTGTATATCCATTTGGGTATGCCCAGATGGCCTCAGATTTTCTGAATTTTCTGAATTTCCCACATTCACATAAGAGGGAGAGCACCAGCCGACCACAAAGAATATGGAGCTCAAAAACTCAAAAGTCAATTTTGCATGTGTCCTTTATCATTATATTTTTTTCTCAAATTTTTCACGCCATTACCCCACTAACTCTGCAGCTAAAAAAGGTAAGACCTGACATGGCTGTAGCCTTCAATATGGAAGTAGCTTGAATTCTTTGGCATGACTTGGAGAATAAAGTTGGTGTGGAGCAGCGACAGGAAGCAGTCCGCTTTGGGAAAGGACTGAATGAAAAAAGGGATTGAGTTATGAAGCAGCGTGGCCCGGAGCAGACGTACGGAGCAGTGGGGATGAAGGCAGCGCTCTGCCTGAGGTCGGCCATGTTGGAGAGGGAGTGGGCGAGGGAGGCGGGGGGCATCTGACATAATTGGACCGAGCCCGCATACACCGCTGCACTGGGACTGACCGGGAGCTAGTCACACAAAGGAAGAGAGATTACAAGAGAGAGGAGTCGGGTTTTGAACGTGAAAATATAATGCAATTGAGAAGTAAAGGCGGTTTGGAGGAAGTATTGATTTAGTGATTTGGTTTGGTGTCTCAGTATATATGCACTGATTTTGAATTGTTGCATTTAATCCTTTAGAACAGAACTGTTTCTAGGCGTTTTAGATGCTGTAGCGTTTTTGGCTGAACAGCCCATAGACTGTATAATAGGAGTGGACTAAGGGAGTATGACATCACCATGGATCTATTAAAATAATTGGGTAGGGTAGTGCTAGATGTCTTGATTTGGACTAATAACCATTATTCCATTATTACTGCAGTGAAAAAAATCCTCTTCAGCTAGAGCATTTTTCCAAAATACTACAGGTGTTTTCACACTTGCATATGTAAATGTTTCAACCGCACCCAAACCCTGTGAAACTAACCGTACTGAGACCTTTTAGAAAGATTTTAAATAAAAATATAGCTGCAAGCAGCAATGTGGGGCCAAGCACCAAAGGTTCATGTAGGCCTCAGCATGTAGGCCGCATGCAGGGTCTGACAGGGTCTAACAGAGTCTGACAGGGTCTTACAGAGTCTGACAGGGTCTGTTCTGACAGGGTTAGACCCTGTCAGAACAGACACATCAAAGACAGATCAAAGGTTGCTAGGTGCGTTGCTAGGCAATTCCTGAAAATTCCTGCAACTTTGACCTGCTGGTGGCAGTAGACGGTTGGGGCTGGGGGCCTATAAATCGCTGTGGGTAATGAGGAGACTGGCTGGAATGTGCATGCAAAATTTCACAACTTTTTACCAGACGGTTCTAGGGGTTGCCATAGACTCCCATGGTGAAAAGAATATAAAATAATAAGAATCAGGAGACCAGACACATCAAAAGAAAGATCAAAGGGTTGCTAGGCAACATCGCTAGGCAACACAGTACAAACACTTTTTTTTTAAATCTTTTAATATTACAAGGTACACAATAATACACACTTCAGGCACACAATAGTACATATTTCATCACCACAATGACATTCACAAAGCACTCAGAGGACACATCAGGGGATGCGGGTACGGGAACAAACACCACTGGGCACAAGGGCTAAGAGAAACAGGGGGAATGTAGAGGACCAAAGGGATTTCCCCAGGTGAAGAAAGGGCCTGGGGGAGAGCAAGGGTGATGCAGTGCAAACACAATTTTTTTTTTTTTTTTTTCAGAAATATGTACCCTGTGGTACAAAAATGTACCACAAGGTACATACATTCGCAAAGCTCTCAGAAGACACATCGGGGGATGTGGGCACGGGGATAAGCACCACCGGGCATTAGGGCTGAGAGGAACAGGGAAAGTGCAGAGGACCAAGGGGCATGCCCCAGGTGAAGAAAGGGGTCTGGGGGAGAGCAAGGGTGACGCAGCGCCCAGGGAAGGCCCAGGCGCCAGGGTCCAGGGGGGACAGCGGAGGGGGGTAGGAGTCAGAAGTCCAACCGAGGGAAACCGGCTCAGGAGATGGAGAAAAGCGTATTGTCTGGGATGAAGGTGTTGCGAAACTCCGTTTCTCTTGCGTCGTGGAGACGGAGGACGTGGGCGCGAAGGAGCGCTGTGAAGAGGGGCCAGTGCTCCGCTGCGTGGCCGTCGTGGAGGCGGCGGTTCCGTGCAGCAAAGATCGAATATCTGGCCACAGACAGGACAAGGCGGACGGCAACCCAGTTGACTATGGGAGCATCCGGCCCCCGAGGTTGCTGCTGGGCAGGGCCGAAGAGGCAGTACAAACACTTTTTTTTTTTTTTTTTTTATCTTTTAATATTACAAGGTACACGATAATACACATTTCAGGCACATAATAGTACATATTTCACCACCACAATAACAGTCACAAAGCACTTTTTTTTTTCTCTCTTCAGAAAGATGTACAAACACTATAGGGTGCCTAGTACCTACGGTGCTTGGTCCCTAATTATAGGCCTTGTGGTCATTACCACATAGCTAATTAGCCCTGAGCAAGCTTTCAATCTTTTGGAAAGTTTATGGGACAAATGAATGGAAAAATTAACTTCTGGAACCGGGGCAAGCGGTCACTGTATGAACACATACATCAAACGGAACTAGGAGCTAAATAAAACAGTGCTTATACATGCCTAAAAAAGAACACAACACATATGCTTTTGATGAAGAAATCTGTGTACATTATAACCTCTGCCCACAAGGCATGTTCTGTGCTTGTGTTCGGCTCACAGGGACCTACAGATTTCACAAAGGTCAGATTTTGTGTCTATTTTCAGATCATTAACTTTTTCTCAGTCTAAAATCCTTCAGTTGTTAGCTTCACCTCACTCTGCTCCGCTCTAGTTACTCTCACTCTGATTGGTCAGAGCAGTCACATTGTACTTGTCGTCGGAATACACTCACCGGATATTCTTACCTATTGAGGAATAATTTGAATAACAGAAATAAATTATGATTTTTTTTTTTCTAATTCTATTAGTCATATGTACTTTATACATTATCTTTTGAAACAAACCTGTACATTAGATTGAAAGCTATGTTTTGTTTAAAGGGTGGATTTCAGGCTCCGTTGGCCGGTCAGAGGGGTCATTGATCATTTGAAAAGCACTAGTTTGGTCTTGTTTTGTGTCTGGCCTGCAGATTTCCTCATTCCCCCCTGTCCCTAAATGTCACTGCGCTGCTGCCATTAGTTCAAGCACAGTGGGTCAGTGACTCTTATGGCTCCTGCCTGTTTGAATTACATCCACAAACATGCACACACCACACACTACACATCTACACTGAGCCTTTGGGCAAAACACAGAGGCTTTCTATTTATATGCAAAATGGGCACAAGCAAACAGCCACCCCCCAGTGGATGGGTTTCAGATGACCACCACAAGAACTCTGCAGCATACGATGCACAGAAGAGGGCAGGTAACATGAGTGCAATGCACAGATGTTTGTTATAAAAACCTATAGCAAGTTCAGTGCACATAACCAGGATTAACATGTGATGATTTTCTGTTTCTTTCTTATGAATGTACAATGTTATTCTAATGTAATCTAATCTAATCTATTGTGTGAAACAGAGCTGTCCCCCTCCTGGACGTATGACAGCATCATATTATACAATCTACAGACTACCAGTGAATTGTAAAAGAGGAAATCATTGTCTGACCATCTTAATGTACACTTATCCAGCATGGTTTAAACCCACAAGTTCAGGAGCATATTCTGTTGAAAGACAATCTAAACATGGACTGAAGTCAGGACTGACCCGCAGAACCTGGACTGACATGTGCTGCTCTCTGTGTGGGGAAAGTGATTCCAGGAAAGGCAGATCTTAGAAACCTTAGAAATACTTTAAACAAACGTTTTTTGCATCCCCTGTGCAGCACTCGAGCCCAAACACAGATGTGCATGAATTCATTAGGAATGCATCTTACTGTACAAGGTGTAGTCTAACATAGTCAAAACATTGTCTAATGATCAAGTAAATAACCCCATCTGACTAATATAAATATGAACAATGTTCTTTTTTTGTAAAGAAATGAGATCAGGAATTTGTTGAAGAGATCTTGGAGAAAAAGGGTTGTGAAGTATAAGTCAGAGAGATGCATTAAAGTTGCCTAAAAAACATTGCAGATTTCTGCAGAATCAATGTGGAAAATACTAAACTTTCTTCATCTTTTGTTTCAAAATGATGAGCTTCTTCCTTTCATATGCAGCACTGAAATAAACAAATCTGATTGGATGATCGTGTTCTGGCTCAAGGCACAATGGAGGAAGTGGTGACCAGACCAGAGAACCCTGTATAAAAATACAGAGACATCAGGTAAAATGATTATGTTACTTATTTTACTAAAAAAATGAGACCAGAGATATAATTAAGAGTGCTTCCTGGATCTGAAAAAAATCTAATATTAAAGATCCCATGACATGGTACTTCTTGATGCTTTTATATGGCACCTTAATGGTTCTTCATGAGGCAAAATAAGTCTCTGAAACACTTTATTCTGGGCGTTGTTGCTTGAATGCAAATGAGGAGGACAGAGACAGGCCAGTGCAGCGGGTGGGGGTGTGGCCAAATGCTCCGCTTTTTCCTGGATTAGCGGTGTGCTGTGCGCTGTCACCCACTTCTAAGTGCGGAGGAAGATAGGAGACTTTCCATTTCCATAAGAAAAACACTATTTCCACAGAAAATAAAATGAAACCACTGCTGTTTCAGAGGTTCGGAGGGCTCGGATAAAGGACATCCGAGCCTGGAAACACTCTCACGTGCCTCCAGGCAAATAAAAAACCACATCTCGCATTTCGTAGCTCGTTTGCGGTCCAAAATCTCTGGGCGTGATTTCCAGAGACGGTGTGTAGACATCCAGACAGGGGGTGGAAAACTTTCCGCGAGTGTGACGTCAGAAAGTTCCCTTGTTCAGAATCGCCCGTTTGGGCTGTCTTTTTTTCAAACGCGAAAAAGGATTGCAAGTGCTCAGTTTACACATTTCGCAAATTTTTGCCATGGGGGGGGGGGCTAAACAGGGTAGGGGAGCTCACATTAACATTCAAAAACCTCAGAAAGTGAAAATTTCATGTCATGGGGCCTTTAAGATTCTAATATCCATAACGTTGTTGTGTTGTAAGTCCAAAAAACACAAGATTCTATAGATGAACTTTTTTAAAACAGATTTTAAAGGGACAGTGTGTAAGATTTTTACCCGTTAATTACTGAAATTGAAGATACCCATTCAAAAATACATTGTTTTCCAAGCCTTTTCACTTCCATCATGAAATCAAAGTATTCTTTTGGACTTAGATATAGTCACATAAAAGGGGGAAAGGCCATTTTGAATACGAGAGCCGCAGAAGGACATTTGGGCTCCGCCTTCGGCAAGGCTCGTGGTTTTGGGTAAACAACACAAGCATGCTGCCGGATCAGACGTCGTAATGGATCTAACACGTGTTTTGGACTAAATTGTTTTACTGGATTTTATTCGCTGGATCCTTACGGACAAATTGAGAGCAAGTTTATGGTGAAATACAGAGTTTGACCTGTGGAAAGCATTCTAAGGTAAGCTAACCTTGTTTTGTGCTTTTCCGTATAAAAGCCCCATGTGCTCAGGGAGTGATTGTTTTGCAGGGAAATGAATTGCATAGTCAAAAAGAGGAGACTGTAAGGTTTCATTTGATGTGTAGATTGTCATGGTACATGATCGGGAATGTGTGTTTTCATGAGAAAAAAAAAAAAAAAAAAAAAAACGGGACCGCGTTTTATTTATACAGTGGCGGCGCGCGGCTCGTGCGCGGGTCCCTCGAGGTCTGCCGTAGCTAAAACAGAAAGTGCAATAGCACCATCCACCTATGCGCCACGAATCCTACACACTGGGGCTTTAAATAAAATGATTATGTTCTCCCCCTCCTTGAGCCGCCACCTTAACGTGGTGGAGGGGTTTGAGTGCCCGAATGATCCCGGGAGCTATGTTGTCGGGGGCTTTATGCCCCTGGTAGGGTCACCCAAGGCAAACAGGTCCTGGGGGACGGGTCAGACCAAGAGCGGTTCAGAAGCCCTTATGATGAGTATTCAATCGAGGTCAGTTACGTCGCCCGGATCGGCGTCACCGGGGCCCCACCCTGGAGCCAGGCCTGGGGTGGGAGCTCGCGAACGAGCGCCTGGTGGCCGGGCCTTTCCCCATGGGGCCCGGCCGGGCTCAGCCCGAAGGAGCGACGTGGGGCCGTCTTCCCGTGGACCCACCACCCGCAGGAGGATCCATAAGGGCCGGGTGCAGAGAGATCTGGGCGGCAGCCGAAGGCAGGGGCCTCGGCGACCAGATCTCCGGACATGGAGACTAGCTCTGGGGACATGGAATGTCACCTCGCTGGGGGAAGGAGCCTGAGCTCGTGCGGGAGGTTGAGCGCTATCGACTAGATATAGTCGGCCTCACCTCCACGCACAGCCTGGGCTCTGGAACCCAACTCCTTGAAGGGGGCTGGACTCTCCATTTCTCTGGCGTTGCCCGCGGGGAACGGCGGCGGGCCGGTGTGGGCCTACTCATTGCCCCACGGCTCAGTCGCTGTGTGTTGGAGTTCACCCCGGTGAACGAGAGGGTCGCGTCCCTGCGCCTTCGGGTCAGGGACAGGTCTCTTACTGTTGTGTCGGCCTACGGGCCGAACAGCAGTGCGGAGTACCCGGCCTTCTTGGAGTGCCTGGGAGGGGTACTGGACAGTGCACCGACCGGGGACTCCGTTGTTCTCCTGGGGGACTTCAACGCCCACGTGGGCAACGACAGTGACACCTGGAGAGGGGTGATTGGGAGGAACGGCCTCCCTGATCTGAACCCGAGTGGTGTTCTGTTATTGGACTTCTGTGCTAGCCACAGTTTGTCCATAACGAACACCATGTTCGAGCACAAGGGTGTCCATCAGTGCACGTGGCACCAGGACACCCTAGGACGGAGGTCGATGATCGACTTTGTTGTTGTGTCATCTGACCTCCGGCCGCGTGTCTTGGACACTCGGGTGAAGAGAGGGGCAGAGCTGTCAACCGATCACCACCTGGTGGTGAGTTGGGTCCGCTGGCAGGGGAGGAAGCCGGAAAGACCTGGCAGGCCCAAGCGCGTAGTGAAGGTCTGTTGGGAACGTCTGGCAGAGCCCTCTGTCAGGGGCACCTTCAACTCGCACCTCCGGGAGAGCTTCTCCCAGATTCCGAGGGAGGCTGGGGACATAGAGTCCGAATGGGCTCTGTTCTCGGCCTCTATTGTCGATGCGGCCGCCCGTAGCTGTGGTCGTAAGGCCTGTGGTGCCTGTCGCGGCGGCAATCCCCGAACCCGGTGGTGGACACCGGAAGTAAGGGATGCCGTCAGGCTGAAGAAGGAGTCCTATCGGGCCTTGTTGGCTCGTGGGACTCCGGAGGCAGCCGACGGGTACCGGCGGGCTAAGCGTGCTGCAGCCCGGGCGGTGGCAGAGGCAAAAACTCGGAGTTGGGAGGAGTTCGGAGAGGCCATGGAGGAGGACTATCGGACGGCCTCAAAGAAATTCTGGCAAACCGTTCGGCGCCTCAGGAGGGGGAAGCAGTGCTCCACAAACACTGTTTACAGTGTGGGTGGGGAGCTGTTGACCTCGACTGGGGATGTTGTCGGACGGTGGAAGGAATACTTTGAGGATCTCCTCAATCCCGCCGTCATGTCTTCCGAGGAGGAAGCAGAGGCTGGGGACTCGGGGTCGGACTCACTCATCACCCTGGCTGAAGTCACTGAGGTGGTTGGAAAGCTCCTCGGTGGCAAGGCCCCGGGGGTGGATGAGATCCGTCCTGAGTATCTCAAGTCGCTGGATGTTGTAGGGCTGTCTTGGCTGACACGTCTCTGCAGCATCGCGTGGCGGTCGGGGACAGTACCTCTGGAATGGCAGACCGGGGTGGTGGTCCCTCTGTTTAAGAAGGGGGACCGGAGGGTGTGTTCCAACTATCGGGGAATCACACTCCTCAGCCTTCCCGGTAAGGTCTATTCCAGGGTGCTGGAGAGGAGAATTCGGCCGATAGTCGAACCTCGGATTCAGGAGGAGCAGTGTGGTTTTCGTCCCGGCCGGGGAACACTGGACCAGCTCTATACTCTCCATCGGGTGCTCGAGGGTGCATGGGAGTTTGCCCAACCAGTCCACATGTGCTTTGTGGATCTGGAGAAGGCATTCGACCGTGTCCCTCGTGGGGTCCTGTGGAGAGTGCTCTGGGAGTACGGGGTTCGGGGCCCTTTGTTAAGGGCTGTTCGATCCCTGTATGACCGGAGCAGGAGCTGTGTTCGCATTGCCGGTAGTAAGTCGGACCTGTTTCCGGTGCATGTTGGACTCCGCCAGGGCTGCCCTTTGTCACCGGTTCTGTTCATTATATTTATGGACAGAATTTCTAGGCGCAGTCAGGGGCCGGAGGGGATCCGGTTTGGGAACCACAGGATCTCATCTCTGCTGTTTGCGGATGATGTTGTCCTGATGGCTTCATCAAACCGGGACCTCCAATGTGCACTGGGGCGGTTCGCAGCCGAGTGTGAAGCGGCTGGGATGAAGATCAGCTCCTCCAAATCCGAGGCCATGGTTCTCGACCGGAAAAAGGTGGTTTGCCCTCTCTGGGTGGGTGGAGAGTCCTTGCCTCAAGTGGAGGAGTTCAAGTATCTCGGGGTCTTGTTCACGAGTGAGGGGAGGATGGAGCGTGAGATTGACAGGCGGATTGGTGCAGCGTCGGCAGTGATGCGGTCGTTGTACCGGACCGTTGTGGTGAAGAGGGAGCTGAGCCAAAAGGCGAAGCTCTCAATTTACCGGTCAATCTACGTTCCTACCCTCACCTATGGCCATGAGCTTTGGGTAATGACCGAAAGGACGAGATCGCGGATACAAGCGGCCGAAATGAGTTTCCTCCGCAGAGTGGCTGGGCGCACCCTTAGAGATAGGGTGAGGAGCTTGGTCACACGGGAGGAGCTCGGAGTAGAGCCGCTGCTTCTCCACGTGGAGAGGAGCCAGCTGAGGTGGCTCGGGCATCTGTTCCGGATGCCTCCTGGACGCCTCCCTCGGGAGGTGTTCCGGGCATGTCCCACCGGGAGGAGGCCCCGGGGAAGACCCAGGACACGCTGGAGGGACTATGTGTCCCGGCTGGCCTGGGAACGCCTTGGGGTCCCCCCGGAGGAGCTGGAGGAAGTGTCCGGGGTGAAGGAAGTCTGGAGGTCCCTGCTTAGACTGTTGCCCCCGCGACCCGGCCCCGGATAAGCGGAAGAAAATGGATGGATGGATGGATTATGTTCTCTATAAAACTAGTTTCCATGTCACTGATGAGCCCTGAGTAACTTTTCAAATTTTTGGAAAGTCTATGGGAAAAATTAATTGGAAATTAACTTCCGGAACGAGGGCATGAGCGGTCAGTGTCGACCTCCATTCCAAAATATAAAAACAAAATAAAAAGAAACTTGAAGCAAGGTAAAACCACACCGATAACTGCATAAAAAAAGAACACAACACAGGTATGCTTTTGAAGAAGAAACTCCTGTACATAAAAACATGCGTACTATAGCCGATCTTTACAACACCTCCGCCTCCGCCCACAAAGCCTCCATGTAAAGAACTCTGCTGTGTTCTTCTGACAGTACAACGTGAAAAGAATATATTTATCTCTCCTCCTGGGAATGAATGTTTTCTCACCTGTACATTCTGATCCTTTTTCCTTTCCAACATCGTCGGCTCAACGCTTGACATCTTTTGCAGAATCATATCATTACCGCGGCGATGCTGTCATGTTCACCACCTCTTAATAACATCTGGAATTGAAGTTGGGTGCTAAAACCTGCCAGGCGAGCGAATTAACGCTAATCACGAGTTAGCTTCTTATTCTTCTTGTTTTTTTTGTTTTGTTTTTTGTTTTTCGACCTGCCAAAAATGCAGCAGTGGATTAATTAAACTGTAGCGATTATAGTTTGTCTGGTGTTTTATTTTCGGTGATTTGTTTTCCTGTCGGGATGTTGGGCAAACACTTGGAAAGCACTGACAACTCGGAGCCAAGTTGTTTTTGAGATGAAAAAGCTTCTTATAGCAACAACACCCACCATTAATGGAACAAAGGAGAGATGTTCTGGGGAGAGCAGCCAAATCGAAGCAGAAGAAAAATAATATTACTTAAGTCGACGCAGAAAGTAGCAGTTCAAGCAATTGCTCAAGAGGTAAAAAGTATTAGAACATACTACTTAAAGAGGTGACTTTTCGAGACTTTTTGGTGCTTTCTACCATGTTATTACTTTGCTCTTTCATCAAATACATGCCTGAAGTGGTTTTATATTTTTATATATCATGCACGCTCTGAAGGGGGAGAGTCCAATAAAATGAATCTTATTTAACATGTTAATATGATGTTTTTTTGGCAAATATAGCATTTTCAAAACAGTAAATGACAACATGGTGACCTAAATGTTTTGTGATAGCAATCAGTACCCCATTAAAATGTAATACACACTCTAAGTACACGTAGAAAGTAGTAGTCTAAGAGGTAAAAAGTATTTTAACATACTACTTCACGTACTACTAAATTTGCTCCTTCATCAAATACATGTCTGAAGTGGTTTCGTATGTCATGCACACTGATTGTGAGAGCGCTCTGAAGGGGAGCAAAAGGAGGGTCGTCTCCAATGAAAAGTAATCTTATTTAACATGTTAAAATGTTGTTTTTGGTGAATATAGCATTTTCAGAACAGTAAAAGCTAGCATGGTTCAATGCCACTGGTAAAGTGACATTTCAATATTCTGCACCTTCAACATGAAATAATTTACAAAATGTCTTGAAATTCGAAGAAGAAGTGACTTTATTGATCTCACACAGGACAAATTCTTCTCTGCATTTAACCCATCCTGTTATTAGGAGCAGTTACATTACAAGAACTGACTTCAATAGTTCAGTTTAAATCTATGTTGAAAGTTTTGGGATTAAATCTATTGCTTTTAAGAATTCATTTTGTGATGTGTTGGAATGTCTCTGTGTAATGTAACTGTGCTGCTGTCTTGGCCAGGACTCCCTTGAAAAAGAGATTAGTAATCTCAATGGTTAAATAATGTCAGGGTCCGTTAGTTGAGTTTGTCTTGTTACTTCCTGTTTTATTTTGTTAAGGTTCTGTTTTGTTCCCTTACTTCCTGTCTAGTTTTCCCTCTCCTCATTACCCTAATGTGCCTCACCTGTTTGTCATTGTCTCCTCCTCCCCAGCCTATATTAGCCTTACCTTTTTCCCCTCCTGTTGCCAGTTCGTCTTGTCTGTTTTCAGAAAGCGTTCCAGCGTTCTTTTTCCAGTTTGACCTTCGTGTTTTGATTCCTTGCCTTATTCCTTGGACTGTTGTTTTTTGCCTGCCGATTTGGATACCTCTGCTTGCCCTCTGACTGATTACCTGGAATTTTGGACGTTTTGTAATAAACCCTCTTCTACTGCTCGCCTGCCTCTCGCCTCTGCATTGTTGGGTCCTCCTGTTCTGTTTGTGATAAATAAAGGTTTAAACAAAAAAAAAAACTTTTAAAGAGATTTAAATAGAACTGAAGTTCTAGAACTGAACTGACCAGAACTGAAGAAGCAGCTTGGATGAGCTGCGAAACGTATTCAACCAAATAAACTTTTGTCCAGTTGACAAATTGAATTTCTCCTTTTGACATGGATTCTACCTGGATGACTGAGGGATTTTACAGTGTTTTCGCTTTTGTTGTGTCATTTAAACAACATTGTTTTTGTTCGTCGAAGTCTTTGTCATGTGTGTCTCCTCAAAGGTGCACATACAGCTGGGAATTTCTGCTCAACATTATCAGAAACAACAGTATAAACTGACACTGCTGCTTAAATGACACATTTGAGCTTTATTACGCCACACATTGTGTTTTACCTATTTGTATTATACACAAGTTTACTGTACTTTTGCTACAGGTATATGTGATATTTTAGTCATGGTGTTTATGGTCTTGTTTATCAGATGTTTTATGTTCACTGTGGGTCTAGGGGGCGCTGCAATTTTAAATCCTGTGTGTGCATATATATATATATATATATATATATATATATAAGATCCTGTGGGACTTCCAGATACAGACTGACAGAATGGTGATGGCGAACTAACCAGACATAGTGGGGGTGGATAAGCAACAGAACAGAGCCGTGGTGGTGGACATTGCAATACCAAGCGATGGTAATCAGGAAAAAGGAACACGAGAAACTAGAGAAATACCAGGGGCTCAAGGAAGAGCTGGAGAAGGCCTGGAAGGTGAAGGCATCAGTGGTGCCCGTGGTGATCGGAGCACTCGGGGCTGTAACCCCCAAACTGGAGGAGTGGCTACAACAGATCCCAGGAAAAACATCAGACATCTCAGTCCAGAAGAGTGCAGTACTAGGAACAGCAAAGATACTGCGCAGAACTCTCAAGCTCCCAGGCCTCTGGTAGAGGACCCGAGCTGGATGAGAGTGAGAGACCAACCACCGTGGAAGGTGAGGAGCACTTTTTTTTTTTTTTATACAGTGAACCCTTGCTCTATCGCGGTTCACTCTTCGCGGCCTCGCTGTTTCGCGGATTTTTTTTCCAATTTTTTTTTTCTTTTTTTTTTATAGTGTAACTTTTTTTTTTTTAATAGTTTAACAATGTGTTCTGCATCCTGATTAGCTAAGAGACTAGACCAGGACTAAACGTGGACTAAACCAGGTCTAGACTAGAACTAGACCAGGTCTGAACCAGGGTTAAATCACTCCGTGCGGCTTTTGCGTTCGTTTGTGCTTATTCGGTTTGTGGCTCGGGTTGTGAGGAATCACAGGAGCAAGATGGCGCCTATGGTCGGCTGTACTTCTGCTACCTCTACTATTTCTCGTATTTTTGTGATTTTCCTTGTGCTATATTTTGCATGGTCAGCCCTGTCAACAAATGGCTATGTCGCGGCTGTGTACCTGGCCAGGTACACAGTTTTTCCCTCCAAAACTGGAATGCTCCACGTCATCACCGGAGTACCTGCTGCTAACTAAGCCCCGGGGCAAAAGAAAAAGGAAGCGGGGATCCAGGGCAGGTGTCCAAACCAGGCGGAGAAAACAGCGAGCAAGCGGGACTGGATCTGCGGGGAGCGAACGGTGTCTGATACCGTTTCCTATCTGGGCGTCGGACGGCAAATCTGCGGAGCCACCGCCGCTACGGAGCTGTGACCGGATCTTTCCCACTCAAGTCGCCCGTACTTCTCTGCGGCGTGAGAGGGTCCTTCGCCCTGTCACTTGTATCAAGGATGGAGGTTGTGTCCAGTCTTGTCCGGAGCGTCCAGTCGTCAGTGTCCGAACGCGCGCAGCCTCTCCGGATGGCCCTGCTTAACGCATGCTCCATATCGAATAAATCCTTTATACTTAGCGACTTGTTTGTCAACGAACACTTGTGTAGCAACTGCGTCACAGAAAAGTACCCTAAATGGACAAGTGAGCAATGTACAAATAAATGGAATATATCATATTGTAATGGACTAGCAACCAGAAGACTAAGATTCGGCTCAAGGAGGGAGTGGCAGGAGACGGATATTGCTTTGGTTTGGCACCATATATTGTGAAACTATTTACAGTGACAGACATGTATGTACAGTGGAAACAAAACAAGGTGAATGGCCATTCAATATATACAAGCGCTTCAAAGTTCAAAGTTCATGATCCAGCAATATATAATTGCAGTATTGAGATTCCAGTAATGAGTTGACTGCACCAGGAAAAAAAAGCCCCAACCTGCCCACAGTTCACTGGGATCCAGAGGACGGTAAGTACACTGGAAGTTGGGTGAGTTGTTGGAACAGTTCAGTGGGCGATGAGGTGAGCGTAGTGGGGTGTGAGTTTGAAGTGGGCTACTAAGAGCCCCCTACCGGCCCGGCGGAAGGATGCGGCTCTTCGACACTCCGTAGCTCTGTAGATTCAGTTTCCGGGTTCTAGCTCGCCATCATGGACCTGGCCTGGATAACAGGGCCAAAGGTCCAATGTTAACATTAACCCCATAAACAGTAAGCTAATGTCATGTCAGTTTCAGTGTCAGTGTGCACACATTCAATTCAATACAATTTATCAATAAAAAGTGTTTACAATATAAACAAATATTCACAATTATATAAAGGTGCAAAACATTAGCTATGCTAGCTTGTTAGCTTATTCATTGTTTTTTAAAACAGTTTAGTTTTGACCAAACCGGGCATAAAGTCTACTTACACAGGTGATAACCGCGCCCATGATAATGAATGGCGGCGGCTGGCTATATTAGCATAACAATGCATTGACTCACCTAATTCCGCCAATAACACATGCTACACCCAGAATCACAGTTGGCTTCTGGACCAGATAAGGGGCTCCTACAACATAACATGTGCTACAATAAAAATCCAGCGGATTTACACAATTAAATAACAGAAAATAGCTTAAACAGACCTGTGCCTCGTCACTCAGCTTGCATCCCCACCGCGTCTAGCACTAAAATCGCAGCACCCTAATGAATGTACGCGATTGGCCGCGCCGTGTCACATGATGCCGTGTCACATGATGCCGTGTCGTCACGAAAAGAAGGACCGTGATTGGCCGACCGCCCCACATGACTAAATGACGTCACCGCAGCGGGAAAAAAAAGTGACCAGCAATGCAAAAAACACAAAGGCAAGGCAGGCAAAATAAAACCAGCATTTTCCACCTGGGTTACACTTGGATTTTATGTTCCTGACTGAGACATGACAACGCAAACAGGATTTTGTCCACCTTAATGAATTGTGCCCCCCGGACTGCTACGTGACTGGAACCCCGGGGGCCGCACGGCGAGGCGGCGGTCTCGCTCTCATTTACCGGGATGGCTTCTGGACACGACAAATGAATCCGGTCGCGTTCAACTCCTTTGAGATGCAGATGACTAAGGTTGGGAACATTACTTCATTTTATTGTATCTTAATCTATCGGCCGCCTGGTCCTGCCCGTTCTTTCTTGGATGATTTCGCAGACTTGTTGTCTTCTATTATTAAACTTGAGAGAGTTTTGATACTTGGTGATTTTAACCTCCATGTAGATAATCCCTCATCCACGATGAGGGGTTTATCGTGGACAAATCCGTGACAGAGCAGCACGTGTCGCGCACTTCTCCAAGGGGTTGGTGCACGTCTCGTCCCGGGATGTGGCGGTGCTCCTCGCATGTCTGGCGGGGCTTCCGGAGCCGTGTCTCCCCCCACGCGTCACTATTAATACATTTTGTTGAAAATCAAAGTTTGAGTGTTTAAACTAGAGACAAATGTGAGAAAAGGTTAATTCCAGTCTGAGAAAAGTGTATAATGTGTGTGGTGAGGCATTTACAGCCTTAAAACATGTAGAATAATTGTAAAATATAAAGTTGTCCTACTTCGCGGATTTCACTTATTGTGGGCTATTTCTGGAACCTAACCCCCGCGATAAACAAGGGATTACTGTATATATATATATATATATACAGTATATATATATATATATATATATATATAACCTATACATATAACCTTGCACCAACATATCTCATTGACCTCCTCCATATCTCCACACCTGCTCGCTCTCTGCGCTCCTCCTCCTCTCTCCAGCTCTCTGTCCCCTCTGCCCGTCTGGTCAGCTCTGGAACTCTCTCCCTACTGACCTCAGCAACATCGACACACTCCCAAACTTCAAAACCAAACTCAAAGCTCATCTGTTCAGACTGGCCTTTTCACTTCAACCATAACTGCACTGTCCTTTTAAATGTTTTAAAGGTCCCATGGCATGAAATTTTCACTTTCTGAGGTTTTTGAACATTAATGTGAGCTCCCCTACCCTGTTTAGGCCCCCCCTTCCCATGGCTAAAAGTTGCGAAATGTGTAAACTGAGCATTTGCGGTCCTTTTCTGTGTTTGAAAAAAAGACAGCCCAAACGGGCGATTCTGAACAAGGGAACTTTCTGACGTCACAGAAAAATGCAAATGCAGTTCCACCCCCCGTCTGGATGTGTACCCACTGTCTCTGGAAGAGAGTTTGGACCGCAAACAAGCTACACAATGCCTGCTTTTTATTTCCTTGCAGGCACATGAGAGTGTTTCCAGGCTCGGATGTCCTTTATCCGAGCCCCCGAACCTCTGAAACAGCAGTGGTTTAATTTTATTTTCTGTGAAAATGTGTTTATTGTATTTATCCTCCGCGCTTAAACGCAGAAGTGGAGCCAGCGCACATCGCACCGCTAAAGAGAGCGGAGAGTTTGGCCACACCCCCACCCACTGCTCTGGCCTGTCTCTGTCCTCCTCATTTACATTCAAGCAACAACGCCCAGAGTAAAGTGTTTCAGAGACATATTTATGACTCTGACTGTCTTCATGAGGCTATCTCATGCACTGAGGCTTGATTTTGAAGAAGGATTCATTTACAGTATTAGGGAACCATTAAGGCGCCATATAAAAGCATCAAGAAGTAGTATGTCATGGGATCTTTAAATGTTTTACTGTTTTAAAAAATGTTATTGTTTAAATGTTTAACTGTTTGTTTTTAACTGTTTGTACAAACTGTTGCTTTTAACTGCCTATAATGTATATTATACTTGCTGTAAGGCGACCTTGAGTGTCCAGAAAGGCACCTAATAAATCAAATGTATTATTATTATTATTATTATTATTATTATTATTATTATTATTATTATTATTATTATTATTATTATTATTATATGTTTTTTGACAATAAAGCTGACTTTGAACTTTAATATGAATTACTCTAAGATTTTCGATACTTTTGACAACCCTACTCTACTTCACTATCCCAGATTTTAATCGTATCACTGTCATTGAGAAATCTGAATCCGGGAAATAGAAAAGACAGTATCCCCCTTGACATTTACTGAATAATCTTCTTGGCCTGAACAGCGCGTACTCTCCCGATAACAAAATGCCACGCGTGTCAGATTGGCTTGAAAATGACGTTCCGGAAACGGAGCGTACAGATGCACATGGATCCTGTCAGGACTCGGAGAGAAAGGTGAACCGGCTCTTCAGCAGACCACATGGATCTGTCCTTATGTTCTCAAAGGTTAAAATGTTGCGAATTCATTGTTTGACAGGGTTGTGGTAATTACTTTATAGTCTTCTAATTTATCTCTTCTTTGTTTGTTTGTTTTTTAATCATTTTTTCGCTCCTTTGCCTTGTTCTGTAGCATGGTGTAAACACACTGTATGAATCTGAAATATTGACCGTTGACCTCAAAAATGGTGTTAAAGGGTTTTCTGAGCTATAATGTTATGTTATAATGTTTCCTCATCAAAAACATACCTGGAGTTTTGTTTCTATTCCCAAATGTTCAACACACAAATCCTGCTTATTTAGGGCCCGTTTACACGAGGACGCTTACGGGTAAAAACGACAAAATATTTTATCGGAAGTGCCTTTCGTTTAGACGGTGACGGCGTTTTTGGGGCCTAAAAACGCAAAAATCTGAAACCACCCTCCAGAGTGGAAAAGTTAAATACGCTCCGCTGTAGCGTCTCCGTGTAAAGTGCCCAAGACGCAAAACTGGTCAGATCTGCTCACGTCAGTACACGTTTACGTCACATAGATGCGGCAATACAATGAGGAGGACCACCACCGGCCCCTTATCCCGGCTCCAGCGGCTCCACCGGTGCTCAGGACCCGCTGGAGCCGGGATAAGGGAGCACCGGTAGTTGCGTGCCGCCGCGCCTCGCGCACGGACCGGACGGGGAAGTTGCCCCGGCTCCGGTATACTTGGTTCGAGACCCCGGGGCGGGGGAAGTCTCTTACGGGCAGCTTTGAGAAATAGTGTCTGACGATAGCCGGCCCCCGCTCGGTCCGTGGGATTAGGGGGTACGGTCGCCTGCCGTACCCCCGCGGAGGGGCTCCGTGATAAGGCCACTGGGAAGGATACGGTTCGTCTCGGTCTCACCTCCGAGGGGTCGAGCGCGAGCGGCCCGCGCCGCACCGAGCTACGAGCACTCGGACCCGCAGTGCCCAGGAGCCGTCTGACGTGGGTAGAACCAGACAGGGGCCCGGAGATGGCGGGTCAAGTATGCCCATCGTTCGAGCTCTTTAAGCGGGCTACATAGTCCGCTAATGTCATGCGTTAGACTTCCACACTTGTGTAAGGGGAGACCCCGCGGCTTTTCCCCGCTCATGAGGCTCTGTCACCGGCCACCGGAGAACCAGGACTCCAGCCTGTTCAAAAGTGGTGGATATTACCAGAGTTCAATTTTTCAGACTTCCACACTTGTGTAAGGGGAGACCCCACAGCCGGTACAGTCGTGGTTAGAAATGTAACTTGACGCTGTTGTGATGGTTTTTTTTTGTTTTTTTTGTTTTGTTTTTTTCAGTCCAGCGCCTCCCTTCGCTGGCTTTTGCGTCCACTTTTGCGTCTTCGTATAAACGCGGATAAAAAATTGAAGACGAGACGCCACTTTTGCGTCTTCTGTTTTGATCGTCGCCGTATAAACGTAGCCTTAGACTAAGTTCCACACCTTGGCTAGAGCGTAACAGAATACGCTAGAGCAGAGCGGAATATTGAAACTCGATACTCATTTGAACAGGTATTGATTCTAAAAAAGTCACATTCACAGGACAGAAATAAACTTTTCTTGAATACCTTTACAATGATTTTTATAAAAGCACATCGACTCATGCAACACTATGGAACCTACCTGGACCACTGAGGGATTACGCACATGTAAGACCCCCCAAAAATGTTCTTATTTAATGTTGGAAAATGTACAGAGCCATGGAAGTGTCATAGGTGAATAAATAAAATATCAATCGTGGGAACGACTTTTAACCCGTGCGCACGAGTTATAAGGCGAACCCACGAGTTACGTTTCGTCATGCTCTCTTAAGTTCCGTTTTCGTCACACTTCTACTCACATTCATATCTGGTTTTCAACTGCCATCTACTGGTCACAAACTGCAACAGCACCACAATAAAGCCAAAATAAAAGACAGCTCAAGGGAAACAAAAAGACAGAAGAGGAGAATAAGGGAACAACAACAAAAAAACAAGAAAATGGGCGGTACACTACAATGCATTACTTTTTGCTGTAACGCAGTAATGTAAGGCATTACACTACTTTTGCATTACTTTAGTTACTCTCGCCAAAATAACGTGAAATATGGATCTGGCAATTTACAGTATAACTCAAGCTCATGAGTCATGACTCTTTCTCCTCCCATCCAGGAGGTGTTTCGGCAGCATGCAGACTAAAAACTAGCAGGTTCAGGAATAGCTTCTTTCTGACCCACCACACTGGAACACCATTAAAATCCAGGTTACGGTAAAATGTATTGTAAAATGTATTACGGTAAAAATGTTTATATTACAGATTTCCCCCCTTACATTACTGCATTACAGCAAAAAGTAATGCATTTGTAGTGAACCCCCCCCCCCCCCCCCACCCCCGTCTTCTGTCTTTTTGTTGCCCTGTTATGAGCTGTGTCTTTTATTTTGGCTTTATTGTGGTGCTGTTGCACTTTGTGACCAGAAAATGGCAGTTGAAGACCAGATATGAATCTGAGTAGAAGTGTGACGAAAACGAAACTTAAGAGAGAGTGACGAAATGTAACTCGTGGGTTCGCCTTATAACTTGTGCGCACAGGTTATAATTATTATTTATTCACCTATGACACTTCCAGGGCTTGTCAGTTTGGCAAAATGGGTCAGAAGGAGGTCTGAAGGAAGGCATAGTCGAAGTTGAGGTTATTCAGCATTTTAATGTAAAAATAGCAGAATACAAACGAAATGGTGACATCAGATATCTTCAGCATCCATGTTGACGCTTTAGCAGAGAGACGTCGGCCATGAAGAGGGACGTAGGGAACCCCCCAGTGGGGTCGGATCACACACACACACACAAATGACCACAAGGTGTCTTTAAATACAGTACAGACTGTTGAATATTTATGACATCAGCAACAGCTAACCTATAGGAGAATAGTTTAGCTATGCAGACCATGTAAAGAACTCCCCAGCATTAGCTAAGAAGACCAGTTTTCCCAATAGTCAGCCAAAATATTGATGGATAGGGAGCAGGTGATGTCAACACAGCCCAGGATAGTCTATGTGAGTATTAAATTACGCTTAGCTGTTCACAGGACACAGGGTTAAAACACAGAAGAACCAGGTGGAGGTTCTAAGTATACAGATATTACAGTTTTCATATGTAAGTACACATGTAAATTAAATATGAGATCCCACAGGCTCAGTAAAAATGACATTATATTGTCTAAATATATTTTTATTATCATCATGGTAGTATTTGACTCGGTATTAGTATTGATCTTTAGTAGGGTGGGATGAGAGACGAGACACGAGATTGGATCTACGAGAACAAGACAAGAAGAGATTTTGACATTATTTATGCTTTAATAAATACATTGCATTCAGTTCCCAATTTTGGCCTCACCATTTTTGATTTACTTTAATATTTCTGCTTTTATTGTAACTGCTTTTTGGGACTACACTCAAAAAATGTCACTCAACAGTACTTTATTTTTTTCAATCCAAATGTAAAAACACGGGGGAAAAAATCTCACAAGATAATTTTTAGTACGTGTGCACAATCTTGGCAATTTTGTCTCGCGAGATCTTGAATAAACTTTATTGATCCACAAGGGAAATTGTCCTTGTCTTGTCCCACCCCTAATCCTTAGTATCAAAATTTAGTTTGAAATTGAGGAAGTTCAAAAGTTCAAAGTTCAAAGTCAGCTTTATTGTCAATTCTGCCGTATGTGTTCGACATACAGTGAATCGAAATTTCGTTTCTCCCTGGCCAAGTAGTGCAAAAAGACAGTGTACAAAATACAATATAAAGACAATACAAAAACTACCTAAGACAAAATCTAAAAGCAGTGCAAAGAATAAATAAATACCTATTTACAGATGTCCAAAATGTGCAGTGCGCATCAAAATGTGCAATGGAAGACGCAGCAGTAAAATGTGCAATAGAATGTGCATTGAAAATAAAGATAAAAATAAACGTGCAACAGTAGTAATTAAGTAGGAATAGTAATTAGTAGGAATAGTTTATGATATGAAAAAATGTCTTTTAAAAGTTGTAGTTTGCATATTGCGCTTTTTTTTCAGTATTTTTTCACTGCAGTACCAATGGAAGGCCCATTGCCCATTTCACTACAGGTGTGAGTTAACAACACCTTCTCCAGGTGTTATAACAGACCCATGGCTCAGACATGTGCTTCCTATCATTGAAAAACCTTAAAGGTATAGTTCGGGTTTTTTGATGTGAATCTGTATGGATGGATGGCTGGACAAAGGACTCTGACAAGCACAAGGGAAATGGATGTTCATATAGTTAAGAATAAATCAGCATTACAATTGTTGTCAGTAAATGCTTTAAGCTTAAGGTACACTTCATGGGGCATCTTCTCAGGAGCAGTGAGTGCCACAGTGCCAAGCCCGAGTGTATGAAATTTAAAGGGATAGTTTGGTTTTTTTTGTGTGAATCTGTATGGCGTCCCCTTCAGCAGCGTCACGCATTAATACTGGCTTACCCCTGACAGTGTCCTCTGAGCTGAGTTTCTGCCCCGGTTCTGGCGCTTGCGTCAGAAAACAGTTACCCACGAAAAAGTCAGAAGTCATAATCGCTTGGTGCTACTTTCTCTTGAGTCGTATCACTGCGCACCTATTATTATTATTAACCTGTTCACTTGTAAGTGGTGATGTTCTATACACAGTGGTCCCTCGTTCTATCACGGTTCACTTTTCGCGGCCTCGCTATTTTGCAGATTTTTCAATTTCAATTTTTTTTGGCTCCTTGATTGGCTTCTCCTCTGTGTCTCCTGTACAGTACAGAATGTGTTCAGTTTGACACATTTATATAGATTGGACCAGGACTAACCCATGAGGACCAGACCGGGACTAGACCGGAACTAGACCAGGACTAGACCAGGACTAAACGTGGACTAAACCAGGTCTAAACCAGGACTAAACCAGGACTAAACCAGGTCTAAACCAGGTCTAAACAAGGATTAAACTGTTGCATTTGCCTTGTTTCGTGACCACGGCACCCCCCCCCCCCCCCCCCGCTTCACTATTAATACATTTTGTTGAAAATCTACGAAAGTTTGAGTGTTTAAACAAGAGAGAAATGTGAGAAAATGTTAATACCAGTCTGAGAAAAGTGTATAATGTGTGTGGTGAGGCATTTACAGCCTTAAAACATGTATAATAATTGTAAAATATAAAGATGTCCTACTTCACGGATTTCACTTACTACGGGTTATTTCTGGAACCTAACCCCCGCGATAAACGAGGGACCACTGTATAAACAAAGGTTTTCTGAGATTTGACACGTGTAGGTGTCAGAAAATAGAATCAATCGTACTTTTTGACACTCAACATGAGAGGGGAAAACAAATCTCATATCTCTGAAAACCCCGCACAGACAGTAAGCCTACTCTGTGAGCTCTTCTCACTGCAGACCTGTGATGATTGGTTCTACATGCACGGTCAAGTTTCAATCCTTCCCCATTGAAAATAACTGCTTGTTTCCATGGAAGTGTTGTTGCTTCGGCCACAATCTTCTACAGTGTGACATGAAACTATATCTCCATGAAGAATTATTCAAAGTGTGGCTTGTGTTCCATTGTGTTCCATTTCAACACCTCCAGAAACTTACATAGTGAGAGACAGGGCTGTTAAATTGGGGAGGGCTAAAAGGGAAAGTCAGGGTGGAAGAGGGGCGGGGTCAGGTGGACTAAAGGAGAGAGTGAGGGTGGAAGAGGGGCGGGGTCAGATGGACTAAAGGGGAGAGTGAGGGGGGAAGAGGGGCGGGGTCAGGTGGACTAAAGGGGAGAGTGAGGGTGGAAGAGGGGCAGGGTCAGGAGGACTAAAGGGAAGCGTGAGGGTGGAAGAGGGGCGTGGTCAGGTGGACTAAAAGGGGAAAGTGAGGGTGGAAGAGGGGCGGGGTCAGATGGACTAAAGGGGAGAGTGAGGGTGGAAGAGGGGCGGGGTCAGATGGACTAAAGGGGAGAGTGAGGGTGGAAGAGGGGCGGGGTCAGGAGGACTAAAAGGGGAAAGTGAGGGTGGAAGCGGGGCCGGGTCAGGTGGACTAAAGGGGAGAGTGAGGGTGGAAGAGGGGCGGGGTCAGGAGGACTTAAGAGAAGCGTGAGGGTGGAAGAGGGGTGTGGTCAGGTGGACTAAAGGGGAGAGTGAGGGTGGAAGAGGGGCGGGGTCAGGAGGACTAAAGGGAAGCGTGAGGGTGGAAGAGGGGCGTGGTCAGGTGGACTAAAGGGGAGAGTGAGGGTGGAAGAGGGGCGGGGTCTGATGGACTAAAGGGGAGAGTGAGTGGAAGAGGGGCAGGGTCAGGAGGACTAAAAGGGGAAAGTGAGGGTGGAAGGGGGCGGGGTCAGGAGGACTAAAGGGAGAGTGAGGGTGAAAGAGGGGCGGAGTCAGGTGGACTAAAGAGGAAAGTCAGTGTGGAAGAGGGGCGGGGTCAGGAGGACTAAAGGGGAGAGTGAGGGTGGAAGAAGCCCCCCCCCCCCCTTCCTTGTAGCCACCTACTGGAAATTGCAAACTTTTTTTTGTTGTTGTTTGTTTGTGTGTTTGTTTTTATCAGGAAATCGCAAATTTACCAAATTTGCTCTAAAGTTGCCAAAAACTCACTAAGAACAGTAGACAATGCTATTAACAATGACTGAAACTATGACTATGAAAAGCACTTGAACATTTATGACATTTTTTAACATTTTTGTATGAAAAGTAAATAGAGATCTGATTTGATAAAAGTATGAAAATGCCACATAATCCAAGTAGTGAAAAAAGTGGATTTAGTGCAGTTTAGTGACCAAACTTTTTTCCTCGGCAAGACAAAATTAATGTTTTAGTATGCTGAGGGCAAAACTAATCAATGTTTTCTATGTAAAAAGTTTGTCTGCCAAAATATTTATGATTAAATTGTGTTTAACTATTGTAATTTTTAGTGGGATAGATAGGTAATTTCACACTTTAAAATAACACTATTCAATGCAAAATAAAAAAGCAACCCTGGTTTAATGTTTAGTTCCACTTTAATGAGAGCAGAAATTGGGTTTTCATAGTTTGTGTCACATTTTCCGTATTTTTATGATGGAAAAAAAAAATCTAAACATTTATAATTAATGAAAAAAAACCTACATTCTTACCTCCATGACTTCAATTTACTCTACAATGCCACATCTCTGTGACAAAAACAGCCCTTTTTCTGACAATAAATAAATAGCGCCGTGTTGGTGTCAGGATGATGTGTGTCGTGTCAGGTATTTCTCTATGATTCATTTCCCCGCCATACTGGAAAAAACAAAAAAAAACAAAAAACAAACAAACACTAGAATACTACTTAATGAGCTTTTTTCTGTCACTTCTCTTTCCTCTCATTTCAACTTTTTTTTTTTAAATGTTATTTGTCGCAAGTTAGTTCCACTTTGTGTACAGCTACTTCCACTGTAATCAAATGAGTTGCGGCCTCTTTCCCCGAGGTTCAGGAAAAACGCTGGGTTTGTTTTCTTAAATCGAGCTTAGTCATTATTTATTTTGCTCTTTACTGGCGTACTGCTCTTATCACTGGATAGAAGGGAGGGTAAACAGCTCGGGGTGAGTTATGATAATTACGATGCGTTAAATTAAATGGAAAGAGCTAGCGTTGACTTTGTATGGTGGTGTTAGATAACGCCAACACGTCTTTTGGCATTTTGCCGTACTTGTAACTAGGTGAAATTATTACTGTACTGGTGATGTATTTTCGTTGGTTATCTGGATTTGCCAATCTCTATTGAGCAGCAGTAGCTCAGTTGGTAGAGCTTTTGTCTCTGAACATTATTGATTGAGTGGTCAGATCCGCAGGTTGGCGGTGTGATTCCAGCTCCCATAGTTCAAAAAGTTCAAAGTCAACTTTATTGTCAATTCTGCTATATCATATGTGTTTGACATACAGTGAATCGAAAAAAAGACAGGTGTACAAAATACAATATAAAGACAATACAAAAATCTATCTAAGACAAAATCTAAAAAGTAGTGCAAAGAATAAATACCTATTTACAGATTTAGTACAATGTGCAATAGAATGTGCAACACAGATGGATGCTGCCTCCAGTGTCTGCGTACACTGGTGTGTGAACGGGTGAGTGGTTATAGTAAAGTTATAGCAAGCCGTATAGCAATCCATTTAAACATCCGGAATAAACATTGTAGATATCAACAATGTCTTTCCGACTAGGCGTAATTTAATTTTGGATAGTGGGAATTGTCATTTGAGAAATCTGTAACTTAATTTTGACTAGACGAAACGACAGAGATATCTGCAATTCAGTTTTGACTAGGCAAAACGGAATTACAGATATCTGCAATTACGTCATTGAAAACCACATTCAACTCGTCACACATCATAACTGACAACTGCAGATATCTGTTATTCACTTTTGACTAGGCAGATTTAAAGTTAAAGTTCTCAAACGTCATTATGACATCATTATTGTATTTTACTCCCTCCAGGCTGACACTTTACACCTGTCCAGGGACTACAGATGAAAAACAGCCCTCGGGCGCTAATTCTGGCATATTTACATGCACATTGTTCCTGAAAAAAAAAAAAAAGTGACACAGGAAGCACCACATTGTCTTGAGCAGCAAGAAGGTTCCGGTTGCCCGGGCCTTTCTGTGTGTTCATGTTCTCTCCGTGTTTGGGTGGGTTTCCTCCGGGCACTCCGGTTTCCCCCATCAACCTAAACATGCGCCATAGGTAAAATCCTCCAGCTTAGGGCCTGACCAAAGCTAAACAACCGTCAGTCACTGCGTGCACATGGACGAGTGTAATCCGATTGCAAACAACTTCTCCTGTGCGAGATCAATAAAGGTAAATCTTCTAATCCTTGACCACTGTAAGGCGCTTTGTGCTACAATTTTGTATGAAAAGCGCCTTATAAATATTGTTTGTTTGTTTGTTTGTTGTTTGGTTTCCCGAATCCCGAATCCTAAACCCCTGGCTTAGGCCGATAGTAATTCGCTTGGTGTCACCTTGTGCATGATATGGGATCGGATTGGCGTACTGCGCATGTGCGGGAATTTTCACCAGGGATTTCACCCGGAAGTGGCAGGAGGCGCCGATGCCATCATAAGTAGTGATTGTGGCTGGAAAAGTCAGACAAAATCATGGCTGCGAAGAAAGAATGCACAACACGCACACCGATGCTGTTCCGTCAAACTCCGAGCGCCATCTTTGTATACCGCCACATAGTTTGTTGTGTTTTTATTGAGTAGCCATCACCCGGAAGTAGTTGGACTACAGCGCCACATAGCGTAGCGGAGCCGGCCAGGTCGCTGACCATTATCCGATTACACGAGTTTCATGTGCACTTGGATCTAAGGACAGACCACCCGCCGAGTAACGGGATCGGATTTGGAGAAATCCAATCCGATTCTACCATGTGCACGCAGTGAGCGTTAAAATTAGTTTTTGTCATTAATATAATTTTCAACAAACGTTTCACTAGGGTGCATAAACAAAACGACCCTAAGATACATTTTGGATTTCTTACTGATAAAATAACTTTCCATTAACAGCCGACAGGTGCCATGTGAAAATACCGCTCCTGCCTAAAGTTGGATCATTTGCATACAGCGACGCAACATATCTGTAATTCAAGACATCTGTAATTCAAGACATCTGTAATTATATTTTGACTAGGCAGAATGAACGTTACAGATATCTCCAATTTCAGATATCTCTAATCAAAATTCATTGCTATAACTTGATAATAAATATCTACAATTACATTATGACTATCTCTAATTCCAGTTTGAGATTCTACGACGCCATTTTGACTTGTCGTAATTCCAGTTAGAGATATCTACAACTTCATTCCGCCGAGTCAAAACTTAATTTAAGACTTCTGAAAAGGAACATGTCGATATCTTGAATTGAGGTGAATTAAAGATATGTTGAACTGGAGTTATGATGAGTCAAATTGTAGATATCTCAAACTGGAATTACAGATATCTTTAAATTCATGTAGTGGATATCTGGAACTGAATTGTGGATATCCGTAACGATGAACCCCATACAAATGAACGTTAAAAGAATTTCTTTGTGGATATCTGAAATGACAGTTACGGACAGGAAGAATGTCTTTGCGGATATCTGAAATTTTCTTTTTTGACTAAGCAAAACTGAGCTAGAGATAACTGCAATACATATCCAGCCGAGCGTTTAAATGTTAAAACGGCTTGTCATAAGCGGTTCGTTGTTGTAAAGCGCTTTGAGTGCCTTGAAGGTGGAAAAGTGCTATGTAAAAATATGACCATTTACCATTTTTTACCATTTACTGAACAAAAAGAAAATGTAGCTGTAAGTTTATTTAATTATATACAGCTCTGAAAAAAATAAGAGACCACTGAAAAATTATAAGTTTTTCTGATTTTACTTCTTAATGAATGAATGTAGTTAAAGTTTTTTATTTTTTTTTATTTTTTTTTACTGGTATATTAACACTAATGCAATCACAACTGAACCTGGGGTGCCATATCTCTCCTACACTGAGGGAGGACTGTCAAAAGTATTGAAAATCTGTTACTAATCGATGGTAAAACTAGTATAGAAACTTGAGCAGGTATAGATACTAAACAAGTCACATTCACAGGACAGAAATGAACCTTTCCTGAATAGATTTGGAAAGATCTTGAGCTGAATCTGAAGTATAAGAGCACATGCAGCTCTGGAAAAAATAAGAAACGACTGCAAAATGATCAGTTTTTCTGATTTTACTACTTATGTGTTTGGGCAAAAGGAACATTTTTGTTTGAGTCTATAAACTACTGACAATATTCCCCCCAAATTCCAAAGAAAAATATTATCTTTTAGAGCAGGGGTGGGTAATTATTTTTCCCCAGGGGCCAAATGAGAAGCAGAAAATATTGTGGAGGGCCAAAAGTTTGAAGTCTACTCTGGTAATTAATTTTATTTCTATGGTGAAATCAGTAAATGAAATTGTTTACAGAAGCTGGTAAATTATGTGTTATTATTAAGTAATGAGAGAGTGAGGCTTTACAAAAACTGAATTTATTCAGTAAAATAATTCAAAACAATGGTAAATGTGAAACATTTGTAACTCTTTTTCAGTCACAGTAACCCCACAATGCTTTCTGAGTTTAACTTTCTTAACTTTCTATTAAGACACCACAGTGTCTTTGTTTGCCAAATAATATAAGATATGTCACAACATTTTTTTGTCCAACTGCCAAACTGTGTAGAAAAAAGTCAAAGTTAGCATGTTTTAGTGTTTTGTTTTTTTTCTTGATCAGTGAGAGAAATGTAGCCTCTGTTGAGCTTTAACAAGTGCATCAAAGTCAGGTTCATGTTTGAGGTGGAGCACGTCTGACAGATGATCATCAGTACAAATGCATTATGTACAATTTTGAAAGTAGGTTTTATTTTCTTAATTCCAACTAACCTTTCGCGGGCCGGTCAAAGTTGGCTCACAGGCCGTATTTGGCCCCCTGGCCTTGAAATGCCCGGGTCTGGTTTAGAGCATTTATTTGCAGAAAATGTCAAATGGTCAAAATAGCAAAAACAATCCATGTTTTCAGACCTCAAACAATGCAAAGAAACAAGATCAAATTAATTTTAAAACAACATAATACTAATGTTTACACTTAAGAAGAGTTCAGAAATCAATATTTGGTGCAATAATCCTTATTTTTAATCACAGCTTTCATGCGTCTTGGCATGCTCTCCACAAGTCTTTCACATTGTTCTTGGGTGACTTTATTCCACTCCTGGGGCAAGAACTGAAGTAGCTCAGCTTTGTGTTTGTGTTGGAATTCAACAGACGCTGGAATGGAATGGCTGTAATACATGTAGAGATGCTGATTTCAGAAAAAAATGCAGTGGTCTCTTATTTTTTCCCAGAGCTGTATTTATTTGTTTGTTTGTTTGCTTGACATAGACAGCGTACATTAATCATCATTACTGTAAGATACCAGAATGAGCCAAAATGCTAATTTTCATCAGTTATCCCTGAACAGATTTTAAAATGATCTACCTAAAACAATACGGTTAGTCAACATAATAGCACAGTGGGAGCAAGACAATAAAACCTAAAGCCAAGCCTATAGTTAATTAACAATGTACAGTAGCATTCAGTGCTGGAAGGTAATGAAGTACTATAGTAAATGTACTTCAGTACAATTTTTAGGTATTTAGTTTACTTAATAGGGCATTGCGTGAAAAGTACCTCAGTCGTCCAGGTAAAATCCATGATCAAAGGAGAAGTTCAATTTGTCAGTTGACAAATTGAACTTCTCCTTTGATCATTAATAGGGCATTGTGTAACTTTTCTGGTGGAGGACCTGTCAAATGCTTTTAATAATAATAATAATAATTCATAGCATTTATATAGCGCCTTTCATGACACCCAAAGCGCTTTACAGTTCATTGTTCATTCACTCCACACTCGGTGGTGGTGAGCTACTTTTTGTAGCCACAGCTGCCCTGGGACAGACTGTCGGAAGCGAGGCTGCCAATCTGCGCCATCGGCCCCTCCGACCACCTCCAACACTCACGCACACACCACTTTCTCCAATGTTTATGTTATTGCTTTGTCTGGAATGTTTCGCATCATGGCATTTCTATATTCATGGAAACCAATCTAGACCAAGTTACAGGTCAGATCTGTGGAGAGGCGACCCCGCTCACAGTCAGAATGTCTGTTTTTCTGGACATTTTTGAACTACAAAACCTGCTGTAATTGAATAAATGTAAAGTAGAGCTGTTTAATGCCATACAGTACTGTGGATGTTGTGGATGAAATCACACTCCTTTAGTACACTTCTTTATACAGTCTATGGTCCTGGGTAAAGGCACATTTTTTTAGGAAAAAAAAAAACAGCTACAGGGCCTTGCAGAAGAGGTTTTTTTTTTAAATATTTAGTTTCAGATATTACATTACTTACATTAAAGCATGTAAGTACGTCAACATTCAGTATTGGGTCAGATATAAAAAGATAAAAAAGTGTCTTTTATGCGTTGTAATGACATGAAACAACAGAAAATGATCAAAAAATAAACAAGAATGCATTGTGTAAAATGTACTTGACACGGTTGTACTTCCAAACTTGAATAAGAAGTATGTCTGAGCAGGTGAATGAGTGCATGTTTCAGGTTACCAGGGGAACCAGTGGAGACTTTGAGCTCCTTCTTCATTACAACAGGCCAGCACAAATGGAGGATGGAGTCTTATTGTGTATTGACCGGTCACATTTATCGGTCAGTACGTTCTCCTACTTTCAAATTTGTCCTAAGCTCTGGGTTATGACGATAATGACGTACTTGTCTTTGCGGATATTTTTGCTTTGCTCAGAATGTTCTACAGAATGGACATATATCTCCATGATGATGCCACCAGACCAAGTTATTCATATATATATCAGATCTACCAGCTAAGGTCGAGGTGACCGAGTTTACCTCAAGATCTGGAGATGGGTGCCTGGGCGTGGAATTGTAACTAACTATATATTATATAACACTTTAAAGGGATATGCCACCCCCAGGTCAACATCTCCCCACAGTCCAGAGACTAAAATAAGTGGTGGAAAGCATTTTCCTGGTCACCCAGCCATTGTCCGAGTCTGTCAGCACTGACCGCCGCGGTATCTGCAGCTACTCCGCGTTAGACTGGAGTCTAACGGCGCCAGAGAAAGATTTCGGCCAAAAGGAATTAATTTGCTCGATGCGTTTCCCAATTACTTTCTGTGTAGTGTGCATTCATATCGAGTGCAAATAAATGTACAAATCAACACGGAGAGCTTGACTTGGTCATTTTGGGTGGGAACTATTTTTCAGTGCGGAAAAAGAAAGCCGAAGCACACAGCACGCTGCGCAACAGGGGAACTCCCTTCCTGGTGCGTAACAGGGATTCCCCTGGCAGCGTGGATGCCTCCTGGACGCCTCCCTTGGGAGGTGTTCTGGGCATGTCCCACCGGGAGGAGGCCCCGGGGAAGACCCAGGACACGCTTGAGGGACTATGTCTCCTGACTGGCCTGAGAACACCTTGGGGTCCCCCCGGAGGAGCTGGAGGAAGTGTCCAGGGTGAAGGAAGTCTGGGAGTCCCTGCTTAGACTGTTGCCCCGGATAAGTGGAAGAAAATGGATGGATGGATTACCACAAACTCCACATGTTTAGACTGAGTTCTTCTCTCAAACTTAAAACGCTGTTCCAACTTATGATGTCACGTGGCAATACAGGAATAATACTCCATACACTCTAAACTAAATTACAGATTTGTGACATCACAAGGTGGAACAAAGCATGTTGATCTGTGGAGATGTAGACAGAGTAATAATGCAGAATTACTCAAACATGTGCAAATGAAACGAAACACAACTTCAGGTATGTTTTTAATGCGGTAACAACATTTTTCTTTTGATGGGTTTTCCCAATTTTGACAAACAAAAACAAAGATCTAACGACATAATAACATAGCTCACAAGAGTCAGTTTTGTCCCAACTGTACCACCATGTCTTCCACAATTTTTTCTCTATTTATTTCTGTTTTTTCACCTGACCTCATCCTCTCTGGCACCATCTGGCTCCCGCTTCCTTCATCCTCTGACACTATCCTTCGGTGGTTCACACGTAGAGCTAAATAAAACCATAGGCTGGAAAACTGTCCTCCCCCACATCACATCGAACCTTAAAGGCGACCTGATTTTTACTGTCATGAAAATGTGAAAAACAGAATTAGTTCATTTCAAATGGTTTGCGATGGTCCAAAGTTATTCCTCACTTCCTTGATGCATTATTCACGGTGATGAGTTTATAACCGTTTGTCATAACTCTCAGAGACCAGAGCAGAGTTTTGCCGTGACGATAAAGCTAACAACTATGAAGCAAATGCACACCTCCTGGTTATCGGACAATACAATTTTAATTTCTTTCTAATTAGATGCAGACAGGATGCAGCGGACACATTTTGAGCTGATTATACAATTGTGTTGTCAGGATACTCAAATCTTTTACTCGGAAACTTTATTTTAGACTTAGACAAACTTTATTGAGCCACAAGAGAATTTGTTTGGGTACAGTAGCTCACTCCTTAAATATAATATATAACAGAGAGCAACAAAAATAGATGGACTAGCAAAAAAAAGAGCAATAGACCAGTGTCAAATGAGACATAATTATATATATAAAAAAAGATAATAAATGTATATGTACAAATCTGAATAAAATAGAAAAATAAGTAATACAATATCAAATAAAATATCTAATCACAGCTATATACAGTTGTAGGGAGTATTATCTCCTCTGTCCCTCTATGGTCTGGTGCAGTGGGTGAGCAGGAGTGTTCATGATGGAGAGCAGTTTGTCCAATGTCCTCCTGTCCCTCACTCTGACAAATGTCTCCAGCTCACAGCCGATCACGTGACCAGCTTTACGGATCAGTTTGTCAATCCGTCCAATGTCCCTTTTACTGGTGCTGCTCCCCCAGCAGAACCACAGCGAAGTCCAGGGAGCTGGTCTCCACAGACTGGTAGAAAATCTCCAGTAAATTGCTGCACGCATTGAAAGACCTCATGCTCTTCTTGTACACAGCATTACAGTTGTCCCTCCAGTCCAGCCTGTTGTCCACATGAACGCCGAGGTACTTGTAGCAGTCCACGATCTCCACATCATGACCCTGGATGGTAATGGGCTCCACTGGTGTCTTCTTCCTCCTGAAGTCAATCACCAGTTCCTTGGTCTTGTTTTAATACTGAGTAATACACTCAATACACAATACCAATTGCGATACCACAATGATAATTAAAAACACTCTTTCTTTAGACAATAGAATGTGATTTTCAACATTAAATAATGGTACTTTCTTTTATATTCCCATGTGGACTTCTGTCTAATCCCTCGTTGGTCCAGGTAGGTTCCATAGTGGTCCATGGGTGTACAGTGGTCCCTCGTTTATCGCGGGGGTTAGGTTCCAGAAATAACCTGTAATAAGTGAAATCCGCGACGTAGGACAACTTTATATTTTACAATTATTCTACATGTTTTAACCCTCCTGTTGTCCTCGGGTCAAAATGACCGGCCACTGTGTTAAAAACCCCCAAAAAATCACCTTAATGATAATTTTTGAACTTGAAATTTTATGACTTTTCCTAGATTGACCCAAACTTTAGAAAAAGTGAATTCTTGACTTTATTCACATTATCATGCATGCTGTACAAAAAAAGGTACAAAGGTTGTCTTCGGGTCAAAATGACCGAACAGTGAAATTCAATTAAAATCACGGTCACAGAGTTATTTACAAACCACAGAATGTGAGAATGTTTTAGATCTGTCTCAGATCAATCAGTAGCAGATGTAAACAATCAGTAGCAGATGTAAATAAGACAAGACAACACAGGTGGCCTTCTCGTGGACAGTGCCTTTGATCTGTGGATTTCCAGAAGTTATAAAGGTGCTGCAGATGACATTACCCCGAATTCTCTCTGTGCTGAAGCCATGAGTGTGCGTTATAATAAAAGATTTCAAAAAAAGTGTGCGTTATAACGATGGGATCAAGTCATGGGTGGCTTGTGATGCCAAATCAAGCTACGCTTGGAAGATCCAAGTCTACACCGGGAAGCCGACCACTGGAGGCCCAGAGAAGAACCAGGGGATGCGAGTTGTGCTTGATGTGACAGAGGGACTGAGGGGTCACAATGTGACATGTGACAATTTCTTCACCTCTTATGAACTCGGACAGCAGCTCCTGAAGAGGAAGATCACCATTGTTGGCACAGTTCGAAAGAACAAGCCTGAGGTCCCACCTGCACTGCTTGCAACAAAGGAGAGAGAGGTCTTCTCATCAGAGTTTGCCTTCACGCCCACCACCACCCTAGTTTCCTACATCCCAAAGAAAAATAAGAATGTAGTACTTATGAGCACACTGCACACAGACGCTGGCATTAGCGATCATGAGGACAGGAAGCCATCCGTCATCTTAGACTACAACTGTAACAAAGGAGGTGTGGACAACCTAGATAAGGTGATTGGAACATACAGCTGCAGAAGGATGACTGCCCGCTGGCCCCTGGTTATCTTCCACAACATCATTGATGTTTCCTTCTACAATGCTTTTGTGATTTGGAGAGAGATCAACCCAACCTGGATGCCTCGTAAGCAGAACAAGAGGAGGGTGTTCCTGGAGCAGCTAGGAAAGACACTTGTAACTCCACTCATTGAAAGAAGGAAGCACAGAAGCCTCTGCAGCAGTTGTCAAAGCTATACAGAGTGCAGGAACTCCTGATCAACCTGAGGATCGACCTGCCACTGCCGCTGCCCCAGCTGGGGCAAGTAAGAAGAAGAGATGTCTGTTCTGCCTGCCAAAGAAGGACCGTAAAACACATACTGTGTGCTGTAGGTGTAAGAAATATATCTGCAAGAGCTGTACATTTGCATACTGCCCTACATGTGCTAATTAGATCAAAGATCAAAGTCAGCTTTATTGTCAATTCTGCCATATGTGTTCAACATACAGTGAATTGAAATTTCGTTTCTCTCTGGCCAAATAGTGCAAAAAAAGTGCAAACATTTAGTTGAATGAGTTATATTGTTTTATGGATTTGATATTTTTCTTACATTGTTCAGTAAAAAAAAAAAATCAGAAGAATCTGACTCATTGGGATGAATAAAAATGCATTCAAAATTCCTTTTTGCACTTTTCTTTTGTTTCTAAAGCTATAGGTGAAAAGGGAAAACTCAAGTATTCACACATTGTGTGGTGAATGTTTCTTCAAGCAAAATAAAATTTGGTGTTTAAAATTAAATTAAACTGCTTATATTGGGGATTTAGTGAAGACGGGTCATTTTGACCGGGAGGACACGGGGTGTATACAGAATATGAGGACAACAGGAGGGTTAAGGCTGTAAACGCCTCACCACACACATTATACACTTTTCTCAGACTGGAATGAACATTTTCTCACATTTCTCTCTTAATCTTTCGTAGATTTTCAACAAAATGTATTAATAGTGAAGGGGGGGGGGGCGTGGACACGTGCCGTGGTCACGAAACAAGGCAAAGAGCCGCATGCGGTGGTTTAATCCTGGTTTAGACCTGGTCTAGTCCTGGTCTAGTCCTGGTCTAGTCCTGGTCTAGTCCTGGTCTAGTCGTTGCCTGGTTTACACCTGACCATATCACAAGTGAGATATGGTCTGGGAGTGAGGTGTGGTTTACTGGTTTATTGGGCGTTACGAATGTCTATCATTTGGGGTATACGTAGCCCATAGCCAATCATGTCAGTTGTCAGTTCAAACTACAAGCTTCCGTTTGTCACATAAGCTTCCGTTTGTCACGTCTTTCCACCCCTCCCCGCTCTCTGATTGGCTCCCAGAATCGGGAGAGCTCGCTTTCCATAGTCGCCAGGCTGTCTTTCAGATCGGAACGAACGAAAGACAGCCTGGGATTTCCCAGGTTAGTCTAGTCATGGTTTAGACCTGGTCTAGTCCTGGTCTAGTCCTGGTTTAGACCTGGTTTAGTCCTGGTTTAGTCCTGGTTTAGTCCTGGTTTAGTCCTGGTCTAGTCTTGGTCTCGTTCCGGTCTAGTCCCAGTGTGGTCCTCATGTCTTAGTCCTGGTCTGGACTTCCTACGGATCCAGTGACTCATGTCTCTGCTCCTCGTGCATCCAGCGGGATTACCGGAGCCCCCCCCCCCTCTCCCCCAGGTCCCCCCTCTATAACATCTATATAAATCTGGCAAACTGAACACATTCTGTACTGTACAGGAGACACGCCAAGCCACGAGAAGCCAATCAGGACGCAGAATACAATGTTGATACACTATTTAAAAAATTGAAATAAAAATAAAAAAAGCCGCGAAACCGCGAAAAGTGAACCGCGATAGAGCGAGGGACCACTGTATACTAGTCTATGTGCTCTTATACCTCTTCTAATACAGCTCAAGATCATTCTAAAAGTATTCTAGAAAGCTTCATTTCTGTCCTGTGAACGTGACATTTTTTAGTATTGCTGCTTGTTCAAATGAGTACCTAGTTTCTAAAGTTGTTTAAGTATAGATTTTTTAGTATCTGATTTTCTATACTTTTTATCACCCTGGTCAATTTCTACTGAACTAGTAAACTTGAAAATTACCAGTATATGATATCACATGGTGGAACAGAGCATTTTGAGCTTTAGAAATGCAGACAGACTAATAAACCAGGATTATTGTTCTCAAACATATGTGAATGAAACAAAACACTCCACGTATGTTTCTGAGATGGTAACGGCATTATAATATGGCTCGAAGCTCACAAGAATCCATTTTGTGTAGTATAAGACCTTTAAAATACATCAAGATATCCTCTTTTTTATGAAATACAGCCCCCCAACCCCCATATCCATTACATACCTTTATAAAACGGTAATCTTCTTGGTGGACCGCTCAATGAAATTATTTTCTGCTTCTCAACGTTGCAAGGCTGGCTTTTTCTCTTATTTTATTGGATTGTCCCACTCTGTCAAATATTGCTTTTTATTTCCTGGATGCTTTCTTAGCTCCTTGCTACTGTTTTCCCCTTCACGTTAAATAAAATCAAAATGTCACTTCCTTCGCCGGAGTGGTTCTTTTGAAAAACTTTTTCAAAAAAACAAGGTAGAAGTATCGCCCCGTCGTTTACGCGTGTGATTTATTTTTATATTTTTCCGTGTATAAATAAACTCTGAAGATTGGGAAGTTCACAGAAAGCGAAGCGAGTGACACCGCCTTTTTCTTTATTGTTTGAGCGCGCCGGTGTCAGGACTTCAAGGCAGCTGTGAGTGCAAGAAAGCCGCCGAAAAATAATAAATACAATCTTTCTTGCCTGTTATGGTTTGAGGGGGTTGTCAAAGGTTAAGCTCAAGTGGTATTGCCGACAATTGAAGTGCTAAACTGAATTGCAGAATTGGTAGAATATTGTAAAGAAAATCAGATGTTGCGTGTGGTAGTTCCTAAGGGCAACCACAGTATAGAACAAGAACCATCCAGGCACATCCCATCAACACTAGGAGAACACGCAAACTCCACACGTAAACTTTTGATTTATTTATATCCTTAAATTACTTTTCTGACACTGGAGTGAGTCTCCTTCCCACTCCATTTCAAGCATCAGTCTTCATTTGTCAACCTTGGATTGTATTCACCTCTGCACTAACTTGTTGTGCTATGACATAGTTCAAAAAATAAAAAAAAGAAATCTATATAGAGCTCTGGAAAAAAATAAGAGAACACTGCATTTTTTCCCTGAAATCAGCATCTCTACATGTATTACAGCCATTCCATTCCAGCGTCTGTTGAATTCCAACACAAACACAAAGCTGAGCTACTTTAGTTCTTGCATCAGGAGTGGAAGAAAGTCACCCAAGAACAATGTGAAAGACTTGTGGAGAGCATGCCAAGATGCATGAAAGCTGTGATTAAAAATAAGGGTTACTGCACCAAATATTGATTTCTGAACTCTTCTTAAAGGGATATGCCACCCCCAGGTCAAACTTTGGCATCTCCCCACAGTCCAGAGACTAAAATAAGTGGTGGAAAGCATTTTCCTGGTCACCCAGCCATTGTCCGAGTCTGTCAGCACTGACCGCCGCGGTATCTGCAGCTACTCCGCGTTAGACTGGAGTCTAACGGAGCCAGAGAAAGATTTCGGCCAAAACGAATTAATTTGCTCGATGCGTTTCCCAATTACTTTCTGTGTAGTGCGCATTCATATCGAGTGCAAATAAATGTGCAAATCAACACGGAGAGCTTGACTTGGTCATTTTGGGTGGGAACTATTTTTCAGTGTGGAAAAAGACAGACGAAGCACACATGACGCTGCCAGGGGAATCCCTGTTACGCACCAGGAAGGGAGTTCCCCTGTTGCGCAGCGTGGTGTGTGCTTCGGCTTTCTTCTTGGGGAGATGCCCAAGTTTGACCTGGGGGTGGCATATCCCTTTAAGCGTAAACATTAGTATTATGTTGTTTTAAAATGAATTTGATCTTGTTTCTTTGCATTGTTTGAGGTCTGAAAACATGTATCTTTTTTGTTATTTTGACCATTTGCAATTTTGTGCAAATAAATGCTCTAAACCAGGGGTGTCAAACTCATTTTGGTCCGGGGGCTGTATCCAACCTACTTTGATCTCAAAGGGGCCTAATCAGAAAACTCATGGCAAATATACCCCAAAAATAGAAATAAGTCAAAATATTTGTGCTGAGAAACACAAATCTATTACAGAAGTCTTTTTTTATTTGATGAACTCTTTCTTTTACAAAATATTACAATATTATGAACAACCTGAAACTTTAAGAAAAATGCTATTTCAACACAAGCACACAGGTTTCCCATTCACCTCCGTGAACAAATAGGAATTAGTCAATTTTTCAGATTTTTGACCTGAAGCTGTGATGGTCAACAGTCAAAACGATGGTCCTTTAAGAGCGTTTGGAAAGAGGCGAGTCTTCATTTGTGCTGCTCTGGTGGGAGGGGCCACGCACAGAGGCGCTGGAGATGCTGCTATGCTAAACTGCACAGAAAAGAGATGCAGAAAATTGCCAATATTTTAATAGAAAATTGAAATATAATTAAAACATTTTAATAGAAAATCAGCCGAGGGCCACATTAAAGGTCTTGGAGGGCCTGATCTGGCCCCCGGGCCGCATGTTTGACACCCCGGCTCTAAGTGATAATATTTTTATTTGGAATTTAGGGGAAATGTTGTCAGTAGTTTTGCCCAAACACATACCTATAAGTAGTAAAATCAGAAAAACTGATAATTTTGCAGTGGTCTCTTATTTTTTTCCAGAGCTGTATTGTGTCACATGGGACACCGCTGGGAATACCAGGTGCCACAATGGGGCAAAAAAACAAAACATTGTTGTGTCCTTAAGCAAGACACTTCACCCACATTGCCTAGTATGAAAGTGGCATGTGCGTGAGTGATGATGGTCAGAGGGGCTAATGGTGCAGATTGGCAGGCTTACTTCGTCAAAATGTCCCAGGGCAGCTGTGGCTTCAATAGTAGATTACTGTAAAGTGCTTTGGGCTCACCCAGTTAGTACATTTGTGAGCTCACAATCTCACAAGAGTCCATTTTGTATCACTCCTGCATCTACATTTTGGATTGAGCTCCTGGATGGCCAGACCAGTCACAGAGCATCACTCACTGTGTGCACATGGACGAGTGTAATCCGATTGCAAACGGATTGGGATCATATTGAATTCATGTGCACAGGCTAAGGATCGTATAGGGATTGGTTTCCCAAATCCGATTGGAACCCCTGGCTTAGGCCGATAGTAATCCGCTTGGTGTCGCCTTGTGCACGATATTGGATCGGCGTACTGCGCATGCGTGGGAATTTTCGCCAGGGATTTCACCCGGAAGTGGCAGGAGGCGCAGACGCCGTCATAAGTAGCAATTGTTGCCGGAAAAGTCAGGCAAAATCATGGCTGCGAAGAAAGAATGCACAACACGTTTACCAATGCTGCTCCGTCAAACTCCTCGAGCGCCATCTTTGTATACCGCCACATAGTTTTATTGAGTAGCCATCACCCGGAAGTAGTTGGACTACAGTGCCACATAGCGTAGCGGAGCCGGCCAGGTCGCTGACCATTATCCAATTACACGAGTTTCATGTGCACTGGGATCTAAGGACAGGAAGCCCTCTCTATTTGTGGATATCCTAAATGGGCTGTCAACAAAACCAAAAGAGACAAGGACAATAAACAAGACAACAGAGAATCCGAACCCAGGAGGAAAGGGGTAGCATTTCTGTACCTGGCTGGTGTTTCGGGAAAACTACAGAGGATTTTCAGACAATATGAAATTCCAGTTTATTTCAAACCCACAAACACTTTAAGACAAAAACTCGTCCACCCAAAGGACAAAACACCGAGCCACAAACAAAGCAATGTGGTCTACTCCATTCAGTGTAGTGAAGACTGCAGTGAGCGCTACATTGGGGAAACCAAGCAGCCACTTCACAAGAAGATGTACCAACACAGGCGGGCGGGCCAGAGTGGACCGTCATCTGCCGTACGTCTTCACCTAGAAGCCGCGGGCCATTCATTTGAGGACAGTGAGGTTCAGACCTTAGCCAGGGAAAAGAACTGGTTTGAGAGGGGGGTTAAAGAGGCTATTTTTGTCAAAAAAGAGAATCCGTCGTTAAACAGAAATGGGGGAGTTAGACACAACTTGTCTCCCATATATAATTCGATTCTCAAACCAAGTCAAAAACAGACAAAGAAACATTAGGACAGACAAGCCATTGCAGAGGGGTGGAGAGGGTCGTTTGTCTTGAATAGGGAGACGAAAATGGACGCCAGAGAAATTTGAAATACAAATACAAAGGCAGATTAGTTGATAGTTTCAGAGCTAATTCAGTGTAGTGAGCCCCTCCTAGGGCTTATAGATATGCTAATACTAGACGCCAGAGGAATTCGTAAAACAAAAGGGACAGAGTAGCTGGGATAGTTTCAGAGCTTTTTTCAGTGTAGGTAGCTCCTCCCTGCAGCTAGATATAAACAGGGTCTAACCAGCATGAGAACCAGAGCTGACGAAGCCTCTCGGATGAGTGGCGAAACGTTTTCGACCAAACAAACTTTGTCCAGTTGACAAATTGAATTTCTCCTTTTATCTATTTGTATGATGTTTATTGATTTTTATCTTGTTTTTAATGTTGTACAGCACTTTGGTTGGCTTTGGTTGTTGGAAGGTGCTATAGAAATAAAGTTTGATTGATTGACTCTAAAATACCCCCAATCGCTAACTACTGCACAAGTGTCCATATCGTTCCAGGCAATTGGGTGGAAGGACCCAAACAAACCAAAACAAACACAGCAACACAGAAAGATATAGTGTAATATGGCTTCTGGAATAACCATGTTGATTTTCTTTTCGACAACTTCAGTGAGATATATTTTACCTTATATTTTATGTGTTTCGGCTGCTACCTGAGACCCTTCCTCAACACTGTCACTGGCCTTGGTGTCACATATCACCTCTTGTTACTTACTGAGGCCTCTGCCAGTTGATTGGATTAGAAGATTCCATAAAGAAACCGCAAAAATAACAAGTCAGAACAAGTCAGAAAGTGGAGACATCAATGTTACCTTTGCAAAACTAAACTTCAACTTTTTTCTGAGCAAGAATTGACATATCACTATTTTAGCTTTGGACTATTCTAAAGTTCCAGGCACGCTACAACAAACTTCTGCCAAACAGAGGACTACGAGCTTTGACTCCTCTGACAGCTTTCTCCTGCACTGGAATTCAGCAAAGAGAGGGAAGAAAGCTAATGTGAAGTATTGTAGAAACCCAGACCCACTCAACTTAGTGCATGGCTTCTTCTGGAGACTTATGACAGCAAAGCCAGTTGAGTGACTATTAGAGAAGCCTGGGGTGTCAGTCAATCGCAGACACTGGTTGGGAGCAGACAGGAGCTGGAGTGAGCAGTTAGAGTGGAGATTGGTGTCGCAGAAATCCATTGGCTCACATTCAAACCTGTGTCACTTAGAAGAATTACCGGAATGTAAGGTGTTGTCCTGCCAGTCATTTTGAGCCAAAAAGAGGAATTTGATCCTGGTGACTGTTGTGGAGTCTACCATTTACTTTTTTTCCCATGGAGATGTTGCTACTTTGCCTTGAGTGTAATACATTGTGGCATTAATGGGATAGTGCGGGTTGTTTTTATGTTAATCTGTATGGCTTCCCCTTCAACAGTGTCGTGAGATTAACACTGACTTACCCATGACAGCGTGATCTGGTCCCGGTTCTGCTCCAGTTCCATAGCTCGTGAACGTAGTTCCGGTAAGTTAGCCAGGACAGTTAATAAAGCTTGTTTTTCTTCTCAAAACTATATTTGTCCAAAAAGTGATATATTTGTGTCACAAACAGCAGCCTAATTCGCATTGGGGTCATTTTCTCTCGACTCGTATCACTGCGCGTAAGTCAGGGGTGTCCAAACTTTTTTCATCAAGGGCCACATATCTAAACACAGACGAAGCAGGGGGCCGATCGAGGGCCAGACTTGTGCTCAGGACAGTCAATAATTGAAATATCTGCATGTTTAACACGTTAGAATGAGCTACCAGTCTTTAATTCATGCTAAAATCCTCAAAACCACACAATAAATGTAAAATTTTGTTGTCAAGGTAGATTTTCAAAAAACTTGCAGTCAAAAGTTCTGCTCAAGGTAATTTGGCCCAATTCACCTGGAAGCCTGAGGGCCAAGAAAAATTTGTCTGAGGGCCGCATTTGGCCCACGAGCCATAGTTTGGACATGGCTGGCGTAAGTGGATGTTTACAAGTGAACAGGGTAATAAGATAATCTGCGCAGTGATACGAGTCGAGAGAAAATAACCGCAATGCGAATTAGGCTGCTGGATTTTTAGTGGACAACTGTTTGTGATGCAAATATATCACTTTTTGGACAAATGTTGTTTTGAGAGGAAAAACAAGCTTTATTAACTGTCCTGGCTATCTTACCGGAACTACGTTCGACGAGCTACGGAATCGGAGCAGAACTGGGCCCAGATCACGCTGTCATGGTAAGTCAGTGTTAAGATTTTTACCCGTTAATTACTGAAATTGAAGATACCCATTCAAAAATACAGTGTTTTCCAAGCCTTTTCACTTCCATCATGAAATCAAAGTATTATTTTGGACTTAGATATAGTCACATAAAAGGGGGATCTTCCCCATATAGAGGCAGCCATTTTGAATAAGAGAGCCGCAGAAGGACATTTGGGCTCCGCCTTCGCCTTCGGCAAGGCTCATGGTTTTGGGTAAACAACGACAAGCATGCTGCCGGATCACACGTCGTAATGGATCTAACACGTGTTTTGGACTAAATTGTTTTACTGGATTTTATTCGCTGGATCCTTACGGACAGATTGAGACCAAGCTTATGGTGAAATACTGAGTTTGACCTGTGCAGAGCCTTCAAAGGTAAGCAAAGTAACAAACCTCATTTTGTGCTTTTCCGTATAAAAGCCCCATGTGCTCGGGGAGTGATTGTTGTGCCGGGAAATTAATTGCATAGTCAAAAAGAGGAGACTGTAAGGTTTCATTTGATGTGTAGATTGTCATGGTACACGATCGAGAATGTGTGTTTTCATGCGAAAAGAAAAAAAAACAGTGAACGGGACCGAGTTTTATTTATACCATAGTTGTCGGTGAGGGCTCGCACAGCCCGGGTGCGGGCGGGTACGCGAGCTGTCCGCGTTACGCCGCGCTCGGGTGACCCTTGAGGTCTGCCGTAGCCAAAAGAGGAAATTCAATAGCCACCATCCACCTATGCGCCACGAATCCTACACACTGTACCTTTAAATTGATCTATCTTCCATTTGCTTCATCACATGTTTTTATTGCCCAGAAATCACCACAGATCTGACCTGTAACTTGGCTTGGTACTTCCTTCGAGACAAAAAGGAGTTCTTGTCTCCAAGGATAAGTTGAAGGCCCTACTGTGGAACTTTCCAGGCAACCAATATCTTCATGGAGACTAGTGAAACTAAATATTTTTTTGCTACACAACAGTAAAAAACATTTTATTTTATAATATTTTCCATTTGGATTAACTTTGTAAAGTGCTATTTTTTTTATTTTATGTAACACTTATTACTAAGGTGCAACTTTGTACCTGTTGCTCAGGGGCCATAATTAGTGTGACACATCCTTTGTACATGTGCCGCTGCCTCTGTTCCTCTGTCAGAACAGAGCAGCAATGTTGATTTTATTTTTTTCTTTGTGTTTGGAGGGAGAACAAATCTTGCTGTCCACTAATTTATGCCTTTGCCACAGTTTTTAAACATTTGAAGATTTGAGTGTTTTTTTTCTCTAATGGTCAGACCAGAGCAGCCTGCATGCTGTGAGACCAAATCTTGATGTCCTCTAATTTATGCCTTATGCCACTGTTTGAGTTAGTAAATAGTAAATCGATTTTATTTGTATAGTGCTTTTCACAGATAAAAATCACAAAGAGCGTTACATGAATAATGAAAACAAAATGAGCAATGCAATAAATGGAAACAATACAAACAACAAATTAAGAAACAACCAGTCAGCTAAAAACTTTTCTTAAAAGGAGAGTCTTAAAGGGATAGTGTTTTAAAAAAAAAAAAAGTTAATCTGTATGGGTTTCCTTCTAAAAGTTACGTATGTTGACACCGGCTTACCTCTGACAGTCTCAGCTGATCCCGGTTCGGCTCGCTTTCTGGAGCCCACGTAAGTAGGTCAGGTAACTTCCCTGGAACATGAAATAAAGCTTGTTTTTCATCTCAAAACAAAACATTTTGTCCGAAAGGTGATATATTTGCATCCCAAACAGTTGTCCATGAAACATCCAGCAGCGTAGATTGCGTTCGCGTATTGTCTCTCTCGATTCGTATCACTGCGTGCATATTCGCTGTATTAGCCTGTTCACTTGTAAACTTCCCCTTATGGCGGACCGCATCTGCCGTACACTTTCGCTAAAGGTGAACAGGCTAATACAGCTAATATGCGCGCAGTGATACAAATCGGGAGAGGCAATACGCAAACGCAATCTACGCTGCTGGATGTTTCGTGGACAACTATTTGGGACCCAAACACCTTTCGGACAAATGTTTTGTTTTGAGAAGAAAAACAAGCTTTATTTCATGTTCCAGGGAAGTTACCGGACCTACTTATGTGGGCTCCAGAAAGCGAGCTGAACTGGGATCAGCTGAGAGTGTCAGAGGTAAGCCGGTGTCAACACACGTAATTTTTAGAAGGAAACCCATACAGATTAACATAAAAAACAACAAAACAAAAAAAACCACTATCCCTTTAAGTTGCGTCTTTAAAGAGTAGTGAGTTGGCCTCACTGAGGGTCAGGGGCTGGGTGTCTGGGGGGGCTACAGCTGGGAAAATCACTTCCCCCTGGGTTTTAAATAAAGTCTTTGGGGTCATGAGGAGGCTTTGGCCGGAGCAAGTCACAGTGTACTGTGGGGCCTGTCCGTGCAGTGCTCAAAGTGGGGACACAAAGTTTAAAATCTATTCTATATTTTACTGGTAACCAGAGAAGGTCAGTAAACCTTAAGAAAAAGAATCTTTCCTCCTGTGACCATTCTGTCCACGCTGCACAAGCACGTCGTGAACACATGGAAGATGAACCACTGTTGTTTTCAGTGACCTGTGCTCATTGGTGAGCAATGCAAAAGCGATTCTTCCTCAGTAGGGGCTCCAAAAATTCCAAAAATATCATGAAAAAGATCAATATTTTTAGTCACTCATTACAGAAAGTCAAACCCATATATTACAAGAACAGGGCTCTCAAGTTTTGAGCGGGGTGGTGCGTGAGACTGCGTTTTTCCGAGGACCGGGGAGAGGGGGGTGTGAGTGACCATTTTTCCCCGAGGACCGGGTGGGGCGAGGGGGGGGGGGGTGCGAGTGACTTTTTTTCGCGGTTTTCTGGGCACAGAAGCGCTGTGCGCTGCGCTTGAATTGCGTAACTACATTTCAGCGTGAGAAATACCATGTGTAGCGTGTGAGCGTGTGAACACGTCGAATTGCGTGTGTCACACTCTCAAAGCGTGAGACTTGACAGCCCTGCAAGAATATACTGTGAGAGTTTAAAAATAGAGAAGAATCACCACAAACAACCTTTGTGAAAGCTGAGGATGGCCTGTCAGCTGAGCATGGACAGTTTGGAAGAGTGTCTTCTGCAGTTGTCGATCTGTGGGCGGGCCTTCCACTAGAAAAGTTACATAGTGCTCCTTTAAACAAATTAAACAGCGGAATCAAGCTTCAGCTCAGATCATGTTTTATGAATCGATTCTTTGTTTTGGAATATTCCCATTAGATGGAATGAATCTGCGCCTCCACAGATCTGCGAACGGCACTTGCTGGATCAGTATTTTGGTTCAGAGTCATTCAGATGTGAGAACAGAACATAATCTTGTTGAAAAAACAGTTTGCAGTATAAAATTTAGTTAAGTGTCTTTTATGCACGTACAACTGCACAGGAGATACTTTTAATAAAACCTTTTATTGCAATTGCTGTTCTGTAAGTTCAGAGTCAATATTGTCTGCCAATTGTTTGTGAGAATAGACTGCACACACTGTTCAAGCAAGTATTCGCCTGGAGAGCTCAAGTGAGTCATTTCATGTGATTTTTTTTTTTTTTTTTTTTGGAATTCACTAAGAAAAAAGCCACACGGATTTCAACTTAGACTTAGACAAACTTTACTGATCCACAAGAGAAATGGTTTGGGTACAGTAGCTCACTCATCAAATATAATATGTAACAGAGGGAAACAAAAAATAGATGGAATAGCAAAAAAAAAGAGCAAGATACCGGTGCAAAATGAGACAAAATTATAAAAAATAAAAATAAAATGATAATAGATGTATATGTACAAATCAGAAATAAATAGAAAAGTAAGTCATAAAGTATAAAATACACTATCAAATAAGATGTCCAAAGTAGATTTAACGGTTTGATGGGTGATGGTGGTGCAGTTTACTGAGTGTTTGCCTCCTGGCCAGATGGTTACAGGTTCAAGTCTTACCAGAGGTGCATTATATTGTTGTCGTGTTGCTGGGCAGGACTTTGTGCCCCACACCAGTGATGCGGCTGGTAAGACATGTGATAACATTGTGCTTTATTATTAAAATAAATAATGTTTACACTTTATTGCTGTGTGCTGAATGAAGAAATAATCTCACATAAGGCCAAATTTAAAGTGCTGTCAGTCGCAGTTACATTTTACAGTACTGTAAAAGCGCGGTAATATGATGGTGACAGCAGAACAGCAAGAATAAAAACAAGGGATATGTCCATAAAGACACATATCATGCAAAATTGACTTTTTTGTGCTTTGGTGTAACCGTGTTACAACATTGTTCTCGCATCCAAAACATACAGCTCTGGAAAAAAATAAGAGACCACTGCATTTTTTTTCTGAAATCAGCATCTCTACATGTATTACAGCCTTTCCATTCCAGCGTCTGTGGAATTCCAACACAAACACAAAGCTGAGCTACTTCAGTTCTTGCACCAGGAGTGGAATAAAGTCACCCAAGAACAACGTGCAAGTGTAAACATTAGTATTATGTTGTTTTAAAATGAATTTGATCTTGTGTCTTTGCATTGTTTGAGGTCTGAAAACATGTATCTTTTTTTGGTATTTTGACCATTTGACATTTTCTGCAAATAAATGCTCTAAACGATAATATTTTTATTTAGAATTTGGGGGAAATGTTGTCAGTAGTTTATAGACTCAAACAAAAATGTTCCTTTTGCCCAAACACATACCTATAAGTAGTAAAATCAGAAAAACTGTTAATTTTGCAGTGGTCTCTTATTTATTTATTTATTTTTAATGAATCTAATTAACCCAATAAACTGACAGTCCTAAAAAATAATGCGTAATATCTGTCCTTCACAGTCCTCTCCATGTTTTGGTAACATCAAGGCATTTCGACAACTCCATGTCTTTTATTTTATTGACTCTCAGTGCTTTCAACTCGCCTGTCCTTTGTTCCACACGGACACGGCATCACTCTGTTCCAGTTCACCACTTACTCACACTACCTCTGACATTTGTGCAGTTTATTCTTTGCTCCTCATTCACACTTTACATGATTGCTTTAGGCCCTTTCTCTGAACCTTTGCATGTTTCTTTTTTATCTCCTTTCTCTGCTGTTTTAAACCATCCTCTTGGCTCCACTACCCCGTCAGTATTTCAAAGCCAAGTCCATTTCATAGAATTCGGTTACAGACACGCGTAGGTTTGCTTGCTTTGCAGAGAGAAGGTTGAGATGCCCCGCAACAATGGCTTGGGGGGTTGCCTGTAGCTCGCTAGCCCTTCTTCTCTCCGTAATCTGCGGAGCATGTGTGGTGTGGGAGATTAGCCCAGCGGAGAGCGTGGCAGAGGTTGGTTGGCGGCGGTAGAGCAGTTGGCAGTCACCGTGTGGGCATATGTAATGACACCACCTGCTTGGTAGCGACAAGAAAAGATAAGCACTTTTTCTGTTTCTCTCACTGTCTGAACGTCGCCTACTGTTTGTGCTGGATTCGTACAGAGGCCATTTGAAAAGCGGGGACGTAGTGATGGGCATTCTGGCGCTTTTTAAAGGGACGCGTTTTGTAGAATTGATTTATGAGGTTTTCAGCATGTAATGGTGGTCCCTCTTAATGGTCCTATATGACAAAACGGATTCTTGTGAGGGTTAAGCCATGTTTTAAGGCTGTTACCTCATCAAAAACATACTTGGAGTTGTGGTTTGATTTAAGAAACCTGGTTTATTAGAATAGAGCAGGGGTGGGCAATTATTTTCCCCCATATTGTGGAGGTCTGGGCCAAAAGTTTGAAGTCGACTCTGGTTATTCATTTTATTTCTATGGTGAAATCAGTAAATGAAATTGTTTACAGAAGCTGGTAAGTTCTGTGTTATTATTAAGTAATGAGAGAGTGAGGTTTTACAAGAACTGAATTTATTCAGTAAAATAATTCAAAACAATGGTAAACGTGAAACATTTGTAACTCTTTTTCAGTCACATTAACCCCACAATGCTTTCTGAGTTTAACTTTTTTAACTTTGTATTAACACCACAATGTCTTTGTTTGCCAAATAATAAAATACAAGATATGTCACAACATTTTTTTGTCCAACTGCCAAACTGTGTAGAAAAAAAGTCAAAGTTAACATGTTTTAGTGTTTTTTTTTCTTGATCAGTGAGAGAAATCTCGCCTCTGTTGAGCTTTAACAAGTGCATCAAAGTCAGGTTCATGTTTGAGGTGGAGATGTGAAGCACGTCCGACAGATGATCATCAGTACAAATGCATTATGTACAATTTGGAAAGTAGGTTTTATTTTCTTAATACCAAGCAACCAGGCCAGTCAGAGTTAGCTTTGTCCCCCGGGCCTTGAAATGCCCGGGTCTGGCATAGACTGTATAAAAACGTGGACTAAGCAAGTGTGACGTCACCCACAGCGTTCAGCTCCACTCAAACGAAGCTTGCGAGGCCAATTTGGAGCCAGGCTCTTTATTATGAATACGATTTTGATGGACGAAATAGCGAAAAGAACCACCAGGATCATGTCGAGTGGGTTAAAACGAAAATTTAAACACCAAAATGACGAGGCTCACAGTGGCAGTTATAGAGAGAGGAGGGACGAGAATATCTCAATGCAAGTCAACGGAAGCCTGGGTCAGAAGGAGACGGAAAAGCCGCATGTGAACTTCCTATTTGGAATGGAAAATAAATGGAAAATAGCCATGTTTATTAGTCTGTCTATATCTCCAAAGCCCAAAATGCTCTGTTCCACCTTGTTTTGTCATATAGTAGCAATTTTCAAGTTATATTTTGTCCGGTGGCAATTCCAGGTCTGAAATCATCCAAATGATTCGAGTTAAGGTGTCTGGAGTTTAAAGGTCCCATGGCATGAAATTTTCACTTTCTGAGGTTTTTGAACGTTAATGTGAGCTCCCCTACCCTGTTTAGCCCCCCCCTCCCCATGGTTAAAAGTTGCGAAATGTCTAAACTGAGCATTTGCGATCCTTTTCTGCGTTACAAAAAATCGGAGCTCAAACGGGCGAGTTTGAACAAGGCACCTTATTGACGTCAGATCGAAAAAAGAAATGCAAATGCAGTTCCACCCCCGTCTGTCTGTACTCAGCGTCTCTGTAAATCACACCCAGAGAGTTTGGACCGCGAATGCGCTAGGCAATGCGAAATGCGTTTTTTTATTTGCCTGGAGGCACGTCCGAGTGTTTCTAGGCTCGGAAGTCCTTTATCTGAGCCTCTGGACCTTTGAACAGCAGTGGTTTAATTTTATTTTATGTGGAAATGTGTTTATTTTTCAATGGAACGCTTCAAATCTCTCCCCCCGTGCAAAAACAAGGAAATGGATCAGAGAGCGCTCAGAGCGAGAGCGGAGCGTTTGGCCACGCCCCCACCCTCTACTATTGGCCAGCTCTTTTCTCCTCATTTGCATTCAAGCAACACCGCCCATTATAGAGTGTTCAGAGTGAGAAAAATTACTCTTTCTCAGCTTATCTCTGTTTCTCATGCACTGAGTGTTGATTTTGAAGAAGGATTCATTTACAGTATTAGGGAACCATTAAGGAGCCATATAAAAACATCAAGAAGTACCATGTCATGGGATCTTTAAAAAAAAAAAAAAAAAAAAACAGTGGAGCACATCCTGTATTACCACATGACATCACAAGATGGAATAGTGTTTTCCGTTTGTGATGAGGAAACAATATTACATAGATAAAAAAAAAAAAGGCGTAATATAAATCCTTTAAAAACACTCTTTACCAAGATTAAAATGCACATGAAAGCTTAGAGTTGTTCTAATTAAAACATAGTTAACATATTATATTTTTTATTCTGGTGATTATTATTTTACTTTCTGGTTGAACATGGACAATAGGTATGACTGTTACCTAGCAACCATAATGTAAAAAAAAACTTGCCTGAATTACACAAGTTAGTTATGATTAGACAAGTGAAAATAGATAACACCTATTTTGTAAAATCAATGTTTAATCTGTCAGAAAATTGTGTTCCTTGCTTGTAAATTGTATAACTCACCGCTACTTCCTGTTTTGTATTGTATTGTATTTTTTGCACCTTTCTTCTGTATTTTATTTTATTTTTTCATTAATCACCACTTAACTGATGTGAAATTAGGATACATATAGAGCACTCACCAAACCAAGTAATAATTACAAAAACAAGTCCCAAACACTTTAAATTTCTGGTTAATTCTGAGAGCAAGAGGTATTTTTATTTTATTTTTATTTATTTATTTGTTTTGCTCTAACCAAAAGTGCTTCCTAATTATCTCTTCTCTTATCTTCTTTCATATGAGAACATTTACCTTTTTGAAGCTGCAGCAAAATATATATTTATATATATTACGCTGTTCAAAAACCTTCATCAAAAATACCTGCAGTTGTATTTGAAATCATTTAGGCTTGTTTTATTAGTAGGTTGTCACTACATTTCAATTTTCATCAGATAATTCTGTAACATCTGGAAGCGTCCTGACAATTTTTTAAACAAACGAACAAAACAAAACAAAAAAACAAACATCACTGGACTCCTTCTGAGCCAAAATTAATTCTTGTGAGCTTAAAGCCATGCTTGAATGTTGTTACCTCCTCAAAAACATACCTGGAGTTGTGTTTTGTTTCATTCACAGATCTTTGAGTTATCCTTTATTATTAGTTTGTCTACATCTCCAAAGCTCAACATGCTCTGTTCCACCCTGTGATGTCATGAAGTGATAGTTTTCAAAGTAACAACTATTTTTTTTACCTTTAGTTCAGAAGAGACTGGTAATTCCAGGACTGAAATCATCCACATGATTCTAGTGAAGGCGTATTCCATTTGAAAACACCATTGGAGCACGTCCTGTATTTCCTCAGGGCATCACAAGGTGGAACAGAGTGTTTTCAGTTTGAGATACGCAGGCTGTGTGAATGAAACTAAACACAAAACCAGGTATGTTTTTGATGAGGAAACATAATAACATAGATCAGAAAATAGCACAATATGGGCACTTTAAAGATCCCATGACATGGTACTTCTTGATGCTTTTATATGGCTCCTTAATGGTTCCCTAATACTGTAAATGAATCCTTCTTCAAAATCAACACTCAGTGCATGAGAAACAGAGATAAGATGAGAAAGAGTCATAAATGTCACTCTGGAACACTCCATTATAGGCGTTGTTGCTTTAATGCAAATGAGGAGGACAGAAATGGCCTATAGTAGGGGGTGGGGGCGTGGCCAAGCTCTCCGCTCCGCTCTGTAACCCACTTCTGTGTTTTTGCACGGGGGGAGAGATGAGAAGCCTTCAATTGAAAAATAAACACATTTCCACAGAAAATTAAATTAAACCACTGCTGTTTCAGATATCCACAGGCTCAGATAAAGGACTTCCGAGCCTAGAAACACTCGCAAGTTCCTCCAGGCAAATAAAAAAACTTATTTCACATTGCGTAGCTCCTCCGCAGTCCAAACTCTCTGGGCGTGATTTACAGAGACGCTGAGTACAGACAGACGGGGGTGGAACTGCATTTGAATTTCTTTTTTCGATCTGACGTCAATAAAGTGCCTTGTTCAAAATCGCCCGTTTGAGCTCTGATTTTTTCTAACGCAGAAAAGGATCGCAAATGCTCAGTTTAGACATTTCGCAACTTTTAACCATGGGGGGCTAAACAGGGTAGGGGAGCTCACATTAACGTTCAAAAACCTCAGAAAGTGAACATTTCATGCCATGGGACCTTTAAGAAAGAAAATGTGAAATACTAATGCTAACCAATAAAAGCACATGCACTTTACTTCTAGGTCCTTTTACACACTTATTTCCTTTTTTTTTCTCTCCATCATCTACAGCCTGAACATCACTCGCTGTTCATGTTGGAGTCTCACAGTGATCCATTTTGAAGTTGGAAATGTGATGTGGCATTACCAAAGTTTTAACAACACCCAAGTGAGAAATGTTGTTTACTGGCAATAATAGTTTGAAATATATGAATACAAATGTGGGACAGTTCATTAGCAACTGTTATCATAGGGACTGTTACCACAGCAACGTTACTATAGCGACCATTATCATAGCAAATCTTACCATAGCAATTCTTAGCATAGCAACCGTTATCATAGCAACCATTACTATAACTCTGTGGTACCATTGTGGCGTTACAACAGTAATGCTACCATAGCAACCGTTACCTTAGCAACTGTTACCATAGCAACCATTAACATAACTATGTTATGCTGAGTTACCATAGTTCTGTTACCATAGTGAGGTTACCTCAGTGACGCTGCCATAGTGATGCTACCATAGCAACTGTTATTATAGGGACTGTTACCACAGATAACAGTTTTGTGACAGTAAGATAAATGGAGATTTTATTGTTTTGCTTGGAATGTTTAACAATATGGCATTAAAGAAGGGATATTATGGTAAATCAATTTTATTTTTTAGCTTTCTACCATGTTATACTGTAATAATGAAGACGTCATCCATGCATGTTCCGCATGTATTTTAGTGTTCTGTTTGAACCCTCCTCACGGTTAGCTGTCAGCATCAAAAACAGAATTGAAACTAATAAACCATGTTAATACATTGTTTTTGGCAAATTTTGCATTTTCAAAACAATAAAAGGTATATTATGTGTTAGTAATAGTAGTTATTAGTAATTGATGGCTTAAGATAAATCAGATCTGTGATCACTAATGCTCTGCTTCTGTGTAAATGTCAGTGTTGTCATGATTGTGTCGTATTGCGCTGTTTCTATCATGTTTGTTGTATGAGTTTGTCTATTGTGTGAAGTTGTTTCTTGTTGCTTTTATCTCTCTGACCTGCTCGAGACTACAGATGTAAAGTACCTTCGGGCTAATTCTGGCGTATTTACAAGTTTATGGGGGCAACAATTTAAGCAGGGACTCCAAGACTTCCTTCACCCCGGACACTTTCTCCAGCTCCTCCGGGGGGACCCCAAGGCGTTCCCAGGCCAGCTGGGAGACATAGTCCCTCCAGTGTTTCCTGGGTCTTCCCCAGGGCCTCCTCCCGGTGGGACATGCCTCCCGAGGGAGGCGTCCAGGAAGCATTCGGAACAGATGCCCGACCTCAGCTTCTCCTCTCGACGTGGAGGAGCAGCAGCTCTACTCTGAGCTCCTCCTGTGTGACTGAGCTCCTCACCCTATCTCTAAGGGAGCGCCCAGCCACTCTGTGGAGGAAACTCATTTCGGCCGCTTGTATCCGCGATCTTGTCCTTTCGGTCATTATCCAGAGCTCATGACCATAGGTGAGGGGAGGAACGTAGATTGACGGTAAATTGAATTAGGAAGGCAAAATTTTTATTTATTTTTATGTTCAGTGAGATGTTATTTACTCTGTTTTCTTACCAGTGGGGGCAGGACAATAGTGCCATCTGCAGTCCAACTTCCTCAGGACAGTATCCCAGGTGTGTGAGAATAAAAAAAACCCTCCTCCCGGTTCACCGTCGTTCCTGTCGACTGCCTCTTTAATCCAGTGACAATGTTTGTCGTCCTCTTTCCCAGTGATGTTTGCTCCATCCCAGTTCATAATGTGCTTCTCTCTTTTACAGTGGTCAGATAAGGCCGATTTGAGTTGTTCCTGTTCTGCTTTGTTGTTTTTTTTGCTCATGTGCACACCTAAAGAGTTACATAATGTATCATAAATAAATAAATACATTAAGAGCGGAAGCCAAATGGAATACAGACCAAAAGTAGTTAAGTATATTAAAACTTGAAACGCATTTTCATTTCTTTGCTGTGACTCATAACTCTCAGATTCACCAACACTTAACAAATCAACTGAGCACTTGCCAGACCCACATAAACAGTAGCACAGCAACCTCCGATGAATTTTCTGAAATATTAATTTTGAGAAACTCGCTGGTAAAGACCGGTGAAAAAAAACACAATCTCTATTACAGCTACCCTTTGATGCATCCACAGTCCCCGGTAGAATTATTGCTTCGCAGCGCTCCGAGCTGAAGGGACCTCTAAAAATAAATGAGAGCAGAATGTAGCGTGGAGCCGGGTGGGTTTTTAATCAGCGCTGCTCGTGCTATAGCGGCTAGCCAAGTGTCTGTCAGAATCATGGCTGCATAAAGATGACTGGCACCTTAGCGTCTTTTATTGGTAAATGTATTCACAAGCTGGTGTTTTATTGTGCGCCATTGTGAAATTACATGAGGATGAATGGAGGTTTTTGACGGTTGATGTGTGGGGTAATATGCAGGATGGCTTCTGTTGGGATTGTTACAGCTCATCTATTAGAATGCTAAAAGGGACAGTGTTGTTGATATACATTAGACAAGGCATATGGTGGGGGCAGTCGATATAGGGTGTTTTCACGGACTCGAAAAATCCGACCGTGACCCGGATGTACGGCCATGTTGGAGATATTGCTCACTCAAAGTAAACACGCTTATAAAGCAACCGTGCTGAAAAAAAATCCAAATTTCACGATAAACCTTCCACATCAGAATCCAAACCTTCTGATAGAGTTGACCAGTTGTGCAGAGATAAGTTGAATGCCAAAGTAAAGGAGCGTTATATGAACAAACTCAAATTAATTGGGTAAGAAGATCCATATGAGATGGATTCAAGTTTGTTCAGTGACAGTGGCGATTTGTCGATTCTGCTGCTGTAAGCGATCCCGATATTGTCAACTACCCGGTCTTCTCCCCAAGCCCTGATACAGCACAAGACCTTCAGAGCTCTAAAGGTCTGGAGGACTTCAGAGCTCTAAAGGTCTGGAGGACTTCAGAGCTCTAAAGGTCTGGAGGACTTCAGAGCTCTAAAGGTCTGGAGGCAACAACCAGTTTGTTTGTGGCTGGTACGAAAGCGCAAAGTGCAGAAAATTAGAGACAAGCATATTGTGACGGCAAAGGTCGGCATACTTGTATTACATGTGTAACGTGTTTAAGTACGAATATATTGCTTTTTATTATTCACGTTTTGCAAAGATTAAAATATGAACATCGTCTTTCTGCCTCTGTCGCCTTGTCTGTCGCCTCCTTTCCTTTGATAATCGCTCTGTCTGTTCACTCTGGTTTAGTCCTGGTTTAGTCCCGGTTTAGTCCTGGTTTAGTCTCGATTTAGTCCCGGTTTAGACCTGGTCTCCTTTCCTTTGATAATTGCTGTGTCTGTTCACCCTGATCGGTCACTACTTTACGTAAACGACAGAACTGCAGGTGTTTTTCTCTGTCCGATCTATTGTGACGCCGAGGACCTGACAATAGTTGACCATTTTGCTTTTTTTTTTTTTTTTTACTTGGCGGCATAAGTGCAATGTTTGCTTTGTTTCGAATACTGTATCTCCAACATGGCTGACTTCCGGATTATGACGTCACGTGAAAACACCCTATAGCCACAGTGAAATCAGGCTCAGGGTTTTGTTTTTACTGCTGGCATTATAAGGGTCGACTCTATCAAACTGACTGTTAAAAGATGCTCTACCTGATTTTTAAGGTCTTAAAGCATGAAAAACAAAACTAGTTTATTTAAATGGTTAGCAGAGGTCCAGAGTTTTTCCTCACATACCGTATGCATTCTGAGCATCCTAATTATTCGCTGTGATGAGTTTTTAAAGGGATATGCCACCCCCAGGTCAAATTTGGGCATCTCCCCACAGTCCAGAGACTAAAATAAGTGGTGGAAAGCGTTTTCCTGCTCACCCAGCCATTGTCCGAGTCTGTCGCCACTGACCGCCGCGGTATCTGCTGCTCCTCCGCGTTAGACTGGAGTCTAACGTCGCCAGAGAAAGATTTCGGCCAAAAGGAATTAATTTGCTCGATGCGTTTCCCAATTACTTTCTGTGTAGTGCACATTCATATCGAGTGCAAATAAATGTGCAAATCAACACGGAGAGCTTGCCTTGGTCATTTTGGGTGGGAACTATTTTCCAGTGCGGAAGAATAAAGCCGAATCACGCACCACGCTGTGCAACAGGGGAACTCCCTTCCTGGTGCGTAACAGGGATTTCCCTGGCAGTGTGCTGCGTGATTCGGCTTTATTCTTCCGCACTGGAAAATAGTTCCCACCCAAAATGACCAAGGCAAGCTCTCCGTGTTGATTTGCACATTTATTTGCACTCGATATGAATACGCACTACACAGAAAGTAATTGGGAAACGCATCGAGCAAATTAATTCCTTTTGGCCGAAATCTTTCTCTGGCGACGTTAGACTCCAGTCTAACGCGGAGGAGCAGCAGATACCGCGGCGGTCAGTGGCGACAGACTCGGACAATGGCTGGGTGAGCAGGAAAACGCTTTCCACCACTTATAGTCTCTGGACTGTGGGGAGATGCCCAAATTTGACCTGGGGGTGGCATATCCCTTTAAGTGTGTTTCACAGTTTTCAGAAGCACAAGTTTACTGTCAGGTTAGAGCTACCAACAACTAGCATGCTAACAAAGCGCCTTTTTTTAAATCAGAAACTATAATGCTATATTACATTATAATTAGACATAGATGGCTTGTTTTGTGTTCTATCTGGGTTTTTAATTAAATAACATATAATACATGGGAAAAAACTGGTCGCAGGTGGTAAACCAGAGTCCTTGGTCCATTCTTGATTCAAAAAAGGAAAACAAACAAACAAACAAACAAACAAACAAAAAAACAACAACAAAAAAACAACAACACTGTAGTAAGTTATATGTGTGAAAGTATAAATGGTTTAAGCTGGCTGTGTTTACTTTCCGATGCAGTTTTCTTGCCTGGTAGAAGTCAGATTGATAAGTGTAGCTCTGATTAGAGTTCAACACATCATCAGTCTGGGTTCTGTCACTGATCGCAATCGGGAAAAGTCGGATCATTCAGACGAGCATTTCAAGATGATTGGGCGAAGAGCAATATGGCAAAAATAAATATATATATTTTCCCGTCATATTGGTTAGTCACGAGTCATTTTAAATCTTGTATTCCTGATTAGGCTTATTAGGTTTTCTGTATTGATTGTATTTTAGATTCTTATGCACAGATCTCTGGCAGTTTTGGCTGCACTCTGCAACCTTCCTCAGAAGTATCACGTCATGTTGTGGTGTAGCCTTGCACAGCAGGATAGATTCTTGAGATGTTTGTGAGATCACTAAATATTCATGTGGGCAGCCCAACCACAGAGCAGTATTGAGGTTTGTACAGAAGCTAAAGGTGAAGTGCTCAAATGAACCAAAACAAACATAAACATACTTCAGACTATATTAGTGTCAATACAAGACTATTTTGTGCATATAACGTGCAGAGAGAAGTGCTTTGTGTATTTGTGGACAGGAGATGTGCTTTTCTCTCATTTGGATGTAGCAAATGTTTGATTCTTTGTCTTGTTCTGCTGTTGTGATGCTTCGATCAGTCAGATTCAGATAATCATCATGATGTTAATGTGGTCTTGAAATACAGTTTTTTTTGCCAAAATGAAATCTTTTTTATCCTTTTCAGATTTTGAGCGCGTCATGCATGCTTTTATTTCTTCTCGTCTGGACTACCGCAAGGCACTTTATTCCGGAATGAATCAAAACGCACTTTATCGACTAAAAAAATATGAGCACATCTCCCCTATTCTTGTGTCTTTGCACTGGCTTCCTGTTCGTTTTAGGATTGATTTTAAGATTTTATTGTTTGTTTTTAAAGCTTTGAATGGACTGGCCCCAAAATACATCTCTGACCTCATCAAAATCTACAGACCGGTGCGCTCTGAGGTCAGAGGGTCAGCTCCAGCTCATGGTCCCTAAGACTAGACTTAAAACTCGGGGGAACAGGGCTTTCTCTGTGGCCCTAAGTTATGGAACGCTCTGCCCCCTCATGTCAAAACAGCCCCCACATTGGAAGGTTTTAAGTCTCGTCTTAAGACCCACTTTTATTCTCTGGCTTTTAATACCGCGTGAGTTGTGTGGTCCTCTGTGTTTTTTATAATTGCTTTTGTTTTTAGTTATTTTATTATTATCACTTTATTTATTGCTATTTTAGCAATGTTTTTATTAAGTTTTATTGTTTTATGTGCAGCACTTTGGAAACTGTTTCTGTTTATAAAATGTGCTATAGAAATAAAGTTGGATTGGATTGGATGTTCTGCCTTTTCCTGATCACTTTCAGTGAGACCTGTTCCAGATTGATGTGTAGAACTCACTTCAGAGTGATACACAGATGAATCTAGCGTTAGCCAGGGTAGCTCATATGTGTCTGCTGATTTAAATTGACGATGTCTTTTTACCTGTAGCAGTAGGATGATAGAAAAATTGCATTCAATCATAATTCCCTAAACAAACATACATTTATTTATCATCATTTAAAGTCATATGTCTTCCTCCAAATTCTGAACTCTGCACCAAACCACCACACTGCTGTTTAGAGGGTTGGCTGCTGACAAGAATCCATTTAATGCAATACAGGACCTTTAATTAAACTTGATTATCCACAATGATCAGTTTGCTCCTGCACATTCAATGGAAAAATGTTCCAAAACTCATCCTAATAGAGACCAGACAGCAAACTATAGGCACCCTCATATGTCAGTGTTCTGTCCTTTTTGACATATACAGCTCAAGGGAGTTCATTCTTATACCTAAATACTTTCGTACAGACCAGCGATTCTCCATCACGTTAAATTATTTGCAGTTGGCAGTGATCCGATCTTCACAGGGACTCACAGTACCACAGACGCATTTGTGGACTTGTGCTGACCTTACACCTCTTTTGGTAATGGAAACTTGAGTACATATTGACTTGACCTGGTGAAACTCAGCGCTGAAATAAGTTTTTAGATTTCTTTTTCTGGTGACTTCTTCCCTTGTCTGGCAAAACCACACAGAGGTATCAGCCTGCCCACGCTCTCCGTCACGTCTTAGACTTAACCAAATGTGTTTATGCAATCAAATTTGTTCTTTTTTTTGTGTGACTCATGTGAAATGTAGGACACCTTAGTGCTTTGCTCAGTGATTTTGCAGAAATTTGCGATGTTTTTCAGCCTGTGATTTTTTTTCTTTTTTTTTGCCAATATGGACGGACCATGCCTATCCCTGATTGGTCAATCCCCTTGTCGATCATGCCCATTTGAAAACGGGGATTCGCCGTGACCAGTCTCATACCTTGTGCATATTTTAAATCCCAGACAACTTCTTCCCATAATTCTCATTGAAGTTTGCAGAAACTCTCCTCATACTGAAAGGAAAAGTAACGTTATTTTACAATCTGAGCCTTCTTTCGGTAATAAAACAAGTCGTTTGACTCACCCATATCACGTTCGTGTCATTTGGAGCTGTTTGAAGAAAGTTATGTTGTAGCGTATCCGTTAGCATTTGTATTCGGGGCATTACTTTGCGGTCTCCAAATAACACAAACTTTAGCACTTTTCAAATCATAGAAGCCCGATGTCTTAATGTAAGATTTCGTTTGAAGCAAAAGTGGCCTGTAATCCGAGATTTATCCATAGTTTTCAGCTTTGCGTTTCATGTTTGGGTCCCGGGAGCAGTCCGCGCATGCGCACTGGCGTCCTCATCTACTCGAAACTATGGCTAAATCTCGGATTACAGGCCACTTTTGCTTCAAACGAAGTCTTACATTAAGACATCGGGCTTCTATGATTTGAAAAGTGCTAAGGTTTGTGTTATTTGGACACCGCAAAGTAATGCCCCGAGCAAATGATACAGCACCATGTTAACGGATACGGGATCATTACTAGAACAGAACGGCTCAACATAAGTTCTGCGATACTGCTCCAATTGACAGAAAAATGCTATGGGTGAGTAAAACTACTTGTTTTATTGCCGAAAGAAGGCTCAGATTGTAAAAAAACGTTAATTTGCCTTTAATCGAGGCAAGCAGTTATAACGTCTAATTGGAGCAGATTCGCATCATGTTTGGTATGACGCATCTGTCATACCAAACAAAGCGCAAATCAGGAGCAAAGTTATAGAACGTACTCCCCCCTTCCCAGCCTCACCTGGCTTGGCAGGGACTGGCGGCCCACCTGATTGGTCTACTATTGTTTAACTATTTACATATTTATATCTTGATTTACAGACAAAAAAGCAAAATAAAAACTCCAGAATGATGTAGAGCAGGTTAATACGAACATGTTGAGGTCAGAATGACAAGTCTGACAGCAGCGGCTACAGAAAGAGGGACAATTTTTCAACAGAAAGTCAATTAGAGAGAGTTGATGGAGCCTAATTGTGCTCATGCTCACTTCTTATTTGGAACATGGCAGCTAGTGGGTTAGCTATGCCCATCCTTATATACAGACTATAGTTACCATGGAAATTTGCCTTGTTTCTACCAGCCAAAACAATGATAAAAAATAGAGCAACCCAATAAACCCAATAAACTGCTGGGCCACTATATTTACTATGGTTAAAACTCCATTGATTTAACATTAGGCTACCTACTCTATATGGAATTAATAATTAATGATCACTTTCAGGTCCAACTGGCAAATTCACATCTGATTTCTATGGCTACATTCAGACTGCAGCCTCAAGTGACCCAAATCCGATTTTTTTGCCTGTATCTGATCTTTTAATGACAGTCTGAATGACACAGATCCGATTCTTTCAAATGCGACCCAGGCCACTTGGATATGTGGTCCTAAAACCGATACATATCCGATCTTTTGGCATGCGACTTCAGTCTGAACAGCCAGGTCGCATTCATCCGACCTGGGTGTGTTTCCTCCAACGAGAGTGGTACAAATAGGCGCCCACAAATGTACACAAACGTTCTTCTCGTCATGCGAAAATAGTATATGAACTTTGTGTCAGTGAAGCAGGGAAGCACTTAGTAAGCCCACCACTCTTGGCTGCCACTGCCCCACAAAAAGCCGTGGCCAAAAACCTTCTCCTTCTCCGTCTCCTCCTTAAAACAAATAAGCTGTACATGTTTTGGCTCCAGCACAACAGCAACTTTAGGCTACTTCCGTAAACACTGAGCACGCTCGCTGCATATGACGTCGTCGTGTCCTCCAAGGCGCATGCGGGACACTTTTGGGGCGTTTAAAGTTCACACTGGAGATCACATACAAGTCGCATTTAATTGGAAATGTGAACGGCCTCGCAAAAAAATCGAATTTCACAAAAAAATCGGAATTGAGCTTTAAGCCCTGCAGTGCTTCTTATTCATCAAACAAGAGGCAATTACCTTTAAAAAAAAAAAAGGTGTTTAACCACAAATCCTAGCCGATGTGTAAATAATGTAGTAGCGATCTATTCTAGCATACAACGTGTAAACAAGTCCATTGTTTTCAATCAGCATCAATCCAAAAAGCTACCATATATTTTCCCTAAAGGACCTTAATATCAACACAGTAAGAGTTAGACTCAGACAAACTTTATTGATCCACAAGGGTAATTATTTAAAAACAGTAAACAGATGAAGAGGAGCAGATGGACTTGAAGGTATAGAGACGTATTGTGCTAGTGGATAAAAGACAAGGAGGAGCAAAAGAAATAAAAGAAAGGGAAAAAACAGGCTTATAAAGAGTAGGCAGCATGAATGGAGTGAGTAATACATGTCATTTGCACCAGTGTGAAACCAAGGCAACCACAGCCGAAAAAACACCAGCAAAGGTCCAGCAACAAAGGTCACACGAGAAAGACCACTGGAGGGTATATGTAAAAAGCACAAAAGGTAAAGATATGAGATATTGCTCCACTCTGACACTGGTGTGGTGTGAAGGCGGCCATGGCGTAGGTTGCGTTCACGGGTCATCACAAGACTCTAAAATTCTTTTAGCTTAAAACGGAGCTTAAAACAGCAGGTCTTCCATTGTGCCATAAGTCATTTGAATTATAGACCCAAGGGATATCTGTTCCAGTATTTTTATTGGCCTATATACAGCTCTGGAAAAAATAAGAGACCTCTGCATTTTTTTCTGAAATCAGCATCTCTACATGTATTACAGCCATTCCATTCCAGTGTCTGTTGAATTCCAACACAAACACAAAGATGAACTACTTCAGTTCTTGCACCAGGAGTGGAATAGTCACCCAAGAACAATGTGAAAGACTTGTGGAGAGCATGCCAAGACGCATGAAAGTTGTCATTAAAATTAAGGGTTATTGCACCAAATATTGATTTCTGAACTCTTAAGTGTAAACATTAGTATTATGTTGTTTTAAAATGAATTTGATCTTGTTCCGTCAATCTGCCCCAGGGCAGCTGTGGCTACGCAAAGTAGCTCACCACCACCAAGTGTGGAGTGAATGAACAATGAACTGTAAAGCGCTTTGGGTGTCACGAAAGGTGCTATATAAATGCTGTGAATTATTATTATTATTGTTTCTTTGCATTGTTTGAGGTCTGAAAACATGTATCTTTTTTGTTATGTTGACCATATGTCATTTTCTGCAAATAAATGCTCTAAACGATAATATTTTTAATTGGAATTTGGGCGAAATTTTGTCAGTAGTTTATAGACTCAAACAAAAATGTTCCTTTTGTGCAAACACATACCTATAAGTAGTAAAATCAGAAAAATTTATAATTTTGCAGTGGTCTCTTATTTTTTTTCCCCCAAAGCTATAGATATAAATTTGTTGTTGTTGTTGGTTTCAGCCAATATCAATACTTTCAGGCAGTATCAATACTTCTTTGAGTGCCCTTTTGAACAGACAAACATGTAACAAATTATTGTATATCCCAAATACAATAAATTTTGTTATTATTTTTACGAAAGTGAAAAGTAAATTTGTGATCTCTACTTCAACTGTAGGCCTATATGGATTTTAAAGGCTAAATATCAATGTCGCCATATATCAAATCTAGGTTTAGGTTTACATTTTTCAGTGACGCGTTAAAACGAAGGAGTTCAGGATTGGTCACTTATCATTTACAGATACAATTTAAGTTTAGTCCGTCCCCTGTGACTAGGCAACTCTCTTCACAACTCAACATAAAACACACATATTCTTATTTAATTGATTTTCTCTTCCATATAGATAAACCCATTTGATATAATGTGTTACAGGAGGACCAACCGTGTCGCTGATCGGATAATCCACCTGTCAATCACACCCATCTGAACTCAAGGAGATTGACAGTTGACCAAACTCACAAAGCAGGTAAGCAGGTCGGAAATTCTTAAAGGAATTGAACTTTTAAACTGATTTAAACATGAACAAAAACTGGCACAAAGTTCAGTGTCTTAAAAAAATACAAAATGGATTTAAACAACACATTTTCACAGTTCTGTTTAGGAGTTTGATGAGGTGAGAGTGACTAAAACTGTTGAAAAACTCTTGGCTAATCCTAACTAGCCTGTGACTGTGACTATTATTTAAAAGAATTTGTTGAACAGTGCAAAATCAGCTCACTTGTTGTCGTCTAATTTCGTTTTTTATGGTCCTGATTGTGCTAAAACAGCTCAGATTAACGTCAAACTCGAGTAACAGCTTCAGACAGAGCAGTGCCTACATTAGCATCACACACTCCAGGGAACGTGGATATCATCACCTGCAAAGTTTCATTTCTACGGTTACAAAATATACTTATAAAAGACCTCTGCACCGCTGAAATGAAGAGCAGCGCACGACTCCTTACCTCCGTTAGCATTACTCCTCTGGCAGCTGAAAATATTTATTACCAGTCGGACGGCGAGCCTGGACCGGGTATGGTAATGTGCCGTGTCTGGCTGCAAAAAAAACCCCATATTTTAGCAAAACCAATGCTTCAGAGCAAATGATCTCTCCAACATCACAAGGAGGAATGGAGGAGTGCAAATATTCGGCCTGGGCGTGGGACCTAAAGTAGCTTGGTAAATACAGCTTATAAAAACAGATTTAATGTGCATTTTATGGCCTCCACCGCCGAGTGCGCGCCATGTGACATAAGCAATAAACCCATGGATAATATACAGTAATAGCGGCGCGGCTTTTGTTGTTTTAACGTAATAGCCTAGTTGTTATTTTTACAACGCTGAGTCCAAGATTAAGGGCCCTGTACCTGATGCCTTTTTCCCATGTATTCAAGCAAAACGTGTCTTGCCCTGGTACTGCAAATGTATTTATAATGCGCGTTAAAAAGAACCAAGTTGAACAAAGCGCTACAATACTAAAACACACAGAATAAACCAATAAAAAAATCTATATAATATCCCTTTCTTACATTGTGGCCACATATGTCGCCCAAGTTTAAGTGGGTCAACTGTAGGGAAAACAGACATTTTTACCCCTAAAAGCATGCTGGCCACATACATCCAGCCCTGTAGTTGCATTCTATTGCTGCTAGATGGCCCTATGATATCCTGTTGCAGAATCAAGATGGTGAGTGAGTTGACTTTCCCACTTGTCAAGCGCAATAATATCCTATATTATTCCTATATTCCTATATATTTATATAGTCTATATCTTATTATATTATATATAATATTTAGTGCAATCTCTATCTGTTTGTATTGACAAACAACCAAACACTGCTGAAAGTTGACAAAATTGTTGGTAAAGTTCACAGAATGTCAGTGTTACTTCAGGGAACAATAAATGCATTTTTTTACATTTTTGACATTTTGACACCATGCATTAGCTGCATGGTGGCAACATATGTGACACCCCTAAAACCCCGCAATTTAGGGACTTTATTTTAAAAAAGCAGTATGGGGTATATCTAATAATGTAAAAAAATACACGTCTGATTGGAATTTGAAAGCTCTGGTAAAAAAAAAAAAAAGTTCTATGCAAGAAAGGGATATCTAACTGCACTTCTCAAAATCACCAACGACCTCCTGTTAGCTTCTGATTCCGGTTTACTTTCTATCCTCATCCTCCTCCGTCTGACAGCAGCCTTTGACACAATCTCCCACAACAACCTCATTCACAGACTTCAGTCAATTGGTATTTCCCACATTCCTCTCTCCTGGTTCATTTCATATCTCTCTGATCGCAGTCAATTCATCCAATTCAAATCTTCCAAATCCAACACTTTCCCTGTCTCTGCTGGTGTTCCACAAGGCTCTGTCTTAGGTCCCCTTCTTTTTATCATTTACATCCTTCCACTTGGCTTTCTGTTCCGTAAACACAACATTCTTTTTCACTGTTATGCGGATGACACCCAGCTCTACATTTCTACCAAACCTTCCTCATCTCTCCCTCCAACCTCTCTTACCCTCTGTCTACAAGAAATCCATTCCTGGTTCTCCTCCAACTTTCTCAAACTTAACAGCTCTAAAACTGAAGTCCTCCTAGTTGGCACCCCCTCCACTATCTCCAAATCCAGCAGTTTCTCTGTATCTATCCATGATTCCACTGTCCTTCCTTCCCCTCAGATCAAGAGTCTGGGTGTCATCCTTGACAGCACTCTTTCTTTTCAATCCCATATTAATAACATCACCCGCTCCGCCTACTTTCACCTCCGCAATATCTCTCGTCTCCGCCCCTCTCTCACTCCTCACACCACTGCCATACTCGTACACAGCCTTGTTACTTCCCGGATTGACTATTGCAACTCCCTCCTCTTTGGTCTCCCCCTCCAGAAACTGCAGCTTCTCCAAAATTCCACTGCCCGCATCATCACCAGGACCCCCTCCTCCCACCACATCACCCCCATCCTCCAACAACTACACTGGCTTCTCATAAAACAAAGAATTAACTTTAAAATTCTCCTAACCACCTTCAAAGCAATCCATAACCTGGTCCCACCTTACATCACTGACCTCCTCCACATCTCCATTCCTTCTCGCTCCCTCTGCTCCTCCTCCTCTCTCCATCTCATCTAGTATAGAGAAATTGTACAAGAAGCTTTTAAAAATCAAAATATGCCTGCTGCAAATGGAAAGCTTTTCACTGATTTAACTGATTACACTGGTCTACAAGCAAAATGCTTCCGGAACAAAAGTAGTGAAAGTTTTCTTGGTTTAGGTCTAGGGCTGGGTATCGATCCTGATTTCCTGTGCTCGTCTCGTCACCATGGGGGGCAGAGCCTTCAGCCGCTCTGCCCCTCTGCTCTGGAACTCACTCCCTCCTGACGTCCGCAATATTGACTCTCTTGCTATTTTCAAACCGGGAGGTGATTTTAGCTGTGCAGCTCCAGCCATCTCGCAAGGTGCGCTAAGTTCAGACAATCCTACACCGGCACCCGCCTTTTATAGCTCTCCTTCCGTGGTCGAGAAAATAGTGCCTATAACCATTTGGAAAAGATCGATCCGCAAATTTTTGAATCGATATCGTATTTTTTGATAGTGAATCGATATCGTATCATGGATCGATCTTTTGAACCCAGCCCTATTTAGGTCACTAATAAAGAAAAAGTAAGTCAGAAGTGCTGATTGGCTATAGTTTCCAAGATATAGTATTGGGTCAAAATAGGACATTTATGCAAAATAAGGCAAAAACGGTAGTTTATCAGAAGGTACAGTGTGTCTACAAGCAACAGTTCTATCTGAAAGCCTGTCTGCACATTCCAATACATTCATTTTAATATGTCTAGAGTTTTAACATCAAATTTTTTTTTTATTTCACGTAAGAGAGATGCCTCGAAATTGTGTGCACCTGATTTCGTAAGATATTTCTTGTTTATTTCTTGACAGATAAAGAAGTGCAAATTAAATATTTTGAAAATATAAATATTATTTTTAAGCAAAAATGCCTAAATCTATTGTATAAACAGATGCGATTTTGATGTAAAACAATATCATTACATATCTTGAATACATTAGCTAACCAGCACAGTTATCAATTGATTTTCAGTTCATCTTATCAATATAAATGAGATTTAGCTACTTTTATCTCAGAAGCAGATCGAGTGTATTTTTGTGTAAATTTGTAGACCAGTGTATTCGGGAATTGACTGTTAGCATGCTAGTTTTGTTTGTTTGTTTTGTTTAGTATTGTAGCGCTTTGTTCAACTTGGTTCTAAAACACACAGAATAAACCAATTAAAAAATCTAATATCTAGTATAGAGAAATTGTACAAGCAGCTCTTAAAAATCAAAATATCCCTGCTGCAAATGGAAAGTTTTTCATTGATTTCATTGATAATCAAGAAGTGAGTGTTAGCATGCTAGTTTTGTTAGCTTTACTGTCGCAGCTTTTGTTGTTGTAGCCTCGGTGTTATTTTTACAATCTTAAACGGGCTGCATCTCACTTTTCTCCTCATGTTTTTGAGTAAAAAATGTCTTCCCGCAGTACAGATTTAATGTATAGTATAAGCAGCTCTTGGCCTCAAAATGTCTATTTAGAAAAGCTAATTGGAGAGCTTTTCAGTGTTTTTCAAGCTCATTAGCATGCTATTTGTTCTTAGCTTTACCGTCACTACAGTCATTTTGTTTTTGTTTGTTTTAACACAGACCTGGGCATTGTACAGTTCTCAGGCCACATACGGCCCTTTGGTCGACTCTGACCGGCCCGTTTAAGCTTATTTTGAATTACAAAATAAACATATTTTACTATGACTAAAGCTGTATTGGTTTTATTTTAGAGGTGTTTTCTAATGACATTTTTTTGTAAGGCAAACTCACTTTTTCATTGCTTAGTCATAACATATACTTCCCTGTCACCAGTGCATCAAAACAATCCTATTTACTTGTAATAAAGAAATACAATTAATATTATGCAGAACTGAATTGAGCATTTTGGCCTGGCCCTCCACAATATTTTCCAGATTTTTTCCCCAGCTGATCAAAATTTGTCATATTCCCGTACTGATATATTATTTAAGCAGTGCATCTGCATTTAATTAACATTTTATTGTCCCCTTATCAGGAAGCATTCCCACAGATAACAAAGTAATTGCTCCACAGGCTTTGTTGTTATTTGACGTAATAGCTTAGTTATTTTGTTATTTGGACCATTTGTCTGCAAATAAATGCTCTAAACGATAATATTTTATTTGGAATTTGGGGGAAATGTTGTAAGTAGTTTATAGACTCAAACAAAAATGTTCCTTTTGCCCAAACACATACCTATAAGTAGTAAAATCAGAAAAAAAAATGATAATTTTGCAGTGGTTTCTTATTTTTTTCCAGAGCTGTATGTCTCCATCTAACTAGAAACTATTTTATTGTACAATAATTAGGATTGGAATGCTAGTTGTTATTAGCTTTACCGCTGTGGCAAAACTCTGAACTGGTCTCAGAGTTGTGAAAAGCTGAAAAGTGCTGATAAATTCATTTGGAAGAATAATTAGGATGTTCAGAATGCATAAGGTAAGTGAGAAATTACAGTTTATTATTATTATAACTCCCACTGAGATTAAAAACCTCTTTTTCAAGGGAGCCCTGGCCAAGAGGCAGCAAAAAAGACAGTTACAACACAATTAAAATGACATACAAATTAGTTAAAACGGGTACAATTTATGGAGGCTTTCTCAAGTGCTCTCAGTCTGGATTTAAAGCCATTCAATGACATAAGTTCCATTAATTTCCAGTCCTTTTTGCAGCTTGTTCCAGCTTGTTATAATGAACTAGTTCTGTTTTTCACATTTTCAGACTCAAAAATAAATCATGTACAGTGTCTTTAATGTTGTTTAAATTTCTGTTATGTATTCTAGGAACTATTTCAAGGAATATACAGTGATAATGGGTGACAATTCAGATTTGTGGTGAAATGCTTAGCAAAATGGCGAGTCTCTCACTTAAATGCCAGAAGAAATTTTGTAAAAACGCGTGTATCTAAGATTGCCTAATCCCGAGTTGTGCCCTCAAAGTCCGTGGTGCGTCACAAATGTGAGCTGGCATTGACAGATTTTTGGAGAAATGAAAAATAGATTACTCCACAAACTATTCAATCTATTTTAAAAGCATCCTGTGTGTTTTTAAGCTTTTAAAATATTTCTGAACACCACTCTGCACAGTGACCTCAAATAATGGACATGTTCTGTCCTTTTGTTGTGATTGATAAAAGGAGAAATTCAATTTCTCAAATGGACAAAGTTTGTTTGGTCGAAAACGTTTCGCCGCTCATCTGACGAAGCCTCTCAGATGAGTCGTCATGGATTCTACTTGGACGACTGAGGGACTCTACACGCATCTTTTGTTGTGATTGCTATTACCCTTGGAACGCTCTAAGTGTGCACTGCTTTACTTTTATGCTTGCTCTGACCTTGTTCCCACGGAGATGTTTGCTTGGACATTCAACCAAACTTATCTAAGTTACAAGTGAGATCATTGGAGAGGCGACAACACTTTCATTTGTGATGCTCTGAGTTTGTTCCCAGCGTTAAATCATCCCCCTAAATCATCCACAAAACATAATGATGTAATGAAACTACCGCACATCGTATCAGATTTGTGAAGTTGCTATGTGTAGTTTTGTGTCATGTTTTTGTATATTTATGGAGGATTATCGTGCGGGAGTGTGGGTGACGTCGACGGTTACACGCCGTCATTCGGGCATTGACGTCTAATTGTCAGAGGCATTTCCGTTTTTTATCAAACGTCCCTGCACTTACATTTGTTTTTCCTTGGTTGGAGTGGCGGCACTTAAACATTTTTTTCAACATTCCGACAAACAAGAATTATTAAAAATACGTGGACCTACTAGAATGAGCTATATGTATGGCGTATGAAAGCTTTCAGAATTTAGATCTGTGCATAGGATAGAAATCTGTATATCTGGGAAATCTGTGCATAACTGGCTGTGGTTGAGCATAAAATAAATATTCGTAAACTCGTCGTACATAAAATGTATTGTTTGTATTTTATTCATCAGAATACAAACTGAAAAGTTACGACATCAAGAATTACTAAACCAGGACTGATCTTGGACTTGAGAGCGAGCAGAGTGTCCACAAAGTGCGATCGGGCGACAACTGCGCTTACACTTAGACACACTTTATTGATCCACAAGGGAAATTGTTTAGCCCCATGGGGTGCAGAGCTCTGCGCTGGTACTCGTCTGCGGTCACCCGAGAGTCTACTCGGGCGCCTCCGGGCCTGTCCTGACACTCAGTCCTGGTTCAGTTCTGGTTTAGACCTGGTTTAGACCTGGTTTAGTCCTGGTTTAGTCCTGGTTTTGTCCTGGTTTTGTCTTGGCTCAGTTCTGGTTTAGACCTGGTGTAGTCCTGGTTTAGTCTTGGTTCAGTCCTGGCTCAGTTCTGGTTTAGACCTGGTTCAGTTCTTGTTTAGTCCTGGTTCAGTTCTTGTTTAGTCCTGGTTTAGTCCTGGTGTAGTCCTGGGTCAGTTCTGGTTTAGACCTGGTTTAGTCCTGGTTTAGTCTTGGTTCAGTTCTGGTTTAGACCTGGTTTAGTCTTGGTTTAGTCCTGGTGTAGTCCTGGTTTAGTCTTGGTTTAGTCCTGGTTTAGTCCTGGTTTTGTCTTGGTTCAGTTCTGGTTTAGACCTGGTTTAGTCCTGGTGTAGTCCTGGTTTAGTTTCTGTTCAGTCCTGGCTCAGTTCTGGTTTAGACCTGGTTTAGACCTGGTGTAGTCCTGGTTTAGTCTTGGTTCAGTCCTGGCTCAGTTCTGATCTAGACCTGGTTCAGTTCTTGTTTAGTCCTGGTTTAGTCCTGGTTTTGTCTTGGTTCAGTTCTGGTTTAGACCTGGTTTAGTCCTGGTGTAGTCCTGGTTTAGTTTCTGTTCAGTCCTGGCTCAGTTCTGATCTAGACCTGGTTCAGTTCTTGTTTAGTCCTGGTTTAGGCCTGGTGTAGTCCTGGCTCAGTTCTGGTTTAGACCTGGTTTAGTCCTGGTTTAGTCTTGGTTCAGTTCTGGTTTAGACCTGGTTTAGTCTTGGTTTAGTCCTGGTGTAGTCCTGGTTTAGTCTTGGTTCAGTTCTGGCTTAGTCCTGGTTTAGTCCTGGTTTAGTTCTGGTGTAGTCCTGGTTTAGTCTTGGTTCAGTCCTGGCTCAGTTCTGGTTTAGACCTGGTTTAGACCTGGTGTAGTCCTGGTTTAGTCTTGGTTCAGTCCTGGCCCAGTTCCGATCTAGACCTGGTTCAGTTCTTGTTTAGTCCTGGTTTAGGCCTGGTGTAGTCCTGGCTCAGTTCTGGTTTAGACCTGGTTTAGTCCTGGTTTAGTCTTGGTTCAGTTCTGGTTTAGACCTGGTTTAGTCTTGGTTTAGTCCTGGTGTAGTCCTGGTTTAGTCTTGGTTCAGTCCTGGCTTAGTCCTGGTTTAGTCCTGGTTTAGTCCTGGTTTAGTCTTGGTTCAGTCCTGGCTCAGTTCTGGTTTAGACTTGGTTTAGTCCTGGTTCAGTCTTGGTACAGTTCTGGTTTAGACCTGGTTTAGACCTGGGTTAGTCCTGGTGTAGTCCTGGTGTAGTCCTGGTGTAGTCTTGTTTCAGTCCTGGCTCAGTTCTGGTTTAGACCTGGTTTAGTCCTGGTTTAGTCTTGGTTCAGTTCTGGCTCAGTTCTGGTTTAGACCTGGTTTAGACCTGGTTTAGACCTGGTTTAGTCCTGGTGTAGTCCTGGTTTAGTCTTGGTTCAGTCCTGGCTCAGTTCTGGTTTAGTCCTGGTGTAGTCCTGGCTTAGTCCTGGTTTAGTCTTGGTTTAGTTCTGGTTTAGACTTGGTTTAGACCTGGGTTAGTCCTGGTTTAGTCTTGGTTCAGTCCTGGCTTAGTTCAGGTTTAGACCTGATTTAGACTGGTTTATTCCTGGTTTTGTCCTGGTTTAGTCTTGGTTCAGTCCTGGTTCAGGCAAAAAAGGTGACACTCCAAACTATGAGTAGACTGTCGGAATAGCGGCATCAAAAAGTGTCGGAATAGCGGCATGTCGGGGTGGGGATCTGTCGGAGTGGCGGTATGTCAGAATAACGGTTATACCACGATGTAGACTTCTGAGCGGAGCAATGCACCGAGTCTTACATCTAAGCGTAAGGAACATTCAAATAGGGCATGAGAGAGCTGTAAAATACCTGAACATGGCTGGATGACACGTTTTCAGACAGGTTTTTGAATATTAAAACGTGGTAGATTTGGCATTTTACCAACGTCTTTCTTACAGAGCATGAAAATCAGACACTCCTGCTTTAAGCCGTGTACCTGTACCTGCATATGGTTAATGGTACGCTTATTAAATTAAACACATTTGCCCATAACCAGGATTTTCCTTATGAATGCCCTTAATGTCTTTATGGTTGCATGCAATATTAAACAGCTCAATCAAGTCACTTTGAAATCCCCTCCAGGACAAGGACAAAATAATCCTGCAGAAACCGGCTTTGCGAAGATAAAGACAATTACATCAGATACATCTCCGGACGACGCGCAACGCTCCAACGTGGCCGCCATTGGTATTCCGATCGCCACGCGGAGCAAATGTAACATCATAGCGGCATTCGGCATCAAAAAGAAGAAGAAAGAGCTAGGGCGGAGGAGCTAGGAAGCAGGAGGTAGGAAGTAGGAGAGAAGCGCGCAGGGTCACGGTGACTTCAGATGGCGGAGCGCGGTAATATCCGAGCGGGAATGGAGAGAGCGAGAAAGTGAAATTATGGCTTATCATGTGCCATCGTCGAGGGTAAAAAGAATGGATAAGCTGTGGAGAAAGACAGAAGAGTAAAAAGAAAAAAAAATACGGAAGATTTGAGGTAACTGGTGCAAAATTACAGTGAATTGGTTTGAGTTTTTCAGAATCTAAATGTGAAAGTGAGAGTTTGTTAATTGTCTAAATTAAAATGGTATTTTTGAGCAACAAATGAAAAAATATGTGATGTGGCAGAGTTTGCTCAAAGCTTTCATGTGGAAGTAAAGGAATTGTCCAATCTACAGCCTAGAAAAAAAAATTAGAGCTGTCAGTTCAACACTTACACTGCAAATTAATGTGTTATAAAAATTTACGCAATTAATTATGAGTGGCAATTCAATGCGCACACATTTTAAATTTGGCGTGAGGCGAGCATATCGCTGCCAGGGCCTTTGAACGGCAAGTTTATTTATAAAAAGAACGAAGACGATCAACAAGAACGCCGTGATTTGGAAAAAAGAATTTTTCGATCACCGAAGCTGCTCCAGCCTGACGGATCATTTGAACGATAAACACGTCCGGACAAGTTCCATCGTTACTGGTGAGCGTGAGCGCACTTCAACAAACCAACAAACCACGCTCACAGAATTTGGGAAACGAGTGAGGAAAACGACCACAGAAAAACTGAAAAACTCAATCGCAAAGTGGGTTGCCTGATTTAAATGCGATTAATTCGATTAATTAATTACTAATCCTGTAGATAAATGTTCTTAATCGCCTGACAGTCCTACAATGAATACATTTTTACCCACAGATATGAGTTATAATATCACCAAAGCCACTTTCTTAAATGCTTTTCCCCACACTCACACCACACATATATATTTTTTTCTTTTTTCCACTATTTATGTTCATGATTTTTTATCTTTTTATAAGTCATCTGGTTCAGAATGTTCTATAACACTCTAAAGGGCAGCAGTGCATCATAAGGTATAATTAAAACTGCAGAAGTACAGTAAGACTTTATGTGTGAACCTTTATGAAGTGTGCTTGACTCGAGCGTGTATGGCTGGGCTATTTAACAACATTTTCTAGAGGGCAGTGACCCCTGGGCTGGTGTTTCAATAATATAACAACAACAACTAAAGTTCTGTAAAACAAATACAAAAGGCAACACCAACATTGCTCTGCGACATTGCCAATGCAGCACTGAACTAGCATTTTTTACAATCTGAGCCTTATTTCGGTAATAAAACAAGTTGTTTTACTCACCCATAGCACTTTGGTGTCATTTGGAGCATTTCCGGAGATGTTTTAGATTTGCGATATCCATAACGTGAGTTCTCGGGGCATATGTTTGTGGTCTCCAAATAACACAAACTTTAGCACTTTTCAAATCATAGAAGCTCAATGTCTTAGTCTACACTTTCGTTTGAGTCAAAAGTGGCCTGTAATCCGAGATTTAACCATAGTTTCGAGTAGATGAAGAGGACAGTGCACATGTGCTCAGTCACAGCTGATTTCGCTCTCAGGTCTCGGGACCCAAACATGAAAGGCAAAGCTGTAAGACGTTTGGACCATCGTGTTTGCTGTACCCACTTCAGTCAGGACGATTTTTTTACCAGCAAAGGAAAAGAAAGAAGGCCAGCAGATTCAGCGCACGATTCTGAGAAGTAATGCGAAACCGATGCCTGTTCTCTGCTCCTCCTAAAACTGTCTCCGCTTCATTCTTTCCGTATCCATTCTGTCTCCTCATCCGTATACTCCTCTTCAGTCCTCAGTCCTCCATAAGTCCTCTCCAGCCTCAAAGTCGGAATCTTCTGCCATGTGTCGCTCCCAGTAGAAAAGTTCAGAGCGGTGTTTATCTGCGAAACAGCTGGGACTTCACGCATGCGCGCTGTCCTCTATGATGACGTCATCAAATGAAACTATAGCTGGATATCGGGTTTCAGGACGCTTTGGACTCCACTTAAAGTCTACACTGACACAGCGATCTTCTGTGATTTGAAAAGTGCTAAAGTTTGTGTTATTTGGAGACTGCAAACATATGCCCCGAGAACTCACGTTATGGAGATTGCAAATCTAAAACATCTCCGGAAGTGCTCCAAATGACACCAAAGTGCTATGGGTGAGTAAAACAACTTGTTTTATTACTGAAATAAGGCTCATATTGTAAAAAACGTTAATTCTCCTTTAACCTAGGACTGGACTAGTACCAACCTGGTCTGAACCAGGACTATCCATAGTTAAACTAGTACTAAACCACTTACAACCCAGGACAAAATGTGGAAAAAATACAGCCCTGGAAAAAAATAAGAGACCACTGCAAAATTATCAGTTTTTCTGATTTTACTACTTATAGGTATGTGTTTGGGCAAAAGGAACATTTTTGTTTAAGTCTATAAACTACTGACAACATTTCCTCCAAATTCCAAATAAAAATATTATCGTTTAGAGCATTTATTTGCAGAAAATGACAAACGGTCCACATAACAAAAAAGATACATGTTTTCAGAGCTCAAACAATGCAAAGAAACAAGATCAAATTCATTTTAAAACAACATAATACTAATGTTTACACTTCAATCAATATTTGGTGCAATAACCCTTATTTTTAATCACAGCTTTCATGTGTCTTGGCATGCTCTCCACAAGTCTTTCACATTGTTCTTGGGTGACTTTATTCCACTCCTGGTGCAAGAACTGAAGTAGCTCAGCTTTGTGTTTGTGTTGGAATTCAACAGACGCTGGAATGGAATGGCTGTAATACATGAGAGATGCTGATTTTAGAAAAAAAATGCAGTGGTCTCTTAGTTTTTTCCAGAACTGTAGGCCTGGCGGACGGCAAACACTGATCTACTGCGGCCAAGAAAATGGCTTTACATGTGTAGTAGCGATGACTGCCATCTGAAACTTTTGATTATTACAAAATAAATAAAATCCTTAAGCATAAACCGTTTAACTGTGTTTGTTGGACTAAAATCACAACCAATTATACAGAATGGCAGCACTATTATGCAGTGATGCAGTTTGTGTTTGTGCACATTTTAAGCAACACAGGGTGGTGCTCCAACTTTTTCTCATTTCTCTGTGTACTTCATAACTTGAGGCAACTCCATTAAAATATAAATTACAAAAATATAACTTTTTTATGTATGTTTATTTTGAGCAAGTAAGCAATTTACATTCTTTTACAATGGAACAGCATATTATCCATGTAGCATTAGTGAAATCATAAGAGAAATAACAACAAAAAGGAGTGGGAAGAGGAAAACTTGTTTAATCCCACTCCCTCTGCTAATTTAACATGATGAACTTTCGTTTGCATTCTTCAGACATTTTACATTAGACTTGAACTATTTACAATGAGGACAAGATGAGTCACTGCTATAGTTTGGTAACATAATTATCGTCATACTGCAGGACAAAAGGAAACCAACAATAATAAGGAAATTAAGGATACCGATAATGGAAACAGATGCAGATACGAGTAATGTAATGGACAGAACAAACCAACAATGGTGCGGAAACAACAAACATAAACCAGCTCTACAGAAGGAAGTTTGTTCTAATATTCAGACCCACTCTCTATAAACTGTGACCAGACCATATGTTTATAGAACAACTTGAATTTATGGATATTTTGGCATTTCTTGAGACGTGTATCCAGACTGTTCCAGAGTTTTACACCACATGTCGACACACAGAAACGTTTACGGGTAGTTCGAACATTTGGCAATTTGAAATTTCCATCCGCTCTTAAATTATGAGTTCTCTCTCTCATTTTGAACAAGTTTTGTAGATTACTTGGTAGTAAATTGTTGAATGCTCTATAGCAGGGGTGCCCAACCAGTCGATCGCAGCCTACCAGTCGATCACAGGCAGAGCGTATGGATACGTTCAGACAGCAGGGCTTAATACTCCAATTTTTTTGTGAAATCCGATTTTTTTGCAAGGTCATTAACATTTCCAATTAAATGCAACTTGTATGTGATCTCCAGTGTGAACTTTAAATGCCCCAAAAGTGTCTCGCATGCGTCTTGGAGGACACAACGTCATGTGCAGCGAGCATGCTCAATGTTTACGGACTTAGCCTAAAGTTGCTGTTGTACCGGAGCCAAAACATGTACAGCTTATTTGTTTTAAGGAGGAGACGGAGAAAGAGAAGGATTTTGGCCATGGCGTTTTGCGGGGCAGTGGCAGCAACGTCTGCAGAAAGGAACGTGTTGGTGTGGAGTCGCAGACAAGAGTGGTGGGATTGCTCTGTGCTTCTCTGCTTCACTGACAGTTTTGAGTTTATATAATATTTTCGCATGACGAGAAGAACGTTTGTGTACATTTGTGAGCGCCTACTTGTACCACTGTCACTGGAGGAAACACGCCCAGGTCGGATGAACGACCTGGCCGTTCAGACTGAAGTCGCATGCCAAAAGATCGGATATGTATCGGTTTTAGGACCACATATCTTGGGCTACGTTCACACTGCAGCCTGAAGTGAGCCAAATCTGATTTTTTTCGCCACTATGCAACTTTAAAAATAATCTCACTCCAAAAGTCTTTCACATTGTTCTTGGGTGACTTTATTCCACTCCTGGTGCAAGAACTGAAGTAGCTCAGCTTTGTGTTTGTGTTGGAATTCAACAGACGCTGGAATGGAATGGCTGTAATACATGTAGAGATGCTGATTTCAGAAAAAAATGCAGCGGTCTCTTATTTTTTTCCAGAGCTGTATATGTCAGTGCTCTGTTTTTGCATGTTCCATAGACATTAAACAGCTCTACCTTACATTTATACAATCACAGGTGGTTTTATAGCTAAAAAATACCCCCCCCCCTACGACCATAACATCAGACACATCACCAAAACCGCCTTCTATCACCTCTGCAACGTCGCTCGCCTCCACCCATCCCTCTCCCCTCAGTCTGCTGAAACCCTCATCCACGCATTTGTCACTTCCCGCCTTGACTACTGCCATAGTCTGCTCTACGGTTCACCCTTCAAACTCCTCAATAGACTCCAGTACATCCAGAACTCTGCTGCCCGCCTCCTCACTCGCACCTCCTCCCGTGAACACATCACCCCTGTCCTCAAAGGTCTCCCCTGGGTCCCCATCCCTCAGCGCATCCAATTCAAACTCCTCACCATTGTGTACAAGTCACCTCCATAACCTGGCCCCCACCTACCTCTCTGAGCTCCTCCACTGCCACACCCCTGCCCGTACCCTCAGATCAGCTGACGCCAACCTCCTGTCTCCCCCCACCAGGACTAAACACAAGACCTGGGGAGACAGGGCCTTCTCCGCTGCTGCCCCCACCCTCTGGAACTCCCTGCCCAAACACATCAGAGACTCCTCTACACTCCCCATCTTCAAAAAAGCCCCAAAACCTCACCTGCTCAAAACTGCATCTCCTGTTTATCTCTTTTTCTTTCATTTGTGTTTGTTTGTGTTTGGATCTATGTGAATCATCTTTGATTGTCATGAAAAGCACTATACAAGTACTATGTATTATTAGGGCCGAGCTCTAAAGCGTAGGGCCTATTGTTATTGTTCTGGTTTTTCTTATTATTATTATTTTCCTCCCCATCTTTTTTCAGGTTTTGGGTACTTCCCACCGATGAAAACTCAAATAATCACAAATAATCACAAATAATCTGTATTAAAAAATCTTAAAAAATGGCTTGCCAGCGCCCCGTGGAAAATCAAAATACATTGTGCCTATGGCTATTGGCCAAACATCTGTCCTCGCCAATGTGACGCCCGGCAAAAGCGTTTTCACGGAAACACTGTTCAGTCTTTTAGAACGCTTTTAATAACTTTTGATGTCCCACTTGTCGAGATGATCCAGCATGATTCTGGTGAGTCTGGGTCAAAAAGGAGGAGTTCGTTAAAATACGAGGACAGGAAAATTTGCCTTCGGCGCCGGGTCATGTGCTCGGTCCAATATGGCTGACTTCCTGTTGGTCGCCTAACAACGGTGTTTCTGTGTACCAAATTTGGTTTGGCTACGACAAAGTTTTTGCCGGGCTTGTGAGTGCAAGCGAGGGCCGATCATCGCCACTTGCGGCTATATTTATTATTATTATTATTATTATTATTATTATTATTATTATTATTATTGCTTCAGGCCACATTAGACGAAAAAGCAATAAAGGCACAACAACATGTGGACTGGGAGTCAAACTGCCAAAACAAGTACACTGATATATGGATCGATGTGACGTAAACGCGTACACGACGTCAGCAGATTTGACCATTTTGCGTCTTGGGCAGTATAGACGAAAACGCTACGGCGGAGCGCATTCAAGTTTTCCACTTTGGAGGGCAGTTTCATTTTTTGGCATTTTAAGCCCCCAAAACGCCGTCAGCGTCTAAACGAAAGGCACTTCCGATAAAATATTTTGTCGTTTTTACCTGCAAGCGTTCTTGTGTCAACAGGCTCTGAGAAAAGTTACACTGCAGTACTTTACTACTTTTTGCTTTGTTACCATACACCACTGCATTTCTTGGCATGCATTTCCCATTTAAATTCAAAGTAAACAGCGAGCCTATTTGTATGTATGCACTGGTCCTTCCCTATTCATTTCGACCCACGGGAGTCAATGCGTTTTCCAAGGGCAGCTCCAGCGGATTATACCTTAATAACATGACTTAATCCTGGTCGACTCTGCTCTATACAAATGAACTGCAGCTTCTCCGACCCCGTGCACCTATAGCCTATAAGGAACTTCAAACCCGAGGCAGAGAATTCACCTGAAAATCTAATTCGTCGGCCATTGCTCCGGAGAGCATTGCGAGCTAATTAGAAAAAAGTAGCTTGCTTCTTGTATAGTCCGGTAGGGTTTCTTTCTTGCTTTCGTTTATAATTACTCATGTGCACACGCTTCCAGGGTTTTCTTTTAATACCCGAGCAATTCGGAATGATTTACCTGGTGTGAGGAATGTAAACAATTTAGCAGGACCTTTTATCGACTGGGCCAAAATGGGTTCTAGTGCAGCTAGAATTGTAACTTGATTAAAATGTGGTAGAATGTACAGTCCTGTCGATGCGGGAGGCGTGGGTCCACTGCTTTATTGTAATCATTAGTTCCAATTCTGCGTTCACAATATTAGCTTTATAACTCAGCTAATGGAGGGGGAAAAAAGAGTGGAGTCTGGGAAAAACTATTAAAGGGCCCGTATTATGCCGTTTTCTGATCTATGTTGTAATGTTTCCTCATCACAAACATATCTGGAGTTGTGATTTGTTTCATTCATAGATGTTTAGTGCACAAATCCTGCATACAGCTCTGGAAAAAAAAATGAGAGGCCACTGCATTTTTTTCTGAAATCAGCGTCTCTACATGTATTAAAGCCATTCCATTCCAGCGTCTGTTGAATTCCAACACAAACACAAAGCTGAACTACTTCAGTTCTTGCACCAGGAGTGGAATAAAGTCACCCAAGAACAATGTGAAAGACTTGTGGAGAGCATGCCAAGACACATGAAAGCTGTGATTAAAAATAAGGGTTATTGCACCAAATATTGATTTCTGAACTCTTCTTAAAGCCCCAGTGTGTAGGATTCGTGGCGCATAGGTGGATGGTGCTATTGCACTTTCTGTTTTAGCTATGGCAGACCTCGAGGGTCACCCGGTCCCGGTTATTTTATTTTTTGCTTTTCTCATGAAAACACACATTCCCAATCATGTACCATGACACTCTACACATCAAATGAAACCTTACAGTCTCCTCTTTTTGACTATGCAATTCATTTCCCTGCACAACAAACACTCCCCGAGCACATGGGGCTTTTATACGGAAAAGCACAAAACCAGGTTAGCTTACCTTAGAATGCTTTGCACAGGTCAAACTCTGTATTTCACCATAAACTTGCTCTCAATCTGTTCGTAAGGATCCAGCGAATAAAATCCAGTAAAACAATTTCGTCCAAAACACGTGTTAGATCCATTACGACATCTGATCCGGCAGCATGCTTGTGTTGTTTACCCAAAACCACGAGCCTTGCCGAAGGCGGAGCCCAAATGTCCTTCTGCGGCTCTCGTATTCAAAATGGCTGCCTCTATAAGGGGAAGATCCCCCTTTTATGTGACTATATCTAAGTTCAAAAGAATACTTTGATTTCATGATGGAAGTGAAAAGGCTTGGAAAACAATGTATTTTTGAATGGGTATCTTCAATTTCAGTAATTAACGGGTAAAAATCTTACACACTGTCCCTTTAAAGGTCCCATGGCATGAAATTTTCACTTTCTGAGGTTTTTGAACGTTAATGTGAGCTCCCCTACCCTGTTTAGGGCCCCCCCATGGTTAAAAGTTGCGAAATGTCTAAACTGAGCATTTGCGATCCTTTTCTGCGTTAGAAAAAATCAGAGCTCAAACGGGCGATTTTGAACAAGGAAACTTATTGACGTCAGATCGAAAAAAGAAATGCAAATGCAGTTCCACCCCCGTCTGTCTCTACTCAGCGTCTCTGTAAATCACGCCCAGAGAGTTTGGACTGCGGAGGAGCTACGCAATGCAAAATACATTTTTTTATTTGCCTGGAGGAACTTGCGAGTGTTTCTAGGCTCGGAAGTCCTTTATCTGAGCCTGTGGATATCTGAAACAGCAGTGGTTTAATTTTATTTTTTGTGGAAATGTGTTTATTTTTCAATGGAAGGCTTCTCATCTCTCCCCCCGTGCAAAAACATGGAAGTGGGTCACAGAGCGGAGCGGAGAGCTTGGCCACGCCCCCACCCCCTACTATAGGCCATCTCTGTCCTCCTCATTTGCATTCAAGCAACAACGCCCATAATGGAGTGTTCCAGAGTGACATTTATGACTCTTTCTCATCTTATCTCTCTTTCTCATGCACTGAGTGTTGATTTTGAAGAAGGATTCATTTACAGTATTAGGGAACCATTAAGGAGCCATATAAAAGCATCAAGAAGTACCATGTCATGGGATCTTTAAGTGTAAACATTAGTATTATGTTGTTTTAAAATGAATTTGATCTTGTTTCTTTGCATTGTTTGAGGTCTGAAAACATGTATCTTTTTTGTTATTTTGACCATTTGTCACTTTCTGCAAATAAATGCTCTAAACCAGGGGTGTCAAACATGTGGCCCGGGGGCCAGATCCGGCCCTCCAAGACCTTTAATCTGGCCCTCAGCTGATTTTCTGTTGAAATATTTAAATTATATTTTAATTTTCTACTAAAATATTGGTCATTTTCTGTGCAGTTTAGCATAGCAGCGTCTCCAGCTCCTCTGTGCGTGGCCCCTCCCACCAGAGCAGCACAAATGAAGACTCGCCTCTTTCCAAACGCTCTTAAAGGACCATCGTTTTCACTGTTGACCGTGACACCCTCATCAGCAAAATGTCAAAAATGAGAAAAGTGGACGCCGAGTGCAGGATTTTCCAACAAAAATTGAGTAATTCCTATTTGTTCAGGGAGGTGAATGGGAAACCTGTGTACTTTGTTGAAAATAACAGTTTTCTTAAAGTTTCAGGTTGTTCATAATATTACAATATTTTGTAAAAGAAAGAGTTCATCACATAAAAAAGACTTCTGTAATAGTTCTGTAATAATTTACATTTCTCTGCACAAATATTTGGACTTTTTGGGGGGTATGTATCCCATGAGTTTTCTGATCTGGCCCCTTTGGGATCACAGTCGGTTGGAAACGGCCCCCGGACCACCCCTGCTCTAAACGATAATATTTTTATTTGTAATTTAGAGGAAATGTTGTCAGTAGTTTATAGACTCAAACAAAAAATGTTCCTTTTGCCCAACCACATACCTATAAGTAGTAAAATAATAAAAACTGATAATTTTGCAGTGGTCTCTTATTTTTTTCCAGAGTTGTATTTAGGCTGATGTCTTCTCTTAAACTAAAAACACTGTTCCACCTTGTGATGTCATTTGATAATACGAGAAGAGCTTCACTGTGTTTGTAAACTCCATGCATCAGTAGAATAATTTGGATAAGATCAGACCTGGAATTGCCAATCTCTACTGAACGAAAGTAGCTGTTAACTTGAAAACACTTCATGACAGACAGATGATGTAGACAGACGAATAATGCAGTATTGCTCAAACGTGTGAATGAAACAAAACACAACTCCAGGTCTGTTTTTGGTTCTATATTACATGAAATTGACTCTTGTGACCTTTTGGCCACGTTAAAATGTTGCTACCTCATCGGAAACCTCCCTGGAGTTGACTCGTGTTTCATTCACATGTTTAATCAATACTGGATTATTAGTCGGTCTACAACTCCAGAGATCAAAATGCTCTGTTCACTACCTTTTTAAGTTAATCTTGTTTGTTTGCACTTAAAGATTTTATTTTATTTGTATTTACTTTCTACGTCCAATAAACACTTGTCATGTTTTTTGGGCATTTTTGCCGTTTTCTCTTGATTTCCTCTGTTATATATTATATTATATTTGATGTGTGAGCTACTGTACCCAAACAATTTCCCTTGTGGATCAATAAAGTTTGTCCAAGTCTAAGTCATAAGGCTGTAGTTTTCCCTTTTAGCTACCTTTATACCCTTTGTTCAGTAGAGATTTGCAATTTCGGTTCTGAAATGATCCAAATGAGTAAACGTCACAGGCTAACTGGTGGATTTCAGGTTCTAAAAAATGATGATGATAGTGTCATACTTCCAGATGGGGTAAGAGCCTGTTTTCTACCGATGACGTTGTATTTCGTCAAGAAATATCCAAAAGGTAAATTCACAAATGTTTAAACTGTCCCACTGACTTCTCGTATCACAACAAAAATCTGCATTTTAACATTATTCATTTAAGCTGCCCACCATCTGTATTAAATATTATTGGTCAATAGAAAAGTGATGAAAAATTAGTGGCAAAATTATCCCTGAATTTTGGATGCAATTTTCAGTGTTGATGGCAGAAATACAGGTTGTCATAGACCAATTTGAAACATTTGCTTGATTTAGCACCATCTTTCAAACTGCACATGCCAAGACACTTTAACACAAGTGTTGAAAATATGCTGTCCAATTTTGTCTCCAAACACTCCTTAACTGCATTTTCTTGCGGCGACACTTTAATCGGAGATCCCATTCATGTCAATGGAGAATTTGGGAAACGCTTTGTATCATAAATATGACACAATGTCGGTTCATTTGTGTAAAATGTTCAGTTTTCATTTGCAATTTTCAACAGGTCACACTGCACTGATTCTCTGGAGGCTTTAAAACTGCTTTATAGTCCATATTGGAGTTATTTGCTGTTGGGATTGGCTCTATACGGGGCGGCAGTAGCTCAGTTGGTAGCTCAATTGGTAGAGCGTTTGTCCACTGATCCAAAGGTTGGCGGTTCAAATCCCACTCTTGACATAAGAAGCATCAGTGGTTGAGCGGTCAGATCCACTGACCCACAGGTTGGTTGGTATGATTCCAGCTCCCACAGAGGAATGCTGCCGTTTTGTCCTTGGGCAAGACTCGCCCCCAGTGTCTGCGTACACTCGTGTGTGAATGGGTGATTGGTTCCTTGTTGTAAAGCGCTTTGGGTGCCTTGAAGGTGGAAAAGCGCTATATAAAGATGTGACCATTTACCATACAAAATAATACAACTCGAATGATGATGGACCTCCGGAATAAGGTGAACAGTAACTTCGGACAAACCTCGGTTTTGAAATTTGTTTCACTAAAAATATACTCTTGGAATCAAAGGTGTTAAACATGCCGGCTTGTCTTGCCAGACCTCAGAAACTAAGCAAAGCCGGGCCTGGTGAGTACTTGGATGGGAAACTGTTTGGAATACTCGGTGCTACAGTGGGCGTCTAGTGGACCAAACAGAAAGGCAGGGACAAAAGGTGTAATAAGTTTAAATTTAATAAATAAAGGCAAAAAAAAAAAAATTGGAATTTAACAAAAGCTCAAAATTGTGCAAATGATAGTCAAGCATAACAATAAGGCAACTAATTATAACCAGACAGAAAATAATAACAGTGCTAATAAAGTAACGTTAAACAAACTAGGCAAACTAAAATAGCAAAAACAAAACTAAACGGGCTCTATTCACAAACAAGCAGATGACAACTTCCTTTGGGCTCTGTTGGTGGTGGTAACACCGACAAAATCTAGGAAAATCATCTAGATGCCATTGTATTCTCTCTTTTATAAATTGCCTATTCATTTGTGTATTATACTTTGTCTAACTTAATGTCATTGTAGCGTTCCGTAATGTTCTGCAGATCAGAAGGGTGCGAGTGAACAATTTTTCCCGAGGAGCGGGGGAGTGATTTTTTCGCTGAAAACGCGCGGTGCCTGCATTATCTAACCGATTTTCTGGTGTGCGCTCCGCTTGAATTGCGTAACTAAATTTCAGCGTGAGAAATACCATGTGTGGCGTGTGAACACGTCGAATTGCGTGTGTCACACTCTCAATGTGCGAGACTTGAGAGCCCTGGTTGTGGAGATTATGAATATGTATTGTTGTGCAACTGAACCTCATACTGTGAACTTTATTGTTAACATTGAATTGTGAATTATTAAGTAATTCATTCGAAATGTGAGAAATATGAATTATGTGAAAAGATTATTGCAGCTAATTTGAAAGGATGACCAATTACTTTATTGACAAAATGAGATACTATGAAATGTTACTAGTAACTGAATTGTGATATTTATTTATTTATTTTTACGTTTGTCACAGGTCAGGGTTTTTTTTCAACACCATGAACTCTGATTCCTCATTCTAAAACCAGAACAATCTATGAACTGGTAGGATCTTGTTTTTTCCCTTTCGTTATCCGGACTCTGATTCTTTTGATTATTTTGTGTTGAACTCATTTTTGCCCAAAGTGGATTACTTGCGTTGAATTTGTTGAACTAATCAAAGGAAAACTCTTTGATACAAAACTTGAAAAGGAACTTGAACTGAAGGGTCCATGGTGTATTTTTTTGTGGTCTTTTGCCACACTGGTATTTATTTCAATTATTTATTTAGTTGTTTTTTTTTTTCTTCTGTACATTCTCAATTGATTTAATATATTCAGTTAAAGTTATTTCTGTCTCCTGTGTGTTTCATTCTCTCCAAGCTCCTGTGGGATTTCATTCTTTGATTTATATGTGTATTTTCATATAAATATATGCATTCTTATATTTTCTAAATTTAAGTACTGAAAAGTGTGTCTATATTTTAATTTTTTTTTTTTAGCTGTCTGGGTGTAATTGTATCCACTTGTTTTTCTCCATCTATTTCAAGGGTTTGTGTAACTTAAAGACCCTCCTATAGGTTGGGGGTGTAATGGGATATCCACCTGTTCCCAATCCATCAAACTATTGGTAAACTCCCCTCCTGCTATTGGTTAACTGTTGGGAGCTGATGTCATAGCATGCCACAGATCTGTATTTAAGTCAGCAGTTGTATGTGTCCTGTGTGTGGGGCCAAGGGGACACGATGTCTGTGTGTGGACGAGGTGACAATATAAAAGATGTCTGATGCCATTTACGTTTGTATTCTGCTGCCTAATTCAACATTAAATGCTAATAACCTAAATTTTGCCCTTTTTAACGATCCCTTTCCTAAAACTCACACTCCCATAACGAATCCGGTTCTTCTGTCAGTCATATGCATCCCATTGCAATAACTCAGCGTCTCAAACTTAGACAAATTAGAAAATAAATATACGTTTAAATAAAGGAATTAAATTAAACTGTATTGTAATTAACTTAAAGGAAAAGTAACTTTTTTTTAACAATCTGAGCCTTCTTTCGGCAATAAAACAAGTAGTTTTACTCACCCATAGCAGTTTGGTGTCAATTGGAGTGGTATCGCAGAAGTTATGTTGAGCCATTCTGTTCTACTAATGATCCCGTATCCGTTAACATGGTGCTCGTATCATATGCTCGGGGCATTACTTTGCGCTCTCCAAATAACACAAACTTTAGCACTTTTCAAATCACAGAAGATCGCTGTGTCAGGGTAGACATTTAGTGGATTCCAAAATGGCCTGAAACCCGATATCCAGCTATAGTTTCATTTGATGACGTCATCAGAGAGGACAGTGCGCATGCGTGAACTCAGCTGTTTTGTAAACACAGCTAGTCCGAAAGAAGCTAACACCGCTCTGAACTTTACTTTTCTGTTGCGATATCGGGTTTCAGGCCGTTTTGGAATCTACTAAAAGTCTACCCTGACACAGCGATCTTCTGTGATTTGAAAAGTGCTAAAGTTTGTGTTATTTGGAGAGCGCAAAGCAGTGCCCCGAGCACTCATGCTAACGGATACGGGATCATTGGTAGAACAGAACAGCTCCAACATAACTTCTGCGATACCACTCCAATTGACACCAAACTGATATGGGTGAGTAAAACTACTTGTTTTATTGCCGAAAGAAGGCTCAGATTGTAAAAAAAAAAAAAGTTACTTTTCCTTTAATGAAGATGTGAAATGTAAATGAAATGAAAGAATACAAACAGACGTATCCTTAGGCAAGACAATTCATCCACATGAAAGGCGCTTTGAGTAATCTTGAAAAGCGTTAAATAAATCCAATGCATTATTATGAACTGTTTAAAGGCCCTGTACCAAAAATATTTGTTGCAAAACGTGTCTTGCCTTAGTACAAATGTATTGTATAAGCAGCTCTTGAGGGCAGAATAAGTCAGCTGCTGCGTCTAATTATGAAGCATTTTATTGTTTGTTAAGTACAGGATTTTTCGGTCTTTAAATGATTTTTAAACGTGCGACAAAAAGGGCACACCACAGACACGAGGAGAATCTTATGAGGTTTTAATTCTCCGATCGCGAACACTGCTGCGGGATATGGCTGCGGACCATAAGCTACACATTTGCCTTTTCTTGTCTAGAGTAAAACCACTCGATTTGAGACTGTTAAGTGCACACTCCGAACTGAGCAAGTAAATGTACATAATTTAGAGTCAAAACAGGTGCTATTCTACAGTAATGCCTTTTAGATCATGTACACAGTGATTTGAATATTTATTAGTCTTTGAAAAAAACTTGTATACGTATACAGTAGTCCCTCGCTCTATCGTGGTTCACTTTTCGCGGCCTCGTTTCGCAGATTTTTTTTTTTTAATTTATTTCAATTTTTTTTTTATAGTGTATCAACATTGTGTTCTGCGTCCTGATCGACTTCTCCTCTGTGTCTCCTGTACAGTACAGAATGTGTTCAGTTTGACACATTTATATAGATGTTATAGACCCCTTTACTGTTAGTAAACAAACGTGACGTCACTGGCATGCGCGCGCATTCCCAACTCAGAAGGCACGCACAGGTGTATCTGAACGAATAGGGAAAGCTACATTCAAGAGCTCACGTTGAGTAACGGGGTTTGACTACCGGATCCTTATGCGATCACGGAGTGGCAGTACGAACGCAGAAAGTGGCCAGATTTACAGTGGCCAGATATCCACTGTTATTTAGTCGAGAAGCCCAGCGTGTATACAAGAGAGAAAGTGCGCACATACAAATCCATGGATGCCTACCAGTTTGCCGTGTGTGGCCATGTACAGGAGGTAAAATACCACGATATCGATGGGGAGTTTTGCGTGTTGGCATCTGATGTTCTCCCCAGTCAAAGACAAGGCCACAAGACTTGTCCTTGGTCAGCATGCGGCAGGCAAGTACAGTCCCACACATTTCCTGTGTGGTCTTCATCAAGGCCATAGGGGACAGGCCCGCTCCACCCTCCAGCTCCAAAAAGAAGTCCAGACCGGGACAAGACATGAAGGACCAGACTGGGACCAGACCGGAAGTAGACCAGGAGGACTAGACCAGGACTAAACGTGGACTAAACGTGGACTAAACCAGGTCTAAACCACCGCATGCGGCTCTTTGCCTTGTTTCGTGACCACAATGAGCGGGTGCACGTATCCGCACGCCCCCCCACACGCTTCACTATTAATACATTTTGTTGAAAATCTACAAAAGTTTGACTGTTTAAACAAGAGAGAAATGTGAGAAAATGTTAATTTCAGTCTGAGAAAAGTGTATAATGTGTGTGGTGAGGCATTTACAGCCTTAAAACACATTGAATAACTGTAAAATATAAAGTTGTCCTACTTCGCGGATTTCACTTATTACGGGTTATTTCTGGAACCTAACTCCCGCGATAAACGAGGGATCACTGTATATATTTTTGTTTAGCTTAAATTCAAAACACATTGTCACGTGTGTAACAATAAAATAATAGAGCTCGGTCATTCCATGTGAACTCGACCAAGGCCCCCGCACTGAGGGCTCAAAACAAACTGGAGGAAACAAAATAGGTGAACAGGTATAATCTGGCACAGCCTGAATGAACAGAAGGAGTTTATAGAGACGGTCCTGGGATGATTTGGGAATAAGTGACAGCTGTAGGAAAAACAGGGAGGGAGCAAATGGAGGACCAGAACAGACAGAACAGGGAAATAAAGCTGGACTCTTGGCAATAATACGTCACTGTTGAAGTTACTTGTCTCGTTGACCTTAGTCTAACTGACAAGTAATGTGCTTTTTTCACCCTGAAGGTAACTTATTTTACCACAATCATTAAGATCCACAAATCCGTAGCTGTAGCAAGCTAACCCCTTCTAGTTTAGATGCAAGACAAAACTTATTATTTGTGAAATGCGGTGCAATACTTCAGAAACATGATGGTTGGCGATAAAGTTCACAGGAAGTAGAGCCGCACAGTGTGGGTGTAAACAGACGCATGAGGAGCTACTCTCACCTTTTTACTTTTAAAAAACGCTTCAGACTGCATTAACAGCGTTGTTTTGTGGACTGGGGGTCATTCTATGGATAATGCCGATGAGATGCTGCAGTTTAAATTTACAACTTTATGAGAATCCCTCAGTCATCCAGGTAGAATCCATGGCAAAACTTTGTGAGAGGTGAGTAATAATTATTTTTACTGAGTTTGTATCTTGCGCCTCTGTGTCCATCACTCCCTCTGCCCCTGATGCTCATTTTTAAGATAAGATAAGATAAGATAAGATAAGACTTTATTGATCTCACATAGGAGAAATTCACTTGCTCCAGTAGCTCCAGGCAGAGACAGTTTGAACAAGAAAGTACATGCAGGCAAGAATAAAATAAAATAATTCATAATAAAAATAAGTAATAATAACAAACAGTAACTAGGAGAGTATGGACAAAATATGGCCCGTGGGCCAAATACCTTGAGCAGAACTTTTGACTGCAAGTTTTTTTTTAAGTCTACCTTGATAAGACAATATTTAATATTTATTGTGTGGTTATGAGGATCTTGGCATGAATAAAGGACTGATAGCTCATTCTATTGTGTTAAACATGCATATTTCAATGATTGAGTGTACTGAGCACCAGTCTATGGCCCTCGATCGGCCCTCTGCTTCGTCTGTGTTTCGATATGTGGCCCTTGATGAAAAAAGTTTGGACACCCCTGGCCTATATAGTAGAATTATATGAATTTATTGTAGAATTTATTGGCCCTTACTGTAGTGTTGCTGATGTTTGATGGTTATGATCTGACAGAGCAGCTCAGAGGAGCTCAGTGTCTTCAAAATCACACACAGTAGCCGTGTCTCAATTCCCAGTGTGCACAGTTCGGAGTGTGGTTTTAAGGGTAGTCAGATTGCGCTCAGGACTGTGCATACTTGCACGCTCTGCAGACCGCATGGGCGTCGGCAAAATGGGGCAGGTCTCGCAACTACCAGATGCAGCCGCTGACTCCATTTTCTCCCGTAGAAGAAGTAGCGTGCGGTGCATGCTGGGATATATGACTGCGCGAAGTGTGCATTTTCACGCAGTTGGTTCCCGCCCTGATTTCCATAGAAATGACTGCGGTTTTCAGACCTGCACATGGGACAAAAACAAAATGGGACAGCAGTTGTCGCGCCGGAAGTGACGTACATGCCCTTAAAACCGAACTGTGCACACTGCGAATTGAAACACGGCTAAAGACACAAGGTCTGGTCACGCCTCCCCAAACTCAGAGAGAAGCGGCCTAAATTTGGCAAAGTCTCCTGTTGTGTGTGGCGACCTTTAATCAGGAATTACTAATTGCTGCTAGCTTTACAGTCTTGGTAAACTCACTGGTCTCTAAAAGTTGTGAAAAGTGTAAGCTGTAAACAGGTAAGTAAGGAATAAGTTTGGACCACTGCACACCACTTATAGTTCTGTTTTTCACATTTTGCAGATAGTAAACATCAGGTACCGTTAAAGGACAAAAACAAAAGAGAAGACAGGACACAAAACAGGATAGAGAATCCATTAGAGTGAACTTCAAGTAGGTGAGAGAGAAGAGATGGAGAGAAGGATGCGGAGGGCAGGAGAACAAAAGAGAAGGAAAGGAAGAAAAGTCCCCGCAGTATGAGCCGAGCAGCGGGTGTGCAGCTAAATTGCTTCCCCCGAAAAATAATCCACTTTTTGTTCAAATACTGTATGTGGTTTTGAAACTCAGCACTGAGCTTATCCGGACTATATAGCTGTGCACTGCTTATTGTATAGGCCTCCCAGTTCCGGTGCCACACACAAAGAAATCCAATAACATGGAATAACTACTTCTCACCAGCTCGGATTGAATAGGCCACATTTTGCTAAATCAACTTTCTGACTTTTAACTGTGATTAACTGCTGCACAAACATAGCTGCACATTGTTAAAGGAACAGTGTGCAAGATGTAAGATATTGATTTTAAATTACATAAACATAACCATGTTTGTACCCAGATACAAGGTAAACTTTAAAAAAAAATTATCACAGTTAACAATAATGTAGATGTACTCTTAATTATGGATATGCTGGCAAATGGCAAAAGAAGAAATTCAATTTGTCAGCCGGACAAGTTTTTGTCTTAAAGTGTTTGTTTTTTTTGTCTTTAAAGACAAAAAAAAAACGGTCCACCCAAAGGACAAAACACCGAGCCACAAACAAAGCAATGTGGTCTACAGTGAACCCTCGCTGTATCGCGGTTCACTCTTCGCGGCCTCGCTGTTTCGCGGATTTTTTTTTCCAATTTTTTTTTTTTTTTTTTTTTTATAGTGTAACTTTTTTTTACAGTGTAACATTCTGTCCTGCGCCCTGATTAGCTAAGAGACTAGACCAGGACTAAACCAGGTCTAAAGCAGGTCTAAACCAGGACTAAACCAGGTCTAAACCAGGACTAAACCAGGTCTAGACCAGGGATGGTCACAAAGGGTGGTAGGGACAGAGTCTCAGATTTCCTTCACGAGAGCGCCTGGGTGACAGGAGGTGTGGCCTTTGTTTACTTGCACGAGCCATGGAAGAGAGTGCGAGCCGGACCATGGAAGAGCCAAGAATCAACATGGACGGGCCGGGAGCCGCAGCGGGGAGAGCCGCATTCGAGCCGAGGGAGCCCGCAGCGGGGGGAGGACACTCGCGCGCACAGAGGAGACAGTGGCTCTTCCCCGTGAGAGGACGAGAGGACGAACCCGACCCCGTCCTAGAGAGCTGTGGAGTATTGGCGACGCATTGATAGCGGTCTGATTTTGGAGCCGGGGTGAAATGCAACCAACTCTTGTGAGCGCAGGTTGGTCTTACCTGGTCTTGTGGTGCTCAGAGGCGTCTGTTAGCGGTTTGGCACTGTTAGCATTGGCTTGAGTCTTGCCCAAAATGATATCCAGGTCGCTTTCCACTCGACTTTCGCACATGGCATGGATATGTGGTACCAAAACAAACACACGTGTCCGCGCGCACGTGTCCCGGCGCACGTGTCCGCGTGTCACGTGCCCCCCCCCCCCCCCCCCACTATTAATATATTTTAATGAAAATCTACAAAAGTTTGAGTGTTTAAACAAGAGAAAATGTTAATATCAGTCTCAGAAAGCTGTATAATGTGTCTGGTGAAGCGTTTTCAGCCTTAAAACATGTAGAATAATTGTAAAATATAAAATTGTCCTACTTCGCGGATTTCACTTATTACGAGCTATTTCTGGAACCTAACCCCCGCGATAAACGAGGGTTCACTGTACTCCATTCAGTGTAGTGAAGACTGCAGTGAGCGCTACACTGAAGAAACAAAACAGCCACTTCACAAAAGGATAATAATAATACTAATAATACTACTACTACTAATAATACTAATAATACTAATAATACTACTACTACTACTACTACTACTACTACTACTACTACTACTACTACTAATAATAATAATAATAATAATAATAATAATAATAATAATAATAATAATACATTTTATTTATTAGGCGCCTTTCTGGACACTCAAGGTCGCCTTACAACAAGTACAATATACATTATAGGCAGTTAAAAGCAACAGTTAAAATACAAATTGTAGAGAATAAACAGTAAAACATTTAAAAAGTAAAACTTTGAAAGGACAGTAAAACAAACAGTAAAACTTTAAAAACAGTAAAATATTTAAAGGGACAGCGCAGTTATGGTTAAAGTGAAAAGGCCAGTCTGAACAGATGAGTTTTAAGTTTGGTTTTGAAGTTTGGGAGTGTGTCAGTGTTGCGGAGGTCAGGAGGGAGAGAATTCCAGAGCTGGGGAGCAGAGCGGCTGTCCACCAGCATCAAACAAACTGAATTTCTCCTTTTGCCATGGATTCTGCCTGGACGACTGAGGGATTCTACACATATGATGACAAAGTTACTGGTGTTTTGGTTCCCGAGACAATTATCCAATCAGAAAGCAGAATGAGCCTCACATGAGTCTCCCATTTGAGTTGCCAGTTTAAATGATGAAATCAATCATGAGTCAGTGCTAGTGCAGCCTCTTCAGCTCAGTGAGTGAATTCTGGAGGGCCTGAGCGTCACATGAGACCTGGCCTGGACTTTCTCCATGGAGACAAGCAGGTGGCATCAGCAGGATGTTGAATAAAATTGTATACATGCAAGGTAGATTATTAAAAGGTACAGTATGTAAACTTTCTGGAGGTGCATGATTCCATGGAAATAGAAAGTTAAAGCCATACTTCAGAATATTCTCCATGGAGATAGATATTTTTATACCATACTGTGTAATGACCGAAAGGACGAGATCGCGGATACAAGTGGCCGAAATGAGGTTCCTCCGCAGAGTGGCTGGGCGCTCCCTTAGAGATAGGGTGAGGAGCTCAGTCACACGGGAGGGGCTCAGATTAGAGCCGCTGCTCCTCCACGTCGAGAGGAGCAGCTGAGGTGGCTCAGGCATCTGTTCCGGACGCCTCCAGGACGCCTCCCTCGTGAGGTGTTCCGGGAATGTCCCACCGGGAGGAGGCCCCGGGGAAGACCCAGGACACGCTGGAGGGACTATGTCTCCCAGCTGGCTTGGGAATGTCTTGGGGTCCCCCTGGAGGAACTGGAGGAAGTGTCCGGGGTGAAGGAGGTTTGGGAGTCCCTGCTTAGACTGTTGCCTCCGCGACCCGGCCCCGGATAAGCGGAAGAAAATGTATGGATGGATAGATGGATGGATGGACTGTGTAATATGATCGTCAAAGGAACAGCATTTCAATGGAAACAAGCAGGAGGAGTCATGGATGCATGTTTTTTTTTTTTTCCTGTACAATAAAGACAACTAAAATGAACAAACATGCTTTTATTTTAGTCTATATTTTGGCTATAAAAATGCATGCTTTGACCTTAATGCCATACAGTGGAACATTAAAGGCAAAGCAATAACATCGCCATAGAGACAAGCAGACAAGTTACATAATACATACAGTATATAATGTTTAATAGGGCACTGATTGTGAAATGTCCTTTGAAATAAAACCCACACAAACTCTATCTACCTGTATGTAACTGTACCAAGTGTCTGTCACTGTGCACATGTCATATTCCTCTATCCGTCCTTGTCCTCGAGTCATTTTGCGGACAGAGATTGCCGCGTGACCCTTGGTGACCCCTGCATCTCTGGAACCCCCACCAACAAATCCTCACAGCGTTTTATGTCGCGACCTTTCTATGCTGCTGCACCTGTATTCACTCACCAAAACGCTTTCTAACATTACAGTGTGATCCTGCTCAAGGCTGTGTGGGGATACAAGAACGTCAAGAATGCCTTTCTGTTCAGAGATGCTTTGAAAATGTGGTTCTTAGTCACATTTAAGGACAGGTTTATAATAGAGGTTATGCACTAATATCAGTGTATCAAAAAATGCTCAACATTCTGATGAGTGACACTGAGGCAGAACTACATGCCAGCTAACTCACTGTGTCTCAAAGCCAACAGTGACTGTTATTAAAATGGTAAAATATAAAACAAATAACCTTAAAATAACCTTAAAATAAATTCAAATTCAAATTAATTAACCCATTTCAACCCACTGGTCACAGTTGTGATCATCAAATTTATTTGTACTTATGAAGCTAGATTTCATACAGAGTGAATTTTTAATGCACTTTTAGGAAAAACTCATAAAAAATGCACATTTTTATATTTTTCCAATAAATTGTCACATGACCACTGATGTTTACTTCCTGGAGATGGCGGCCTCCAAGCTCTCAAAGAAAAGGTTAATAAAATATGTTAAATCTAACGTAGGATTATGATTTTTAATCAAAAATAATCTTAAAGGTCTCTTCTAATGATACATGCATTTGAAATGATAATGTTTTATTTTGTTTTGTTTCTAGGAAGTGAAATACTGTAGTACTGTTGTATACAGTGGGATAGAACATTGTATCATCATAGCACTCATACACTATATACAACATATATTTTTGGCTATTTATTTATTTTAATTAAAAAAAAACAACAGCTGGTTAGCTCAACTGGTAAGTCACTTGACTTTCACCTGGGGGACCTGGGTTCAAATCATCCCTGGGCAATGAGCAAGCCAGTGTGGGTCCTTGGGCAAGACCCTTCACTGCCCAAGGACCCAAGACCCTTCACTGCCCACTGCCCCCTGGGCACCTGAAAGATGGGCTGCCTACTGCTCCTGAAGGATGGGTCAAATGCAGAGAAATAATTTACCTACGAGGATAAATAAAGGATGTCTTCTTCTTCTTTATTTATTTTTCATTTAGATTCACATTAAGTGAAGTGCTTGATATGTTAGATAAAGGTCTTGATTCCCAAAATGAGGAAGATGCCATCCTCACTGGCTGTGACAGGGACAGATCAGATATGGACTATCAGGTGGACTTGGGCAATTTGCCAGCAAGGCTTTTGAATGCAGATGCTGAATTTATGGAAGGTGATGACCCTGATGATAACTTTTACTATGACCCTGCCCACACACACCCACACCCACACCCACACCCACACACACACACACACACACACACACACACACACACACACACACACACACACACCCACACCCACACCCACACCCACACACACACACACACACACCCTTTTCCATTTCCCTCAACAGATGAAGATGAAAATTCTTCTAATATCAAAATCTTCTTCTTCTTCTAGTATCTCCAACCACCAGAAGGATAAGTCTAAGGAACAAAGGTCATCTAGCCACAAAAAAGATGGGCAGAGGGCATTCTCAATTGTCTAGCTGTCACAAGGGCCTGTCAGAAGGGCCAAAGGCCAAGCAAATGATAGTAAAAAACATACGTTTTTAAAAGATCAAACAGGACGGAATAATGAATTGAATTGAATGTGTCAAACAGAGCTGCCCTGGTCCAATGGATGTTTTCCCACTAATGTATCCACCCACTCTGAGCTTCTCACCTTTTATGGTAGACCCATTTTCACTGAGCTCCAAAAGTCATCCAATGTGATACCATTTGCAGGATGCCTGTCAGTGGATGAAAGCATGTTAAAATACTATGGCCGGCATGGACGCAAGCATGTTAATTAAAGGAAAACCAGGAGGAAAAAATCTGTTTTGGTTACAAGATCTGGAACCTTGCCTCATTCAGTGTGTATATGCCACTGATATGTGTCAGGGTCCAAGTGATGTTCTTGGTCCAACAAGGTTGTACATTCTACCATGACAACCTCTTTACTTCTCTTGCACTTCTTGATGAAATGACAAAAAGAAGCCAAAGAAAGCATTCATGCTGTTACCCCAAGGAAGAACGGTGTGCCTTTGACCACGTTTAACAAGCACAATGCATCAGGAAATATAATCAGCACATGGGAGGTGTAGACCTTCAGGACCAACAGACCTCGAGATACAGCATCATTATCATCACTATCAGCCCAAAAAATAGGCACCATAGATCAATGACTCCAGGAGGAATAGCTGTGTAGAAGCACAGCTAAGGGAGGTGAAAAAAATAAAAAATAAAATCAGGTCTAAAAAGTGGTGATGGCCCATCATTTCATGGTCTCTAAACAGTGCACTTGTGAAGAGCTACTATTTTACAGAGCTGTTTTAGGAGGGGACATTGATCTGCTCACCTTCACAGTTGTGGCACAGTCTCTTATCCTAAAGTTTGGTACTAAGCCACTAAACCGTGGAAGGAGATCTCTTATTACCGGGGTTGTTCATAATCAGGCAACTCCCTCATTGGCCATTCAATACAGGGAATCGATTCCTGATCGATCTGTGCCAAAACATGAAATCTATGCCAATGAGAAATGCAATACAACAATTCCATTTGAGTGTTTCAAGAAATGCCATAATGTTGAAAAGTAAAAACATAAACATGACAGAAATGGTTTTGAAATTATTATGCAGTTACAAGGAAGCCAGCTGATTGTCTTATTGAAGTCATCAAGCAGTTCAAAAGAATCCAGACGGAGTTTTTTTTCATTGAAATCATCAAGCAATTATGCAAAATAGGTTCTATTAAGTGTACTTGGATCTATTTTAACAAACATCAGCAATACAGTTTTATTGTACTGTATACATACAGTATGTTATTATTCTTATTCTATTATAAATGTATTTTGTATAAAGGAGTGAGTCACATAGAATAGGAAAATACAGTGAATTGGCAAATACAACAGTAAGTAACAAAGTAAAAATTTAATGAAAGCAATTGTTTAAATAATAGCAGAACTTTATTTCTTATGATTTCTGTCTGCAAGTAGAAACTTTTCACAAAAACGGCACTTTCAGCACCTTTAGCTGACAATGCACTAGCTATAAAACACACTTTTTCCCAAATTTAAGCAAAAATTATGAATGGTTATGCTAAAAGTTTGCAAATGGCACCTGATTTGCATAGTGGAATGTCTGGGCAAAAGAAATGGGCATTAATGTGTCAATTAAAGTCAAGACTACCCAATTGTTTTTATATGTAAAATACTGGCGTTTTAGTATTTATTATGCCTCGACATTAGCATTAGCGTTACCATTGAGACAAATCTTTATCTCTCGAAACACACAAGTATTGATTTTATTTGTGCACTTTTGAACATACGATCAATCACACCTGCAGCTCTCTGTTTGCTGCCTTATCTTTAAATATTTAATAATTTTAGCAATTTTAGCATGACTCAATCAAACCCCACAGATACATGTCGCCAAATAAGCTTTAAACGGCAAAATGGAAACTGAAGTAGTTTCTCTGTTGTCGCTGTGACTGTGCAGAGTTTAGCTAACGGTAAGGGAAGATAAAGGACACTTCAACTCACCCCACAACAATTAGTCTCCTCCAAACACACTCAGAAACATGTAATTTAAGGAGAGAAAGGTTTGGTTCAACTCTGCATGGTCATAAAGTCTCTGAGCGTAGCCTGCAGTGTCCCTGTTGTTTCGTTAACTGTTAATTGATTTTCTACTGTTTTTTTAGGTCAGATACAAATTAAATATATACTTTTATATTTGTTATTATGCTGTAGCGCTTTCATTTTCTTCTGTAAAAGCTCAAAAAACAAATGTTCTCATTACTGCTATTGACACTTAGACAAACCTTATTGATCCACAGGGGAAATTATTTGGGTACAGTAGCTCACTCACTCATCATAATATAATACATCTTAAAGGGACAGTGTGTAAGATTTTTACCCGTTAATTACAGAAATTGAAGATGCCCATTCAAAAATAGTGTTTTCCAAGCCTTTTCACTTCCATCATGAAATCAAAGTATTCTGTTGGACTTAGATATACCTGCATAAAAGGGGGATCTTCCCCATATAGAGGCAGCCATTTTGATTACGAGAGCCGCAGAAGGACATTTGGGCTCCACCTTCGCCTTCAGCAAGGCTCGTGGTTTTGGGTAAACAACGACAAGCATGTTGCCGGATCACACGTCGTAATGGATCTAACACGTGTTTTGGACTAAATTGTTTTACTCGATTTTATTCGCTGGATCCTTACGGACAGATTGAGGCCAAGCTTATGGTGAAATACTGAATTTGACCTGTCCAGAGCCTTCAAAGGTAAGCTAAGTAACAAACCTCGTTTTGTGCTTTTCTGTATAAAAGCCCCATGTGCTCAGGGAGTGATTGTTGTGCCGGGAAATTAATTGCATAGTCAAAAAGAGGAGACTGTAAGGTTTCATTTGATGTGTAGATTGTCATGGTACACGATCGGGAATGTGTACTTTCATGTGAAAAGAAAAAAAAAACAGCGAACAGGACCGCGTTTTATTTATACCGTAGTTGTCGGCGAGGGCTCGCACAGCGCCGGGTGCGCTTCACGCGTTCGTGCACGGGTACGCGAGCTGTCCGCGTTATGGTGCGCCCGGGTGACCCTCGAGGTCAGGAAGTGCAATAGCCACCATCCACCTATGTGCCACGAATCCTACACACTGTACCTTTAATATAAAAACAGAGGGTAACAAAAACAAAAACACTATAATTGCCTGTTGCTACAATGAAGATACTTGGTTACCTGCACAAAGAGGGCAGCTTTATTCCTTATGCATTTAACACCAAATGAAAACAGCGAGAGAAGAGAAAAAGTGCACGGTGTTGTGTGTGCACAGAGCAGCCATGTTATCAATACAGTAATAGCTACACACTGCAGCTGACCTGCACGTCACTTTAACATAGCATCAACATTCCATAACTTATACTACTTTTCGGACTATAGGGCACACCTGACTATAAGCCGCACCAACCACATTTAAAAATGTGTACATATACAAGCCGTGTCCACATTGTACCTTGAGATATTTACACAGAAAGATGGTACACAAAAGGATTTTTTTTATTTTGATTGAGGTAAATACCGGTACGTGCTTTTTTCAAACAGCGCCTACGGCAGTAACACGGCAGAAACACGGCAGTAAAACAACTGTAAAATGGCCAGCCTGTAGCCTCTGGAAGCCTTAAAATAAAGTTTCAAGTTTAACTTTAAGGGTAAACCCTCAAACTCAATCTCACGGAACTGTTGATACCTGTATGGGATTTTAAGTGGGTAAAACAAGGCTTCATTAATTTATGAACTCTCCTCAACTTATTTACTGTAGGTATTTTCACCTACCAGAGGTGGAGCTCGGGTTATGCGCTACATTCGCTGTCTTGATAAAGAATTAAGCCGCACCTGACTATAAGCCGCAGGGTTATAGTCCGAAAAGTATGGTAATTAAAGCCATTTATTTCAGTTATGTAATTTATGTGGTTTACTTCCTTATCTGTTACATATTAAAAGAGGTTTTGTAGTCACGTGTTGCTTATCAGGACTCAGGACTGACCAGCCAAATCCACACGTTTTGACAAAAACTTTACAAAGATGTGTGAGTCTGAAAACAAACCCTGTCAGAATGATGAATGTGACTGACAGGCATCTTAACCAACCTGAGAAATGCATGGTCTGTTATTGTCAAAACAAACACGGCCGCTTATAAGTTAAAAAAGGGGAGGTGGGAGGGGAGAAATAATATTTTCGAGAGGCTTCTTCTGCATTTTATTATTTGCCACTTAATCTACAAATAAGTGACTGTGATTTGCATGTCCCAAGTAAGGGTGGTTGTTGAAGAGCAAGTACCGGTATTATGCAACATTTTTTGAGCTTTCTATAGCCCTATTCGGACGGGATTAGTTTTATGAGGTGACATGGGGTAAAGTAATAATTACCAGGGAATTTAGTCCTGTCTGAACGCGCCATGTCCGTAAACATAACGGAGTATGTCTGTGAAATTTACAGTGAGTTTCACCTTCTGTAAAACGGTCTGGGGGAATTACCATAGGTAATATTAATCCCGTGCGAATGCGACCCTCGGTAAAGATGTATGTAATATTTCGTCACATCCGTTTAAAGAAATAATTTACCGCAATTTTCAAACACGGAGGAGCTTGAAGCGCTTTGTTTTGCAGGCAAACAAAATGTCGTAAGCCGGATTTTGCCTTTGATCTTCCAACCAAAGCACCAATAACCTTTCCATCTCAATAATTAGACCACTACGCTGCTTGGTTATCACTGCCGCTTTCATAGGAGCAGATCAGAGCCCACATCAGGTACTTCCGCCCACATTGGGCACGCACACGAGGCCGTCTACTTCTCCCTACAACCACAACAAAGCGTAATCTTCTGCCGCGCGCCGTTCGCGTTTGTTTACATCTCTTACCACGCTAAACCGCGTAAGACGGAATGACGCGTAATATATATATATATTTTTTTTAATGGGGGCGCGTTCGTAACCACGAAACGTCGTAACCCGAGACCGTCGTAACCCGAGGACCCCCTGTACTCTGAAACAAACGCACACATCGACCAATGAAAAAGACCAAGAGGTATAAATCAGTCGTCAGAGGCATGAAACTTCTGCTTGTTTTAGGTCATGTATGCTCCATTAGTCCTGATTATAGACAATAATTTGCATAGTTCGCTAATATTACACATAGGCTAATCATGACGTGCACGGCAACGAATACGTGACGGCAGAGTGTAAACAAACTCCTCCCATGTCAAATGAATATTACGGACATTTCTTGTCCTGTGTGAATGGGGTCATTTATATTACAGAGGTCCTGTGATAAACCGACATTACTCAACATCCCCCTATAAAACTAATCCCGTCCGAATAGGGCTTTAGATGTTATAACATTGTTCGAAGAGGTTTTAGATGTCATCCATGCATGTTAAAGTATTTTAGCGATCTCTCCTGGGCTCTATTCAAACCCTCCTTACAATTAGCTGTAAGATTCACCCACGCTCCCACACGACTCACGACTACAAAATGGTACACAGCAACTTGATACGACGTACTTAGCGGAATGTACACTGATTCAAGATTCCAGATTGTTTATTTGTCATATGCAGAATCAACACAAGGTTAACAATGAAATGAGATGCTTAGGATCAGAGGAACCGTTGACTCGCTAAGATAGTTGATTAGTACTAATAGCAGCAATAAAAGCACATGGTAAAAAAATGTGTAGCAAAAGTGCAAGGAAAGAAGTAAACAATGTAATAAAAATATGTAATAAAAAGTAATAAAAAATATAAAGTACAATGTACAAAGGTGCAGGTAGGATTAAATAAGGTGTAAGTAGAGTATTTCACAGATTGGACATAATATGGTGTAGTATAAGTGTTGCATGTGGATTTTGTATGGCATAGTATAAGTATTGTACGTGGGTAACACTAGCATTTACAGTGAGGTAGTGACGGACATGATACATTCATATAGAGCAGCAGCAGTAAACATGAACAGTGATAGTGTTGTGATAGTGTTCTGAAGGAGGAAACATAGCACAAGGGGGACTCACTGCATCAAAAACGAAAGTGAAACTTGTAAAAACATTGTTTTTGGTGAATGAAGCATTTTCACTTATATGTTATGTGTTAGCAGGTAATACCCCATAAAAGTAAAATATCCTCTTTAAGCACTTTATGCTTTGATCCAAGAAAAGAATTAAGAGAAAATGAACATCGTGTGTCACTCTGAAGTGAATTCTACACATTATCAATATGAAGTGGCTCTTGCAGAAAGCGCTCAGAAAATGCAGAGGGCAATGACGATTATTTGAATCTGATTGGTCAATGCCGCACAACAGCAGAACTGGCCAAAACATGCAATTTTAGTTACATCCAGTTGAGAGAAAAGCACAGACACAAATGCACAAGGGCTTACCTTTTGCATGTTTTTCACAAACTAAACAGTGTACTGTTGCACCTAACGTGACCTCGTGTCTTTATTGAGATTCACAGCCAGCTAAACTCTCTCTTCAAGGAACAGGCAGGTGTTGTATTTGACCAGGATTTAATGCAAAAAAGAGTGAAACTGCAATGATACAAAATACAAAGAAGTATTCAGTGTATTCAAAGAAGTTAAATTAACTGTGCACATTAAAGTCACACTAAGTAGACAATAAAATGGTTTATGCTAGCTGAGCAGTATTACAGACAACTCAAATAGGCTCCATTATTACCACTGGAACATCTCAAATTAGCTTGTATACAAATGTCACAAACTTGGACAAAGTGCTACAAATATACTTGCCAACATTCATATTTAACATAAAACTTACTCATGGTGACTCAAAGGGCTGGAAATGAGAGGACGGCTTCAGATTGAACAGCAGAACACGTCATGGACTCACTGACTTTCATCAAGCTGTTTACTTCTGGACACCTACTGGCTAAATGTATTTCCCACAAATGTGACTAGCGCCCTCTAGCAGGCTGGATGAACACAATACAAACAGTTTCAATACAAAATAGTCCGTATTGATGTACAGTGGTCCCTCGCTCTATCGCGGTTCACTGTTCACGGCCTCGCTATTTCGTGGATTTTTTTTTTTCAAATTTTTTTATAGTGTAACATTGTGTTCTGCGTCCTGATTGGCTAAGAGACTGTAGACCTTTGCCGATTGATAGATGGGGGACGCAGGGGGGACCGGGACTAGACTGGACCTAGACCAGGACCAGATCGGCACTAGACCAGGACTAGACCAGGACTAAACGTGGACTAAACCAGGTCTAGACCAGAACTAAACCAGGTCTAAACCAGGTCTAAACCAGGTCTAAACCTGGACTGGACCTGGACTAATCCAGGACTGGACCAGTTCTAGACCTGGACTAAACCGGGACTAGACCAGGTCTAAACCAGGATTAAACCACCACGTGCCGCTCTTTGCTGGTTTCATGCAGCTGGTTTGTGGCTTGGGCTGAGAGGACGCAGTCCGGGCGCCGCGGTTCGATCTCGTCCTCGCAGCCCCGGGGTATGCGCCGGTCATGCTGCTCTGTCACGGATTTGACCACGATGAGGGGTGCACGTATCGCGCACTTCTCCAAGGGGATGGTGCGCGTCCCGTGACGTGGCAGTGCCGTTGGATGAGCGCGGTGCTTCCTGCGGATCCAGTGACTCATGTCTCCGCTCCCCTCGTGCGGGGCTTCCAGAGCCGTGTCTCCCCCACGCTTCACTATTAATACATTTTGTTGAAAATCTATGAAAGTTTGAGTGTTTAAACGAGAGAGAAATGTGAGAAAAGGTTAATTCCAGTCTGAGAAAAGTGTATAATGTGTGTGGTGAGGCATTTACAGCCTTAAAACATGTGGAATAATTGTAAAATATAAAGTTGTCCTACTTCGCGGATTTCTCTTATTGCGGGTTATTTCTGGAACCTAACCCCCGCGATAAACGAGGGATTACTGTATGTTTTCATTGGGGTGCTTCACCTTTGGCTTCTGCACAAACTTCAGTGCTGCTCTGTGATTGGTCACCAACAGTCAGTTCCTAACTTGGGGGCTTGCCAAGATGGATTTTGATGAGTTTGTGAACTCACAAATATCTCAAGAATCCATCTTGCTGTGCAAGGTTAAGAGAGTGACTGATCAAGCAATGTCAGAACAATTCAAGGTCAGATATTTCAAAAGGAGATAATATTAAAATACTATTTAAAATATACTACTGCTACTTAGACATTGCCTGACAAATCAGGAATCATATCTCACTGTATTTTTTATAACGAAGGATATCATTCTGGTCTCCACTCCGCTGCAACCGTGCCATCACATTGGTTTATTTCAGTGAAGCTTGTATTTGTTTTGATACAGATCAACCATGCATCTCCCTGATTGGCTAATCCACCTGTCAATCACGCTCATCTGAACTCCGGGAGCTGTGACTGTGACCACACTCACACTTTGGAAAGTACTACTGCCGACACCACCAACTTTTGAGATCCATCGAGCCACAATTCATTAGTTTTTGACAAACAGATTCATTGAAATTCACGACAATGCTTATTCCACTTTCACTTTTTAATTGCTTGTAATATTTTGTCCTAATTTCTTTTGTAAAAATGGATTGACTTGCTTTTGTTCGCAGATACAAAGGCGGTTAGTGCAGCAAACTTTAGCCTTTATCTGAAGCTGTGGGTGGTACCAGATCACAGAACGCTCGGTGCATATCAATGGAGCCGCGTGCTACTCATTTATTTTAACTGACAGGCGTCTGCATTATTAAAGTATCAATCACTCGAGCGTCTGCTTCTGCTCGCCATCCGGAACTCCTCCAACCAAGTGGCTCGGAGAAGGACTAGAAGATTTCAGTGCTGGTAACCCAAACAAATGTTGATGGCGAATAAACCTAATTAGGGTATGTTTTACAACCGCCGAGCCAATGTGATCTGTTTGCCTATTGTGCGGAAAGAATGCGGCAGATTGGATGATGAGTCGGACTTGTTGTAAATGAAATAAAATTGCCTTCTTTCTACCATGCTGCTGATTTGATTCTGACATTTGCATTTGCAGCAAATTATGCAGGGCAGATAGATAAAATTGCACCTTTAAGCTTATGTATCTTGCATTTACCGCCTTAAAAACAATAAAATAAGTCTAGTTCCGGCACTCAGCCCTACTCTACTCGGCTCTACTTGACCTGGTTGTGTTTCCTCAACTCTTTAGAATCACGTATCCATGGAAACTCCTTAGCAACCAGTGACAGTGAACAGTCAATAACGTACCCACACTGGTTAAGCAGCATTTTTAAACAGATGGTATCATTCAAAAGGCATGAGCTGCGACAAATATCTGAATGAACGAATTAATAGCCATATGTGTAACTTATTTAAAGATCCCATGACATGGTACTTCTTGATGCTTTTATATGGCTCCTTAATGGTTCCCTAATACTGTAAATGAATCCTTCTTCAAAATCAACACTCAGTGCATGAGAAACAGAGATAAGATGAGAAAGAGTCATGAATGTCTCTCTCAAACACTTTATTCTGGGCGTTGTTGCTTGAATGCAAATGAGGAGAAAAGAGCTGGCCTATAGTAGAGGGCGGGGGCGTGGCCAAACTCTCCGCTCTCCGCTGTCAGCTCTCAGCTGATCCATTTCCGTGTTTTTGCACGGGGGGAGAGATTTGAAGCGTTCCATTGAAAAATAAACACATTTCCACAGAAAATAAAATTAAACCACTGCTGTTCAAAGGTCCAGAGGCTCAGATAAAGGACTTCCGAGCCTAGAAACACTCGGACGTGCCTCCAGGCAAATTAAAAAACGTATTTCGCATTGCCTAGCGCATTCGCAGTCCAAACTCTCTGTGCGTGATTTACAGAGACGCTGAGTACAGACAGACGGGGGTGGAACTGCATTTGCATTTCTTTTTTCGATCTGACGTCAATAAGGTGCCTTGTTCAAAATCGCCCGTTTGAGCTCCGATTTTTTGTAACGCAGAAAAGGATCGCAAATTCTCAGTTTAGACATTTCGCAACTTTTAACCATGGGGAGGGGCCTAAACAGGGTAGGGGAGCTCACATTAACGTTCAAAAACCTCAGAAAGTGAAAATTTCATGCCATGGGACCTTTAACCTTTTACAGCTCAAATGTTATTCTATTAAAACAATAATACCCCAAATCTCCCCACTTTTACGAAGAAAATGTACAAACAATAAATATTGAGCCCCAAAATATATTGTTCCCTCCACTGAAGTGTTACATATTCCACCTTTAACACCACTGCCACCCTCAATCCCTCTTTATATTACCTCTGGACAATAACAGAACATGGCAAAAACATCTCAATAGCGAAAACCTGGGTGACTGAAAGTTTCTTCGGAAAAACAAAGTTAATCCTACAATGATAACTTGACGGGAACATTTGTCACAACAGTTTGCAGACAGATGTTTTCGCGCGGTGACAAACAAACCACCCCGCTGTGGAATAATACTCTGCGCTTTATTGCAAAAAGTTAAATCTCAAACTCATCCAAACATTATGAATTTTGCACGAGCTTTAACTCGCAATGAATATAAAGCGAAGGGGCGTTTGGGCGGTGCGCGGAGTGAGATGGATAAGGAATAGAAAGGAGGAAACTCGCTGGATGCATTTCACCTGCAGACCTTGCCGTGAAATATGAAAGTTGGGCCTGATAATCAATCACACAGACAACAGTCCCAGTTGCAATCACGCTCGTAATGTTTTCCTCACTGAAAAATGCACAAAAATACAGACTCTGGGCCAAAAAGTTTATTAGAGATTCGCGGCGTGGCAACTCTAGGCGAGGGTTTCAATTCAGATGAAATTGAGATCTGAAATGTGGCATTTTATCCCATAGTTTTGGGAGTAAACAAAAGGAGGAAAAGAGTTCTTACTTTATGTTTGGTTATTTGGTTATTTAACAGCTCATATTTACTGATCAACCCCACCTCAGTCTGGAGAAGGTCCCAGAGAGGATCTAAACCAGGGGTGTCAAACTCATTCTGGTCCGGGGGCCGTATCCAACCTACTTTGATCCCAAAGGGGCCGGATCAGAAAACTCATGGCAAATATACCCCAAAAATATCAATAAGTCCACATTTATGCAGAGAAACACAAATCTATTACAGAATCTAGTACAGAACTCTTTCTTTTACAAAATATTATAATATTATGAACAACCTAAAACTTGATGCTATTTCAACAAGTTCCCAAGCAGGTTATCAAATAGGAATTAGTCAATTTTTCTTGGAAAATCCTGCACTCCTGCACCACTTTTCTCATTTTGGACATTTTGCTGATGAGGGTGTCACGGTCAACAGTCAAAACGATCGTCCTTTAAGAGCGTTTGGAAAGAGGCGAGTCTTCATTTGTGCTGCTCTGGTGGGAGGGGCCACGTACAGAGGCGCTGGAGAAGCTGCTATGCTAAACTACGCAGAAAAGAGGCAGAAAATTACCAATATTTTAATAAAAAATGTTAATATTTGAATATTTGAATAGAAAATCAGCTAAGGGCCAGATTAAAGGTCTTAGAGGGCCGGATCTGGCCCCCAGGCCGCATGTTTGACATCCCTGATCTAAACCATACCTTAAAGAGTGTGTACCAGATTTTTCAGTCTTTGAAAATGTGAAAAACAGAACTACAGACGCTCCTCAACTTACGAACGAGCTACGTTCCGGATGCCTGTTCGTTAGTTGAATTTGTTCGTAAGTCGTTATTATATGTTTAAAGGTCCCATGGCATGAAATTTTCACTTTCTGAGGTTTTTGAACGTTAATGTGAGCTTCCCTACCCTGTTTAGCCCCCCCCAATGGCTAAAAGTTGCGAAATGTCTAAACTGAGCATTTGCGATCCTTTTCTGCGTTTGAAAAAAACACAGCTCAAATGGGCGATTCTGGACAAGGCACCTTATTGACGTCAGATCGAAAAAAGAAATGCAAATGCAGTTCCACCATCGTCTGGATCTCCACCCCCTGTCTCTGGAAATCACGCCCAGAGAGTTTGGACCGCGAAGGAGCTACGCAATGCGAAATGCGTTTTTTATTTGCCTGGAGGCACGTGCGAGTGTTTCTAGGCTCGGAAGTCCTTTACCCGACCCTCTGGACCTCTGAAACAGCAGTGGTTTAATTTTATTTTCTGAGAAAATGTTTTTTTTTTTCATTGAAACGCTCTCCTTTCGCTCTCCTTTCCTCCTTCGCGCTTACACACGCGGAAGTGGGGCCAGGCACAGCGCACCGCTAACACAAGGAACCAGCGGCGCATTGGGGGCCCCCCCTCCCTCCTCTAAGCCTATCTGTGTCCTTCTTATTTGCATTCAAGCAAGAAGGCGCAGAATGAGGTGTTCAGAGAGTTATTTTTTGACTCTGACTCTGTACATGTGTTTTTCTCATGCACTAAGTGTTCATTTTGAAGAAGGATTCATTTACAGTATTAGGGAACCATTAAGGAGCCATATAAAAGCATCAAGAAGTACCATGTCATGGGATCTTTAAGGCTTGTATAAGTTATCTGTATGGATTTGTACTGCATTTAAATACTACACTAATATCACTAATAACACAATAACACTAATAAATAACACTAAATAATACTAATATGCTTTTTAAAAATATGGAAAACTGATGAGATAAAAAGAAGAGAGGGACACAGAGGCAAACGCAGTCAGCTGAGAGAGAGAGAGCGCGTGTGTGTGTGTGTGAATGTATGTGTGAGACTGTGTGTGTGTGTATTTACCTCCTATTTTCCTTGAGCTCTTCTTAAAACGTGCAAACCAGCCATGGCTGGCAGAAAAGGTTTGTTCCGCAGCACTTTCTCCTGCCTTAGCCTTAAGGTCATTAAAAATCGATATGGCCTTCTCACTGATCAGCATAAGGCTCAAAGCAACACGCCGCTGCCGCTGATTTTCGAGCCAAATACCAAGAAGTTTCTCCATCTCTTCCATGAGTTTCACTCTCTTCTTGCTTATGATGGTGGATTTCATACCCGCTGCACTTTTCACATGCTCCATAATGCGGTCCTTTTGTTTATATATTGTACCAATTGTCGAACGGTTCACGTTGTACGCGTGTGCCACATTCACCATCTTCTCACCAGCATCAAGTTTCTTTATTATCGCCACCTTCTTTTCAAATGAGATGGCTTGCCGCTTTTTCACAGAAGCTTCACTAGAAGCTTTTCGCTTTTCACCAACCATATTGGGTTACTGTACGCATGCAAGAAAAACAACAAAGTTCATAGCACCGCACCGTAGTAACACCGTAGTAACACCGTAGTACGCCCACTCAGTTGAAGTTCTGAACACTTCTACTGAGTGGGCGTGATGCTTGGGGGATGCTGCGCAACGCCCTGCCTGTGCGTCAGCGGCGGAAATACACACTACGTACTGTACCCGGAAGTCGGAATAGGCGCTAAATGCAAAAACTCAAACATTTAACTTTTTTTTTTTTTTTTCCGACCCTGTTTGTAACTCCGAATGTTCGTAAATCAAATGTTCGTATGTCGAGGAGCGTCTGTAGTTCATTTTGCAGTGATTCAAAGATGTTCCTCGCTTACCTTATGCATTCAGAGCATACCAGTTATTCACCATGATTGTTTTTTCATAATTCAATAAATATATGGGTGTGCGCAACTTTTCGTGAGGTAATTAAGAGTGAATTCCCTCCCAGGTTTCACAAAACACAACACTGGCAGCTAATCAAATCTGCTTTATCGGGTGCATCAGCTGCTCAAGTCTCAACATGTGACCGAACCACATTCCATTTGTTTCAGGAAGACATTTCACAGCAGCAGCTTGTTTTGTCGAGAGGTACGTGTATTAAATGTTTTCTGATATATATTTGATTTAAAGGTGCTGTGTTTAACTTTACCTGTGGAGAGTTTGCTATTTGCTTGTCTCCATGTTATTGCTGCCCCTGGAATGTTCTATGGTATGGTATTTATGGTATTTACTAGTGCTGTCAGGCGATTAAAAAAATTAATCTAATTAATTATAGGATTTGTAAACTTTTAATTAATTTTATTTATTTAATTGCATTTTTAAGAGTGTGAGAGAGTGAGAGTGAGAGAGCGCGAACGAGCGAACCCACTTTGCAATTGAGTTTGTCAGTTTTCAAGTGGTCACTTTGCTCATTCCCAAATTCTGCGAGCGTGGTTTGGTGGTTTGGTGAAGTGCGCTCTATCACCGGTAACATTGGAACTTGTCCGGACGTGTTTATCGTTCAAATGATCCGTCAGGCTGGAGCACCACACCGGGAAATACATTCATGTTTTGAGAGTGTGTGAGTGCGACAATATACTGTATGTTTAGGCTGCAACATGTAGACTATCTTGTAAGATCATGAACAAGCACAGTCCCAAAGGGAAAAAAATAAAAAAACAATTATAGCAATAATCTCATTTTTGTCTCAAAATACATTTTCTCCATGCATCTTACCAGTGGCTACAGTTACATTCACACTAAAATCTGATTATAATCTGATTTTTGGACCTTTCAAATGATTTAAATTAAATGCAAATTGCAAAATCTGATGTGAGTAATGAGAGAAACTATGGTCATAAAGAAATCAATTGATTTTGCTGTTTATATTTGTCATGTGTCATAACTTCATAATTCGGATAATATTCTGATTTTGAGTGTGCGTGGACCCACCACCCGCGGGAGGATTCATGGGGGCTGGTGCATTGTGTTCTGGGCAGATCTGCTGTCGCCCCCGCAACCCAGAAACGGAAAAAGTGGAAGCTTCAGTGATCTGAACATTCTTTTTGACAAAAGCTGCAAATCACTGTGATCTTGTTGATCGTCCCGTCTTCATTCTTTTTATAAATAAACTTGCCGTTCAAAGGCCCTGGCAGCGATCTGCTCGCCGTACGCCAAATTTAAAATGCCTGCGCATTGAACTGCCACTCATAATTGTGTTGCAGTGTAATTAATTAATCTAATTAATGCGTTAAACTGACAGCCGTAGTATTTACATATGTCTGAAGAAGGGTTTGACCCTGAAACATCACATTGTGGTGTCATTAAAATACAGATTTGGGAGCTCCAAAGAACTGCAGTGCGGATCTCTTTTTGTTTTGCACAGTTTTTGTCATTGGACCCAGCAGGTGGTTACAACATTTATTTGATGTGCATGTCTCATCTACCAGTATTATGACATTTAGCATATCCATCTAGCATTTATTCATCATGGGTGTTTCTATTTCTCAAAAATACAATAATTCCTTCTATGAATAGGGACCAAGCTCCACAGATCTGTTCTGTAATGTAGTGTAGTGCTGTAAACTCAAGATTCAAAGCTTTTATTGTCATATGCACAGTAAAGAAACACGTTTCCCTGTACAATGAAATTCTTACTTTGCTGCCCACTCTGGATTCCAGAGCATGCAAAAAAATTTAAATAGATAAATAAGATAAAGAGAAACATGTAAAAAAAGTATAATCAAATAGAAACAATCTTTACCAAATATACACTATGAAAAATATAGGCTAGGTGCTATGTACATATTTACAGACTCCTTGTCTCCCTTGTGATAGATAGGTTTAATCTATACTGTGGAACATTCTAGAGAAAGCAATAACATTTTCATGGAGGCAACCAGGCAGCAGACTCTCCACCAAAGGTTCTGCAATGCACCTTTAAAGTAAGAAAATAAGATTTAAGAAGCATAATTAACTCTTTGAAAAGAAGAGAAAGAAAGAGAGGTTAAAACCTTTTGAGATCTATAAAATAGTTTGACTCTGTTTAGGCGCGTTACATGTATAACAGGATTGCATTTAGGGCATGTTTTTATACAGTTGGTGGTGACTTGGATGTTGTTTTTTTATGTTTTTAAGCAAATGATCAAAGCATGGATCAGAGAGAACACAGAGGGGAAAAAGCCCCTACCGATACAACCGCCGACCCCTGCAAAGCTCAGAGGTAAGGGAGGATCTCTTACACTCCACCAGTGTTCTCCATGTCAGAACTCTGACTAAAGCCACTGCTCCATCTGTCCACAGACCTGCTCCTGGGACCAGCGGCGTGTCATTGAAGTCAATGAAACATGACTTAGATTTTAAATGCGACATATGTCCACAGTAAGTTGCCATTAGACTATTTTTTACATCTTAAAATGACAGCAGGTTTAGGCAAAAAAGTTGTCCAAACTCCCTAGTAACAGCAGATCTATAACAGAACTACACCACTGCTACAAAACTGAACAAGGACTAAAGCTTTATATGGGGTTTTCTTTAAAGGTGCACTATTAGCATTTTCAGGTCGACAGAGAACCATGCCGTACCAGTTCCCGGATCTAATCTTAAACGGACTGACGTGTTCACTCCAAAAATCAGAGAATTTAGGAACTGAAAAGCTTTGTCAAAACTGAATGTTACAGAGCAAGTTCTAAAAATCTGCATCATAACCTTTCAATTGAATTCTTTCCAAATAGTAGTTTTAAATTTTGTAACATGCCAGCTTCCAGTCTTCATCTCTAATATTTTTTAATGGTCCCATTGCATGAAATTTTCACTTTCTGATGTTTTTGAACATTAATGTGAGCTCCCCTACCCTGTTTAGGCCCCCCCATGGTTAAAAGTTGTGAAATGTCTAAACTGAGCATTTGCGATCCTTTTCTGCGTTAGAAAAAATCAGAGCTCAACCGGCGATTTTGAACAAGGCACCTTATTGACGTCAGATTGAAAAAAGAAATGCAAATGCAGTTCCACCCACGTCTGTCTGTACTCAGCGTCTCTGTAAATCACGCCCAGAGAGTTTGGACTGCGGAGGAGCTACGCAATGCGAAATACGTTTTTTTATTTGCCTGGAGGAACTTGCGAGTGTTTCTAGGCTCGGAAGTCCTTTATCTGAGCCTGTGGATATCTGAAACAGCAGTGGTTTAATTGTATTTTCTGTGGAAATGTGTTTATTTTTCAATGGAAGGCTTCTCATCTCTCCCCCCGTGCAAAAACACGGAAGTGGGTCACAGAGCGGAGCGGAGAGCTTGGCCATGCCTCCACCCCCTACTATAGGCCATCTCTGTCCTCCTCATTTGCATTAAAGCAACAACGCCCATAATGGAGTGTTCCAGAGTGACATTTATGACTCTTTCTCATCTTATCTCTCTTTCTCATGCACTGAGTGTTGATTTTGAAGAAGGATTCATTTACAGTATTAGGGAACCATTAAGGAGCCATATAAAAGCATCAAGAAGTACCATGTCATGGGATTTTTAACGACTTATCTGACAATTTAGATCAAAGAAAATTATACATATTTGTTATAAGTTTAACTTTACTCTTTTGAGCCACACAATAATAAAACTTAAAATTGGGCAGACCCAAACTGCCATCAGGTTTTTTTCCTTGCTACACAGTTGAGAAAACCATTTTATTCAAACATTTAAATGTGGATGGTGGTATCCATACTTGCAGAGCCTGAAAATAGTATAACAAATGAGGAAAGATGCATTTTAACAGACTCTGTCCTACCCAAGACAAGAATCCTCCATCTCCAAATCCAGTATAATATTTATTTTTATTATACAGTTGAGAAAACTGTGGTGTCATCATAACCCCAAGATACTTAAAACCCTGTGCAGGCCAATTCAATGAAACTATTTTTTTTTTTTTTGGCCTCTCACCTATTAACATCAGAGCCTGTGACCAAGACCAGACCAAATTTCCCCCAGACAGTTTAAAAGTGCTGGAATAGAGCAGTGTTTCCCAACCAGGGGTACAAGTACCCATAGGGGTACGCGAGCACACTGCAGGGGGTACTCGGCAGTGTCGCTGCCAGGCGCAGGGGGAGATTTTTGGGAATTTTTTCATTCTAATTTGAGTAAATGTGAGTTAAAGAAAATGCCTGAGAATTACATTTTCAAATTAAGGAGATGAAATAAAATGATTTTCATTTAATAATCCCTTGTGTCACGTTCTACTTTTGGAGAATTATCAACACGTATGAGTGAGGGGGTACTCGAGGTATGACAAAAAGGCTCAGAGGGTACACAAGACAAAAAAGGTTGGGAAACACTGGAATAGAGGATAATGGGTTAGTGTTCTATAATATGACATTGTTAGCATATCCTCCTGGGACCTGAAGAAAAAAGTGTACCTAAATTATTATTATTATTATTATTATTATTATTTTAATTTTCTATTTGGAGGTAAATGAACACCTTAGCATTTCCATTTTGTTCATTTTATTTTTATTCATAATGTTGTAACATGTCCTCTGTAATGGACATCTGGGACATTTTGGTGGTAAATCCACGTGAAGTTAACAACCTAACAAAAACTTTTTTTTTTGGATGACCAACATCTCTGGCAAGCTTCTACAGTCACCTCCCTTTTAATTTCTTATTTTTTTAAATGTTTATTATATATTATGTATTATTTATTTATGTATAATTTTTTTTTTTTTTTTTTTTTTTTGCATTTTTAGATTTTTTTTTTTTTAAATCATAGTGCAGCCACAAACTAGAGTCTCAAAACAATTAAAAGATAGACTGGTTAGCTCTATGTCCGCTATAAAGGACACAAATGAATGGGCCGGGTCTCAGGAGGATCTAGTGAAACAATGATATAGTTTGTATTTGAAGAACTATGACCCCCTGCAGTCTGCGGTCCTCCTTAATCATCTCTGACAAACGTTCTACAAGAGCAAACTGGTTCCTCTCTTCAACTTGAATTCTTCTGAGACACACCCATTTGATCTCGCATTACCAGTTGGATTCAAATACAGCACTTAAATCCACTTGAGAATGTTAGAAAAGCCCGTTTTTTCCAATGCTTTCTCAGAATCTAAGCTGAGAAGCACTGAAGTTTCTTTTTTTAAATTTGGCACATATCATGTTTAATGTCCTCGTACTGACAAGAAACCAAATTGTCTTTGAGTATTGAGTATTTTCATTGTTGTTTCTTGTGTGCCCCTTTTCTAAATGTTTCTTTACATTTTTTTCAGTCCCTTTTCCTGCTCTTTCTTAATTTTAGATGAAAGTAAAATCAATTTTCTTCTCAACAATACCTTTGCGGCTTCCTACAACGTGGATACTGAAACTTCTCCCTTATCATTATGTTCTACAGTTCTTGCTTTATATAGTGTACTACATTAATTTAACTTAAAGGCAAATTAACGTTTTTTTTACAATCTGAGCCTTCTTTCGGCAATAAAACAAGTAGTTTTACTCACCCATAGCATTTTTCTGTCAATTGGAGCAGTATCGCAGAACTTATGTTGAGCCGTTCTGTTCTAGTAATGATCCCGTATCCGTTAACATGGTGCTGTATCATATGCATTACTTTGCGGTGTCCAAATAACACAAACTTTAGCACTTTTCAAATCATAGAAGCCCGATGTCTTAATGAAAGATTTCGTTTGAAGCAAAAGTGGCCTGTAATCCGAGATTTATCCATAGTTTCGAGTAGATGAGGATGCCAGTGCGCATGCGTGGACTGCTCCCAGGACCCAAACATGAAACGCAAAGCTGAAAACTATGGATAAATCTCGGATTACAGGCCACTTTTGCTTCAAACGAATTCTTACATTAAGACATCGGGCTTCTATGATTTGAAAAGTGCTAAAGTTTGTGTTATTTGGAGACCGCAAAGTAATGCCCCGAATACAAATGCTAACGGATACGCTACAACATAACTTTCTTCAAACAGCTCCAAATGACACGAACGTGATATGGGTGAGTCAAACGACTTGTTTTATTACCGAAAGAAGGCTCAGATTGTAAAATAACGTTACTTTTCCTTTAAGGATTAGTGGTGTATGATCTGAAATCATTATTGGTTGTATGTGGCAATTAGTAACAACTATATGCATCCTTCTTTAATATAAAAATACAAATATTCTAGAGTAACTACCATTGTACCATGAAAAAAAAATCATGTTCTTTGGAGTCTTTGTGATGCCAGATATCCACCAAGCCCATCTGATCCATTATATTGTTTGGTTGTTTACCTAGTGGGGCGGCAGTAGCTCAGTTGGTAGAGCCTCGTGATCCAGGGGTTGGCGGTTCGGATCCCGCTCTTGACGGGTTGACCGCATGTGATCCCAGCTCCCACAGATGAGCGCTGCCGTTGTGTCCTTGGGCAAGACACTTAACCCCACCTCGCCCCCAGTGTCTGTGGACACTGGTAGCCCCCATGGCAGAAGATACATCAAGGCCTGTTGTGACGTGAGCCGTCCTCCTGTGGACCCACCACCCGCGGAAGGATTCATGGGGGCTGGTGCATTGTGTTCTGGGCAGCAGAACACTGCTTGGACTGCTGCCCCCGCGACCCAGAAAATGGAAAAGCGGAAGAAAATGAATGAATGTTTACCTAGTTTTTGCTGCATAACACAATTGAAACCCCCACCTGCAATCAAAACTCCGTCTGCAAAGAGATAAAACCACAGATAGCATTTCTTAGAAAATAAAAGAAGGGTCATCGTCATTTGACACTTACCAATTTAGAAGTGATATTTTGACATTTGCTATTGTTCCAACAATCATGATGTAACACCCCATTCTGCCATTTGTCTTCTCAACCATGAGACCTAACGTTTTATGTAATAAAATGGCGACGCCTCTTTTCCTCCCGTTCTTTTAAGTTCAACATAAAACATCCCTGCCCATGCTCTCCTGAGTTTTAGAAGCTCTTTCTCTTTCAGGTGAGTCTCCTGAAGTAGAGCAACTGAACACTTTCATTTATTGAACTGGGATATCTTTTTTATTTTATTTTACTTTTTTAAATAACAACACATCTTTGCTGTCTAAGAGCCAGAAAACAAAACTATAACAACAAAACATGGAAATAACTTTTTAGAACATAAAATGTCCTCTACCAACCTCCAATACACCATTGGTAAGCTTCAAAAATGATCTATTATCTATCTATTCCCACAGCGAGGAACAATGGTATTCAGTGGACCAGAGACCTCAACAACATCAGACACAACTGGACTCCATATTTAAGGTCTGTCATTCACAAAAATGTGGAAATGTTCAGATCAATGAGAAATTGCTTCACATAGAGCATGCACTGACTGCATTTGTGTCTGTTCAGATTCTGAAGGAGGAAATCTTCGCTTTTTTACAAAAGGAGCTGAAGAAGCTTCACGAGATTTTAAGTACAGATTACCCACAATGCTTAAAACCTGTGAAGGATGAGGATGAAGAGCAGAGGAGCAGCAGTGAAGCTGTTCTGAAGATCACAGTGAATTTCCTGAGGAGGATGAAGCAGAAGGAACTGGCTGAGCATCTGTTGAGCAGTAGGACAATTTAACACATTTAACAAGGTGCTCACAGTCATTTTATATTCTCTGAGACTAAGGCCTGTATATGCTCTTCATTCAGGGAGCTATTCTGGAGTTTGTGGGGGTAAACTGAAGTCTAACCTGCAGCAGAAGTTTGAGCGTGTGTTTGAAGGCATCGCTAAAGCAGGAGACTCCACCCTTCTGAATGAGATCTACACAGAGCTCTACATCACAGAGGGAGGGCCTTCAGAAGTCAACCAGGAACATGAGATCAGACACATGGAAACAGCCTCCAGGAAACCAGGACCACCAGAGACAGCCATCACATGTGAAGACATCTTTAAAGGCTCAGCTCACACACATGGTCCAATCAGAACTGTACTGACAAAGGGAGTGGCTGGCATTGGGAAAACAGTGCTCACACAGAAGTTCTGTCTGGACTGGGCTGAAGGCAAAGCCAACCAGGAGATACAGCTGCTGTTTCCGTTCACTTTTAGAACACTCAATGTGCTTAAAGAGAGAAATTTCAGCTTGGTGACACTTGTTCAACACTTCTTTAGTCAAACACAAGCAGAACTCTGCAGCTTTGAAGACCTCCAGGTGCTCTTCATCTTTGACGGTCTAGATGAGTGCAGACTTCCTTTGGACTTCACCAAAACCAAGGCCCTGACCGACCCAACAGTATCTGCCTCAGTGCATGTGCTGCTGGTCAACCTCATCAGGGGGAGCCTTCTTCCCTCCGCTCGCCTCTGGATAACCACACGACCTGCGGCGGCCAATCAGATCCCTGCTGAGTGCATCTCCATGGTGACAGAGGTCAGAGGGTTCACTGACTCACAGAAGGAGCAGTACTTCAGGAACAAGTTCAGCGACGAGGCCGACACAATCATCTCCCACATCATGACATCCAGAAGCCTCCACGTCATGTGCCAGATGCCGATCTTCTGCTGGATCGCTGCTGCAGTCCTGGAGCATGTGCTGAAATGCAAAGAGAGAGAAAAGCTGCCCACGACCCTCACTCAGATGTACATCCACTTCCTGGTGGTTCAGGCCAAAGTCAAGAACATCAAGTATGAAGGAGGATCTGAGACAGACGCACATTGGAGTCCAGAGACAAGGAAGATGGTTGAGTCTCTGGGAAAACTGGCCTTTGAGCAGCTGCAGAAAGGAAACCTGATATTCTATGAGTGTGACCTGAGCGAGTGTGGGCTGGACGCTGCAGCAGCTTCAGTGTACTCCGGAGTGTTCACACCGGTCTTTAGAGAGGAGCCAGGCCTGTACCAGGAGAAGGTCTACTGCTTCGTCCATCTGAGTGTGCAGGAGTTTTTGGCTGCTCTTCACGTCCATCTGACCTTCATCAACACTGGGATCAACTTACTGGTAGAGCAAAAATCAATGTTTTCCTTCTTAAAGCATCTCATTTTTGGCAGCAGTTTGTCTAAATTTTACCAGGCAACTATAGACAAAGTATTACAAAGTCCTAATGGACACCTGGAGATGTTTCTCCGCTTCCTCCTGGGTCTTTCACTGTCAAACAACCAGAGCCTTCTACAAGGTCTGCTGAAACACACAAGAAATAGCTCGCAGACCAATCAGGAAACAGCTGAGTACATCAAAAAGAAACTGAGCGAAGATGTATCTGCAGAGAGGAGCATCAGCCTGCTCCACTGTTTGAATGAACTAAATGAGCATTTTCTGGTGGACCAGATCCAACAGTACCTGAGTTCAGAACGTCTGTCTGAAGGACTGTCTCTTGCTCAGTGGTCAGATCTTGCCTTCATCTTACTGTCATCAGAAGTAGATCTGGACGAATTTGAGCTGAAGAAATACTCTGCTTCAGAGGAGGCTCTCCTGAGGCTGCTGCCAGTGGTCAAAGCCTCCAAGAAAGCTTTGTGAGCTGCCTTTGTTTGACAGAGGATAGATTGATTCAGCTTTTACATTAACAATGTTTTCTGTCTCCAGACTGAGCAGCTGTAACCTGTCAGAGAGAAGCTGTGAAGCTCTGTCTTCAGTCCTCAGCCTCCAGTCTTCTAATCTGAGAGTCCTGGACCTCAGTCACAATGACTTGAAGGACTCAGGGATGAAGAAGTTGTGTAGTGGACTGAAGAGTCCTCACTGTAAACTGGAGCAGCTCAGGTTTGGGGAATATTATCTTCAATATGTTTAAGTGTTAGTAAAATACTACACCCTATGGAGTGTGTAAAGCAATTATTAAAGCCTATATATAGCTTAGAGATGTGAACTGTGGATTAACAAAAAATATTTTTTTATTAGACTGTCAGGTTGTATGGTCTCAGAGGAAGGCTGTGCTGCTCTGGCGTCGGCTCTGAGGTCCAACCCCTCCCATCTGAGAGAACTGGACTTGAGCTACAACCACCCAGGAGACACAGGAGTAAAGCTCTTGTCTGCTCTACAGGAGGACCCCCACTGCACTCTGGACACTCTCAGGTATGGACAGCTGTTATTCATCTTCTTCCACTCGGAAAAGCTGGGCTACTCAATTTTCAAACCATGAAAACAGGAAGTAGGCATTTAAAAATGCAAACTCATTGAATGTATGGCCATACATAAATGTTCAGGTGCATCCACAGCTTTAAAATAGGTTTTTAATGGGCAATAGCTGGACCCCCAATACTTCAAGCTTACTTCTCTTTCTTCCAGGTTTACAATCAATAAAATAATAATAAAAATAAAATACCTCCCTATTAGATGCAGCCTTTATGCAGTGGTCTGATTTTATCACAATGCTTTAAAAAAATATATGCTCTATGGAGGAAAAACTATATTTTGTCATTCACAAAACAAAAGTCATCCATCATTAAGACACCGGTGTGTCAAGGACATGAGTTAACAAACGTTGACCAGCTTTAAAAAGGAGACAACGTGAGACCATATGAGGGGAGGAAGGTGTGTTTGAGGTGTTTATAGTGTGTTTGGTAAGAGACGAGCTCCCTGCACAGAGAAAAGAGGCAGTGCAACTCCACTGCAGCATTGTCCCTCTCCTTAAGCTTAACTGTGGTGCTTCTGTGTGACACAGAGTAGAAATCTGTTTGTACTTACCACAGAAGTGCCAAAAAAGCAGCACTGCATACAAATTCAACAAACATAGTGTTGGTCAAATGTTGCGTGGTGTGGGCACAATCATAGAAAATAGTGAAGAGCTTTTGCTGCGCATCAAAGCATCTCCGTCTTTCACTCTATATTTTTTTACAATCGCAAATGATCCCACACTATCTGAAACATATAAACCATCTCCATCTTTCCTCTAGATTGAAGCCTGCTGGAGCTTGGTGCCTCAGTCCACCAAGGAGATGTAAGTGTTATTTAATCAAAGTTACAGAAAATAGAAAAATTATAATTATTTTATATTTTTAAACTATATTTAATGTAACTATTTAGAACAATAATATACATTCTGTGTATACAGATGTTTAACTGCTTTTGTATTGGTTTCATATTGCTTTTATTTCATTAGATTTCTGTGAACTCTTTCTGGATCCAAACACAGCTCACAGAAACCTCAAACTGTCTGTCAACAACAAGAAAGTGACACGTGTGATAGAGGAACAGAAGTATCCAGATCATCAGGACAGATTTGAGACCTGGGTTCAGATTCTGTGTTCCACTGTTCTGACTGGTCGCTGTTACTGGGAGGTCCAGTGGAATGGAAGGGTTTATATATCAGTGTCATACAGAGGAATTGCAAGGAAAGGACACGGTGACAGCGCATTTGGAGGCAATGATCAGTCCTGGTGTCTGGTCTGCTCTGAAAAGGGTTTCTCTGTTTGGCATAATAACAAAGAAACCCCCCTCACTCAGCCCACGTCCTCTCCTGGGAGAGTAGCAGTGTTTGTGGATTGTCCGGCTGGCTCTTTGTCCTTCTACACAGTCTCCTCTGACCACCTGACCCACCTCCACACCTTCAGCACCACATTCACCCAGTCTCTGCTCCCTGGGTTTATGATCTGGCCTGACTCCTCAGTTTCTCTGTGCACTTCCTCTGACTTATGACACTACAAATAGCACATGTTCGGTTTAGCACGAATCAAAGCCTATACATATGGTCTCATTTTATATTATATTTAACCACCACATGATTACCAAACATGCAACAGTCATGAACCATTGCTTGATGAATTGTTGCTGTGTGTGAAATATCCTGTTCAGTTTTTAATGTGTTCTTTCATTGTTGCACAACATGAGTTCAGTGTATTCTCGGTCAGCAAAACTAGCTAGTTTTAGTTTTTTCTTTATAATGGCATATTTCGTTACCAAAGACAATTGTTGTTGATTGAAAGAACTGAAATCCAATGTAATCTAATTAAAAATAAGATTCAATAACTACGGATTTTCGTTTTTTTTTCCCAATACAGTCAGTCATCTATACATTTATGATTACCGAGAAAGAGAACGACACCAATGGATTTAAGACTTAATAACAATAAACGCAAATATTCAATCCAATCCACTTTATTTATATAGCACATTTCACAAACAAAACAGTTTCCAAAGTCCTGCACATTTCAAATAAAAAATATCCAATAGAAATATAAAATAAAGCTCAGTTTGACTCCACTAGTTCTCGATAATAAAACTTGTAAAATCAAATAAGAGCAAGAATATCAATAAATAATAAAAAGGTAAAAAAAAAAGAAAAAAGACTTAAAACACTCCACTGTGGGGGCTGTTCAGACATGAGGGTAGGGGTGGGTATTGGCAAAGAAGTCACGATTCAATTCGAATCACGATTCATATGGCCACGATGCGATACTATCACGATGCATCACGATACTTGAATTATTGCGATGCATTGCAAGATATTCGACATACTTCAGTGAAAATGTACCAAAAAAAAAACAAAGAGGATAACTTAAATATCAGTGGCTGTGTATCTGGGTAGTGCCTTCAGTTGATACATAACTCTGAGCAACTCAATTCATAACTGAATTTATTGAATAACAAAAACAAATAAACCAAACCAATAACAAAAAAAGTGCATAGGATTTTTTCTAAAACAAAAAATGATGTTCAAACATTTGCCATTTTGGAGGTAGCTACCATCATAACAAACAATACCCTTTCACAAAGAAAAAAGTGCATAGGATTTATAAAAAAATAAACTAATAATTAATGTATTTATTTATTAATAATTAATAAATTATTAATTAATAATAATTGATTTTTGGCATCAAGAATTGATGCAGTATATTGTGAAAGGTAGTATCACGATGCATTGTCATGACGATTATTTTGCACACCCCTACATGAGGGGGGGCAGAGTGTTCCAGAGCTTGGGACCAGCCACAGAGAAGGCCCTGTCCTCCCTGGTTTTAAATCTTGTCTTACTTGTGGTGCACAAGCTGGAGTTGGCCCTCGGACCTCGTAGTGCGTGAAGGGGAGTAATTGGATGAGATTTGAGATTTAACATGGGACCAGTCCATTCAAAGCTTTAAAAACAAACAATAAAATCTTAAAATAAATTCCAAAACTAACCGTAAGACAGTGCAACAACATTAAAATCAGGGTAATGTGCTCTTGTTTTCTGATGCCAGAAAAAAGTGCCTTACAGTAGTCTAAATAAGAGAAGATAAAAGCATGCGTGACTTGTTCAAGAGCATTAAATAACACTTCATTTTGCCTAGCTACCTTCATTCCGGAATTTAGAATTGAACAGCAATATTTTAATGTGTTTGTTGCTATGGCAATGGTCCAGATATTGCATCTTTCAAACTCATGTAATACACGAGTTTCCATATGGAGTTGAGTTTATCATCTCCATGACGATGACATTCCATCCTTTATAATGTTATCTGCCTCAAAGACTTCAAGATCAAAAAGATCAAAGATCAAAGTCAGCTTTATTGTCAATTCTGCCATATGTGTTCAACATACAGTGAATCGAAATTTTGTTTCTCTCTGGCCAGGTAGTGCAAAAAGACACACAAAATACAATATAAAGACGGAACAGGAGGCACTGGCATGACTGGCAACCTTCTGCAGCCTGCACTCTGAAGTTTAAAATCTAAAATCTGATGTCCAGAAGACTTCTTTATCCAGATCTTCTGAAGAGACAAGTCACATTTCTGAATCAGAGAGACAGGTTTACAAACCCAGACTCAGAACACAAAAGACACACCAATGGCGTGCTACAAAGGAAACATGATGCCCTTACAGAAAAAGATAGACATCAACTATAAACCTGAAATCAGTCAGGTTTATGAACTGGCACAAAAGCACTACCTGCCAGTAGATTTTAAAGAGGTGAAGATAGACGGTCCCATCCACAATGCTATCTTCACCATTCGTGTAAGGGTCGGAGAATTCACCGCTGAAGCGGAAGCACGGACCAAAATGGTTGCCAAAAAGCTGGCAGCACAACGGATTCTGCCACACCTGCTCCGTCTACCTCCTCCACCTGAGGAGCAAAGGTATTCCAGGTTTAGAAAACAAAAGAAATACACTGTCTGCCGAGAACTACCGATGTTCGAACAAAACCAAAACCCAGTGGAGTGTCTGGATATACTGGTGATGAAGTGGCGTGGAAAGCCCCCAAAATACAGCGTGGTGGAAATAGACTGGGAAACCGACCCTTTGATCTTTCACATGCAACTGACTGTAGCAGACCAAACTGTGGTGGGAACAGGTCAGTCCAAGAAAGAGGCAAAAAGGGCTGCTGCAGTCAAAATGCTCAATTCCTTTGGCTATAACTTCATTTATGAGCCACAACCACGTCCCCGAGAAGTGCCACTGGATTGTGCCCCGGAAAACACAAATGCAGAGAGTAACAGACGCCTGGAAAACAGAAGAGAAGACGCTTGTCCTGTTCCTCAGGAGAACCAATTTGAGGAGATCCAGTCATCACAGGTGGACCTGGAACAGTCTGAAGCAGTTATGGAAGAGGCCACATCTGGTGTTCCTCAAAAACCTTCTGAAACACTGACGGACACATGTACAGAACCCTCAGGTGACAAGCTCCACCTGCTGCAACCAGTGGATGTGATTCAAAATAACCATGGGAAAATCCAGTGGAGTGAACGTCATGCACTTTGGGGAAGTGTTGAAACGGCTTCTGAAGCTGCCCCAGTCAACTTACCTGAGGTTAGTGATGCCACCACATCTCAGGGACAGGCAGAGATAACATCAGAGCTCCACACAGCACCTGTCGCGCTCCAGGACATGGTACCTGTCATGGTCCAGGACATGATCCCGGTCACGCTCCAGGACATGGTACCTGTCATGGTCCAGGACATGACCCCGGTCATGCTCCAGGACATGGTACCTGTCATGTTCCAAGACATGACCATGACCCCTGTCATGCATCAGGACATGGTACCTGTCATGTTCCAGGGCATGACCATGACCCCTGTCATGCTCCAGGACATGGTACCTGTCATGGTCCAGGACATGACCTGGTCATGCTCCAGGACATGGGACCTGTCATGGTCCAGAACATTGTACCTCTCATGGTCCAGGATATGACCCTTGACGCACTCCAGGAAGTCCCATCAGGAACGTTCCCTTCATTTCTTTGGAGACAGACACTTGTCACTTTGACAACTAAATGCATTCACACACATTGTGATGTAAATAATGTTCATGTTCATTGCAATGTGTTGGGGTCAACCTGGTGTTGGGGTTGAACTGCAGCTGTGTAGCAGAACATCTGGATCTCCAGTACAGGTTTGCTACAGGCTCCTGAAAACACCTGTTACATCAAACTAATTTACTAATTAAGTAAATTAATCATCGAGTGTGAGAGGATTAGAGCACCGATGAGTGAAGATCCTTCGGCTTTTAGAGTTCTTTAAGTCCGGGTTAGCTCGCCATCAATCCGGGACAAACAACCGACCTGGCCTGAATAAAGATCACAGACCAGTGTAAGGCTATCATGTATTATGTGCACACACTATAAATATATCTAATTGTACAATAAATAAAGTTCAAGTTGCTAGCAATTCAGTTCAATTAATAATTACATCAATGATGTGATTCTGTTTTTAAGTATTTGTGATTCAAATATTAAGTACTATAAAAATGTAAAACTGCATAGTGAATGTAAACTGGGCACCAAACAACTATCCGGTTTGGCCTTAAAAATTGGTTTAAAAAAGTGCATGAATTTGTACAAACAGGACAATAATAGCAGCAAATAGTTCCTTGAATATTCAACATTAATTGCACTTAAATCAACAATGTACATTTGGAGAAACAGGCATGAAAGTCGCATGCTAAACCGCTCCATGCAAACCAATGGATGCAGCTAGCTAGGCTAATGCATTGCAAATGAATGAATGCTAAGCTAAATGGTAGCGAGACTCACCAGTCCAGTAGTTTTTCGAATCCAATGTTCCTTGTTCGAGTCTGTCGGCACCGGTTGTTGGCTTCTACAGTTCGACATTATTAGGGGTGTTAAAATGACATGATACAACGAAACGACGATTAAAATAGTGAACGTACCTCCCGCAAACTTTTCCACCAGCTGTTAGCTGTTAGCTCCACAGGCGGCCTGTCACTACTGGGTTAAATAGCACACTGATTGGCTCACGCTTGCAATGTGACTGGGTGACGCAGTCGCGCAGACAATGACAGAATCACGCACATGCAGCTAAAAATATTTACTTATAATTACGCTAAATACTTATTTGTATTGTATTATATATATATATATATATATATATATATATATATATAAATAAATACATACTAATAAGAAGAATAAGAATAGTAATAATAATTATTATTATTATTACAGTGGTACCTCACCTTACGAAAGACCCAACAAACGAAAATTCCAAGTTACGAAACGCCTTCACGAAAATTCAAGTTACGAAACGCGAAATCTCAAAAATTCAAATAATGCGCGCTCAGATGCACGCTCAGCCACACACATTATACTCTTTTCTCAGACTGGATTTAAACTTTTCTCACATTTGTCTCTCAAACTTTCATAGATTTTCAACAAAATGTATTAATAGTGAAGTGTGGGGGGAAGGGGGAGGGCGGAGAAGTGTGTGCGCGGACACGTGTGTGATAGCGCACACTTCTCCGCCCTCCCCCTTCCCCCCACGCAGCAGTCGCTGCTCGCCTCAGCCGTGACTCGTGAGGTACACCGCTGCTAATAGCAGAGCTAGCACGAAACCACGCGGCGCTTTAATCCACCTGGTGTAGTCCTGGTTTAGTCCAGGTCTAGACCTGGTCCAGTCCTGGTTTAGGTCAGGTTTAGTCCTTGGTCTAGACCTGGTATAGTCCACGTTTAGTCCTGGGTCTACAGTCTCAGGACGCAGAACACAGTGCCAGGGCTCTCAAGTCTCACGCTTTGAGAGTGTGACACACGCAATTCAGCGTGTTCATACGCTCACACGCCACACATGGTATTTCTCACGCTGAAATTTAGTTAGCAATTCAAGAGCAGCGCACAGCGCTTCTGTGCCCAAAAAATCGTCTGTGTGGCTCAGAAGAGTTAGTTATGCACCGCGCCGTTTTCAGCGTAAAAAAACCCTCACTCGCACCCGCTCCTCGGAAAAAATTGTCACTCGCACCTAGGCTTCCCTTGAAAAACGGAATCGTTGCGTATTCAGAAAAAAAATTCCGCGTCCCGTATTGAGCTGAAAAGGGACGCACTTTGTCCCATATTACCGTGTGAATCCAAAATAGTGTCTAAAACAGCGGTCCAATACGTTGATCTACCAGTCGGCTGGTGTCAAATACTACGACACCGGTCTTGGTCTCGAGATGAGTGCAATCATATTTCAGTACAGCCGCTGCCGTTAGCAATAAACTTTTACCGGTGTGTGGGACCGGGACTGCAGCCTGCGCGCTACTCTGGAGCCGCGGCGCGCGCTCAGCATGTGTGAAAACCTGGTTTAGTCTTGGCTTAGTCCTGGTTTAGACCTGGTTTAGTCCTGGCTTAGTCTTGGTTTAGACCTGGTTTAGTTTTGGTTAAGTCCCGGTTTAGTCCTGGTTTAGACCCGGTTTAGATCTGGTTTAGTCTTGGCTTAGTCATGGTTTAGACCTGGTTTAGTCCTAGTTTAGACCTCAAGTTTTGAATTTGAGATTTTTGAGATTTCTGAGGAGTGGGGGAAGGGGGGGGGGGGGCTTTTTAGTGACTTTTTCCCGAGGACCGGGGGGGGGGGGGGGGGTGCGCGCAGTAGTCGAGTTATAAAATGAAACCAGGGGGGATGATGGAAGCTTTTATAACTAAAAGTCCATATTATCATTCAATAATGCACAGGATAATATGTTATCACACACAGTCTTGGTTTAGTCTTGGTTTAGTCCTGGTTTAGTCCTGGTTTAGACCTGTTTTAGTCCTGGCTTAGTCTTGGTTTAGACCTGGTTTAGTTTTGGTTTAGTCTTGGCTTGGTCCTGGTTTAGACCTGGTTTAGTCCTAGTTTAGACCTGGTTTAGTCCTGGTTTAGTGCTGGTTTAGACCCGGTTTAGATCTGGTTTAGTCTTGGTTTAGACCTGGTTTAGTTTTGGTTTAGTCCCGGTTTAGTCCTGGTTTAGACCCGGTTTACATCTGGTTTAGTCTTGGCTTAGTCCTGGTTTAGACCTGGTTTAGTCCTGGCTTAGTCTTGGTTTAGACCTGGTTTAATATTGGTTAAGTCCTGGTTTAGTCCTGGCTTAGACCTGGTTTAGATCTGGTTTAGTCTTGGCTTAGTCCTGGTTTAGACCTGGTCTAGTCCTAGTTTAGACCTGGTTTAGTCCTGGCTTAGACCTGGTTTAGATCTGGTTTAGTCTTGGCTTAGTCCTGGTTTAGACCTGGTCTAGTCCTAGTTTAGACCTGGTTTAGTCTTGGCTTAGTCCTGGTTTAGTCCTGGCTTAGTCTTGGTTTAGACCTGGTTTAGTTTTGGTTAAGTCCTGGTTTAGTCCTGGTTTAGTCCTGGCTTAGACCCAGTTTAGATCTGGTTTAGTCTTGACTTAGTCCTGGTTTAGACCTGGTTTAGACCTGGTCTAGTCCTAGTTTAGACCTGGTTTAGTCCTGGTTTAGTGCTGGTTTAGACCCGGTTTAGATCTGGTTTAGTCTTGGCTTAGTCCTGGTTTAGACCTGGTTTAGTCCTGGCTTAGTCTTGGTTTAGACCTGGTTTAGTTTTGGTTAAATCCTGGTTTAGTCCCGGTTTAGTCCTGGTTTAGACCCGGTTTAGATCTGGTTTAGTCTTGGCTTAGTCCTGGTTTAGTCCTGGTTTAGTTCCGGTTTAGTCCTGGTTTAGTCCTGGTCTAGTCCTGGTTTAGTTCTGGTTTAATCCTGGTTTAGACCTGGTTTAGTCTTGGTTTAGTCCTGGTTTAGTTCTGGTTTAGTCCTGGTTTAGTCTCAGTTGAATCCTGGTTTATACCCGGTTTAGACCTGGTTTAGTCTTGGTTTAGTCCTGGTTTAGTTCTGGTTTAGTCCTGGTTTAGTTCTGGTTTAGTCCTGGCTAGGTCCTGGTTTAGTCCTGGTCTAGTCCTGGTTTAGTTCTGGTTTAGTCCTGGTTTAGACCTGGTTTAGTCTTGGTTTAGTTCTGGTTTAGTCCTGGTTTAGTCCTGGTTTAGTTCTGGTTTAGTCCTGGTTTAGTTCTGGTTTAGTCCTGGTCTAGTCCTGGTTTAGTTCTGGTTTATCCCGTGTCCCGAGGCGAGAGTTCCTTCTTACGTAGCATTAACGTAGCAAGTTAAGGATTCTTCTTCTTCTCTACCGCGTAAACATTCACGAGGCTCGCTCACAGCTGATCGGCGAACAGGCCGATCAGCTGTGCGCGATCGGCCTCACAGCTGATCGCTCAACTCGAGTACTGGTGTGCGAGTGACTTTTTTTCGCTGAAAACGCGCGGTGCCTGCATTAACTTACCGGTTTTCTGGGCACAGAAGAGCTGTGAACAGTGGCTACAGTTTTGAATTGCTTAAAACATTTCAGCGTGAGAAATACCATGTGTGGCGTGTGAGCGTGTGAACACGTCAAATTGCGTGTGTCACACTCTCAATGCGTGAGACTTGAGAGCCCTGTACGCGGGGAAGAGTGACAGTGCATTTTGTAAATGTGCAGAGGCTGGTAAATACCGCTGCAAAACCAGTAAGAGAATGTGACTCCAGGTAGGAAGTTGAAAAAACAGGTTAAAAAAAAAAGAAGGGGGGGTTCTCAAACCGTGGGTGAGGGTCCAAAAACGGGGCACAGAGTGTTTAAGTGCAGTACAGTTTGCTTAGCTTATTTTAAGATTAAAATTAACATTTATCAGATAAAATGGAGATAGATTTATGAAAACTTATTTATGTGAGTCAGCCTTTTCCCACATGAAGATCATTAAGCCCAAGTACTGTTCCACCATGACTGATGATCATTTAGAAATGTGCTTGAGTCTGGCTGTCAGCAGCTACTGTCCAGACTATGCATCCGGAGCTGATTCCATCCAGTGCAAGTCACATTTTGTGAGAAGTTAGTGCAAAGTGGCTGAAATGACCCCAGATTGCATCTCAGTGCATCTACAGTTCACAAATTTTCCAGGGGAGCACGCCCCCGGACCCCCCTAGCTTTTCAGTGACTTTCAGCTTTTTCCATTACTGGTCACGTTCATCCCTGTTTATATTAATTTATACAGTATTAAGTTAAGCAGGACAGATATTTCTTTTATTCAGTTCATTTTGTTATTTTGTATTAAAAATAAATTGCTGATAATTATTTATTTTCCCTGTGTTCATATCACTCAAATATGCATCTAATTAAATTCAGGTTTGAGTCAAATAGTAAAAAAATCGCTTCCCACATACAAAGAAGGGCTAAAAAGATTCACTACACCATGAAGGGTGAAGGCAATCGGGCCGGTTCCCCCCGGAAATCTCACTCCGACCGAACTTCAAAACTTGAGAGCCCTGGTGTTACACTATAAAAAAAAGTTTCACTATAAAACTTGGAACGGGGCTTTGGAACGAATCAGGCTTTTTCCATTGAAATAGCTACTCAACTTACGAAAAATTCATGTTACGAAACCACTTCTGGAACAAATTAATTTCGTAAGGTGAGGTACCACTGTATTATTATTATAATTACAGGTTTTCCACCCGGGTTACATCTAACCCCTTTTAAATCATGCAACTCCCGGTTCATGCTAAACGTTACAAACACAGGGATGTGAAGGGTTGTTAGATGAAGAGGTACTTAACACGTCACTATAAGCGTCAACTAAACCGTGAAAGAGGGTTTGTACTACAAAACTAAGGGGTTAACCCAACGTGGAATACTGCAAGCAGTTGGGCGGTTGACGTTGTCGACTAGAGCGTTGGACGGAATCTGGTTCAACAGCAGTATTAGGTGAGGTTAGTTCTACAATAGGTACTTCAGTTGGACTGAGCAATTGCTCATTTAGACTGGGTGATGCCTCTGCTTGGCCCTGGAGCTCTAGTTCTTCAGGTGGGTTTGGCGTAACACAGGTAAGATAAGATAAGATAAGATAAGATAAGCCTTTATTGATCTCACACAGGAGAAATTTACTCGCCACAGTAGCTCCAGGACATTTGGACAAGAGGGAAAAAGTGCATGCAGGCAGGGAGGGGATAAAGTAAGTAATAAATAATAAAAATAGTAATACGTAATAATAATAATAATGGAAAATAGTAATAATGATAATAGTAACAACAAGCATCAACATGAAAAAGGAGGATATTGCACGTCTGGCCTATATGTTAGAATTATACAGTCTGATGGCGGTGGGGATGAAGGATCTGCGGTAGCGCTCCTTCTTGCACTGGGGGTGTCTTAGTCGGCTGCTAAAGGAGCTGCTCACCTCCTCAATAGTCCGGTGCAGAGGGTGAGAGGTGTCGTCCTTAATGGACATGAATTTGGCCAGTACCCTCCTCTCCGCCACCTCCTCTACACGGTCCAGAGGACAGCCCAGGACAGAGCTGGCCCTCTTAACCAGCTTATTCAGTCTTTTTCTGTCCCATTCTGTGCTGCTCGGGGCCTAGCAGACGACAACGTAGAGGAGAGCAGGGGCCACCACAGAGTCATAAAAAGTCTTGAGCAGAGGCCTGCACACTCCAAAGGACCTCAGTCTCCTCAGGAGGTGGAGGCGACTTTGGCCCTTCTTGTACAGGGCGTCGGTGTTGTGGGACCAGTCCAGTTTATTGTTGAGGTGAACACCCAGGTACTTGAAACTGTCCACAGTCTCTATGTCCTGCCCCTGGATGTTCACCGGTGAGTGAGGTAGTGGTCTCCTCCTGAAGTCGATCACCAGCTCCTTTGTCTTACTGGTGTTAAAGGCAAAGTAACGTTATTTTACAATCTGAGCCTTCTTTCGGTAATAAAACAAGTCGTTTGACTCACCCATATCACGTTCGTGTCATTTGAAGCTGTTTGAAGAAAGTTATGTTGTAGCGTATCCGTTAGCATTTGTATTCGGGGCATTACTTTGCGGTGTCCAAATAACACAAACTTTAGCACTTTTCAAATCATAGAAGCCCGATGTCTTAATGAAAGATTTCGTTTGAAGCAAAAGTGGCCTGTAATCCGAGATTTATCCATAGTTTTCAGCTTTGCGTTTCATGTTTGGGTCCCGGGAGCAGTCCGCGCATGCGCACTGGCGTCCTCATCTACTCGAAACTATGGCTAAATCTCGGATTACAGGCCACTTTTGCTTCAAACAAAATCTTTCATTAAGACATCGGGCTTCTATGATTTGAAAAGTGCTAAAGTTTGTGTTATTTGGACACCGCAATGTAATGCCCCGAGCAAATGATACAGCACCATGTTAACGGATACGGGATCATTACTAGAACAGAACGGCTCAACATAAGTTCTGCGATACTGCTCCAATTGACAGAAAAATGCTATGGGTGAGTAAAACTACTTGTTTTATTGCCGAAAGAAGGCTCAGATTGTAAAAAAACGTTAATTTGCCTTTAAGGCACAGGTGGTTGCGCCCGCACCAGTCCACAAAGTCACTGATGACTGAGCGGTACTCCAGCTCGTTCCCCTCTGACACACAGCCCACAATGGCCGAGTCGTCGGAGAACTTCTGGAGATGGCAGCTGTCCGTGTTGTATGTGAAGTCCGAGGTGTAGATGGTGAAGAGGAAGGGTGAGAGGACAGTACCCTGGGGGGCCCCAGTGCTGCAGACTACCACCTCTGACTCACAGCTGCGCAGCCGCACGTACTGTGGACAATCAGTGAGGTAGTCGATGGTCCAGGCAGCGAGATGTCCATCCACTCCCGCGTCCTCCAGCTTCCCCCACAGCAGCGCCGGCCTGATGGTGTTGAAGGCACTGGAGAAGTCAAAGAACATGACTCTCACAGCACTCCCAGCGGTCTCAAGGTGGGTGAGCGCCCGCTGCAGAAAGTAGATGACGGCGTCCTCTACTCCTAGGTTTGGCTTGTAGGCAAACTGCAGCGGGTCCAGGGTGGGGCTCACCACAGAGTGGAGGTGACTGAGGATCACCCTCTCCATGGTCTTCATGAGGTGGGAGGTCAAGGCGACTGGTCTGTAGTGGGCCGGTTCCCTGGCGTTTGTTGTTTTGGGAACCGGGACCACACAGGAGGTCTTCCACAGGACGGGGACCTTCTCCAGGCTGAGGCTCAGATTGAACATGTAGCAGAGAACCTCACAGAGCTGGTCTGCACAGGTTCTCAGCAGCCTGGGGCAGATACCGTCGGGTCCTGCAGATTTCCTCTGCCTGAGTCGCCTAAGCTCCCTCCTCACCTCGTCCGGTGTGATGGAGAGGGGGGAGTGGTGGGGGGGACTGGGGGGGGACTGGGGTGGACTGCGGGGGGTGGTGGTAGTGGGGGGTGGAGGGGGGCTGGTGCTGGGTTGAGTCCGTATGAAGGGGGAGGGGGGTATGGCTACTGGCCCGGGAAGGTGTGAAGAGGAGGAGAGAGTCAGCAGAGGGGGTGGGGGGGCGCATTAAACCTGGTGAAATAACAGTTCAATTCGTCCGCCCAGCGCTGATCACCATCAGCTGTCCCTCTGCCACTCTGTCCAAAATCAGACATGCTCCTCAGTCCTCTCCACACGCCCCGTGCGTTGTTTTGGGCCAGCTGCTCCTCCATCTTCCTCCCGTAGTCAGGTAGGTTGCATCCCTACGAGTAAAGATTCTTCGTAGGCTCAGGTTCTTTTCTCACAAATGGAGAAGCTTCAGACTCAGCAGCGGTATCCCCAATTTCAGGTAAACTGGTCCTTCTATTGGCAGGTAGGTTTGTTTGCAAGGATGAAGGTACATGTTCAATAGGGTTTTTGGACTTGTCAACTGAAGACACAGGTGTAGGATTAGTTTGAGGCAGCTGACTGATGACAGCTGGATGTGCATGTTCAATGGTGAATGAGGTTGGCTGAATCCAAGCTTGTGGCAACTCCCAGTCCTCCTCTTCATCTGAGTCTTCATTAGAATCAGCGATAGCTTGTTTCTGACTTCGTGTTTTAGGGCGACGTGGTGGAGTATTTAGTAAAGGGTCATTGTCCTCATTGTCTGTCATGAAGGGACATGAGAGAAGGAGATTGCAATGTAGTGTGCGAGTTGGCCCATCTTTTGTCTCTGGACGTACAGTATACACAGGCAAATCTCCGGCTCGTTTCAAGACGATGTAAATGTCTTGCTCCCATTTATCTTCAAGCTTGTGCTTGCCTCGAAGCCTGACATTGTGGACGAGGACTCTGTCTCCTTCCTTTAAACATGACGGTGTGACTCGTTTGTCAAACCGAACTTTGTTCCTTTCACCTGATTTGGCGGCATTCTTCATTGCTATATGGAAACTTTCCTCCAGACAGGATTGGAGGTTCTCAACATACTGTGAGTGAGAAGTGGATTGGTTCTGCTGCAGAGGCAATCCAAATGCAAGGTCTACTGGAAGACGCGGGGAATGGCCGAACATCAATTCGTATGGTGTAAAGCCAGTGACATCATTCCGAGTGCAGTTGTAGGCATGCACTAACGGCTTCACATAGTCCTTCCACCTGCTCTTCTGCTTCTGCGCAAGGGTCCCAAGCATGCTAAGTAACCTCCGGTTTGAACCTCTCAACTGGGTTCCCCCGAGGATGATAAGGGGTGGTCCTGGTCTTTTCGATCCCCGTGAGCTGGCAATTCTTGGATTAACTTCGACTCAAAGTCGGGCCCTTGGTCTGTGTGGAGACGTTCAGGTATTCCATAGCAGACTATAAAGTTTTCCCATAAGCATTTTGCCATGGTCTTCGCCTTCTGATTTGCTGTGGGAATTGCAACGGCAAATTTTGTAAAATGGTCTGTGAGAACAAGGATGTCTTTTGTATTGCTTTGATCGGGTTCAAGTGAAAGATAGTCCATGCAAAGCAGCTCTAGGGGAGTGGTCTTGATGTTAACAAGTGGTGCAGGTCTTTCTGGGAGAGTTTTGCACCTCACACATTGACTGCAAGTCTTAATTTTGGACTCCACATCAGCTGCCATGCGAGGCCAGAAGACTCCGGACAGCACAAGGTCCAAAGTTCGCTCATTGTCATTGTGCAGACTCGTCAGAACGATTGACCTCAGCTCCTCGGGCAACACCAGCTGGAACGAAATTTGTTCCCTATCTCGTCTCCTCCGATACAAGATGTTCTCTCGTAGCTCGAGACGATTCAGCTCTCTCAACAGCAGTGCCAGGTCTGGAAGTTCGTGCCCATCATGATTACCAAACATGCAACAGTCATGAACCATTGCTTGATGAATTGTTGCTGTGTGTGAAATATCCTGTTAAATCTATAATGTGTTCTTTCATTGTTACACAACATGGAACAATCTAAGGTCAGTGTATTCTTGGTCAGCAAAACTAGCTAGTGAAAACGTTTTAGTTTTCACTAGTTAGTTTTAGTTTTTCTTTATATTTCGTTGCCAAAGACAATTGTTGATTGAAAGAACTGAAATCCATAAGTTGATAAGGCAGATATAGGAATGTAATCTAATTAAAAATAAGATTCAATAACTAAGGATTTTCGTTTTTATTTTTTTCCAATACAGTCAGTCGTCTATACATTTACGATTACCGAGAAAGAAAGAGAGAGACACCAATGGATTTAAGACTTGATAACACAAACGTAAATATTCAATCCAATCCACTTTATTTATATAGCACATTTCACAAACAAAACAGTTTCAAGTCCTGCACATTTCAAATAAAAAATATCCAATAGAAATATAAAATAAAGCTCTGTTTAACTCCACTAGTTCTCGATAATAAAACTTGTAAAATCAAATAAGAGCAAGACTATCAATAAATAATACAAAGGTTTAAAAAAAAGCCAAAGAATAAAAGTGGGTCTGAAGATGAGACTTAAAACACTCCACTGTGGGGGCTGTTCAGACATGAAGGGGGGCAGAGTGTTCCAGAGCTTGGGGCCGGCCACAGAGAAGGCCCTGTCCTCCCTGGTTTTAAATCTTGTCTTAGGCACCACAAGCTGGAGTTGGCCCTCGGACCTCGTAGTGCATGAAGGGGAGTAATTGGATGAGATCCGAGATTTAACATGGGACCAGTCCATTCAAAGCTTTAAAAACAAACAATAACATCTTAATATCTATTCTAAAACTAACCGTAAAACAGTGTAACAACATTAAAATCAGGGTAATGTGCTCTTGTTTTTTGCTTCCCCTTGCGCAGCAGAATTTTGGACCAACTGTAAGCAGTAAAGTGCATGGTGGCTGATGCCAGAAAAAAGTGCATTACAGTAGTCTAAATAAGAGAAGATAAAAGCATGTGTGGCTTGTTCAAGAGTATTAAATAACACTTCATTTTGCCTAGCTACCTCCATTCTGGAATTTAGAATTGAACAGCAAAATTATTTTAATGTGTTTGTTGCTATGGCAATGGTCCAGATATTGCATCTTTAAAACTCATGTAATACACGAGTTTCCATATATGGAGTTGAGTTTATCATCTCCATGACAATGACATTCCATCCTTTATAATGTTATCTGCCTCAAAGACTTCAATCAAAAAGATCAAAGATCAAAGTCAGCTTTATTGTCAATTCTGCCATATGTGTTCAACATACAGTGAATCGAAATTTCGTTTCTCTCTGGCCAGGTAGTGCAAAAAGACAGTGCACAAAATACAATATAAAGACGAAACAGGAGTTACTGGCATGACTGGCAACCTTCTGCAGCCTGCACTCTGTCGACAATTTCAAGTAACAAAACAAAAAACTATCTAAGACAAAAATCTAAAATCTGACGTCCAGAAGATTGTTCTTTATCCAGATTTTCTAAAGAGACAAGACACGTTTCTGAAGCAGAGCAACAAGTCACATTTCTGAAGCAGAGAGACAGGTTTACAAACCCAGACTCAGAACACAAAAGACACACCAATGGCGTGCTACAAAGGAAACATCATGCCCTTACAGAAAAAGATAGACATCAACTATAAACCTGAAATCAGTCAGGTTTATGAACTGGCACAAAAGCACTCCCTGCCAGTAGATTTTAAAGAGGTGAAGATAGACGGTCCCATCCACAATGCTATTTTCACCATTCGTCTAACAGTCGGAGAATTCACAGCTGAAGCGGAAGCACCGATCAAAATGGTTGCCAAAAAGCTGGCAGCACAACGGATTCTGCCAGACCTGCTCCGTCTACCTCCTCCAGCCGAGGAGCAAAGACATTCCAGGTTTAGAAAAAAAAAGAAATACACTGTCTGCCAAGAACTACCGATGTTCAAAGAAAACCAAAACCCAGTTGAGTGTCTGGATATACTGGTGATGAAGTGGCGTGGAAAGCCCCCAAAATACAGTGTGGTGGAAATAGACTGGGAAACCGACCCTTTGATCTTTCACATGCAACTGACTGTAGCAGACCAAACTGTGGTGGGAACAGGTCAGTCCAAGAAAGAGGCAAAAAGGGCTGCTGCAGTCAAAATGCTCAATTCCTTCGGCTATAACTTCATTTATAATGAGCCACAACCACGTCCCCGAGAAGTGCCACTGGATCGTGCCCAGGAAAACACAAATGCAGAGAGTAACAGGCATCTGGAAAATACAAAAGAAGACGCATGTCGTGTTCCTCAGGAGAACCAATCTGAGGAGATCCAGTCATCACAGGTGGACCTGGAACAGTCTGAAGCAATTATGGAAGAGGCCACATCTGGTGTTCCTCAAGAACCTTCTGAAACACTGACGGACACATGTACAGAACCCTCAGATAACAAGCTCCACCTGCTGCAACCAGTGGGTGTGATTCAAAACAACCATGGGAAAATCCAGTGGAGTGAACGTCATGCACCATGGGGAAGTGTTGAAACGGCTTCTGAAGCTGCCCCAGTCAACTTACCTGAAGTTAGTGATGCCACCACATCTCAGGGACAGGCAGAGATAACATCAGAGCCCCTCACAGCACCTGTCGCGCTCCAGGACATGGTACCTGTCATGGTCCAGGACATGATCCCCGTCACGCTCCAGAACATGGTACCTGTCATGGTCCAGGGCATGACCCCAGTCATGCTCCAGCACATGGTACCTGTCATGTTCCAGGACATGACCATGACCCCGGTCATGTTCCAGGACATGGTACCTGTCATGTTCCAGGACATGACCATGACCCCTGTCACGCACCAGGACATGGTACCTGTCATGGTCCAGGACATGACCTGGTCATGCTCCAGGACATGGGACCTGTCATGGTCCAGGACATTGTACCTCTCATGGTCCAGGATATGATACCTGACGCACTCCAGGAAGTCCCATCAGGAACGTTCCCTTAATTTCTTAGGAGACAGACTGAGGAGGTATTTGTGTGTATTTACACACATTGTGATGTAAATAACCTATAAGCAATTTACAAGCAGGAAATATGGGTTTTTAATGTTAAAATGACATGATACGACGAAATGACGATTAAAATAGTGAACGTACCTCCTGCAAACTTTTCCACCAGCGCGCCCTGTTAGCTCCACCGGCGACCTGCCACTACCGGGTTAAATAGCACACTGATTGGCTCACGCTTGCAATGTGACTAGGTGATGCAGTCGTGCAGACAATGACACAATCACGCACACGCAGCTAAAAATACTTATTATTACGCGAAATACTTAATTGTATTATACAGGGAGTCCTCGAGTTACGACGTTGATCCGTTCTTAAGACGCGTCGTAACCCGAATTTCGTCGTAAACCGGATTTTGCCTTTGATCTTCCAACCAAAGCACCAATAACCTTTCCATCTCAATAATTAGACCACTACGATGCTTGGTTATCACTGCCGCTTTCATAGGAGCAGATCAGAGCCCACATCAGGTACTTCCGCCCACATTGGGCACACACACGAGGCTGTCTTCTTCTCCCTACAACCACAACAGAGCGTATTCTTCCGCCGTGCGCCGCGCGCCGCGTGCGTTTGTTTACATCTTTTACCACGCTAAACCGTGTAAGACGGAATGACGCGTAATATATACATATTTTTTTTAATGGGGGCGCGTTCGTAACCACGAAACGTCGTAACCCGAGACCGTCGTAACCCGAGGACCCCCTGTATATATATATGTGTCCCACCACGAAAGCTGAGCCCGCATGTCGGCATTACAGATTCTCAGGAAATGCGTTTTTTGTGTTTTTTTTTTTTTCAAAATTTGTGACTTTTGTTTTTTTTGCATAATGTGCTAGTTGAGATCATGTAGAAGCCTCTCCATGTTTCAGATAACAGCATTAGTGATGTTAAAAACATACATTTTTAATTTCAAGAATGCTTGTTTTTGGCGAATGATACGGCGCGTGTATAAAACAACATAATTCCCCAAGTTCGCACGCTCGCCAATCCTGTTGCGAGAAGGCAGAAGGGGGCTTCCCCTGTCCGCCGATCAGCTGTGAGGAGCTCGTGCATATGTAAGCAGCACTGCCAGACAATATGGACATGAAAATGGACTTTTAACTTCTACTTGGACACATGATACTTTCGGGAGACCTTCGGGACAGGTTCGGGACACGTCCGTTTCTCAGGAGCTCGTGTACAGAGTGCGATTTGGCTCCGAAACACACAATATATGTGGAGATATGCCGAAAACACTGGGGTGAGTCATAATTATGATCATATTTCTGCATCAAATGGACTTTATAGACTTGTTATAGACTAGACATGTTTAACTCATTGAGTGCCGGTGACGGGTTTTGACGTCATGTTGAATCCATACGTTGAGTGCAATGACGAATATATTCGTCAAAGACATTTTTCAGCGGGGGTTGCTAGGATACGACCTGGAGCAACTTTGAAGGTGTAATTCACACCTCCCAACCTGTAGGTAGTGATCTATCTGCCGATCAGAGACCCGGAAGAGAGGAAGAGATTAGCATGTGTACTGTGTAGTGGTGAGAGTAGCAAGATGGCGAGGCGTGGGAACCCGGAAAAGCAGATAACTGTTGATCAGCGCCTACGAAGCGATCTGATCGGTCTTGGGACCCAGGATCCCAGATCAGAGGATCACAGAGACACACGCAGCGATGTCGGGGCAGAGATCTGCTCTGCCCGAGGCAGGGGACGTGTCGTGATCGCGCTGTGCGTACCAGGAACTCTGATCAGAATTACGACGCAAAAGAAGATGAATACTGACTTGAAACAGTAGATGCTCGTCTCCAAAGAGTCATGAGATGAGAAGAATTAAGTTTACATGATGCTGCTGTGTGGTAATTGTAATGAATAAAGTTATGTGTGTGTACGTGCGTGCGTTAGAATATGGTTAGAAGCATATTTTTTTTCCAGGTGAAAGAAGAGAGTCTACACTTTATTTTGATGTGTGCCATGTGTATATAGTCAAAGAACTGAGTATTCTGTGAGTCTTGTAAAATCAGTGAAAATGCAATAAAACCTCTGGCAGTCTGGGGGATTGAATTCTGAAAACAGGCCGGCAGTGAATGAGTTAAATACTAATTCAGCTGTCGTGTGGCGATTACGTTGCGCTGTGGTCTGTGCGGACCGCGTTGTGCAGCTCACTTCATATTTTGGCTCCACGGATCCTCATTCACAATGCAGCTAAGCTAATGCTAACACTAGCAGTCAAACAATGCGATCAACGTGACTACGAACAGTCTCTTTAGGTTAATTTCCACTCTATTTTTGTTTATGTAAAAGCCGAACGTTTTGCCATTGGCTACAGCGGTAGAGAAATACTTTATTTTGATTCAATTTGACCTGTTTCGTTTTTTTTACTTAATATTGCCATGAGGGTTTGAATGGAAGTTCTTATGGGACGCGTAGCATTTGAACCTTAAATGTTTTCTTTTTGTAACTTTTTTTTTTGAATGAATTAGGCTGCAATGCCAATACTAACTGATTTATTTAATAGAACTTTGAAAGTGCACTTTACTTTGTTTTTAAATTATTGTTATTAAAGTCCATTTTGATGTGACCAAAAGTTTATATATATACTGTATGTATTTATGTATTGTTATTTATTTATTTAAAGCATAGTATATTATACTGTGCTATATTATGTGCAATACGAATTTCATTCAAGTAATATTACCTCCTGTGAAATACTCCTTACTCCTTAAATACCCTATAGTCTCTTTAGGTTAATTTCCACTCTGTTTTTGTTTATATAATTATTAAAATTGTATTGGTTACTTTGCTATGCTATTAGTACTTCCTGACTATTTTGGTGAGTCAACGGTTCTTTTTGATCCTAAGTATTTCATTGCATCTTTTTTATTTTACATTGTATAATAATACATGATATAATACGTGCAGTACAAAATCGACGTTATATATATATATATATATATATATATATATATATATATATATATATATATATATATATATACTGGACACTGGTAGCCCCCATGGCAGAAGATACATCAAGGCCTGTTGTGACGTGAGCCGTCCTCCTATGGACCCATAGTCTGGTTAACACCTGACCATATCACAAGTGAGATATGGGTCTGGGAGCTCGCTTCGAAAAATCCCGTAGCGGAGGTGTGGTTAGCGATTGCCAACGGCCGTTTATTGGGCGTTATGAATGTCTATCATTGAGCGTATACGTAAGTCCATAGCCAATCATGTCAGTTGTCAGTTCAAACTACAAGCTTCCGTTTGTCACGTAGTACGCGTCACCGTCTTGCCGCCCCTCCCAGCTCTCTGATTGGGGACCTAAATCTGGGACTCTCGCTTGGACGAGCTGCCAGGCCGCCTTCCAGTTCGAAACGAACGGAAGCGGCCTGGGAATTCCCAGGCTAGTGGACCAACCACCCGCGGAAGGATTCATGGGGGCTGGTGCATTGTGTTCTGGGCAGCAGAACACTGCTTGGACTGCTGCTCCCGCGACCCAGAAAATGGAAAAGCGGAAGAAAATGAATGAATATATATATATATATATATATATATATATATATATATATATATATATATATTAGGGCTGTCAAACGATTAATTTTCTTGATCGCAACTAATCTCAGAAATTTCATAGTTAATCGCAATTAATCGTGATTTATTTTGCATGTTTAAAATTGATATCTTGCAGTAAGACCGTTCGAATCTAAAGTTAAACTCACAATGCAAAGTATTTCTCACCATTTTTTTTATTTCAAAAAAGTGCAGAGAAAGGAAAAAGTAACAATGAACCAGTAATAGTGCTTACTTTGAGAAATTGTAAATAAATGATTGAAGCCCGCTCGAGCTGCCTACGGATGCGTAGAAGGAATAAAATACTAGCAAACTCAAAATAGCGTGTTTAACCGACAATGAGTTTAATTAATACAACCAAATGAGCTGCATATGGATGGTAGAATTGCGGAAAATGCTGGCAAACTCTGATCGCGATTAAAAAAATTGTTCGCGATTAAAACTCTATCGCGATTAATCGCGATTAACGCGTTAATATTCCCAGCCCTAATATATATATATATATATATATATATATATATATATACTATGCTATATTATGTACAATACGAAATTCATTTGTGAAATACTCCTTAAATACCTGTACCTTGGTATTTCATTACATATTTTATTACTTAAAATATTCCTAAAAATTATATTGGTTACTTTGCTATGCTATTAGTACTTCCTGACTATAAGTAAATTTTGTAGTTGTTGTGCCACAGTGATAGTCATGATGGGGCCCAATGACATTTAGCTTAATGTCATGCAAATTAGGCAAGGAGGGCTGAAGAGACCAAACTTGGAGAGGCGTTTTCTGGGATTTCTGGTATCTGCTATGCCTGCTTTCAAATAGAGATAACTTTTTTTAATATGGTCAGATTTTCACATGTAAGACATCATTGGAAAGCTTAGAACCTGTACTTTCAGAATCTGTGAATAACTCAAAACGCCTCCGCGACGACTTGGTATTGGTTTTCCTGCAGTTGGACACACACACACACACACACACCTACACACACACACACACACACACACACACACACACACACACACACACCTACACACACACACACACACACACACACACACACACACACACACACTCAACAAAAATATAAAAGCAACACTTTTGTTTTTGCTCCCATTTTTCATGAGATGGACTTAAAGATCTAAAATTCATTCCAGATACACAATATTACCATTTCTCTCAAACATTGTTCACAAATCTGTCTAAATGTGTGATAGTGAGCACTTCTGCTTTGCTGAGATAATCCATCCCACCTCACAGGTGTGCCACATCAAGATGCTGATCTGACATCATGATTAGTGCACAGGTGTGCCTTAGACTGCCCACAATAAAAAGCCACCCTGAAATGTGCTTTTTATTTTTGCTTTATTGGGGGTCTGGGGACTCAGAACTAGTCAGTATCTGGTGTGACCACCATTTGCCTCATGCAGTGCAACACATCTTCTTCGCATAGAGTTTATCAGATTGTCAATTGTGGCCTGTGGAATGCTGGTCCACTCCTCTTCAATGGCTGTGCGAAGTTGCTGGATATTAGTGGGAGCTGGTACACGCTGTCGTATACGCCGGTCAAGCACATCCCAAACATGCTCAATGGGTGATATGTCCAGTGAGTATGCTGGCCATGCAAGAACTGGGACATTTTCAGCTTCCAAGAATTGTGTACAGATCCTTGCAACATGGGGCCGTGCATTATCTTGCTGAAACATGAGGTGATGTTCATGGATGTATGGCACAACAATGGGCCTCAGGATCTCATCACGGTATCTCTGTGCATTCAAAAGGCCATCAATAAAATGCACCTGTGTTCTTCGTCCATAACAGATGCCTGCCCATACCATAACCCCACCACCACCATGGGCCACTCGATCCATAACATTGACATCAGCAAAGCGCTCACCCATACGACGCCACACACGCTGTCTGCCATCTGCCCTGAACAATGTAAACCGATATTCATCCGTGAAGAGAACACCTCTCCAACGTGCCAGACGCCATCGACACCTAACATCTGTCAAGGGACTACGGATGAAAATTAGCCGTTTGGCTAACTCTGGCATATTTACATGCAAATGTTGATTAATATGCACTGTCCCTGAAATAAACAAATAAATAAAAATAAAATCGAATGTGAGCATTTGCCCACTCAAGTCTGACGGCGACGATCTGGAGTCAGGTTAAGACCCCGATGAGGACGACGAGCATGCAGTTGAGCTTCCCTGAGACGGTTTCTGACAGTTTGTGCAGAAATTGTTTGGTTATGCAAACCAATTGTTTCAGCAGCTGTCCGAGTGGCTGGTCTCAGACGATCTTGGAGGTGAACCTGCTGGATGTGGAGGTCCTGGGCTGGTGTGGTTACACGTGGTCTGCGGTTGTAAGGCTGGTTGGATGTACTGCCATATTCTCTGAAACGCCTTTGGAGACGGCTTATGGTGGAGGAATGAACATTCAATGCACGAGCAACAGATCTGGTTGACATTCCTGCTGTCAGCATGCCAATTGCACGCTCCCTCAATGCTTGTGACATCTGTGGCATTTTGCTGTGAGACAAAACTGCACATTTCAGAGTGGCCTTTTATTGTGGGCAGTATAAGGTACACCTGTGCACTAATCATGATGTCAGATCAGCATCTTGATGTGGCACACCTGTGAGGTGGGATGGATGATCTCAGCAAAGCAGAAGTGCTCACTATCACACATTTAGACAGATTTGTGAACAATGTTTGAGAGAAATGGTAATATTGTGTATATGGAATGAATTTTAGATCTTTAAGTCCATCTCATGAAAAATGGGAGCAAAAACAAAAGTGTTGCGTTTATATTTTTGTTGAGTGTGTATATATATATATATATATATATATATATAAGAAGAAGAAGAATTATAAGAATAATAATTATAAATATAGGGATGATCGGTCAGCCCTTGCTTGCACTCGCAGGGGGGGTGGTGCTAACGCGCCATTTTCCTCCCATTTTTTCTAGCTGGATGCATGTGTGAGTTTGTGTGTTATCTAGATGCATGTGTGTTGAATGCTTGGAGGTGAGCTGGGAAGGGGTTGTTTGTTTCGCCTTTTAATTTCAATTATTTTAAGAGGAGGGTCACTCATAAGCCTTTCCTGCACTGTTCTGTTATTTTCGATTAAAGTTTATTTTCGATTAAAGTTTGAGTGAAATCGGCCAAAGTATGCACGGATTATCGCTCGTCGAAATTTGATGGCGAGCTGCAAAAACAAACCTGAAATTTGTGGTGTTTTCACGGAAACACCATTCAGTCTTTTAGAATGCTTTCAATAACTTTTAATGTCCCACTTGTCTAGATGATACAGCACGATTCTGGTGAGTCTGGGTCAAAAACCCTAGGAGGAGTTTGTTAAAATAAAAATTTGCCTTCGGCGCCGGGTCACGTGCTCGGTCCAATATGGCTGACTTCCTGTTTGTCGCCTAGCAACGGTGTAATGTACTTTTTTCTTCGTATTCCCATGATGCATCTGTGTACCAAATTTGGTTTGGCTATGACAGAGTTTTTGCCGGGCGTTCTGTTGGCGAGGACAGATGTTTGGCCTGTTGCCATGGCAACACGGGTATAGCCATAGGCACAATGTATTTTGATTTTCCAGGGGGCGCTGTCGAGCCATTTTTTAAAGATTTTTTAATACAGATTATTTGTAAATTCATTTTTTGGCATTCTTGAATTTTGTGCAACATTTCATGAGTTTTCGTCGATGGGAAGTACCCGAACCTTGCAAAAAGGGGGGGAGGAAAATAATAATAAATATAGCCGCAAGCGGCGATGATTGGCCCTTGTTTGCTTGTCCTCGCCAATGGGACGCCCTGCAAAAACTTTGTCGTAGCCAAACCAAATTTGGTACACAGAAACACAGTTGCTAGGCAACCAACAGGAAGTCAGCCATATTGGACCGAGCACGTGACCAGGCACCGAAGGCAAATTTTCCTGTCCTCATATTTTAACGAACTCCTCCTCAGGTTTTTGACCCAGACTCACCAAAATTGTGCTGGATCATCTCGACAAGTGGGACATTAAAAGTTATTAAAAACGTTCTAAAAGACTGAACGGTGTTTCCGTGAAAATGCTTTTGCCGGGTGTCCCATTGGAGAGGACAGATGTTTGGCCTGTTGCCATGGCAACACGGGTATAGCCATAGGCGCAATGTATTTTGATTTTCCAGGGGGTGCTGTCGAGCCATTTTTAAAGATTTTTTTACTACAGATTATTTGTAAATTCCTTTTTTGGCATTCTTGAATTTTGTGCAAAATTTCGTGAGTTTTCATCGGTGGGAAGTACCTGAACCTTGCAAAAAGGGGGGGGGGGCTAAATAATAATAATAAGAAGAATAAATAATAATAAGAAGGAAAAAACCAAAACAATAATAATAGGCCCTACGCTTTAGCGCTCGGGCCTAATAATAAGAAAAACCAGACCAATAACAATAGGCCCTACGCTTTAGCGCTTGGGCCTAAATACAGGTTTTCCACCTGGGTTACATCCTCCCCCCTTTAAATCATGCAACTCCCGGTGCATGTTAAATGTCGCAAACACAGGGATGCGAAGGGTTGGTAGATGAAGAGGTACTTAACACGTCACTATAAGCGTCAACTAAACCGTGAAAGAGGGTTTGTACTACGGAAATAATGGGTTGACCCAACGCGGAATACTGCAAGCGGTTGGGCGGTTGACATTGTCGACGGACGAAATCTGGTTCAACAGCAGTATTAGGTGAGGTTGGTACTTCAATAGGTACTTCAGTTGGACTGAGCAATGGCTCATTTAGACTGGGTGATGCCTCTGCTTGGCCCTGGAGCTCTAGTTCTTCAGGCGGGTTTGGCGTAACACAAGTAGGTTGCGTCCCTACGAGTAAGGATTCTTCGCTAGGCTCAGGTTCTTTTCTCACAAATGGAGAAGCTTCAGACTCAGCAGAGGTATCCCCAATTCCGCCTTCTGATTTGCTGTGTGAATCGCAACAGCAAATTTTGTAAAATGGTCTGTGAGAACAAGGATGTCTTTTGTATTGCTTTGATAGGGTTCAAGTGAATAGTCCATAGATAGTGATCCATAGATAGTCCATGCAAAGCAACTCTAGGGGACGAGTGGTCTTGATCTGAACGAGTGGTGCAGATCTTTCTGGGAGAGTTTTGCACCTCACACATCAACTGCATGTCTTATTTTTGGACTCCACATCAGCTGCCATGCGAGGCCAGAAGAATCTGGACCGCACAAGGTCCAAAATTCGCTCGATGCCCATGTGGCCCATGTCATCATGCAGACTCCTCAGAACGATTGACCTCAGCTCCTAGGGCAACACTAACCTGGGAAATCCCAGGTTGCTTTTGTTCATTCCGATCTGAAAGACTATGGGAAGTGAGCTCGCCTGATTCTGGGAGCCAATCAGAGAGCGGGGAGGGCTGGAAAGACGGTGACGCGTACTACGTGACAAACAGAAGCTTGTAGTTTGAACTGACAACTGACATGATTGGATATGGGCTACGTATACGCCAAATGATAGACATTCGTAACGCCCAATAAACAGCCGTTGGCGATCATAAACCACACCACGAGATATTTCGAAGGTGGCTTCCAGACCATATCTCACTTGTGATATGGTCAGGTGTAAACCAGGCAAGGGCAACACCAGCTGGAACGAAATTTGTTCCCCATCTCGTCTCCTCCGATATAAGATGTTCTCTCGTAGCTCGAGACCATTCAGCTCTCTCAACAGAAATGCCAAGTCTGGAAGTTCGTGCCCATCATGATTACCAAATATGCAACAGTCATGAACCATTGCTTGATGAATTGTTGCTGTGTGTGAAATATCCTGTTAAATCTTTAATGTGTTCTGTCATTGTTACACAACATGGAACAATCTAAGTTCAGTGTATTCTCGGTCAGCAAATCTAGCTAGTGAAAACTTTTTAGTTTTCACTAGTTAGGGGACAAGCACCGAAGGTGCTAGGCACCCTATAGTGTTTGCTCTGCGTTGCCTAGTGAAGTTGCCTAGCAACCATTTGATCTTTCCTTTGATGTTCTGGTCTCCTGATTATTATTATTCTTTATTCCTTTCACCATGGGAGTCTATGGCAACCCCTAAAACCGTCTGGTAAAAAGTTGTGAAATTTTGCATGCACATTCCAGCCAGTCTCCTCATTACCCACAGCGATTTATAGGCCCCCAGCCCCAACTGTCTAGTGGCACCAGCAGGTCAAAGTTGCAGGAATTTGTCAATTGCTTAGCAACGCACCTAGCAACCTTTGATCTGTCTTTGATGTGTCTGTTCTGACAGGGTCTAACCCTGTCAGAACAGACCCTGTCAGACCCTGTCAGACTCTTAGGCTACGTTCACACTGCAGCCTGAAACGACCCAAATCCGATTTTTTTGCCTCTATGCGACCTGTATCTGATCTTCTAATGACAGTGTGAACGACACAGATCCGATTTTTTCAAATGCGATCCAGGCCACTTGGATATGTGGTCCTAAATCCGATACATATCCGATCTTTTGACATGCGACTGCAGTCTGAACGGCCAGGTCGCATTCATCCGACCTGAGTGTGTTTCCTCCAATGAGAGTGGTACAAGTAGGCGTTCACAAATGTGCACAAACGTTCTTCTCATCATGCGAAAATAGTATATAAACTCGTATCAGTGAAGCGGCGAAGCACGGAGCAATCCCACCCCTCCTGCCTGTGACTCCGCACTCACATGTTCCTTTCTGCACACGTTGCTGCCACTGCCCCGCAAAACGCTGTGGCCAAAAACCTCGTCCTTCTCCGTCTCCTCCTTAAAACAAATAAGCTGTACATGTTTTGGCTCCGGTACGAAAGCAACTTTAGGCTACTTCCGTAAACATTGAGCGCGTTCGCTGCGTGTGACGTCATCGTGTCCTCCAAGGCGCATGCGGGACACTTTTGGGGAGTTTAGCGTTCACACTGGAGATCACATACAATTCGCATTTAACTGGAAATGTGAACGGCCTCGCAAAAACATCGGATTTCACAAAAAAATCGGAATTGAGCATTAAGCCCTGCAGTGTGAACGTAGCCTTAGACCCTGTCAGACCCTGTTAGACCCTGTTAAACCCTGTTAGACCCTGTCAGACTCTGTTAGACCCTGTCAGACCCTGCATGCGGCCTACATGCTGAGGCCTACATGAACCGTTGGTGCTTGTCCCCACATTGCTGCTTGCAGCTATATTTATTATTAGGGGACAAGCACCGAAGGTGCTAGGCACCCTATAGTGTTTGCTGGTTCAAGTGAATAGTCCATAGATAGTGATCCATAGATAGTCCATGCAAAGCAACTCTAGGGGACGAGTGGTCTTGATCTGAACGAGTGGTGCAGATCTTTCTGGGAGAGTTTTGCACCTCACACATCAACTGCATGTCTTATTTTTGGACTCCACATCATGCCCGTGCACTCTGAATCACTGCATCCTGGACAGGCTCACTGTCCAGACCCGAGGCGACGGAGGAGGGGGAAGAGGAGGCGCAAGGAGGCAGCCCCTCGCCCTCCACCATCACGAGTGCCTGTGCACTCCGAATCGCAGCATTCTGGACAGGCTCACTGTCCTGACTCGAGGCGACGGAGGGGGGGGGCGGGTCCAGCCCCAGCTGCAGGGCCGCCACCATCACCTCCCGCGCTCTGCTCCCCTTGGCCAGAGTCACGGCCGCCCGAGCACTCGGCCCTGGGCCCCGCGCACTCGCGGGCGTAATGCCCCTGACCCCCACACTTCCTACACAGGAAGCCAGGGCACTCACGCAACACATGGCCCGGCTGGAGACATCCTCTGCACAGCTTCACCTGATTGTCGTGTATGACTCTAAAGTACGCAGGCCCCTCCTCAGTGTCGAACTTGACAGAATACGGCAGAGACCTGACAGCGGCAGTGAAACGCACCCTCACAAACCTGGTGCCGTCCGCGATGCCAGTCCCCGGCCACACTTTCCTCCGTATCCCAGAAACAGCGGAGACTCCCCAGGAGCTGAGCCTCTGCACGATTTCCTCATCCCGGACGTACGCCGGCAGGCCCAAGAAGGAGACCACCATCTCGTTCCTGTCGATGGCTCGCCCATGGACCCTGGTGTCGCCGATCCGGAACCCATCCAGCAGCTTTTCCTTGGCTGCCTGGGACGCCACCGTTATCTCGTACTTATCCTTGGTCACCATGCGGCAGGCGAGCACAGTCCCACATATCTCCTGCGCGGTCTTCAGCAAGGCCATAGGGGACAGGCCGGCTCCACCCACCAGGTCCAGAAGGACCGTCAGATCTTTATGGTATTCTACATTCACATTCTCCTTCGCATCCCCACCATTCTTCCTGGTACGATCCTCATTCTTACCACCCGCGTCCTCAGGCGGCTTCGCCGCCGGGCCTTGGGGCCCTGCGGGGGTTGTCATCGCGCTGGGGGGGGGGCAGAGCTCGCGGAACACGGTGAAACCGCCACCCCCGCAGCCGGGGCGCTGGGAGGAGGTGAGCCAACAACCGAAAGGAGCTGAGAAGCCAAAATTGTCCAAAAAGTTCAAAGAAGGAAACGGAAAAAACACCAAACTGGGCCCGCTCCGGCGGAGCGCGCCGTATGTACGTGTGCTCGCTTTGAAGTCAGCCTCCGGTCGGGACAGTGAGCCTGTCCAGGATGCTGTGATTCAGAGTGCACGGGCACTCGTGATGGCGAGGGATGAGGGGCTGCCTCCACGCGCCGCAGAGCCCCCTCTGAGCCCAGCTCCTTTAGCCGTGGCGGCGGGGGCTGAGCCGAATGCTGCTACGGATACTGCTGCGGTCCAGCGCCTCGCCCCCGGAGCGGGGGGAGCGGCGCGGCCCGGGGTCCGGGCCCCCGGGTCTGGCCGCACCCGGAAGACGAACGGGGCGAAGCTCAGTTCTCAGGCCGTGGGGGACGAGTCCCTCCGGCCCTCGTCCGCTCCGGCTCCGTGTGATGTGGTCTCCGCTCTGGGCCCGTGTGATGTGCTCTCTGCTCCGGGCCCGTGTGATCAGATCTCCGCTCCGGACCCGTGTGGTCCGGCCTCCGCGTGCCCCTCTGGGCCCGCTACCAGGTGTGCGGGCGCAGTGGGGGAACAAATGGACTTCTGCAGTGGCGATGTTGAAGCGGACCTTGAGGTTAGACAAAGCGTTAAGAGGCTCCGGAGGTCCTCTGAGTGCGCCGTGACTCCGAGACGCGTCTGATGGGTCCCCTGGACGATCCCAGCTTCATTTGGAAAATGGAGAGGTTATGCGACTGTTTCGATACTGACATTGGAGTGTATGATTCTCTGATAGACTGGTGGGACGGGGCGACAGCCCGGATAAAGAGACTGGCGATCCGATGGCAGAGGAAACACGAAAATGTGTTTGCACTGCATCACCTTTGCTCTCCCCCAGGCCCCTTTCTTCATCCCTTTGGTCCTCTTCATTCCCCCTGTTTCTCTTAGCCCTTGGACCCAGTGGTGTTTATTCCCGTACCCGCATCCCCCGATGTGTCTTCTGAGTGCTTTGTGAATGTTATTGTGGTGATGAAATATGTACTATTATGTACCTGAAATGTGTATTATTGTATACCTTGTAATATTAAAAGATTAAAAAAAAAAAAAAAAAAATAGTGTTTGCTCTGCGTTGCCTAGCGACGTTGCCTGGCAACCCTTTGACCTTTCCTTTGATGTTCTGGTCTCCTGATTCTTATTATTAGGGGGACAAGCACTTCGGTGCTTAGGCACCCTATAGGAATTGCTTTGCGTTGCCTAACAAGTTGCCTAGCAACACTTTGATCTTTCCTTTGATGTTCTGGTCTCCTGATTATTATTATTTTATATTCTTTCTTCAATGGGAGTCTATGGCAGCCCCTAGAACCGTCTGGTAAAAAAATGTGAAATTTGGCATGCACATTCCAGCCAGCCTCATTACCCACAGCAATTTATAGGTCCCCAGCCCCAACCCTCTACTGGCACCAGCAGGTCAAAGTTGCAGAAATTTGTCAATTGCCTAGCAACGCACCTAGCAACCTTTGATCTGTCTTTGATGTGTCTGTTCTGACAGGGTTAGACCCTGACCCTGTCAGACCCTGTCAGACTCTGTTAGATCCTGTCAGACCTTGTTAGACCCTGTCAAACGGTGCTTGGCCCCCACATTGCTGCTTGAAGCTATATTTATTATTATTCTTTATTCCTTTCACCATGGGAGTCTATGGCAACCCCTAGAACCGTCTGGTAAAAAGTTGTGAAATTTTGCATGCACATTCCAGCCAGTCTCCTCATTACCCACAGCGATTTATAGGCCCCCAGCCCCAACCGTCTAGGGGCACCAGCATGTAAAAGTTGCAGGAATTTGTCAATTGCTTAGCAACGCACCTAGCAACCTTTGATCCGTCTTTGATGTGTCTGTTCTGACAGGGCCTAACCCTGGGCCTAACCCTGTCAGAACAGACCCTGTCAAACTCTGTTAGACCCTGTTAGACCCTGTCAGACTCTGTCAGACCCTGTCAGACCCTGTCAGACCCTGTTAGACACTGTTAGACCCTGTTAAACCCTGTTTAACCCTGAACTGAAATCCATGGGTTGATAAGGCAGATATAGGAATGTAATCTAATTAAAAATAAGATTCAATAACTAAGGATTTTTGTATTTTTTTTCCAATACAGTCAGTCATCTATACATTTGATTACCGAGAAAGAGAGAGAGAGAGCGAGACACTAATGTATTTAAGACTTGATAACAATAAACGCAAATATTCAATCCAATCCACTTTATTTATACAGCACATTTCACAAACAAAACAGTTTCCAAAGTCCTGCACATTTCAAATAAAACAGAAATATAAAAAAAGCTCTGTTTAACTCCACTAGTTCTCGATAATAAAACTTGGAAAATCAAATAAGAGCAAGAATATCAATAAATAATAAAAAGGTTAAAAAAAAAAAAAAAACTCACGCGGTGTTAAAAGCCAAAGAATAAAAGTGGGTCTTAAGATGAGATTTAAAACACTCCACTGTGGGGGCTGTTCAGACATGAGGGGGGGCCCTCGGACCTCGTAGTGCGTGAAGGGGAGTAATTGGATGAGATCTGAGATTTAACATGGGACCAGTCCATTCAAAACTTTAAAAACAAACAATAAAATGTTAAAATCTATTCTAAAACTAACTGTAAGACAGTGCAACAACATTAAAATCAGGGTAATGTGCTCTTGTTTTTGCTTCCCCTTGCGCAGCAGAATTTTGGACCAACTGTAAGCAGTAAAGTGCATGGTGGGTGATGCCAGAAAAAAGTGCATTACAGGAGTCTAAACGAGAGAAGATAAAAGCATGCGTGACTTGTTCAAGAGTATTAAATAACACTTCATTTTGCCTAGCTACCTCCATTCTGGAATTTAGAATTGAACAGCAATATTTTAATGTGTTTGTTGCTATGGCAATGGTCCAGATATTGCATCTTTAAAACTCATGTAATACACGAGTTTCCATATATGGAGTTGATTTATCATCTCAATGACAATGACGTTCCATCCTTTATAATGTTATCTGCCTCAAAGCCTTCAATCAAAAAGATCAAAGCTCAAAGTCAGCTTTATTGTCAATTTTGCCATATGTGTTCAACATACAGTGAATCGAAATTTCGTTTCTCTCTGGCCAGGTAGTGCAAAAAGCCAGTGTACAAAATACAATATAAAGACGAAAGAGGAGTCACTGGCACGACTGGCAACCTTCTGCAGCCTGCACTCTGTCGACAACTTCAAGTAACAAAACAAAAAGCTATCTAAGACAAAAACCTAAAATCTAATTTTTTTTAAATCTAAAATCTGAAAGGAGTACAACTTAATAAATAAAGACTTCAAAGCCATCTGAGTTTATAAGTGCACGTCCAGAAGACTGTTCTTTATCCAGATCCTCTGAAGAGACAAGACACGATTCTGAAGCAGAGAGACAGGTTTACAAACCCAGACTCAGAACACAAAAGACACACCAATGGCGTGCTACAAAGGAAACATCATGCCCTTACAGAAAAAGATAGACATCAACTATAAACCTGAAATCAGTCAGGTTTATGAACTGGCACAAAAGCACTCCCTGCCAGTAGATTTTAAAGAGGTGAAGATAGACGGTCCCATCCACAATGCTATCTTCACCATTCGTGTAACGGTTGGACAATTCACCGCTGAAGCGGAAGCACCGATCAAAATGGTTGCCAAAAAGCTGGCAGCACAACGGATTCTGCCAGACCTGCTCCGTCTACCTCCTCCACCTGAGGAGCAAAGACATTCCAGGTTTAGAAAAAAAAAGAAATACACTGTCTGCCGAGAACTACCGATGTTCAAAGAAAACCAAAACCCAGTGGAGTGTCTGGATATACTAGTGATGAAGTGGCGTGGAAAGCCCCCAAAATACAGCGTGGTGGAAATAGACTGGGAAACCGACCCTTTGATCTTTCACATACAATTGACTGTAGCAGAACAAACTGTGGTGGGAACAGGTCAGTCCAAGAAAGGGGCAAAAAGGGCTGCTGCAGTCAAAATGCTCAATTCCTTTGGCTATAACTTCATTTATAATGAGCCACAACCACGTCCCCGAGAAGTGCCACTGGATCGTGCCCCAGAAAACACAAATGCAGAGAGTAACAGGTGTCTGGAAAATACAACAGAAGACGCTTGTCATGTTCCTCAGGAGAACCAATCTGAGGAGATCCAGTCATCACAGGTGGACCTGGAACAGTCTGAAGCAGTTATGGAAGAGGCCACATCTGGTGTTCCTCAAGAACCTTCTGAAACACTGACAGACACATGTACAGAACCCTCAGGTGACAAGCTCCACCTGCTGCAACCAGTGGGTGTGATTCAAAATAACCACGGGAAAATCCAGTGCAGTGAACATCATGCACTTAGGGGAAGTGTTGAAACGGCTTCTAAAGCTGCCCCAGTCAACTTACCTGAGGATAGTGATGCCACCACATCTCAGGGACAGGCAGAGATAACATCAGAGCCCCTCACAGCACCTGTTGCACTCCAGGACATGGTACCTGTCATGGTCCAGGACATGATCCCTGTCACGCTCCAGGACATGGTACCTGTCATGGTCGAGGACATGGCCATGACCCCTGTCATGCACCAGGATATGGTACCTCTCATGTTCCAGGACCTGACCATGACCCCTGTCATGCACCAGGACATGGTACCTGTCATGTTCCAGGGCATGACCATGACCCCTGTCATGCACCAGAACATGGTACCTGTCATGGTCCAGGACATGACCTGGTCATGCTCCAGGACATGGTACCTGTCATGGTCCAGGACATTGTACCTCTCATGGTCCAGGATATGACCCCTGACAGACTGAAAGCAAATCTAAAATCTGAAAGCAGTACAACAGAATAAATAAAGACTTCAAAGCCATCTGAGTTTATAAGTGCACGTTCAGAAGACTGTTCTTCATCCAGATCTTCTGAAGAGACAAGACACGTTTCTGAAGCAGAGCAACAAGTCAAATTTCTGAAGCAGAGAGACAGGTTTACAAACCCAGACTCAGAACACAAAAGACACACTAATGGCGTGCTACAAAGGAAACATGATGCCCTTACAGAAAAAGATAGACATCAACTATAAACCTGAAGTCAGTCAGGGGTATGAACTGGCACAAAAGTACTCCCTGCCAGTAGATTTTAAAGAGGTGAAGATAGACGGTCCCATCCACAATGCTATCTTCACCATTCATGTAACCGTCGGAGAATTCACCGCTGAAGTGGAAGCATCGACCAAAATGGTTGCCAAAAAGTTGGCAGCACAACGGATTCTGCCAGACCTGCTCCGTCTGCCTCCTCCACCCGAGGAGCAAAGATATTCCAGGTTTAGAAAAAAAAAAGAAATACACTGTCTGCCGAGAACAACCGATGTTCAAAGAAAACCAAAACCCAGTGGAGTGCCAGGATATACTGGTGATGAAGTGGCGTGGAAAGCCCCCAAAATACAGCGTGGTGGAAATAGATTGGGAAACCGAGCCTTGGATCTTTCACATGCAACTGACTGTAGCAGACCAAACTGTGGAGGGAATAGGTCAGTCCAAGAAAGAGGCAAAAAGGGCTGCTGCAGTCAAAATGCTCAATTCCTTCGGCTATAACTTCATTTATAATGAGCCACAACCACGTCCCCGAGAAGTTGCCACTGGATCGTGCCCCGGAAAACACAAATGCAGTTGCTCCATGTCTGTTTAATGAGGAGGTTACAGAGAGTAACAGGCGTCTGGAAAATACAACAGAAGACGCTTGTCCTGTTCCTCAGGAGAAAAATCTGTGAAGATTGAGTCATCACAAGTGGACCTGGAACAGTCGGAAGCAGTTATGGAAGAGGCCACATCTGGTGTTCCTCAAGAACCTTCTGAAACACTGACGGACACATGTACAGAACCCTCAGATAACAAGCTCCACCTGCTGCAACCAGTGGGTGTGATTCAAAATAACCATGGGAAAATCCAGTGGAGTGAACGTCATGCACCTTGGGGAAGTGTTGAAATGGCTTCTGAAGCTGCCCCAGTCAACTTAACTGAGGTTAGTGATGCCACCACATCTCAGGGTCAGGCAGAGATAACATCAGAGCCCCAGGACATGGTACCTGTCATGGTCCAGGACATGACCCCGGTCACGCTCCAGGATATGATACCTGTCATGTTCCAGGACATGACCATGACCCCTGTCACGCACCAGGACATGGTATCTGTCATGCTCCAGGACATGACCCCTGACGCACTCCAGGAAGTCCCATCAGGAACTGTTCCATTCATTTCTTAGGAGACAGACTGAGGAGGGCGTTCACTTTACATTAGGTCCTATTTGACAACTAAATGCTTTTACACACATTGTGGTGGAAATAATGTTTTCATTACAATGTGTTAAATTGTATATATTTTTCACAGAACGCAATGACAGCCTCCCACAACCCGCCCATGTTCACTCTCACAGTTTTCTTATTCTTTTCTTTATTTATTTCATTCGTTAAGACAAAACAAAAAAATAACATGCATTGGCTTACATCTGACAGTGTCGTCTCAGGCCGGTTCTGCTCGGGTTCGGGAGCTCACGTAAGTAGGTCCGGTAAGTTCGCGTGGACGTGAAATAAAGCTTGTTTTTCTTTGCAAAACATTAGTCCAAAAAGTGAAATATATTTTCGTCACAGACAGTGGTCCAAAAAAATCCAGCAGCGTATTTTGCATTTGCATATTTTCTCTAGATTCGTATCACTCTGCCCATGTTATCTCTATTGCCTGTTCACTCGTAAGCGGATGGTTACGGCAGATGCGGTACGGCGACGGCGGATGTTTAGAATGAAGAGGCTAGGTAGGCTCGGCTACGCGTGCCGTGATACAACTATGAGAGAAAAGGGAACCATGCAAAATAGGCAGGTGGATTTTTTCGGACCACTGTCTCTGACAGAAATATATATCACTTTTTGGACAAATGTTGTTTTGCGAAGAAAAACAAGCTTTATTTTGCGTCCCCGTGAACTTACCGGACCTACTTACGTGAACTCCAGAGCCCGAGCAGAACTGGGCTGAGACGAGACTGTCAGAGGTAAGCCAGTGTTACCACACAACACTTTTAGAAGGAAACCCATACAGATTAACATTAAAAAAAAGAACTATCCCTTTAAATATGAATGAAAGGATACAGAAAGAAACATAACCTTATAACATTTGCCCCTTTTCAACTCAAAATTATATTACAACTCCAATGAGTTTAACCAAAAAAACAAACAAACAAAAAACAACAAAAAAATATATAATAATAAATATATAATAATAATAAAAAAACATGCTCTTTTTACTGAGCAGTATTATATCTTTTCATTAATGCTACTTTCACATTTTTCTTATAAACTTGAATAGACTTAGAAGTTTTAATTTCATGCTCAAGACCATTCCATAGACTGACTCCTTCGATTGAGACAAGTCATATATGTAACAACCAGTGAGTTATACAAAAGAAACATGGCATTTTTGTTAAGACAGTCCGTCACTTTGTGTAATACAGCAATTGGTTTGCGATACTTTTGATTTAATTTGCTCTATGTGTGATTTCCATGTCAAATGTTCATCAATCATAACACCTAAAAACTTGATCTCACTTGTCCTAGTTCTTGTATGACCAGTCTTGCATCGATGTCTTTCTTTTTGCAACTAAAAATCATAAACTTTATCTTACTAATATTTATAGATAGTTTGTTGGCTTTGAACCATATCAAAATTTTCTGAAACTCTCTCTCTACTATGTGTAAAACCTCATTTATATTTTTTCCTGTGTAAAATAGAGTAGTATCATCTGCAAACAAAATACATTTGAGTAAACTAGAAACAGAGACAATATCATTAAATGTATAGGTCCAAGAACCGATCCTTGGGGTACTCCACATAATGTAAGATAATACTCTGATTTATTGTTATCAATTTCCACATACTGATATCGGTCTTTTAAGTAGCTCGTGACCCACAGATGTGCTACCCCTCTTATGCCATGTTTATATAATTTTTGCAATAGTATCTCATGATCCAGAGTGTCAAATGCTTTTTGAAGGTCTACGAAAATGCTAACCAAAAACTGTTTATTGTCCATGGCATTGGTTATTTCTTCTGTCAGTTCCATTATTGCTGTAGCAGTTGAATGTTTAGAGCAAAATCCATATTGGCTGTTTCTTAAAATTTTATATTTTTCAATAAATTTATTCAATCTGAATGATAAATTACATATATAAGTGAAAGGTTGAATAACAACATCAATAATTTGCTTTATCAGTGACATATTTATGCCTGTATAATCGTTTGATTTTTATGAACAAATTTATGAACAATTGTCAAAATTTCAATTTCTTGCACGTGCTCCAGAAAAATACTATTTACATTTTCTTCTATAGTTTGTTCATCAATTGTTTCTTTCGGAATATTTTGTGATAACATTGGACCAATATTCAGAAAGTAATTATTAAATTCATTTGCAATTTCCTCTTGCCCAAAAATATCTACATTATTCTTTAAGTAGGTTGGACTAATTGATTTGGTCTTGCCTTTTTGCAAGACTGTTTATTACACCCCATGTGTTTTTTATACTATTTTTATTTTTATCTAATAATTTGCTGTAATGATCCTTTTTTTTTGTATTCTTATGATCGATACAAGTTTATTTTTATGTTTTATACCTTACCTCTGCGTCTTTTGTTCTCGATTTAAGAAACAATCAATAAATATAATTCTTTTTCCTACAAGCATCTTTAAACTTGTCATCCATGGGTTATGAATCTTTCTCTCGCCACAAGAACTAGTTTTAATTTTTTTTGCAATTTTTGTCATATAAATTGAGAAACGTCATAAATGCATTGTATGCATTATTTAGATTGCCTGAATATACATTATCCCAATTTGGTTTTTTTTAAGTCTTCTCTGAAGGCCTCTAAAGCCTTACTAGATTTATCTCTTACAATAATTTGATTTTCTTCTTGATTTTCATCATTGATCAAATTTGATTTTCATCAAAACACAATTTTTCATAAATCATTGATACAGGGAGATGATCACTCATATCTGTCTTAAAGACACCACTAATTATTTCGCCATATATGTGAATGAAACAAAACACAACTCCAGGTACGTTTTTGATGAGAAAACAACAAATATCAGAAAATAATGTAATACGGGCCCTTTAAAGCTCACAATAATCACTTTGGTGTAAACAAAAAAAGTAAATATAACCGAGTATTATCCAGCTCTGGGCGGTTTTGGAGGCTGTGATGTCATTTGGCGCAGGTCTCCGATGATTCATAGTGTCCTTGGATTGTGTTGAATGGCAGGCTGGTGACTTACCGACGTCTCTGCACCTCTGAAAAGCACTGACCCGTGCACAGGTCACTCCGTAATGTCCCCAGTGTCACAAGAGCTGCCGGATAGGGTAGAAATAGACTCTAACTACAGTGATAAAATGCTACGTGTGTGGCTAACACGGGGAGGGGAGAGATGGATGGGGTTCCTGGGTGTTACAGGGAAAAACTGGAAGGACTAAATGCGACTGCAAATAACAAAGCTCCGTCAGTGATGGGAAAAATACTTGTATTGCAATGTATTTAATTCCAGAATACTGAATACCTGAATTAAATGTGTTTTTAAAGGTCCCATACTACACCATTTTCTGATCCACGTTGTTTTCTCATCACAAACAGACCTGGAGTTGTGTTTTGTTTCATTCACAAACATTTAACACATAAACGCTGCATATTTAGGCTGAGTGTGATGTGTGGTTATACATGAAGTGCCCCAGTATGTTTTTAAATCCCATACACGTCACTTCAGAATCATTTGGATGATTTCAGCCCCGGAATTGTCAATCTCTACTGAACTTAAAGGGATATGCCACCCCCAGGTCAAATTTGGGCATCTCCCCACAGTCCAGAGACTAAAATAAGTGGTGGAAAGCGTTTTCCTGCTCACCCAGCCATTGTCCGAGTCTGTCGCCACTGACCGCCACGGTATCTGGTGCTCCTCCGCCTTAGACTGGAGTCTAACGTAGCCAGAGAAAGATTTCGGCCAAAAGGAATTAATTTGCTCGATGCGTTTCCCAATTACTTTGTGTGTAGTGCGCATTCATATCGAGTGCAAATAAATGTGCAAATCAACACAGAGAGCTTGACTTGGTCATTTTGGGTGGGAACTATTTTCCAGTGCGTAAGAATACAGCCGTATCACGCACCACGTTGTGCAACAGGGGAACTCCCTTCCCGGTGCGTAACAGGGATTCCCCTGGCAGCGTGCTGCGTGATACGGCTGTATTCTTACGCACTGGAAAATAGTTCCCACCCAAAATGACCAAGTCAAGCTCTCTGTGTTGATTTGCACATTTATTTGCACTCGATATGAATGCGCACTACACATAAAGTAATTGGGAAACGCATCGAGCAAATTAATTCCTGGCCGAAATCTTTCTCTGGCGACGTTAGACTCCAGTCTAAGGCGGAGGAGCACCAGATACCGCGGCGGTCAGTGGCGACAGACTCGGACAATAGCTGGGTGAGCAGGAAAACGCTTTCCACCACTTATTTTAGTCTCTGGACTGTGGGGAGATGCCCAAATTTGACCTGGGGGTGGCATATCCCTTTAAGGTAAAAGGCAGATTTTAGCTTCATCATCATAATTTTATTTTGGTTTATGTATTTTAGAATTACATTTTTACATTCAGCACTCATTATTGTTTTTAAACCAAAAAAGGAATAGGCTGAAGCGGTGCTTATGTGACGCCTATCCTGTTTACACAAACAAAAACTAATACAGCTTTACATTAGAGTTTCAAATATGAAACATAAAGAAAGAAAGTACAATACAGTTTTCATAAATGGTTTTGATAATCATTAATCGTTTGAGACATTTTTTAAATGTGAACAAGGAAGAACAAAATTTACATTCATCATTAAGTTCATTCCATAACTTAACACCAATAACAGAGACACATCTAGATTTTACATTTGTTCTTACTTGACCTGTTCAAAGTGATCTAAACTTCGTAAATTATAACGACCAACACTTAATTTAAAGAAATCGCTAATACTTTTTGGAATCAGATTATTCTTAACTCTATAAAGAATCTCTAATACTTTACTATCAACAATATCTCTTAACTTTAATGTTTTATTAAGTATAAACAAATCATTAGTTGGTTCATAATATCCGACCTTATTGACTATTCTCATTGCTCTTTTTTGTAATTTGAACAAAGATTCAATCAGGGTTTTTCCTGCATTTCCCCACAACTCTGCACAGTAAAAGAAATAGGGCAGAACCAAGGAACTATAAATCAAAAACATCCCCTTTTTATTCAGTACAGTTCTTATTTTGCACAGTATGCCAATAGTTTTTGAAACTTTACTTTTTATATACTCAATGTGTGATTTCCAAGACAGCTTACTGTCTATGATCACACCTAAAAATTTTGCCTCATATACTCGTTCAATTTCTTTACCATTCAAATATAATTTTGCATCACCTATATTTCTGTTACCTGAAAATATCATAAATTTAGTTTTGTTTTCATTCAAGGATAGCTTGTTGTAATCAAACCACTCTTTTATCAAAGCAAATTCTTTTTCCACCAATTTCAATAACTCATCAATATCTTTACCAGTACAAAAAATGTTTGTATCATCTGCAAACATAATGCATTTCATTTGTGTTGTTACAGAAAAAATATCATTTACATAGAGGATAAATAATTAAGAGGATAAATAATATAGGTCCAAGGACCGAGCCTTGTGGAACTCTGCATTTAATCTTTTCAATTTCTGAATTTACATTATCTATTGATGCATATTGTACTCTATTGTCTAAATAACTTTGTAGTCAGTTTATCGCGTTAATTTGATAAATTAATTAATTACACTGCAAATTAATAAAATTTATTATATAATTAAATTAATTATAAAAATTAACACAATTAATTATGAGTGGCAATTCAATGCACGTACATTTTAAATTTGGCGTGTGGCGAGCAAATCGCTGCCAGGGCCTTTGAACGGAAAGTTTATTTATAAAAAGAACGAAGATGGGACGATCAACAAGAACGCAGTGATTTGAAGCTTTTGTCAAAAATAATTTTCCGATCACCGAAGCTGCTCCAGCCTGACGGATCATTTGAACGATAAACACGTCCGGACAAGTTCCATCGTTACCGGTGATAGAATGAGCGTGAGTGAACTTCAACAAACCGCTTACAGAATTTGGAAGGATTCTCTTTTCTGACAAAAATAGCTTCTTTAAATCCCCTCTCAAACCAGTTCTTTTCTCTGGCCAAGATCTGTACCTCACTGTCCTCAAAGGAGTGGCCTGTGGCTTTTAGGTGGAGATGTACGGCAGACTGAGGTCCACTCTGGCTCTGTATCTATAGTGCCAGAGTGGACCTTCAGCTGCTGTTAAAGAGGCTATTTTTGTCAAAAAAGAGAATCCTTCCTTGAACAGGAATGGAGGGGTCAGACACAATTTGTCTACTATATATAATTCCATTCTCAAACCTAAATCAAAACAAACAAAAGAAAACAATAGGGTAGCCAGATCAGGTCCTGAATGGGTATGCTAAACAATACAGAAACACAGAAACTGAAAACAAAGAGGTGGGATGGTTTCATAGTAATTTCATTGTAGTTAGCTCCTCCCTTCAGGCAGATATAAGCAGTGTCCACCAGCACTCTAGCCAGAACTGATGAAGTAGCTTGGATGAGCTGCGAAACGTCTTTGAACAAATAAACTTTGTCCAGTTGACAAATTGAATTTCTCCCTTTACCATGGATTCTACCTGGACGACTGAGGGATTCTTCACATGTCACTAATGAAACGAAGGTCGTTTTCACACCAGGAAAGTCCGATAGTTCACTTACTATCCGATAGTTCACTTAATTTTTTAATATATATATTTTTTATTTTGGTGCGGTTCGCTTTCACACTGCAGTTTTGTCCCCAAGCGAAACAACATCTATAAACAAAACCACATGTGCTGAGGTCGCTCAGCCATTGGACAGAAATTACTGTAGCTGTGTCCAAACACGGAAGGAGGAGAATAATGTTGTTACTTGCTGTTTTCAATCTAGCATTAGCGATATGGTTTGCTCAGTTTTTACAGTTCGCACAAATGTTTGAGCAGCATCGTGAGGTTTACACTATTTTACAGTCAATTTCCAAATGGCGAAGACACAGGGCAAGACGGTTACGTAGGACATGCTCATGTGCGCGTGTTCTGACTCTTCGCGCTCTTCACGCAAAACGTAAATAAGCCTCGTAAGTTTAGTTTCATTTCTTCAGCCTCGGTTTCCCATAATGCTTGACATACGGCGGGAGCTCGTTAAGTACAAAAAGCCAACTTGTGTCGGATCGAGTCCGGTCTGCATTCTCACCTCAAACAAACGGCACCAGGATTCGAATGGAACCGTGCCAAGACCGAGCTTTTTAGGTGGTCTTGGTTCGCTTGTTTGCTCCGGATCGAGATTTTTGGTTTTTATTCACACCAGCCCAAAAGGTCCGAATCAAAGGAGCAAACGAACTCTGGTTTGTTTTAAACGAACCAAACAAGGAAGGTGTGAAAACGACCTAAAAATAAACATTGGGCCTCATAAATGAATGTTTTTGACAAAAAAATGCTACTAAAAGAGTCACAGATTCACATTGTAATCTTCTGCAAACACCATGTCGCTCATTTACATGTTATTTGCTTAATAAATTCACCCTAAAATTAAAAAAAAAACTGTAAAAATACACATAGTACTACATTCTAACACACTGACCGATAAACCCAGCTATCTCCTCCCTGCAAACGCCGAGTGCATATCTCAAAAGTCATAAATTACTGCTTGTGCATAAGTCAGGAAGCGTCTCACAGGGAAGCAGCCTGGAGACGTGGCTCGGTACTCCGGAGCAGTGGGGGGGCAGACTCCGAGATGAATGCACACGGCTGTTTTATCAAATGCCTCAGTAACCGCCAGTGTAACCGCGCTGTAAATGGGAAAAACGCCACGTTCAAGTGAAAGCAAAAGCTGACTCCGGGACTGGGCTTAAAGGGAACACGTTACGCTATTTTATTTACAAACTTTATTGATATTGAATATATAACACAGGGTAACAAAAAATAGATGGAATAGCAAAAAAAGATTGCAAGAGACCGGTGTCAAATGAGCCGTAATTATAAAAATAAAAAATAATAAGTGTATATGTACAAATCAGAATAAAATAGAAAAATTAGTGATAAAATATGAATACTGAACAAAAGGTAAAAGGAGCTGTTCACTTGAAAACTACCGCTTCATGACATCACAAAGTGGAACAGAGCGTTTAGAGCTTGGCTAATAAAGGGTGAGTCAAACATGTGAATGAAACAAAACACAACTCCAGGTTTGTTTTTGAAGACAAGAATAACATTCTAACATGGCTTAAAGCTCACAAGTATCCACTTTGTGTAATAAAGGACCTTTAAATGTGGTTTTACAGTGGTACCTCACCTTACGAAAGACCCTACATACGAAAAATCCAAGTTATGAAACGCCTTCACGTCAAATTTTGGTCTCTAGATACAAAAGAAAATTCAAGTTACGAAACGCGAAATCTCAAAAATTCAATTAATGCGCGCTCAGATGCACGCCCCGAAACGTAAATACACTTTATCAACACACACTGGGTTAGGTTCCAGAGGTGGCCCGCGGAGGGAGAGGTCCCCGAGGTAGGACAACTTTGTATTTTGCAATTGTTCTACATGTTTTAGGGCTGTAAATGCCTCACCACACACATTCTACGCTTTTCTCAGAGTGGAGTTGGGCTTTTCTCGCATGTCTCTCTCGTTTGAACACTCGAACTTTCATAGATTTTCAATGGAATGTGTTGATAGTGAAGCGTGGGGGAGACACGGCTCAATATAGCGCCGAACGCACGAGGGGAGCGGAGACACAGGATTACTATCAACAACACATGAACAGTAGGGTAAAACTCACCTGTCTCACGACGGTCTAAACCCAGCTTACGTTCCCGATTAGTGAGTGAACAATCCAACCCTTGGTGAATTCTACTTCACAATGATAGGAAGAGCCGACATCGAAGGATCAAAAAGCGACGTCGACACGGCGCGGGATGGAGCTCGCCGGACCGTGCCTCCCCCTCGGGGCCGCGGGCCCGGGGTCTTTCAGCGGGAAAGACCGCCTTTCTCGGCCTGTTAGCTCACAGTGTCAGCCCCCCGGCTCTGGAAGTCACATAGAACCAGAGCCCACCCCGTCCCGCTCTTATTCCCGCTGAAAGACCGTCTTTCTCGGCCCCTTAGCTCTAGCGCGGAATGCGCAAGAAGCGCGGAGACACGAGCAACACGCTCCTCCAACGGCACTGCCATGTCCCGGGATAATCCTGGTTTAGTCCAGGTCCAGGTTTAGACCTGGTTTAGTTCTGGTCTAGACCTGGTTTATTCCAATCAGGACGCAGAACACAAATGTTACACTATAAAAAACAACAACCTTGGAACGGATCAGGCCTTTTCCATTGAAATAGCTACTCAACTTACGAAAAATTCACGTTACGAAACCACTTCTGGAACGAATTAATTTCGTAAGGTGAGGTACCACTGTACATGTAGCACTTTTGCATGCTAAGGAAAGACGAGTAAAGAAAGAAAGCTATGCCTTTATTAGTCCCACAGTGGGGAAATTCCAGTTCTGCATTTAACCCATCCTGTTATTAGGAGCAGTGGGCAGCACATTACTGCACCCGGGGACCATCTCCATGATCTTCTTGCTTCAGTTTGGTCAGGACCTAAGCTGGAGGATTTACCTATGGAGCATGTTTTGGGTTGATGGGGGAAACGGGAGTGCCCGGAGGAAACCCACCCAGACACGGGGAGAACATGCAAACTCCACACAGAAAGGCCCAGGTGACCCGGGGATCGAACCCAGACCATGCATGCAAACTCCACACAGAACACACTCAGGGATCGAACCCGGAACCTTCTTGCTGTGAAGCATGAGCGCTACCCACTCAGCCACCGTGCCACCAATGGAGGTCATTTGCAAAAACATCGAACACAAGTCCAGGAATGATTTCCTTTGTGAAAATCTTTCTTTTTGATACTACACTCACCGGCCACTTTATTAGGTACACCATGCTAGTAACAGGTTGGACCCCGTTTTGCCTTCAGAACTGCCTCAATTCTTCGTGGCATAGATTCAACAAGGTGCTGGAAGCATTCCTCAGAGATTTTAGTCCATATTGACATGATGGCATCACACAGTTGGCGCAGATTTGTCGGCTGCACATCCATGATGCGAATCTCCTGTTCCACCACATCCCAAAGATGCTCTATTGGATTGAGATCTGGTGACTGTGGAAGCCATTTGAGTACAGTGAACTCATTGGGTACATTGTGGTCATAAAGGGATGGACATGGTCAGCAACAATACTCAGGTAGGCTGTGGCGTTGCAACGATGCTCAATTGGTACCAAGGGGCCCAAAGAGTGCCAAGAAAATATTCCCCACACCATTACACCACCACCACCAGCCTGAACCGTTGATACAAGGCAGGATGGATCCATGCTTTCATGTTGTTGACGCCAAATTCTGGCCCTACCATCCGAATGTCGCAGCAGAAATCGAGACTCATCAGACCAGGCAACGTTTTTCCAATCTTCTATTGTCCAATTTCGATGAGCTTGTGCAAATTGTAGCCTCAGTTTCCTGTTCTTAGCTGAAAGGAGTGGCACCCGGCGTGGTCTTCTGTTGCTGTAGCCCATCTGCCTCAAAGTTCGACGTACTGTGCGTTCAGAGATGCTCTTCTGCCTACCTTGGTTGTAACGGGTGGTTATTTGAGTCACTGTTGCCTTTCTATCAGCTCGAACCAGTCTGGCCATTCTCCTCTGACCTCTGGCATCAACAAGGCATTTCCGCCCACAGAACTGCCGCTCACTGGATATTTTTTCTTTTTCGGACCATTCTCTGTAAACCCTAGAGATGGTTGTACGTGAAAATCCCAGTAGATCAGCAGTTTCTGAAATACTCAGACCAGCCCTTCTGGCACCAACAACCATGCCACGTTCAAAGTCACTCAAATCACCTTTCTTCCCCATACTGATGCTCGGTTTGAACTGCAGGAGATTGTCTTGACCATGTCTACATGCCTAAATGCACTGAGTTGCCGCCATGTGATTGGCTGATTAGAAATTAAGTGTTAACGAGCAGTTGGACAGGTGTACCTAATAAAGTGGCCGGTGAGTGTATATTGTACACATAAAAACAATATAGTTGACGGATTTGCTCAAAAGAAATTTGTTTATGCAAATTAAATATATCTGGATGGGTGCAAGACACAATTTACCCAAATACATGGGCATAAATTGGGTACAGAGCCTTTAAAGGTTCTATATGATGCAAATTTGACTTTCATGACCTTTAAGCCAAACAATCAATCAGATATTTCATGTTAAAATGTTGTTACGTCATCAAAAACAGACTTGGAGTTGTGTTTTGTTTCATTTACACATGACTCTTTATTATTAGTCTCCATCTCTAAAGTTCAAAGTGTTCTGTTCCACCTTGTGATGTCATGAACCAGTATTTTTCAAGTGAACAGCTCCTTTTGCCTTTCGTTCTGTAGAGTTTGGAAATTCCACGGCTGAAATCATGCAAATGTTTCTAGTGATGCTTTACTAAATTTGCTTTGACATCTCACATTTTCGAACATGATCTGATCGAGTAAACTCCTCAATCTACTGGCAGCAGAGGGAATTACCAAAACAATTAAACTAGGTAATGGGGAACATGTCTGGCAGAAATACATAAAATGAATCTGGCGATGTCTTATGGACTCAAAAACTGCACAGGCTCCATCTGTGACATCACAGCGCCGGGACATTTCCGATTGTGTGTTTGGAGACGGCTCAGAGGCTCAGAGGCAAATACCATTTTACAGAGGACTGATGAAACCAGTGTGAATGATGGAAAATACAACTTAAAATATGTTTTTTTAGGGCTTTAATTAGATTCATTAATTATACTGCAAATTAACGCGTTATAAAACTTAACGCAATAATTATGAGTGGCAATTCAATGCACACATTTTAAATTTGGCCCATTGAAGGACCTGCAGACGACTTGGCAGTGGCGTCTTTTCCACCTGCGTCGCTAATCAGACAAATAAATCCTGGTGGAAACTGACATGGACTCGACTCAGGGGGCGAGGCGAGCGAATCACTACCAGGGCCTTTGAACGGCAAGTTTATTTATAAAAAGAATGAAGATGGTCCTATCAACAAGAACGCCATGATTTGGAGCTTTTGTAAAAAAGAATTTTCCGATCACCGAAGCAGCTCCAGCCTGACGGATCATTTGAACGACAAACACGTCTGGACAAGTTCCATCGTTACCGGTGATAGAGCGAGCGTGAGCAAACTTCAACAAACCACGCACGCAGAATTTGGAAAATGAATGAGCAAAACGACCGCAGAAAAACTGACGAACTCAATCACAAAGTGGGTTGCCTCTCTCTCTCTCTCTTACAAGATTAAAATGCGATTAATTAGACTAATTACTGCAATTTCCCCATTGTGGGACAAATAAAGGATTATCTTATCTTAATTAATTACAAATCCTGTAATTAATTAGTTTAATTTTTTTAATCACCTGACAGCACTAGATTTTTTAATGAGGGAACAATATTCTTACAGGGTTAAAAGCTAAAAACAGTCAATTTTATGTTTCTCGTTTGTTTTGCATTTGCAGTTAAGCTACTTTAGAAGCAACACTGCATCATCCTTTCCAGCTATCAACACCTCACTCACACCACAACACAGTCATACAGTGGCATGGTGTGAAAAGTGTCTTGCCCAGCGATACAACAGCATTCATTGTGGTCAGATTTATGATTTACTTCCTGGTTGTGACATGCAGAGGCAATTTCAGTTTTATTACCTAGCAACCGTGATGTTACTCAAGGCCAGAACTTGTGTTACTTGCACAATAGTTATAATTCGACAGATAAAAATAGACACCAATGACTTATTTTGTAAAAACTAAAAGTTGAATCTGCATGAAAATGTAATCCTTGCTTGTAAATTGTCCCTTCATTTTGGAACTTTCCGTGTTGATGTACTTAGACGTTTTCTGTTAGAGAACTTTATATAACTTTAAATTTTTGTGCTTTTATTCTCAACTTTTTTCCCCGCAAACAGTCTCTTTAACTGATGTAAAACTGTGATAAATATTGACCTACTATCTCACCAAACCAAGTTGTAATTGGAAAAACACAAAACCCTGTCATGCGCTTTAATGGGAAATACATGTTGTTCCACTAAGATAGATTGACTTTCTGAGGCCAAGCACGCAGTTCCTTATTATTTAATTTTTGTCACTAGCTGAAATAAGACTTATCACGGGGTGCAGCCAGCTAGCTCTTTGACTCTCATTCGTATGTGGCACGTAGCTTGTAGCTATTTATGATTAATGTCGTTAGCTGCAGCGCTAGTGCTCAAAGCACCGTCGCAAATACACAAAGAAGTGACATTTTCCTGGGAGATTTATTAGGCAGGAGCACAAAGGGTTGTTAATGTGGTTAGCATAACAATACACGTGATACTCGCTGACAAAAAAATACCTTAAAAATTATGATGTATTGTCTTATTTGTGGAGAGGGGATGAAAGTTTACAGAAATGACTTTGGAGGAAAAGGATGGCAGAGTGATAAAAGTGGACTGTTGCCTCATTGTGAGGAGGTCACGAGTTTGAGTCTCAAAGAAAAGGGCCTTTCTGTGTGGAGTGTGTATTCTTTGAGTTCTTCTTTTTAACAGTTCTATATTATGCTAAATTGTCTCTTGTCAGCTGTCTCCCACAGATGAGCGCTGCCGTTGTGTCCTTGGGCAGGACACTTAACCCCACCTCGCCCCCAGTGTCTGCCGACACTGGTAGCCTCCATGGCAGAAGATAAATCAAGGCCCGTTGTGACGTGAGCCGTCCTCCTGTGGACCCACCACCCGCGGGAGGATTCATGAGGGCTGGTGCATTGTGTTCTGGGCAGCGGAACACTGCTTGACCCCGCGACCCAGAGAATGGAAAAAGCGGAAGAAGATGAATGAATGAATGAATGTCTCTTGTGAGCCATGTTATAATGTTCCTCCTCAAAGACCTGAAGTTGTGTTTTGTTTCATTGACACATTTTTGAATAACCCTTTATTATTAGTCCATGCAATATTTGTGAGAATACTTGGGACTTCTATATTACATAAATCCATCCATTTTCTTCCTTTCTCATACTTCCTTCACCCCAGACACTTCCTCCAGCTCCTCCGGGGGGACCCGAAGGCGTTCCCAGGCCAGCCGGGAGACATAGTCCCTGCAGCGTGTCCTGGGTCTTCCCCGGGGCCTCCTCCCGGTGGGACGTGCCCGGAACACCTCCCGAGGGAGGCGTCCAGGAGGCATCCGAAACAGATGCCCTCAGCTGCTCCTCTCGACGTGGAGAAGCAGCGGCTCTACTCCGAGCTCCTCCCGTGTGACTGAGCTCCTCACCCTATCTCTATGGGATCCCAGCCACTCTGCGGAGAAAACTCATTTCGGCCGCTTGTATCCACGATTTCATCCTTTCGGTCATTACCCAGAGCTCATGATCATACGTGAGGGTAGGAACGTAGATTGACGGTAAATCGAGAGCTTTGCCTTTCGGCTCAGCTCAGTCCGGTACAGCAACCACATCACTGCTGATGCTGCACCGATCCGCCTGTCAATCTCACGCTCCATCCTCCCCTCACTTGTGAACAAGACCCCGAGATATTTGAAGTCCTCCACTTCAGGCATTCATTACATAAACATTATCCAAATCCCTACACAAACATTTACTGAAAACAATAATTATGTTGATTTATTCAGATGATTAAAATAGCTTTATTAAAGGTTTACTATATGTCCAAAGTATTTGAATATGTGTTACCAGTGTCTTAACCAGCAGATAAGTTTGTCTCATCTCAGTATATGGACAGGCCATGTCTCATGTGAAGCTCAGAACCTCCAGAATTCCCTCCCTGAGCTGCAGAGGCTGCACTAGCACTGATTCATGCTTGGCTGCAGGGGTTTAGGCAGTGACTGTTCAGGTCAGAGAGAGGCATTTTAGGTTTATGACAGTAGCTCAATTGGTACAGCACTTCACTCATTCGAAAGCTGCTCCCAGTGATGAATGCTGTGCTTGCATCCTAGAGCAAAACACTTTTTCCACTCTAGTTTTGAGAGAATGCAGACGTCTCTGTCTTTCCTCCTTATCTCACTGCTCTGTTTTGTGCGTGCCTCTCTTGTTTTTTGTCATTTTTCTCCCTTTTGGAGCAGATTTTCCAAATTCCTAAAATATGGATGTGATAAGCTGGACCCTCAATGCAATTGATACTCTTTTTTCATGGAGGAGTGCTGCTCCGGGAGAAGCGGTGTGTCCGGACGGTACTTTTGCTGCTGGATATGTGAGGGACTCGTATAATGCGTGGCAAGTCGTATGCTTGGCACCAGTGTACGTGCAGGATGTGGAGGATATTTATGTATTCGGATTTCTGATAGCTGGACATCTGTTGATTGGCCTGGGATTGTCCATGATCTATCACAAAATTTGCAAGCTGGCAGCAAGTAAAGAGTCCCTCAAGCTGTCTGCAGTAATTTCGAGCCACTGTGAAGCCGTGGGAGATCTCGTGAAAGGAGTACATCAGAAAGTGGCACAGGTTGAGGACCATTTGGAAGGGTTTCAACCGAAGAAAACATCTTGACGTTTGGATATCATCACGGGCATGCTTACAGAACTGGGTAGAAACAACGCAGTGCAGTCTGTGCGCCAAGAAGAACAATGAGATCTTTCACGAATCTTCATGGAGATATGAAGGTGGGGGTCTGGCAGAACCAGGGGTCCAGCTAAATAGCTCGCTCACCTGGGTCTCTAAAATGTATTTCATTATGCTAAATTACCTTTCTGTATAAATCTGTCTTCTGTGAAAATCTGTCTCCACGGTTATGTGTGTTTTGACCTGGCTTCCTTGCAAGAACACTCCCAAGGTCACAGATGTGGCTTGTTATCATGGACTCTACAAAAACACTGGCACACACTATTCGGACTATTAACACTGACATGTATTTAGTAAACATTGCCCTGTCTTTTTGAGAAAGGTCTGCCTCTGCTCTCAGTTTCAATTAATTTCATTGATTTATTATCTGATCCCTTGCCCCACCCTTCCTTTTGTTGCCAAAGAAAAAAACACTGTATGTTACCTGTCCAGTTGTTTTTCTGTCATTACATGTTGTATAATTGTCATTGATTGTAACTGCATCTTTTCCACTTTGTATCTCCCAGTCGGCGGCGCGCGCAAACACAGCGGCCCCTCCCCTAGCCGCTCTATCACTGTCCTGCCTGGTTAGTGGGGAAACGGAATTTCGAATTACTCTATGTACATGTACATATGATTGTTTTTCGTAAAGCAAACTATGACTATGACTAACCTTCCTTTCCCCTAGTGTCTGTATATACTGGTGTTTATGGCACAGAATTGAAACTTCAACTTCTACTTCTTACAACTCAACAGCTCCAAATCCGAAATCATTTTAAATCAATCCTCCCCAGTCCACCTCTCACATCAGCGATAGTCTTGGCCCTCTCGCAGCTGCCAGAAACCTTGGCGTCGTTTTTGACTCTCACATCATCTTCCACCTTCACATCAAAAAAGTCATCCAATCCTGTTTTCTCCACCTCCGCACAATTAGTAAAAACATATCCGCTCCCGCCCTGATCTTAAAAAGTCATCCACATGCTCCTCTTCTCCCGTTTAGACTATTGCAACCCCCTCCTCTCCGGCCTTGACTCCAAATTCATCTTCCGCCTCCAGGTGGTTCAAAAGCAGCAGCTCGGCTCCTCGCTGGTATAACAGACATCAACACATTCCCCCTGTTTTAGCTTCTCTTCACTGGTTGCCTGTGTGTTTTAGAATTGATTTTAAGATTTTAGTGATCACTTTTAAAGCTTGTTTAGGTCTTCCACCAAGTTACATTTCAGAACTTTTAACCCTGTACGAGCTGCAGCCTTAGATCCTCAGGCAGGTCCCTGTGGCTGTTCCAAAGTCCAGGCTCTGGACAAAGGTGATCAAGCCTTTTCAGTCCAGGCGCTTCGGCTTTGGAAGGACCTGCCTGAGGACATAATGCTCGCACCATCAGTGTCATCTTTTAAATCACTTCTTAAAACTAATTTTTATCGGTTGGCCTTCCTTTAGTTGGTTTTAGCTTGATCTTAATCTTTATTTATTTTCATTATATTTTATTAACTTACTTGTTATAATTAATTGAATTGATTGTCAGTGTCTGATTTTGTATGCTATTTTTCTTTGCTGCTTGTACAGCACTTTGTAAACCTTGTTTTCTAAATAAAGATTTATTATTATCATTATTTATGTGTGTGCCTTAAAGGTGGAGAGAACTTTGGTGAAAAATTGTATATAAAAAATATGACGATTTACCAAATTCCAACATTGGAATGAGAGATTCATGTGAGGCTCATTATTCTGCCTGAATATACAGCATAGACTAGTGAATATGGATAATAATCGAGAACTGACTTGAGGACTAAAAGACAACATTATAAAATAAAAATATAAAAATAAATGTGACTTCATGTCCAGTGTTTTTGTAATTGAGAATAAATCAGTGTTAGAATTGTTATTAAAAAAAAATAAAAAATCTATATTTGATTTGAGCATGTTTAACTTGCATCTGGGGAAACAGATAGGCCAAGCGTATGACATTTAAAATCAAAAGGGAAATTAAACTGGCCCAAAATGGTATATGTATAAGAGGGCCTATCAGTTGTGGTTATGCTGCACTACCACATTATTTTGTTTTATTTAATTAAATTTGTGGGTGTGTTTGGGGGAAGGGGTGGGTTAGGGATGGGTGTTTTTTGTTGTTTTGCATTTGTTGTAGGTATTGTCCTGTGTTTTGTTTGTTTTTTGTGTTTGTTGTTGTATTTTGTTAACCCTAGAACACGTGCGCTGTAAAAAGTAACACCATCACTTTTGCTGGGTAATTTTTACCCGATATAATATATCCAACAAAAAGTACTTGAAAAGTAGAAAAATAGATGAAAATATGACAACACATGATAAATTAGAGTGGTTTTCTTTCATTTTCAACTGTGGTACGTGTGACAAAATGAAAAAATAAATAAATAAATAAAAACATAGGAAGACCCTAAAAACATGCTCAGAAATTACTGAAAAATTAGAACAAAAAATTACTTAAAAAATAAAAAAAATCATAAAAATAAAAATGATAGTGGATAAAAATGACCAGTTCACTAAAATATTGTTTTCACCATAAGAATTCCCTTTGAAATCAGCACTTTCTGATATTTATTCATAACCACTGCACTGAATAAGGATACAGTGGAACCTCACCTTACGAAAGACCCTACAAACGAATAATCCAAGTTACGAAACGCCTTCACGTTAAATTTTGGTCAATAAATACAAAAGAAAATTCAAGTTACGAAATGCGAAATCTCAAAAATTCAAATAATGCGCGCTCAGATGCGCGCCCCGAAACGTAAATAGACTTTATCAACACACACGGGGTTAGGTTCCAGAAATAGCCCGCAATAAGAGAAATCCGCGAAGTAGGACAACTTTATATTTTACAATTATTTTACATGTTTTAAGGCTGTAAATGCCTCACCACACACATTATACTTTTCTCAGACTGAAAATAAACTTTTCTCACATTTCTCTCTCATTTAAACACTCAAACTTTCATAGATTTTCAACAAAATGTATTAATAGTGAAGCGTGGGGAGACACGAGCACCGCGCCGAGCACTGCGCCGAGCACCGCGCACCAACTCCTTGGAGAAATGTGCAAACGGCACAAACGAAGCACAAACGTTCGACATAGTTTTTGTGTAGGTGTGCGTTTGATGGGGGGCCAACTCCACGCAGGTGCGCCCAGACCATGCCTCCCCTTCGGGACCGCGTCCTCAAGTCACAAACCGAACATGCAAAAAAGAAAGCAAGAGCCGCACGAATAGCAAAGAGCCACACTGGGTGATTTAATCCTGGTTTAGTCCAGGTCTAGACCTGGTCCAGTCCTGGTTTAGTCCAGGTCCAGTCCAGGTTTAGACCTGGTCTAGACCTGGTTTATTCCACGTTTAGTCCTGGGTCTACAGTCTCTTAGCCAATCAGGACGCAGAACACAATGTTACACTATAAAAAAATGTTACACTATAAAAAAAAACCTTGGAACGGAAAGAACGGGGCCTTGGAACGAATCAGGAGTTTTTCATTTACATAACTACTCAACTTACGAAAAATTCATGTTACGAAACCACTTCTGGAACGAATTAATTTCGTAAGGTGAGGTTCCACTGTATCAATCAATCAATCAATCAAATATTTATAAGGCGCTTTTCATACAAAATTGTAGCACAAAGCGCCTTACAGTGGTCAAGGATTAGAAGATTGACCTTTATTGATCTCGCACAGGAGAAGTTGTTTCTATATTTGACCCGGGGACCATCCCCATGATTTTGTTTTGTTATTTATGCTTTGGTCAGGCCCGAAACTGGAGGATTTTACCTATGGCGCATGTTTAGGTTGGTGGGGGAAACCGGAGTACCCGGAGGAAACCCACCCAGACAAGGGGAGAACATGCAGTCTCCACAGAGAAAGGCCCGGGCAACCCGAACCTTCTTGCTGTGAAGCATGAGTGCTAGCCACTCAGCCACCGTGCCGCCAGGGAAAAAAAAAAATAAAAAAATAAAATAAAGAACAGGAACAGCAGCAACAACAGCAACAACAACAGCAACAACAGCAGCAACAACAGCAACAACAGCAACAGCATCAACAACAACAGCAGCAACAGCAGCAGCAGCAACAACAACGGCGACAGCGACAGAACAACAGCAACAACAACAACAGCAACAACAACAGCAACAACAACAGCAGCAACAGCAGCAACAACAACAACAGCAGCAGCAACAGGAACAGCAGCAACAACAACAACAACAGGAACATCAGCAACAACAACAGCAGCAGCAACAACAGCAGCAACAACGACAGAAACAACAGCAGCAACAACAACAGCAGCAACAACAACATCAACAACAGCAGCATCAACAACAGCAGCAACAACAACAACAACAGCAGCAACAACAACAGCAACAACAAGAACAACAGCAACAACAGCAACAGGAACAGCAGCAGCAACAGCAACAGGAACAGCAGCAACAACAGCAATAGCAACAACAGCAACAGGAACAACAGCAGCAACAACAACAGTAACAACAGCAGCAACAACAACAGCAGCAACTGCAGCAACAACGACAGAAACAACAGCAACAACAGCAGCAACAACAGCAACAGCAGCAGCAACAGCAGCAACAACAACAACAGCAGCAACAGGAACAGCAGCAACAACAACAGCAACAACAACAACAACAGTAACAACAGCAGCAACAACAACAGCAGCAACAACAGCAACAACAGGAACAGCAGCAACAACAACATCAACAACAACAGGAACAACAGCAACAACAGCAGCAACAACAGCAGCAACAACAACAGCAGCAACAGGAACAGCAGCAACAACAACAGCAGCAATAACAGGAACAACAGCAACAGTAACGGCAGAAACAACAATAACAGCAACAACGACAGAAACAACAGCAACAGCAACAACAACAGCAACAGTAACGGCAGCAACAACAATAACAGCAACAACAGCAACAACAACAACAGCAACAGCAGCAACAACAACAGCAACAACGGCAACAACAGCAACGACAGCAACAACGACAGCAATGACAGCAACAATGACAGTAACAGCAACGACAGCAACAACAACAGCAACAACAACAACGGCAACAACAGCAACAACAACACCAACAACAACAACGACAACAGCAACAACAGGAACAGCAACAACAACAAAAGCAACAACAGCAACAACAACAGGAACAGCAACAACAACAACAGAACCACAGCGACAACAAAAACAACAACAGCAATAACAGGAACAACAAGAACAACAACAAAAGCAACAAAAGCAACAACAGCAACAACAGCAACAACAACAGCAACAACAAAAACAACAACAGGAACAGCAACAACAGGAACAGCAACAACAGCAGCAGCAACAACAGCAACAACAGGAACAGCAACAACAGGAAACAAACAAAAGAACAAATAAAAGACAAGCAAACAGACGACCGAAGTCAGTCAATCACTGTAGATACACATTCCAGGACCACTCTTACTTACATATTCCTTACATCCTCTTACATTAAATTCATTACATTCTTACATTCCTCTTTCACTATCACCGGGTGAAAATCACCTGAAAGCCTGTAAGAAAAAGTGAGCTTTGGGGTAGGGAAACACCTACACCTTCAAAGATGTCAGAAACAATGGCGAAGCTCCCCAGGGACCCATGAGACTCGGAAAAATACTTGCTCGGGTGAAAATCACCTAGCGATAGTGCTCTAGGGGTAAATAAATAAATTTTAAAAATCAAAGTTTTGCAGGAACTTCCTATAAAGGTATGTGCCGGCGGATCCAAATTACCAGTAGTTTAAATTCTGTACACTGTTTCTACATTGACCTCACTTTGTTTCTCGCCCTCTTCAGTACACTGCCTTCTATAATGTTTGCACACTTTCCAAACACAAACATGGAAAAATACAGCAGATATAATGACAGGTAAAAGTGCAACCTCCCTGTGTTGAAGAGTCCTAGACTATAAATGTTGTCTTCAGTTAGAGTTAACCACAGGAAATGTTTGAAGAATCCCTCAGTCGTCCAGGTAGAATCCATGGCAAACATACATGAACACAGACAGTGGCTCCCTCTTTTCTGCATCACCCTTCTTCTTCATTCATTCATCCTTCTTTTGCCACAGGCAATGTTGTTTGGAATGTTGTTTACGGTGAATTCCACGTGTTTCTGCGTACGCTCCATTTGCACTGACAGGTACAGCCGCCATCAGTGCATGTGAGAGGGCGTTTTATATCAGCTTTGTGACTCACCGTCTATACTGTATTCTAAATAATGAAACACAGTGAAAAAAAATACAGTCTTTTGTATGTGAAAAACCTGCTTATCTTGTTTGGGCCCAATTACACATTAGGAAAGCATTTTTAAATCATTTTTTTTAAACAATGTAATAAATGTGTTACATTTTAAGTGTAATAAGCTCATAATGTATTACCTGACCAATAATGTAATAAATGGGGTGAGCCAATAATGTTCTTTTAAAAAGGAAAAAGTCCTTAAAATGTTGAATCTAACAGGAAGCTGAAACCCATGAACAAATATGTCTTATGACCATAGCTCACTATAGATAATCAGGACTAATAGTTAAGAATATTGCTTTCATTTTTTTCTAACTTCTTTGTTTTGTGAGCTCAGTTTTTAACATCATATCATGTGATTTTAAGTCAAATCAAAGTCAACTTTATTGTCAATTTGCCAGATGTGTTCGACATACAGTGAATCAAAATTCCGTTTCTCCCTGGCCAAGCAGTGCAACAATACATTGTACAAAATACAATATAAAGACAAAACTAAAACTAAGACAAAATCTAAAAGCAGTGCAAAGAATAAATAAATACCTACTTACAGATGTCCAAAAATGTGCAGTGTGAATCAAAATGTGCAATGGAAGATGCAGCAGTAAAATGTGCAATAGAATGTGCATTGAAAATGAAGATAAAATTAAATAAAATGATCCAACTAAGAAGTGCAATATGTTCAAAAGACACAAGAAAGAGACTGTTGGATTATGTGAAATAAGATGTTTGTCCTGTATCCATGCAGACTGTCCAAGAGGAGCGACCTAGACCTCTGAGATGCTCCAGGCTTTTCACACCAAATGTGTAAATCCTGGGACAGATCTGCTCAACTTACCTCCCCAGGCCTTATGTTAAACTGCACTGAGACCTTTAACTGAGACACAAAGGCCACTGAGAAACGCAGCATGTTTCTGCAGGTAAACTTGAATTTCCCTCAGGATCAATAAAGTATCTATGTATCCAATAACGCCATGGCAATAATGCAATACTTTATTACATTATTGGCATGGTATTACCATGATGACAAAGATTGACAAACTGATCCGTAAAGCTGTTCACGTGATCGGCTGTGAGCTGGAGACATTTGTCACAGTGAGGGACAGGAGGACACTGGACAAACTGCCCTCCATCATGGACACTCCTGCTCACCCACTGTACCACACCATAGAGCAGGGGTGTCAAACATACGGCCCGGGGGCCAGATCCAGTCCTCCAAGACCTTTAATCTGGCCCTCGGCTGATTTTCTATTAAAATAGTTTAATTATATTTTCATTTTCTATTAAAATATTTTAATTATATTTGAATTTTCTATTAAAATATTTGTCATTTTCTGCACCTCTTTTCTGCGTAGTTTAGCATAGCAGCGTCTCCAGCGCCTCATCACCTCATCATTGACACCCTCATCAGCAAAATGTCGAGTGCAGGATTTTCCAAGAAAAATTGACTAATTCCTATTTGTTCATGGAGGTGAATGGGAAACCTGTATGTTTGTGCTGAAATTAATTTTTTCTTAAAATTTCAGGTTGTTCATAACATTTTATAAAAGAAAGAGTTCATCAAATAAAAAAAGACTTCTGTAATAGATTTGTGTTTCTCTGCACAAATATTTGGACTTATTACTATTTTTGAGGTATATTTGCCATGAGTTTTCTGATCCGGCCCCTTTGGGATCAAAGTAGGTTGGATACGGCCCCTGGACCAAAATTAGTTTGACACCCCTGCCAGAGGGACAAATAATACTCCCTACAACTGTACAACAACTCACCCTTATGTGAAGAATCCCTCAATCGTCCAGGTAGAATCCACGGCAAAAGGAGAAATTCAATTTATCAACTGGACAAAGTTTATTTGGTCGAATACGTTTCGCAGCACATCCAAACTACTTCTTCAGTTCTGTTTTGCCAACTCACCCTTATGTAACAAATAATACTCCCTACAACTGTACAGCAGCTCAATCTTAAAGGAAAAGTAACGTTGTTTTTTTTTACAATTTGAGCCTTATTTCGGTAATAAAACAAGTTGTTTTACTCACCCATATCACTTTGGTGTCATATGGAGCATTTCCGGAGATGTTTTAGATTAGCGTTAGACTAACGCCGTTAGGCTAACGCCGTTAGCCTAGCGCGACTTATAGCCATAGCTCGGGGCATTCCCCGAGCATGTAATATGCCCCGTGCGGGCTCCAAATAACACAAACTTTAGCACTTTACAAATCATAGAAGCTCGATGTCTTTAGTCTACGATTTCGTTTGGTCAAAAGTGGCCTGTAATCCGAGATTTAGCCATAGTTTCGAGTAGATGAGGACGCCAGTGCGCATGCGCGGAGTGTGCTCTCAGCTCCCGGGACCCAAACATGGAACGCATAGCTGTAAACTATGGATACATCTCGGATTACAGGCCACTTTTGATTCAAACGAAATCGTAGACTAAAGACATCGAGCTTCTATGATTTGAAAAGTGCTAAAGTTTGTGTTATTTGGAGCCCGCACGGGGCATATTACATGCTTGGGGAATGCCCCAAGCTATGGCTATAAGTCGCGCTAGGCTAACAGCGTTAGCCTAATGCTAATCTAAAACATCTCCGGAAATGCTCTATATGACACCAAAGTGCTATGGGTGAGTAAAACAACTTGTTTTATTACCGAAATAAGGCTCAAATTGTAAAAAAATGTTACTTTTCTTTAAGTAACAGATAACCTTATGCTCTGTCAATCAGTACATTATTGCACTGCTGTTCTTGTCTTCTGTATATAGCTGTGATTTTATATTTTATTTTATACTTTATTACTTATTTTTCTATTTTATTTTGACTTGTACATATACACTTATTTTTATTTTTATAATTATGTCTCACTTGACATCGTTCTCTTGCTATCTTTTTTGCTATACCGTCTATTTTTTTTACATATTATATTGTGATGAGTGAGCTACTGTAGCCAAATAATTTCCCTTGTGGATCAATAAAGTTTGTCAAAGTCTATTGGCTCGACACAATGAGAAAATGGGTCTCCAACTATTTATCTCCAGTGAGCTAACTTTATAAAAGAATAAATAATACTTGAAGCTACTAATTTTAGCAGCGACAAGTATTTAAATGAGCTACAGCCTTAGACGGGGCACAGAAAGATGCTTATAAAACTTAAACCATTATCCATTTATTAGTACACAGACGTGGGCATCAAAATGATACATATACAATGGTTACGGGCATTGAATTAATACGATTTTGTTTTTCAGCACGTATAATTCAGAAATCTCTTGATGAGTTAGTTTGTTTATACGTTTACTGTGAATCTATCATTTTCAAAACAATAAAAGTTAACACGGTGGTCTAAATATGTTACGCATTCTACGGCTGAAGGCTTTCTGCAGCTCTCTGTGGGGCGTCTCTATAACGTGTACTCCATTTTCTCTTCTCATCCAGCGCCCCGGGTTCAGCTCGGGTCTCGCTCTCTAATGAAATGACTTAATTACATTTGATCGGATCGCCCGCCGAGGCTCCTGGCGCGCAGATGAATATGGCAGTGTCCAGTGCCGCGGCCGGTCTCCATTACGGCTCAAGCTGGACATGTCTGAGAGCAGGTTAATGACAGGCGAGGGAAGGCAGGTGCAGACAGGAGCGAACCTCATGACCTGTACACACTAGAGGTAATCAAAGTACGAACATACAAACAAGATTCATGTTAAGTACGAGGGAAGGGCAAGGTGGGGGCAGTTATTAAAATGACGGATGGAGGACTGGGAGAGTGTTCATTTTTGTTCTATTTTAGTTCTTGGACTACCGTGCTGTTTGAGTTCATATTTGGTCCAGTAGTTTGGCCTGTAGTTTTAGTCATTTCACAATGCATTACTCATGTTAAGCACTTTTCCAGTTACAATTTCATGCACTATTCATTCGCTCCACACTCGGAGGTGGTGAGCTTCTTCTGTTGGCACAGATGCCCTGGAGCAGATTGATACGATGATCCAACCACTGACAATGACTCATTTACACACCACATTCTTAAACAGGCAAGGTCGATAAAGTGTCTTGACCAAAGACAACAGTTCAGTAGTTGGAATTCATGAATTTTGCAAATAAAATTCAAACCAAACAACTGAAAATAGCATTTGAATTAGAGTCTAAAAAGTAGCTTTTGCAACTTCAACTTCAAGACGATAGTTGGGGCAGGCCTGGTGTAAACCACATTCAGAACAGCACCTACGGTAAAAGGGGTCTGGCTGCAGACCTCCAGCGTGGGACCTCTTCCTGTGCAGGCTCCAGTGTCAGGCGTACCTCCAGTGTGAAGCCCGGAAATAACACCAGTGAGAGTCCGGCCAACCCAGCAGGAAAGAGCGGCAAAAAATAGTTTATTTTGCTTCTCCACTGTTTCACATAGTTGATTAATTAAATATAATTAATCAACTTTGACTTCAGGAGGCACCGCACAGATCTTGCCCCCCTCTACATCAACGGCGAGTGTGTGGAGAGGGTCAAAACTTTCCGGTTCCTTGGTGTTCTCATCTCCAATGACATCTCCTGGACTGAGAACATCACAGCAATCACTAAGAAAGCTCAAGCTCAAGCTCAAGAAAGCAGCATCTATACTTCCTGAGGGTGCTCAGGAAGTACGAACTAGACCCCAGCCTGCTAAATATTGCTCAAAGGTTTGGAATTGAAATCTATGGTTTGTAAATGTTTTTAATTCTGAAACATTTTATTGCCTGTAATTGCTTAAAGATCCCATGACATGGTACTTCTTGATGCTTTTATATGGCTCCTTAATGGTTCCCTAATACTGTAAATGAATCCTTCTTCAAAATCAACACTTAGTGCATGAGAAAGACACATCTACAGAGTCAGAGTCATAATCTCTCTGTCTGAACAACTCATTCTGGGCCTTGTTGCTTGAATGCAAATGAGAAGGACACAGATAGGCTTAGAGGAGGGAGGGGGGGCCCCCAATGCGCCGCTGGTTCCTTGTGTTAGCGGTGCGCTGTGCCTGGCCCCACTTCCGCGTGTGTAAGCGAAGGAGGAAAGGAGAGGCTTTTCAATGAAAAAAAGCACATTTTTACAGAAAATAAAATTAAACCACTGCTGTTTCAGAGGTCCAGAGGGTCGGGTAAAGGACTTCCGAGCCTAGAAACACTCGCATTTGCCTCCAGGCAAATAAAAAAACGCATTTCGCATTGCGTAGCTCCTCCGTAGTCCAAACTCTCTGGGCGTGATTTCCAGAGACAGGGGGTGGAGATCCAGACGGTGGTGGAACTGAATTTGCATTTCTTTTTTCGATCTGACGTCAATAAGGTGCCTTGTCCAGAATCGCCTATTTGAGCTGTGTTTTTTTCAAACGCAGAAAAGGATCGCAAATGCTCAGTTTAGACATTACGCAACTTTTAGCCATTGGGGGGCCCTAAACAGGGTAGGGGAGCTCACATTAACGTTCAAAAACCTCAGAAAGTGAAAATTTCATGCCATGGGACCTTTAAATTGTTTTTGAAATGGTTTTGTAATTGTATTGATCTGTGCCGCTGTCTTGGCCAGGACTCCCTTGAAAAAGAGATTATTAATCTCATTGGGACTTTCCTGGTTAAATCAAGGTTAAATAAATAAAAAACTGACCTTCTACCGTGCGTCCACTGAGAGCCTGCTGACTTACTGCATCACCGTGTGGTACGGCAGCTGCACCAAGGCGGTCAGGGAGCGGCTTCAGAGGGTAGTTAAGATGGCGCAGAAGATCATAGGCTGCCCTCTTTCCTCCCTGATGGACATCTACACCTCCCGCTGCCTCAGCAGAGCCAACAACATCATCAAGGACAGCTTCCACCTCAGTTCTCAGTTCTTTGACTTGCTGCCCTCAGGAAGGCGTCACAGTTGCATCAAAGCAAAGACTAACAGACTCAAAAACAGTTTCTTCCCAAGGGCCATAACCACTTTGAACACTCACATGCACTGACTTACCATATTCCTGTCCCGCACTCTCCTTCCATCCACCCGTTGTGCAATTACTTAATACAGTGCAATATATCTTGTTGGACAATATTTATTACTGTGTAATATCTTGAACTGGGTTTTTGTAGCATATCCACCTGTTGTTGTGCAATACCTAATTACAGTGTAATATCCTGTGGTGCAATTCTTAACAAAAGGCTAGAGCTTGTTGATAATATTTAATGCGGTACAATATGCTAAACTGAATTCTGTGAAACATCTCCTCTGCAATGTAGAGACTCTCTAGTGTGTGTATAAATGATTTTAATGTGTCACCCTTACTGCTATATGAGCAAGACTTGCAATAACCTGGCAACTAATGCGTAGTACAGGACTTTTTTTTGCACTATTTTTTATTACCATTACTGTGTTCTTTTACCCATACTGTGTTGTAAATATCGTACTGAAGTGAGATGCTTCCAGTTTCATTGTGAGTATGTATGATGTAAATTGTACATATGAATAGTGACAATAAAAGGCATTCTATTAATGCACAAGATTTTCTCTTTGTTAACTTGATTTTATTTTGAAGTTAGTCGTGCACACTTCCGGTCCTGATCGGCCTCACGTTTGAGGTACGCCTGACACTGGAGCCTGCACAGGAAGTTCTGCAGCCAAACCCTCTTGGCACCAACAAACGTTCTGAAAACCCTAAAGATGTCCCAAATTGCAATATCTCCATAAGTCATGCCATTCATTTTCCTTTTAATAATAAATCCTCCAAATTTACTTAGTGCATCATCTGCCAGAAAACACTAAGAGTCAAACTGTCAATGTGCAGTCTGACATTCCTTGTTTAGGTTTAGTTTATTTAAAAGGGCACAGTGCGATTTCATAAAACACATGGCTACACATAAAATTACACATTGTAAAGTGCTCACTTCTGCCACATACTGGTGACTTTCTCGCAATAACTTCCAATCTACAAAATAAAACTGTTAATAGAGAGTAAGATTAATCTCGTTGTAATATGGGTTCTAGTGTTTTATGTGAAATTCTGAAAAATGAAAATCAAGTAACAAACCTTTTTCGGAGTTTGAACTTTCATTTGGTATAAAGCAGGGGTGCTCAATCTTTTTTTTGACCGGGATCTACTTTTGAGGTTGATGGTGTGCCGAGATCTACCAAGAAGGGGGACACACCTTAGTCCTGGTTCAGACCTGGTTTAGTCTTGGTTTAGTCTTGGTTTAGTTTTGGTTTAGTCCTGGTTTAGTCCTGGTTTAGACCTGGTTTAGTCTTGGTTTAGTCCAGGTTCAGACCTAGTTTAGACCTGGTTTAGTCCTGATTTAGACCTGGTTTAGTCTTGGTTTAGACCTGGTTTAGACCTGGTTTAGTCCTGGTTTAGAGCTGGTTTAGTCCTGGTTTAGTCCAGGTTTAGTCCTGGATTAGTCCCGGTTTAGACCTGGTTTAGTCCTGGTTTAGACCTGGTTTAGTCCCGGTTTAGTCCCGGGCTCCTGCTGTCAGATAATCTGTCCCTTTGATGCAGAAATATTACGATAACATGACTCACCCCATAACAACGGGGTCAGCTCCGTAGTAACAGTTTGGCGTGTTTTCGATAGTTCGCGTATCCACGTGTATCGCGTATATCCACAGACTTTAATTATCCGGAGTTCCCGAGAAAGGGACATATTCCGAACGTATCGGCAAATTTCGCCGAAAGGTGAGGGATTTTCATGCCTGCAGTGAAGCGGAGAAGCAAGTAGCAATCCCACTTTTGTCTGCGACTCCGCACCAACACGTTCATACAGACGTTGCTGCCACTGCCCCACAAAACACCATGGCCAAAAACCTTGTCCTTCTCCTTCTCCGTCTCCTCCTTAAAACAAATAAGCCGTACATGTTTTGGCTCCGGTAAACGGCAACTTTAGGTGACTTCCATAAACATTGAGCACGCTCGCTGCGTGTGACCTTGTCGTGTCCTCCGGGGCGCATGCGCAAAAAATCGGATTTCACAAAAATCGGAATTGAGCGTTAAGCCCTGGCGATCGACTGACACTTGGCCCCCGATCGATCGTCGTATTGAGCACCTCTGGTATAAAGGAAACGAAAAAAATGCTCATTTTCAATTTTGATGTTTTAATCCTAAAACGAAAATCAAATGGAGTGAATGAATAATGCATGAAAGATTGTAAATATGTGCAGTTTCCCCAATAACCAAAGATTACATTCATTCCTTTTGATTTTCATTTCATGTAACCTTTGTCACAATAAAACAACTTAACTTTTCAAAACGTTCTGATCTCTCTTCCAACAGTGCGTGAACATGAACTCAATCATGAACTCTTTTCTATTACAAAGTTAGTTCAACATACACCCATCTCCTTGTTATTTTCTGTACCATATACACTATACTACCGCGCGATTCTTTTAAGTCCAGCCTCATTTGCTGCAGGCACCGGCGCGTCTCCAAAAACAGGACAACAAAAACCAAAAGTGAAGTCTGACTCTGACTCAGAAAGCCCGACCTGTGGTGCTACCTGCCGACTTAATGAGCATCACAACAGCAAAGAGCCAGCCGTGAAAAGAAAACAAACATCATAATATAAAACTTTATGCAGTAATATGGGGAATAAGTCAAGAAGGACTTTTGCTAAGCTGGTTTGGATCAAGTTTAGTAGTGGTTTAGGCCTACTTTAGCCCCAGTATATCATATCAGTAAATATCAATACTGGTTTAGTCCCAGTATTGATATTTTAGTCCTTGTGTAGTACCGGGTTAGACCTGGTTTAGACCTGGTTTAAGGCTAGTCTAGACCTGGTTTAGTACTAGTTTAGTCCTGGTATAGCCCTTGGTTCAGATCTGGTTTAGTTGTAATTAGTTGTAGTATTAGTTTAGTCCAGTGATGTGTGGTCATTTGCCACCTGCAATCACAGGGGGAAAAAAAGTAATACTAAATGATATAAAGTTGTTTTCTATTTAACTTTGCTATTTTAATTCTTTTTTTATTCAAAATCGCTGAATTTTCACTTTTACCGTTCAAATAGTGGTCAGAGGTCTGACTTCACATGGACTGACTGTGCTGTAGCTCAGCAGTGACAGATTCTGCGCTAAACCGTTGGAGAAAAGGCGCCGGGTTAAAGCGGCGGTGAAAAGGCGCCGGGTGAGGCATGTAGTTACCTGGCCTCATGGTAGAGGCACTCGTGAGCCCAGGGATTCTTCTGCAACTCCTGGAGCAGCAGATTAGAATAAGTGACACAAGATACAATTTAGAGTTAGCAAGTCAAGTTTAATAATCCGTTCACTTTTTTCTTCTTGTTTGGCCCAACTTTTTAAATGGAGGAAGATTTCATATTAAAGCTCGAGCAGTTTTCTAAACTGGACTTTCGGTCGAAGCAGGAGGTTATAATTAAAGAAAGACCAACGCCGGAGCTAAAGGGTTTGCTCCAGTGTGGGAAGAAATCGTCTTTTCTGCTTTTCCTTCTTTTCTCAACCTGCTGTGACGATGTCTGGACTCAGATGGATATTGTGACCTGAAAAATTTGCAAAGAAGCCTTGTTAAACATTAGCAGTCCACCACTCACTTTCAGAGCGAGATCTCGCAAAAAAGTCACTATTTTAATTTATGACGCTACTCGGTGCGCTCTGGAAAATGCACTGAACAATAATAATTAATAATTAAAGCCGCAAGCGGCGTTGGTCGGGACCTCGCACCTGCGTTTGTTCGTCTTACTGAGACGCACAGCCATACCAAATTTCGTGTGCCTGGCACAATTATCTCACTTCCTGTTGGGCGTGGCCATGACATTGTAGATACCCTGTCAGAACAGACCCTGTCAGACCCTGTCAGACCCTGTCAGACCCTGTCAGACCCTGTCAGAGACCCTGTCAGACCCTGTCAGACTCTGTTAGACCCTGTCAGACCCTGCATGTGGCCTACATGCTGAGGCCTACATGAACCTTCGGTGCTTGGCCCCACATTGCTGCTTGCAGCTATATCAGATCAAAGGTACAAAGATCAAAGACCTTTGATCAGGGCGTTGCCTAGCAACAAATACCTCCCATTCATAACTCATCACTCCCATTCAATAAATACCTAACTTTATCGATCCGCCGTATCGTCATATTACCGCCTATTTGAAAATCCTTCGCAATTTAACATCTCCAACGTCTTAAGATTATGTTCACCAAAATTTAAGCCTATCTGAGGTACGGTGTAGGAGAAGTGTTTCAAATTCCATACCTAACTTTATCGATCCGCCGTATCGTCATATTACCGCCTATTTGAAAATCCTTCGCAATTTAACATCTCCAACGTCTTAAGATTATGCTTACCAAAATTTATGCCCATCTGAGGTACGGTCTAGGAGACCCCCCACTGGGGGTCCCCCAGTGGGGGGTCTCCCAGGGACCCCCAGGTCCCCCAGGGACGAGACTTTGTGTGGTCGTACTGGCAGCACTTTGTGATGCCCGTGCAAAGTTTCGTTCGTTTTGAAGCATGGGAACATGCTCAAAATTGCCCCAGCGTGTATGAACAAGAATAATAATAATACGGAAACAAAGCAACAACAATAGGGACCTTCGTCCCCCTTCGGGCTCGGTCCCTAATAATAATAATATTATAATATTACGAGCTCCAGTCACTTACAGGGAGAGAAACTGACCCGGGGCCAAATTGACTTGCTGACACCTGGTGATATCACTGATGACGTCAGTGCCTCACCAGCCATGACCCTCACCGCACGTCACTGGTTTAGTCCTGGTTTAGGTCTGCCTCTGACTCAGAAAGCTGCCGACTTAATGAGCATCACAATGCCAAAATGGTAACCATGGAAAAAAAAAGAAAAGTGTGTATATATATATATATATATATATATATATATATATATATATATATATATATATATATATATATATATATATATATATGGTTAGATCTACTTTAGTTTTTCTCTCCTGGTTCAGCCCCAATAATAGGATTACTAATCTTTAGTACTGGCTGGTTTAGATCTGGTAGTTCAACTTGAGAAACAAACTGGTTTCTGTAAGAATGTGAAATATTACTTTATTAGAGCTGTGTCGTCAGTTCAACAGCTGCATCCTTCGAGGGGGTTACATTCGAAGGCCAGCTGCGTCAGGATCTGCACGGCAAGGCTGCCCCATTTCACCACAAATGCGGCCAAAAGCGGTTTCTTTGTTTCCATAGATATCTCCCATGAAAGAAGGACACATCAGAGCATCCTTCACGGCCTCCAGTATGCCACGATGTACTGCAGTTTTCTTGTCCAACAGAAGAAAGTGGAGTCACCTGCCATGCCTTTTGTTTTGTCTAGTTTGGACTTCACTTTAAATGTATGTTCTTGTCTAGAGCCTCACCTACAACCATAAGTATGAAGTGACTTGTGTCATTTTTCTGGTGGAGGAGCCGTCAAATGCTTTTGTCTAGAATGTTTCACAGTATGGTATTAAGTGTTTTTATCTTAATATAAACCAAACCAGACTAAGTTACAGGTCAGATCTGTGGAGAGGCAACCCCGCTCACAGTCAGAATTTCTGTTTTTGGTATTTTTGAGCAATAAAACCACCTGTAATTTAATAAATGTCTGGTAGAGCTGTTTAATGTCATACTATGGAACTTTCCAGGCAAAGTAATGACATGTAATGACACAGAAACAAGCAGGTGACTGACCCCTCCCCCACCACCACCACCAAAAAGTTACAGAGTGCACCTTTAACGTTAGTCAGAGATCAGATTCATCACTTACACTTTTATATTAAGTAAACATTGCTTAGTTGTTGTAATTTTGAAATTTTTACAGACCCTGATTATCCTCTCCTATATTCATTAATTAATAATTTTATTTTATTTAAGATCCAAAACATGCACAGCACAAATGACCCAGTGGAGATCTACAAACAGTTGAAGGTTATGGAAGTTTGTTTGTCGAAAGGTTACCAAATGTCTCAATAAGAAAAAATGAGAAATTGTGGCAATTATTGGGTGGACAGGAGGAGCAACAAAAGGGAAATAACACAAAGATCAATATTTTAACTATTTTTAGATTTCAGCAGCCATGTTGGCTTTTCTAACTCAGACTCTGATATGCTCTCATCTTTGCATTCCGAGTAGAAATGTCCTGCATACACTGCATGTGTCAGTGTTAACGTGCATAAACGTGTGAGACCACAGTCCTCAGTGGCAGCTCAAGCGCTCAGCTCTGGGTTTTATGTGGGAAAGCCATTCAGACTTTATTGGCACATATATATCTATATGTGGACTGTGTTTCCCTTCCGATTCACTTTTAATGACAAAAAAAGCATCCTAAAGTAGTTTTCAATGCAGACTGTGGAGCGCCTTAATTATTAAAGTGCATTGTGTTCTGCTCAAGACGCCTGAACGCTTGAAACACAGAAACACTGGAGCAGAGTAGACGCACATCCTCCATAGACTTACAAGTAAACCCCAATGCCCCTGACAACACAATCTGAACACTGCATTAGAAAACACACTTTAATTTAGCCCGATTGTACAGTTATAGGGATTGGACCAAGTTTAGACCTAATGTAGTTGGTTCCAATTCAGAGCAGCATAGTCACTAGAAATGCCTGGGGGTAATGAAAATAATAATTTAATTTGCAATTATCGTCTGGACAGACAAGAGTGAACGTGGTATAACGGAGAGAGCAATTTTAATCAACAGTTTGGTGTGAGCCTTATAGCAACACAAATAAGTAATTTCCTTTATTATCCCTCTATTTGGTCACTGGCTCATGATAATAAACATAATGGACTTCTCATAATGGTACACACACATTTGGAGAACAGAACTTTGTAGTCAACCAAGATATTGGCCTAGTACGCCTGTGCTGCAGCCAGATGTTATTTCATTTAAAGCGGGACTAAAAACCTCCTACAACCACTTTTGAAATAGGTCTGCTAGAAAACGTGATAAGAACATTGACGAGCATCACTCATCATATCAGGTTTAAAATTCCACACACAGGAGCGATAAACTGCAGTGGCCAGTGGCAGCTTCATGAGTCTGGCTAATCAAACAAACTGATGTTCCCCCTGTGTCAAAACAAACGGGGCTGGACTGGCCATCTGGAGCACCAGGACTTCTCCCTGTGGGCCAGGCACTTTGGGCCAGTCACTGTCAGACGTTTGCAACACCACACACAGCCCTGAAGGCACATGTACTCAGCATTCCCTGTGTACCCTCTACCCTGACGTCTCTGACTTCTCCGTGGCCCTTTGTCCCGCGAGTCGGCCCAAAGCCAACAGGGTGAGGCCGGAGCAGGAGTAACAGCGTCTGTCGAGAGCAGCTACTGCTCGTAGTGAGCCTGTTCACTGAAATCATTTTGTGAACACTAGGCCTTTAAACCTCTTAAAGAAGAATGACTTTATTGATCTCACACAGGAGAAATTCATTCATTCATTCATTTTTCATTCATTTTCTTCCGCTTTTCCATCTGGGTCGCGGGGGCAGCAGTCCAAGCAGTGTTCTGCTGCCCAGAACACAATGCACCAGCCCCCATGAATCCTTCCGCAGGTGGTGGGTCCACAGGAGGACGGCTCACGTCACAACAGGCCTTGATGTATCTTCTGCCATGGGGGCTACCAGTGTCCACAGACACTGGGGGCGAGGTGGGGTTAAGTGTCTTGCCCATGGACACAACAGCAGCGCTCATCTGTGGGAGCTGGGATCACACGCGGTCCACCCGTCAAGAGCAGGATTTGAACCGCCAACCCCTGGATCACGAGGCATATGCTCTACTAACTGAGCTACTGCCGCCCCTAACAGGAGAAATTCTTCTCTGCATTTAACCAATCCTGTTATTAGGAGCAGTGGGCAGCACATTACTGCGCCCGGGGACCATCTCCAAGATCTTCTTGCTTCAGTTTGGTCAGGACCTCCGCTGGAGGATTTTACCTATGGTGCATGTTTTGGGGTGGCATTCACTCTTCACAGCAGTTTATATTATAAATCCATAGACCTTTTTTCACATTGAGATCTGATGTGTTTTAAACAGGGCTGTCAAACGATTAATTTTCTTGATCGCAACTTATCTCAGAAATTTCATAGTTAATCGCGATTAATCGTGATTTATTTTGCATGTTTAAAATTGATATCTTGCAGTAAGACCATTCGAATCTAAAGTTAAACTCACAATGCAAAGTATTTCTCACCATTTTTTTTATTTCAAAAAATGCAGAGAAAGGAAAAAGTAACAATGAACCAGTAATAGTGCTTACTTTGAGAAATTGTAAATAAATGATTGAAGCCCGCTCGAGCTGCCTACGGATGCGTAGAAGGAACAAAATACTAGCAAACTCAAAATAGCGCGTTTAACCGACAATGAGTTTAATTAATACAACCAAATGAGCTGCATATGGATGGTAGAATTGCAGAAAATGCTGGCAAACTCTGATCGCGATTAAAAAAATTGTTCGCGATCATAACTCTAATCGCGATTAATCGCGATTTATTGTTGCGATTAATCGCGATTAACACGTTAATATTCCCAGCCCTAGTTTTAAAGTGTTCCTTTAATTGTTTTGAGCAGTTCAAAGACATCATGGAGACTAAACAACTATGTGCTAACTAATGTCCGTAGCATGCCTATTTTAAAAAATGTTTTACGTATTGCTTTAAAAAGTTTCAGAAACAGATTTTAAATGAAATGATAAATCTTCTGTGGTGATGTAGAAGCTCAGATTACACATGTAGCTCTTGGTCAGTGGAATGTATTAAGTACTGTAGTTTGTCTGAAATTGTATTTGGATATTGTCTATTTGATGTCCAGGACAAATTTCACCATTTGGAGAGAGTAAAAGCATATGTTAAATGACCTTAACAAAACTTCTATGAGGAGTGACATTGGTTTAAAAGAATTCATTATGGAATGTGTTAAAACCGATATATCTCTTTGACTTTGACAAATACCCCAATGTCAAACTCAACCATTTCTTTCCGTGTGGTTTATACAGTTTGCATTCTGTTTACCTGTCGGGAGAGAGCTCCAGCATGGACAGGATTACTGAAATAACCCGGACTATTTTAAACCACACTTTAATCCGCTCAGCCAAACACCTGACTCACCATTTTCAGCCTGCCCCTAGTTCCACTCCATCCGAGATGCTCGAGTGGACAAAATATGGACTTAATAAACCAAGTTCTCACTATCAGTCACGATGGTGGGCCGCTAATTTACTAAAGCATGAAGTGAGTAGAATACTTAAGTCAAGGCGAAGTAGCCTATAAAGTAGTGGTCCAAGTAATGTATATGATGTTCTTAACGCCGCCACACACTACAGGATTTTTCAGTCTTAAACGATTTTTAAATGTGCAACCAAAAAGCGCACACCACAGACACGAGGTAAAGCTTATGGTAATTGAAATCTCTCTTTACTGAGTTTGTATCTTGTGCCTCTGTGTCCGTCACGTCTGGTCTGCCTCTTTTATTGTTGCCAAACTTGGGCAAATTCTCCTGCAGTGTGTGGGGGCCTTTACTCAGTAATCAGGAACAGTTTTTTTTTTTTTTGTAGGGAAATTATTTCGCTGCTAAAAACTTAACAGAGAAAACTCAATTAATGACCATTTATTGACCAATAATCATATTTGTGTTGCTGTAATCTCACAAACTTGACATTTTGAGTAGATTATTGATTTTCAAATCACAAATGTGCAGAAAAAAAAAGAAATATGTGATAATCTAGATCAGGGGTCGGCAACCTTTACCACTCAAAGAGCCATTTGGACCCGTTTCACACAGTAAAGAAAACACTGGGAGCCACAAAACCCTTTTGAAATTTAAAATGAAATAACACTGCATATAACAGCTTTTTTGCCTTTGTGCCATAGAATTACATTTTGAAAATGAACAAACTAAAATAATATACATACAGTTAAATACAATTAAATACAGTGTTCCCTTGCTATAGCTTTCACTTTTCGTGGCCTCGCCGTTTCGTGGATTTATCAACGCGCATTGTGCTCTGCGTCCTGATTGGCTAAGGGACTTTGCCGATTCTTCAGTCATTCTCCTCCATGTCTCCTGTACAGAATGCGTTCAGTTAGCCAAATTTATATAAATGTTGGATCGCTCGCAGTGTGACTCTGAAGTGCTGTATGTTTGCAAGTTTTCTCCCCGACAAAACCCACGACAGTGCAGCGGCGCCAGGGCGAAGAGGCTCGGCCAAGGAACTGTCAAATACACGCGATATGTTTAGGGCCTGAAAACAGGTTTGGATCTTTGGTTTCATTCTATAATACTGTACTTTTTTGGTTGAAAATCTATGAAAGTTTGAGTGTTTAAACAAGAGAGAAATGTGAGAAAATGTTAATGCCAGTCTAAAAAAAAGTATAGAATGTGTGTTATTTTTAGAACGTAACTGCTGCGGTAAAAGAGGGATCTAGATAAAGTTCTAGATAGAGTACAAAAGGCTACTTTAGTAAATGCACCAAATGACTCTCCATCGCTCAGTCTGGGGTAGGTCAGTCTTCTCTTGTCCTCTTGTCCTAACCTTCAGGCTGATGTTGCACTTTTAAGGGCTGTAAAAAGTGCTGACGCTGCACAAAGAAATGAATGCAATATGGAGATATGATGGAGGGCTACGGTAATCTGCATCGTCACATCTGAATACATAAACAATGCAGGAAATATTGTCATTGAAGTACCATGTTCCCTATGGGCGTGTCTGTTTACTAAAAGAGGCACTGTGGAATATCTCTGGAGGAGGCTCTTGTTTCTACGGAGATATTGCTCTGACTAAAATGTCCTTCACAGTATGGTAATAAACGATCTATATTCATGGAGAAGAGTAGGGGGATTCACCAGGCCTAGTTACAGTTCAGATCTATGGAGAGGTGACTGCGCTCAGAGTACGATTGTGTTATTTTATTTATTTTGGTTTTTTTTTCAAATTATTAGCAATATAAACACCTGTTGCAAGTGAGATTCAATTCAAGACGGATACAATTAAGGTGATATTGTGGAATATTCCAAATAAAGCAATAAAATTTCCATGGAAACAAGCAGAAAAGTACACTTAGACTTAGATTTAGACAAACTTTATTCATCCACAAGGGAAATTATTTGGACCTCCACCGGAAAAGTTACACAATGCACCTTTATTTGACATTTGAAGCCAACCAGGCAGGGAAATACAATCTAGTTTTGATCACAATCAAAAAGCTACCCCAATATCCAATCTAATCCAATCCAACTTTATTTCTATAGCACATTTTATAAACAGAAACAGTTTCCAAAATGCTGCACATATCAGTAAAACTTAATAAAAACATTACTAAAATAGCAATAAATAAAGTGATGATAATAAAATAACTAAAAACAAAAGCAACACAGAGGACCACACAACTCACGCGGTATTAAAAGCCAGAGAATAAAAGTGGGTCTTAAGACGAGACTTAAAACTTTCCAATGTGGGGGCTGTTTTGACATGAGGGGGCAGAGCGTTCCATAACTTAGGGCCAACCACAGAGAAAGCCCTGGGCCCCCGAGTTTTAAGTCTAGTCTTAGGGCCCACGAGCTGGAGCTGGAGATGTATTTTGGGGCCAGTCCATTCAAAGCTTTAAAAACAAACAATAAAATCTTAAAATCAATCCTAAAACGAACAGGAAGCCAGGGCAAAGACGCAAGAACGGGGGAGATGTGCTCATATTTTTTCCGTCCTGTTAAAAGGCGCGCAGCAGCATTTTGGACTAATTGCAGTCGATAAAGTGCGTTTTGATTCATTCCGGAATAAAGTGCGTTGCAGTGGTCCAGACAAGAAGAAATAAAAGCATGCATGACGCGCTCAAAATCTGAAAAGGATAAAAAAGATTTAATTTTGGCTCAAAGACAAAGATGATAAAAACTGGATTTCACGACCGCATTAACTTGTTTATCAAGTTTAAAATCAGAGTTCATAATGACCAAGGTTGGTGCCTGTTGATTTTGTGTGCTGTCTGAGAGGACCCAAGTCGGACAAAGAGCTGGCACTGCCACCGGGCCCGCACATTATCACCTCCATCTTGGTCTCATTGAGGTTCAAGAAATTTTGAGCCAACCAAACCTTGATGCCATTAAGGTACTCAAGCAGGGGTGTCAGGATATCATGGATGATAGGTTTCTAAGGATAATTTAGAATACAGTGGTCCCCCTTTTTAATCGCGGTGGTTACGTCCTAAAAATAACCCGCAATAGGCGAAATCCGTTAAGTAGTGAGCTTTATATTTTACAATTATTCTTCATGTTTTAAGGCTGTAAACGCCTCACCACACACATTATACAGTTTTCTCAGACTGGCATTAACATTTTCTCACATTTCTGTCTCGTTTAAACACTCAAACTTTCATAGATTTTCAATAAAAAACTCACGCGTGTATTTCACAGTTCCTCTGACCGTGCCTCTTCGTCCTGGCGCCGCTCCGCCTCGGTGCAGGTGTCTTTTTCCGAGTGAAGAACATGGTTATGGGTAGTTGTTGGCGCTCTGTTTTTCTTTTGAGCGAGAAGATTCTTATAAACAGACATGCCACCTTCGATTATATTTGAGAACATTTTGTCGACATTGTGGGTTTTGTCGGGGAGACAACTTGCAAACATACAGCACTTCAGAGTCACACTGCGATCGAACATTTGTATAAATTTGGCAAACTGAACGCATTCTGTACTGTACAGGAGACACGACATGGAAGAGAATGACGGACAAATCGGCAAAGGTCTACAGTCCCTTAGCCAATCAGATACAGATACAAAGAGCACATTCCTTTGCTTGTGTGTGGTCTACTCCATTCAGTGTAGTGAAGACTGCAGTGAGCGTTGCACTGGAGAAACAAAACAGCCACTTCACAAGAGGATGTACCAACACAGACGGGTGTGCCAGAGTGGACCTCAGTCTGCCGTACATCTCCACCTAAAAGCCATGGGCCACTCCTGAGGACAGTGAGGTACAGATCTTAGCCAGAGAAAAGCACTCGTTTCAGAGGGGAGTTAAAGAGGCTATTTTTGTCAAGAAAAAGAATCCTTCCTTGAACAGAAATGGAGGGCTCAGACACAATTTGTCTCCCATTTATAACTCTATCCTCAAACTTAAATCAAAGCAAACAAAGAAAACAATAGGTTAGCCAGGTCAGGTCCAGAGGTGTGAAAACACCCATTATGGTCCTGAATGGTTTTGCTAACAAGACCCCAGACAGAAACTGAAAACAAATAGGTGTGTTGTTTCATAATATTTAATATTCATTGCAGTTGCCCTGCACCTAGTTATAAGCAGTGTCCTCCAGCACTCTAGCCAGAACTGAAGAAGGAGCTTGGATGAGCTGCGAAACGTATTTGACCAAATAAATTTTGTCCAGTTGACAAACTGAATTTCTCCTTTTGCCATGGATTCTACCTGGACGACTGAGGGATTCTTCACACATCTTACACATAAGTTATTAAAACTTTTAAAGGAGATTTCCTCTAAAATTCAGTGACGTAACAGATTGAGAAAATGAACATGGGGTATCTAGACAGGAATTTAAGATAAGATAAGATAATCCTTTATTTGTCCCACAATGGGGAAATTGCAGTGTCACAACGCAAGTTTCAGAAACAGTAGGAAAATATGAGCATGCATCAAAATTAACATAAATAATAACAATAAGTATGTACAATCAACTAAAAAAACACAACACTGTAAGGTTAAAGGAAAAGTAATGTTTTTTACAATTTGAGCCTTATTTCGGTAATAAAACAAGTTGTTTTACTCACCCATATCACTTTGGTGTCATATGGAGCATTTCCGGAGATGTTTTAGATTAGCGTTAGCCTAGCGCGACTTATAGTCATAGCTCGGGGCATTCCCCGAGCATGTAATATGCCCCGTGCGGGCTCCAAATAACACAAACTTTAGCACTTTTCAACTTTTCAAATCATAGAAGCTCAATGTCTTTAGTCTACGATTTCGTTTGAATCAAAAGTGGCCTGTAATCCGAGATTCATCCATAGTTTACAGCTATGCGTTCCATGTTTGGGTCCCGGGAGCTGAGAGCACACTCCGCGCATGCGCACTGGCGTCCTCATCTACTCGAAACTATGGCTAAATCTCGGATTACAGGCCACTTTTGACCAAACGAAATCGTAGACTAAATACATCGAGCTTCTATGATTTGAAAGTGCTAAAGTCTGTGTTATTTGGAGCCCGCACGGGGCATATTACATGCTCGTGGAATGCCCCGAGCTATGGCTATAAGTCGCGCTAGGCTAACGGCGTTAGCCTAACGCTAATCTAAAACATCTCCGGAAATGCTCCATATGACACCAAAGTGATATGGGTGAGTAAAACAACTTGTTTTATTACCGAAATAAGGCTCAGATTGTAAAAAATGTTACTTTTCCTTTAAAAGGCACAGGAATGTTGCACAATAAATGTCTTTGATTCTGAGCAGTGAACAAACAGCAGTTAAAGTGACTCCAGTATAGTAATAGATAATATCACTACAATAAAGTGACTCAGATGAAAAGGTGTCTACAAATACATAAAGATATCTTTGCACTACAATATTTTTTACTGAGCTTTTTTGAGTCAATACAGACCCTTTACACCCAGAAAACACTATCAAAAAGGTGTTTTTAGCATAATATGTGTCCTTTAATCCACTCATTTCTTTAGGTTATAAAATGCAGCCGATTTGTCTGCCTGTGCACACTCTTTACCTGTTTAAAACCTGGCTCAGTGAAGACATTTCTTTTTTACGCATTTTTCTAAATAATTTCGACTCCGCTGCCGGCTGCCTGCATTTATTTATCTGGCTCACAACTGCGCATCTGCTGGCCCTTAATTACTTGTCAACGTGTCAAAACTCGGTGAAAAAAGGCAGTTTTGCTTTGGCATTTAGAGCCGTGCAACTCTGAATTTGCATGACCACTTTGCACAGTTAAGGAGAGGGCAAAAATGAACAGAGGAAAAGAAAAATGGTGGGCTTTTAGCGTGTCATAAAACATTTAGTAAAGAAGTTGCCAATTTGAACTCACAGTGACAAAAGTTATGGGTTAAATTCCCAGGTTGTTCAGAACTTTTTTGAATGAAGTTTGCATGATACTTGTGTGTCGGAGTGGCACACACGTCACAATTTAACATTAACGTGTACATTAATGATGACAAATACAATTTTCTTGACTTATTGACTATACTATACTTTCTTTAGACAATATTTACATAAAATCATAGTACTTTCTTTTACATTACCACATCGTTTTATATCTATGTAGCCCCTTAGTGGTCCAGGTAGGTTCCACAGTGGTCCATGGGCATATACTATGTCATTTCTGTGAGGTACACACAGACGCACTACATTCGGACAAACTGTGCTCTCAGTCAGAGGCACAAAGTTCTGGATCTCTCTCCCATCATCAATAAGAGACTCCAACACTGGACACTTTAAATCAGACTTGAAACAGCGGCTAAAGGAAAACCAGACTTGTGGACATTTAATGTTTAAAGGATAATTAACGTTTTTTACAATCTGAGCCTTATTTTGGTAATAAAACAAGTTGTTTTACTCACCCATAGCACTTTGGTGTCATTAGGAGCATTTCCGGAGATGTTTTAGATTTGCGATATCCGTAACGTGAGTTCTCGGGGCAAATGTTTGCGGTCTCCAAATAACACAAACTTTAGCACTTTTCAAATTACAGAAGCTCAATGTCTTAGTCTACACTTTTGTTTGAGTCAAAAGTGGCCTCTAATCTGACATTTATCCATAGTTTCGAGTAGATGAGGACGACAGTGCACATGTGCTCAGTCACAGCTGATTTCGCTCTCAGCTCTCGGGACCCAAACATGAAAGGCAAAGCTGTAAGACGTTTGGACCATCGTGTTTGTAGTACCCACTTCAGTCAGGACGATTTTTTACCAGCAAAGGAAAAGAAAGAAGGCCAGCGGATTCAGCACACGATTCTGAGAAGTAATGCGAAACTGATGGCTGTTCTCTGCGCTGCTCCTAAAACTGTCTCCGCTTCATTCTTTCCGTATCCATTCTGTCTCCTCATCCGTATACTCCTCTTCAGTCCTCAGTCCTCCATAAGTCCTCTTCAGCCTCAAAGTCAGAATCTTCTGCCATGTGTCGCTCGCAACAGAAAAGTTGCATCTTCTTATCTGCAAAACAGCTGTGACTGAGCGCATGTGCATTGTCCTACTCATCTACTCGAAATTATGGCTAAATCTCGGATTAGAGGCCACTTTTGACTCAAACGAAAGTCTAGACTAAGACATTGAGCTTCTATGATTTGAAAAGTGCTAAAGTTTGTGTTATTTGGAGACCGCAAACATTTGCCCCGAGAACTTACGTTACGGATATCACAAATCTAAAACATCTCCGGAACTGCTCCAAATGACCCCAAAGTGCTATGGGTGAGTACAACAACTTGTTTTATTACCAAAATAAGGCTCAGATTGTAAAAAACGTTAATTCTCCTTTAACTGCTGCTATTGTCACTTGTCGTTTTTGTTGTTTTTGCTGTGGTGTCACTTGCCCAGGGACTACAGATGGCAATTAGCATTTCTGCTATAATCTGGTGTATTTACACTGCAATATTGTAGATGTTCATTAATATGCACTGTCCCTATTAAATAAAGAATAAATAATAAATTCAGGAAAGGTTCATTCCTATCTTGTGAAGGTAACTTTTTTATTATCGGTATAATCGGCTCAAATGAGTATCTTTCAATACTAGTTTTAATATCAACTAGTATTATTAGAGTGACCACCGGCATGACTGAAAATTATGACCCAAAAATGAGGACACTACCGGAACCAGAGGGGGGCGGTATCCACAAAGCACAACAAAATGTCTAAAAACAGCCCTATACAACTTGTCACTATTATAATTATTATCATCATATTATTATTATTATTATTATTATTATATTACAACTGATTATATATTATTAGTATTATGATTATAATACAAATTTTCTCATCTGTTTTGTTGTTTGTTGGTGGGTCAAAAAATATTAAAGGCATAGTGCGGTTTTTTTTTATTTATTTTTTTTATGTTAATCTGTATGGGTTTCCTTCTAAATTTCCCGATTCGTATCACTGCGCGCATATTAGCTGTATTAGCCTGTTCACTTGTAAACTTCCCCTTACGGCGGACCGCATCTGCAGTACACTTCCGCTAAAGGTTAACAGGCTAATTCAGCTAATATGCGCGCAGTGATACAAGTTGAGAGACACAATACGCGACCGCGAACTACGCTGCTGGATGTTTCGTGGACAACTGTTTGGGACGCAAATATATCACCATTCGGACAAATGTTTTGTTTTGAGAAGAAAAGCAAGCTTTATTTCATGTTCCAGGGAAGTTACCGGACCTACTTATGTGGGCTCCAGAAAGCGAGCTGAACTGGGATCAGCTGAGAGTGTCAGAGGTAAGCCGGTGTCAACACACGTAACTTTTAGAAGGAAACCCATACAGATTAACATTAAAAAAAAAAAAACACGCACTATCCCTTTAAAGAAGCTAGCATTCTCCTTGTGGTGTTGTGTCTGCGTGTCGCTCTAACGCACTTTTACCTCGGCTACTCACACCAGTGTCAATACAGCAGAGTTTACAGAAGGCATAGTATTATCTTTTGGTGCTCTTGCTGGCAAAACGATGCTCTGAGCACCAAGCATGTTTGAAGGGTGTCTTTCTTTTTGGTTTTTGCTTTTGTTCAGCAGCAGACAGTTTCAAACATTGCTATCGCAGCATCGCAGGTGCAATATGGACGGGGATTTGTGGTGATGCCGACGGTGGTGGCCGACGGTCTGAAATGAGGACAAAATGTCAAAAATGAGGACGCATAACAGAGGTCTGGACAGAAGGCTCTAAAACTGGACTGTGCGGCTGAAATCCGGACGAATTGTCACCCTAACTAGTATCGGATTTTACTTTTTACAACCTCATTTGAGACGCTAAGTTTGTCAATACCGCCTCTATTTATACCCATGCATATACGAGTTCGCAAGGCCACTTTGCCCATTCAAAAAGACGACAAAAGCAAGTGGAGAGAGGAAGGGAACTATCTTCAAGTGGAGGAGCTTATAGGATGACACAAAACACTTCTTATTCACCAACTGCGGCGTTCTTCACAGTCTTTTTAATCCTGTATTCAAACAGAGCATAGCCACCGCGCTGCAGGGCTGTGGGAGGGCTTTCTGGAGAAACTTGCAGCCCTCTACAACGGCTGACTTCATCCCCTAATTCCTGATTATTCCGCAGTGAGCTGGCTAGGTGTGCTCCATTTGCACGAGAGAATGAGACAGATTTCTACCCTACGGGGCTCCAGACGCTAAATGCGATTCTTCAACTACTACTTTTTTTTTTTTCTGTAGTCTTTTCTTCTTTTTAATTAAGGTTTAAAAGTGTGACGCTGTGCCTTGGCGCTGAAGCGTTGGAGGGCAGAGCGGGTGATTAGCACGGTTAAAGTAGTTTAATAACACATCGTTTAGCATTTTTACTAAAGCAATCAGAGAGTTGGAGAATAGTCAGGCTCCGAGCAATGCAGTGCAAATGAAATTCATCAGACATGTTTTAGAAGCAAGAGAACAATGGGGTATTTTGGTGTGACAGTGAATCTGAATGCATAGGCTCTTCGAAGATGAGCCTATTCGTATTATGAGTAGATTTCAATATTAAAGGAGAATTCATGTTTTTTACAATCTGAGACTTATTTCGTTAATAAAACAAGTTGTTTTACTCACCCATAGCACTTTGGTGTCATTTGGAGCATTTCCAGAGATGTTTTAGATTAGCGATATCCGTTAACGTGAGTGTTTGGGGCACGTCGTTGCAGTCACCAAAATAACACAAATCATAGAAGCTCAATGTCTTAGTATACACTTTCGTTTGAGTCAAAAGTGGCCTCTAATCCGAGATTTATCCATAGTTTCGAGTAGATGAGGAGGACAGTGCGCATGCGCTCATTCACAGCTGATTTCGCTCTCAGGACCCAAACATGAAAGGCAAAGCTGTAAGACGTTTGGACCATCGTGTTTGCAGTACCCACTTCAGTCAGGACAATTTTTTACCAGCAAAGGAAAAGAAAGAAGGCCAGCGGATTCAGCACACGATTCTGAGAAGTAATGCGAAAGCGATGGGTGTTCCCTGGTGCTCCTAAAACTGTCTCCGCTTCATTCTTTCCGTATCCATTCTGTCTCCTCATCCATATACTCCTCTTCAGTCCTCAGTCCTCCATAAGTCCTCTTCAGCCTCAAAGTCCAAATCTTCTGCCATGTGTCGCTCGCAACAGAAAAGTTATTAGCGTCTTCTTATCTGCAAATCAGCTGTGAATGAGCACATGCGCACTGTCCTCCTCATCTACTCCAAACTATGGCTAAATCTCGGATTAGAGGCCACTTTTGACTCAAACGAAAGTGTAGACTAAGACATCAAGCTTCTGTAATTTGAAAAGTTTGTGTTATTTTGGTGACTTTTACGTCATGCCCCGAGAACTCACATTAACGGATATCTAAAACATCATCAGAAATGCTCCAAATGGCACCAGAGTGCTATGGGTGAGTAAAACAACTTGTTTTATTACCAAAGTAAGGGTCAGATTGTAAAAAACGTTAATTCTCATTTAAAGGTGTGCATCATGTCAAATCAGCTTTTCAAACACCTAAACAAAACCTTATTTCAAACAAGGCTGCTAAACTGGACGGAACCTCGAGGACTAAAGGGGAGTGTGAGGGGCAGGAGGGGTGGGGTCAGGAGGACTAAAGGGGAGAGGGGGAGGAGGGGTGGGGTCAGGAGGACTAAAGGGGAGAGTGAGGGTGGGGTCAGGAGGACTAAAGGGAAGAGGGGGAGGAGGGGTGGGGTCAGGAGGACTAAAGGGGAGAGTGAGGGTGGGGTCTGGAGGACTAAAGGGGAGAGTGACGGTGGGGTCTGGAGGACTAAAGGGGAGAGGGGGAGGAAGAGTGGGGTCAGGAGGACTAAAGGGGAGAGGGGGAGGAAGGGTGGGGTCTGGAGGACTAAAGGGAAGAGGGGGAGGAGGGGTGGGGTCAGGAGGACTAAAGGGGAGAGTGAGGGTGGGGTCAGGAGGACTAAAGGGGAGAGGGGGAGGAAGGGTGGGGTCAGGAGGACTAAAGGGGAGAGGGGGAGGAGGGGTGGAGTCTGAAGGACTAAAGGGAAGAGGGGGAGGAGGGGTGGGGTCAGGAGGACTAAAGGGGAGAGGGGGAGGAAGGGTGGGGTCAGGAGGACTAAAGGGGAGAGTGAGGGTGGGGTCAGGAGGACTAAAGGAGAGAGTGAGGGTGGGGTCTGGAGGACTAAAGGGGAGAGTGAGGGTGGGGTCTGGAGGACTAAAGGGGAGAGGGGGAGGAAGGGTGGGGTCAGGAGGACTAAAGGGGAAAGGGGGAGGAAGGGTGGGGTCAGGAGGACTAAAGGGGAGAGGAGGAGGAGGGGTGGGGTCAGGAGGACTAAAGGGGAGAGTGAGGGTGGGGTCAGGAGGACTAAAGGGGAGAGTGAGGGTGGGGTCTGGAGGACTAAAGGGGAGAGTGAGGGTGGGGTCTGGAGGACTAAAGGGGAGAGGGGGAGGAAGGGTGGGGTCTGGAGGACTAAAGGGAAGAGGGGGAGGAGGGGGGTCAGGAGGACTAAAGGGGAGAGTGAGGGTGGGGTCAGGAGGACTAAAGGGGAGAGTGAGGGTGGGGTCTGGAGGACTAAAGGGGAGAGTCAGGGTGGGGTCAGGAGGACTAAAGGGGAGAGTGGGAGGAAGGGTGGGGTCAGGAGGACTGAAGGGGAGAAGGGGAGGAAGGGTGGGGTCTGGAGGACTAAAGGGGAGAGGGGGAGGAAGGGTGGGGTCAGGAGGACTAAAGGGGAGAGGGGGAGGAGGGGTGGGGTCTGGAGGACTAAAGGGGAGAGTGAGGGTGGGGTCTGGAGGACTAAAGGGGAGCGTGAGGGTGGGGTCTGGAGGACTAAAGGGGAGAGTGAGGGTGGGGTCTGGAGGACTAAAGAGAAGAGTGAGGTGTGGTGAGAGGTTTACAGCTGGTGTGGCCTAGTGCAGCAGGCTCAGAAATGTTAACCACTGAATTGCACCAAGTTGCTTATACCTTCTTTGCAAAGATGCAATTTTCTAATAAAATCACTGAACTTTAATTCATGATTTTGTTTATACATGAAAAAGGGAAGAAACCAGCATCCTCTGCATCAGTTGAGCGCCTTATTCAAGTGAGCTGAACTCTACAATGCAATGAATTGACCTGGTTATTAGACCATTTTCCTGCACATATTTTGTGAATTGAACATCAAGACTAGGACTATAGTTTATGTGTTTAAGTATTTTGTTAGTTGTAAAAAGGCTCAGTTAAACAGTGCTGAGAAATTTGACACTGGTTAAAATTATAATTCAAATATGTCTAATGTGCAGCCACAGGCATGCCCCCTCACAGAGGCAGAACATGAGAGGTAAGAGCTGAATGCTCGCCTCGTGCAGGGTTTGAGCATTAGGGACCGGCACCACATGGAGGAGACTGGTGATCGACAACAGGTGTAGACTCCTGCACTTTTACTTTACATCACTTTTAATTCACAGACACCGTATAAACTGGAACTGTCCATCCTCTGCAGACAATTCACACCTGTCTTTCCAACGTTTCCAAATATCCATAAAGCTTTTGCTCTCGTCACCAAGGAGCACCACCATATACAACTTAATTTTCTCCTTGTTTGTGCATTTTGGCAAAAACACCCTGTTTTGCATATTCATTTGGTCCTAGGAGCAAATTCTGCGCACCACCTGTAAAAAGCTGATAAAGAGACACTCTGCAGTCTTGGCCCCAGTCAGGGTACAGCTGCAGCATTTCTCTGAGCCTGGCCACACTGTGTGCACCTCACACTTCCCTATGGTCTGTACCATGACCCTGGCCCTAAATAGCTGACCTTCAGGCAGTTCGCTTTCACTGAGGCTGCTGTGGTTCAACAGTGCGAGCGACTCGTTTCTTCTTCCCAGCACCTCCATCATCGTCGAGCAGAGCAGGTGGAGGACCTCTACAGCCCATCTGTGCAGTACCAGGTACTCTTCCCACGCACAGAAGGTGGGTTTGTTGTGCAGAGACAGACAGCATAATCATACTCTCCTGACACATAGAAGGTCAGTTTGATGTACAGAGAGTGACACCGTGGTCTCTCCCAACACATAGACGGTGGGCTTGACGTGCAGAAAGAAGCGGGTCACGGCTGCAGCCCTCAAAGAGAGGCAGCCCCAGGATCTCACAGATGTATGTGGATATTTGTAAGTAACTCATCCTGGAAGTCGAGAAGGAGCTCTTTGGGGTTGATGGACACGGGCAACCATGTGTTTGTCAGAATGCCATTTTTGAGTCCTTCAGGGCCCTCCTACTCCCAATTGAAGCAGTTGAGTTTGTTAATCTGAGTCTGGTAGAGGGAGTGGCTTGCATACATGCAGTAGGGCTCAGCTTGAGGCAGATGAAGAAGGCCATCTCCATCATCCAAAAGTGTAAAAAAATAAAAAGGATCTCCATGATCAGGTCAGCTGATCCCATCCTGCCCTGTAATTGCCAATGTCTACTGAATGAAAGATAAAAGGTGGCTGTTGACTTGAAAACTACTGCTGGGTTCCCCCTCGCAGAGCATGTCCAGACAATGTAGACTGCAGGGACGTGCACAGGAATTTTGAGGGGCAGTTGCTCTGACCTGAAGAAAGGACAAACCAACCCACCCCGATTGGCGATTGTGGCGTGATTCTTCAAGAACTCAGGCTTAGTCGGGATAAGCATTTCTAGGTGGCTTATTGTGCTCTCCCACAAAAAAGGTGACAAATGTGCGTGGAAAAAAAATATTTGCAGTTGTTCAGTGATTTAAAAAACTGTTTCTGCAGACTTCCCCTTTAAGTGTTTCAGTCGCTCACTCTCTTTCTTTTGCTCCGCCACGTTACCTCCACTGTTACCAAGACAAGACTGACTGCAGAGTTGCAGAGCGCATCTATATACCCCCATTTGCCCCTCCCACATTACATAACATCCACTGGAAACATTATTTACCCCATTTCCACTATTAAATGGCTAATATTTTATGTAACAAAAGTTGTGCAGAGACAGTAGCTTTAATACAAAATCAATAAGTCACATGCAACACTTCAAATGCACGGAAAATACGAATAATTGCCCATGCAAATTATTCATGGCTCACATGACCACCGGAACCCGCGAAACTAGAGGATTTAAACTCCCGGTGCGGATGTGTCCGGGTTTGCTAGATCGCACCACGGGAAGAGGGAGAAGGCGGCAGCGTGCAGGTAAGTAAATGATCGGGCTTAGCGCGATTTAGATGGGCAAAACTGGCACTTCTAAGTGTGCAGCCTGAGTCGCGGCAGAACACGCTGGAGAGGTTATGGGAATTAGTTTATGGTGGATAATGAAAAGGCTTCGGAGATAAGGAAACGGGCGAGAGCGTCTTCACGTGCTCTCCCCAGGGACAACGGGCCCGTCACAGCAATTTTTTGTTTTCACTTTCAAATCTAGGACTAGGCTTACATGAATTTCTGTATCCATTGAACAATTTATTATTATTTTATTTATTTATTTTTCTACTCGGAAGGGCACCGTCAGTCCAGGAGGGCATAGCGGCAGTTGCCCGGGCAACCTGAGCAGCCCCCCTGTGCACGTCACTGGTAGACTGATTGGCTTAGAGGTTTGATTAACAGTAAAGGTAACCAATCAGAATAAAGATTATCTCCATGATCAGGTCAGCTGATCCCATCTCACAGGAACCTGATACGACTGCTGTGAAACAGAAGGAAATGGGACTTGGGTGAGAGCTTATCACATAAACCAGGAAACGTAGACCAGAAAATATAATATGGGCCAGTTTAAATGCTTTAAGCAGCAGGTATAGCCCCATAACGATATAGTCTACGATAGTCTAAAACTTTCATTTCCATAATGTCTGATACATAAGGTTCTATAAACTTGACATCTGCAGCCTGCACTATACAATTAGAGGTGAGAGCTTTGTCACCGGGATTCACTTTAAACTGAAAAAAAAAAGGAATAGTCTCTGAACAAATGCGGTTAGACACAAAGGAACAGCAGGGCACCAGAGCAGCAGGAAGCAGACGACATCACCACCTTCAGACAGATGTGATTTGTCTGTCGGACAAATGTCCCTCACTGTCTGAACTGCTCCTTTCAGACTAATGGTTTACTCAGCGATGGAGTGAGAGAAGTGCTAAAAAAAAAAAAGATATCACAATTTGGGTTAAAAGGGCCCATATTACACAATTTTCTGATCAATGTTATAATGTTTTCTTATCAAAACATACCTGGAGTTGTGTTTTTGTTTCATTCACACATGAAAATTCTTGTGATGTCATGTGATAATACAAGAAGTGCTCCACTGTGTTTTTTTTTTTCTTCTTCTTCTTTTTTAACACCGTACCTTCACTAGAATCATATGGATAAATTTCAGCCCTGGAATAGCCAATGTGTACTGAATGAAAGGTAAAAGGTAGCTGTTGACTTGAAAACTACCGCTGTTTTCCCCCTCGCAGAGCATATCCAGAGAATGTAGGCTGAATGGCTTAGAGGTATAATTAACAGTAAAGGTCAGCAATCAGGAAAGTGGTACATTTGAAAAAGTCACAATGAAGGATTCCTGACATTTTTATTGGTTTAGCCCATTTAGCCTGTGACACTAGGTTCTCTCTGACCAAATTAGTACACTGAGATACAACTTTTATAAGCTAACGTACATGAACATTCACAAGACAGTGGCTTCCTCTTTTCTGCATGGAGGAAAAACAAAAACTAAAACAACACTACCCACTCCAGTCCATCTTTTCCCACATGAGAATTTAAAAAAAAAAAAAAAAAAAAGAAAACTCAACTGGACAAAAGACATTTTGCTGCTCATCCAAGTGGCTTCGTCAGTTCTGGTGAGGTTTCTGGAGAGACACTGCCTTATAGCGGTCATTGATATGCGCACTGTCCTCCTCATCTACTCGAAACTATTGATAAATTTCAGATTACAGACCACTTTTGACTCAAACGAAAGTGTAGACTAAGACATTGAGCTTCTGTAATTTGAAAAGTGATAACGTTTGTGTTATTTGGTAACTGCAATCGCCTGCCCCAAGCACTCACGTTAACGGATATCGCAACACCACAACATCTACAAAACTGCTCCAAATGACACCAAAGTGCTATGGGTGAGTAAAACAACTTGTTTTATTACAGAAATAAGGTTCAGATTGTAAAAAAAAATGTATATTCCTTTAACAGGTCTGTGAAGGAAACGGCTGAAACTAAAGGGGGTCCGAAAATACACCGCAAAGTGCCACTAAGTGAGGTAAGTGAAAGTTATTGACTTTGTGATCAGAGACACCTGCAGCGTTGACTGGATCGGGAAGTTTGGAGTTACTGCTACAACTTTAGAACTTTACTTGGTTATATGGAGGAGGAGCTGTGGCTTGAATATGAAAAGACGAGAATGAAATCAATAGTGTAAAAATTCATAACTAACATGTGCATTTATAGAACATTCACAATAAAACTAAACTGTTTATAAAGAAAACAAACCACAAAAAAATACAGTTTTTTGTTTTGTTTTTTTTTCTAACCAGAGGGTGTTTAAGAGCTCAACAGTCCCAATCACTTTGACGTCAGCTCTGATTCCGGTAAAAGTAAAATTTCCACTCATTTTTTGCACTACCTGGCCAGAGAGAAACGAAAATTTCGATTCACTGTATGTTGAACACATATGGCAGAATTGACAATAAAGCTGACTTTGATCTTTGATCTTGATCATTATTCCAATAGACTTCTAAATTCAACGACATTGTGGAGATTAAGCAGCTACATGCTAATGAATACACAAATGTAATGCACAAAACATAAGATTTGATGAATTGCTTTAATAATAATGCATTTAATTATTATGATTAGCCCTGAGCAAGATCTCTAACCTATGGAGATGTTGCTGCTCTGCTTGGAATGTTCCACAGTATGACATTAAACAGATCTACCTTATATTTATGCAATTATAGGTGTTTTTTTTTTTTTTTTATAGGTGGTTTCATAGCTGTAACATGGTCTGGTTTAGTCTCCATGAAGATAGAAAGGTTTAATACCATACTATGGAATATTCCAGACAAAGCAATAACATCTCCACGGAGAAAAGCATTTAACGGACCAACTTCAAGCAAAATTAAGTCCTGGTGTAGACTTTGAGTGGTCCTGTTCTAGCCCTGGTTTAGTCCTTTAGTTTTATTTCAGCCTTAGGTCTTTTTCACACCTGCCTTGTTTGGTTCGTTTTAAACGAACCAGAGTTCGTTTGCTCCTTTGATTCGGACCTTTTGTTCTGGTGTGAATAAAAACCAAAAGTCTCGATCCGGAGCAAACAAGCGGACCGAGACCACCTAAAAAGGTCGGTCTCGGACCGGTTCCATACGAATCCTGGTGCGGTTCGTTTGAGATGAGAATGCAGACCAGACTCGATCCGACACAAGTTGGCTTTTTGTACTTGACGAGCTTCCGTCGTAGTTTGAGCATTATGGGAAACCGAGGCTTATGAAACTAAACGAAACGAAACAAAACGAAACTTACGAGGCTTACTTACGTTTTGCGTGAAGAGCAAGAGTCAGAACTTGTTGCGCGCACGAGCTCTGTCCTCCGTAGCCGTCTTGCCCTGTGTCTTCGTCATTTGGAAATTGATTGTAAAATAGTGTAAACCTCACGATGCTGCTCAAACATTTGTGCAAACTGTAAAAACTGAGCAAACCATATCGCTAAGGCTAGATTGAAAACAGCACGTAACACCATTATTCTCCTCCTTCCGCGTTTGGACACCGACAGGGCTCATTCTGTCCAATGGCTGAGCGACCTCAGCACATGTGCTTTTGTTTATTGACGTTAGTTCGCTTGGGGAAAAAGTGCAGTGTGAAAGCGAACCGCACCAAAATAAAAAAGATAAAAAAAAATTTGGTCCGGACCAAAGCAAGTGGACTATCGGACTTTCCTGGTGTGAAAACGACCTTAGTCTCAGTTTAGACCAGGGGTCGGCAACCTTTACCACTCAAAGAGCCATTTGGACCCGTTTCACACAGTAAAGAAAACACTGGGAGCCACAAAACCCTTTTGAAATTTAAAATGAAATAACACTGCACTGCATTTTTTTAACGTCTTTGTGCCATAGAATTACATTTTGAAAATGAACAAACTAAAATAAAATATATTTTAATTAAATACAGTGGTCCTTCGCTGTTTCGCTAATTTTTTTTTATAGTGTATCAATACGCATTGTGTTCTGCATCCTGATTGGCTAAAGGACTGTAGACCTTTGTCTTTGTCAGTCATTCTCCTCCATGTCTGCTGTACAGAATGCGTTCAGTTTGCCAAATTTATTTAAATGTTCGATCACGAGCAGTGTGACTCTGAAGCAATGAGGACTGACCGGTCTGGCATTTGGGCACATGCCAGAAGGGCTGCGGTCGTGCGTCTCATGTCCCCGCGCACACTTCTCTGGGTGGTCAATGCACATCAGGAAGTAGCGGCAGTGTTTCCGCAGAACGAACTGGTGGAACCTGGAGTTCAGGCGGTGGAACCAGTCCTGAGAGCGCACGGAAGCGTTCTCACTACAACAAAACCCGCAACAGTGCAGCGGCGCCAGGCGCCTCGGTCAGGGGAACTGTGAAATACATGCATATTTATACACGCAACATAAAGCTGACTACTTCACGGATTTAGCCTATTGCGGGTAATTTTTTACAATGTAACCCCAGCGATAAATGAGGAACCAATGTACTGAGCCGCATCAATGTGTCTAACCAGCACAAAAACCAGAGCTGACGAAGCCTCTCGGATGAGCGGCGAAACGTTTTCAACCAAGCCAACTTTGTCCAGTTGACAAATTGAACTTTTATCATTTTATAGTGTAACATTTTTTTATAGGCCCTGTAATTAAAGAGATACTGACAACATACTAGATCAAACATTTGCTTTTTGACTGTTACAGTGGGACTAAACATCTTAACTCTTCGCACAGCTCCATTTCAAACAGAACTGGGCTGTACTGTCCTCCTAATGGTGTCTCTAACCAAAATTTGACAGCCACGTTGCGGCGCATTCCTGATTCGATCTCGCCTCGCGCGTACACCCGGAGCTGCTGAGCAGTGCCGTTGGTGCCTGCGGCCGGCTATGAGTCGAGCTTGGCGCAGTGCGGTGCGCGGTTGCCTTGTTTCGTGACCACGCGGGTGCGCGTGTCCGCGATTAGCGATTAATTACAATTAATGCATTTTGTTCGACTAACAAGGTGTAAAACTGAAACAAAATAAATATTGTTGAATGAATTACTTATACAAACAGTGAATGTACATAGATTATGTCTACTAAAACACAACGTATGAAGCCAAAATTACACACATTACATTCAAAATAAGGTACATATCTTATATGCTCCCATGGATGTATGATAAAATCAACATGTCTTATGCTATGCTATCAACTGATACCTAGATATTAATCTACTAACAAAAACTGTCCAATCAATATTCATCAAAACTAAAAGATATCATTGCAAATAATATTTCTTACAGACAATGCTTACTATGGCTCAAATCAAAAAGACTGAAACAGATGAGAAGACAGCATGATGATCTGCTGAGATCAATTGAAAACATGTGCTACTTCCTGCTTTTTGTCCTCTTCAGTACCGCATTTGAACAGGAGGGCATTATAACAACTCAAACATTAAGCATGCTGCCTGGTAGTGATGTTATGAGATGTGCCGAGGCTTCGAAGTGTGTGTCGAGTAATGAAGGGGGTGTTTCCACAAAGCGCGTATCGAGGCTCGCTTCATTTGGGGGAAGAGCCAAAAATGATGACGTCCGAAGCCTCTCTGCCTGGCTGTACGATGTGATTGCTTTCAGATATTGTCGCAAGCTATTACAGCTGTATAGACCCCTCAGGGTCCATTCAGAATGTGGGTGTTTGAAGGAGTTGCGGTCAGCTGAGAGTTTGGATAGAGTTTGGAGAGTTCGGATAGCGTTTATATAGTTCGGAGAGAGTTTGGAGAGTTTAGGGAGAGAGATTTAGCAGAGTGATGAGAGTAGGATAGGTGATAGGATGGAGCCAGCGAGGAAGAGGAGGTTTTCCCCTGTGTGGGAACACTTTGATCTGAAAACCAAAAACTGTTGAGAAACTCTTGTTTCTGAATAAAAATGAATAAAATTTCCCCTGTCCTGTACATCACTGTCCAAGTTACACAAGCAATAATTTGTGCCCTTTTCCTAGTTCCACAAAAACTTTCACTGTCCTCACATATGTGATACAGTCATACCTCACCTTACAAAAGACCTAACTAACGAATAATCCAAGTTACGAAACGCCGTTACGTAAAATTTTCGTCTCTGAATACGAAAGAAAATTTAAGTTACGAAACGCGAAATCTCAAAAAATCAAATAATGCGCATTCGGCTTCACAGCTGCCTGAATCCCCCGAAACGTAAATACACTTGAAAATACATTCTCCCAACACGCCGCTGGCCTCCCATTGGCCAGGAACGAATCAGGCCTTTTACATTGCGACTCTACTTACGAAAAAATCACGTTACGAAACCACTTCTGGAACAAATTAATTTCGTAAGGTGAGGTATGACTGTAATATATGTACAGAAATGATTTGGTCATACATGTTTTGTAATTCATAGTCATTCCCAACAGACACTTGCCTGGTTTACACCTGACCATATCACAAGTGAGATATGGTCTGGAAGCCACCTTCGAAATATCTCGTAGTGGTGGTGTGGTTTACGATCGCCAACGGCCGTTTATTGGGTGTTACGAATGTCTATCATTTGGCGTATACGTAGCCCATAGCCAATCATGTCAGTTGTCAGTTCAAACTACAAGCTTCCGTTTGTCACGTAGTACGCGTCACCGTCTTGCCACCCCTCCCCGCTCTCTGATTGGCTCCCAGAATCGGGCGAGCTCGCTTTCCATAGTTGCCAGGCTGTCTTTCAGATCGGAACGAACGAAAGCAGCCTGGGATTTCCTAGGTTAAACAGACACAATCATCACACATTCTGTGGTTCAGATACAGCTGCCTGTGATTACACACTTGGCCAGTAGGTGGTTTTGTGCGCACATGAAGCTTCGAGAAATTAACCCTTTCTCGAACCAATTGGCTCAAATGGTTCAATGCTTCATGAGGCTTCATCTCACCATCACTACTGGGAGGCAGGACATGGACAGTGCCTGTGGACGAAAGAAGACAGTGAGGGTAAAAGTGGGGTGGGGTCTAGAGGTATAAGGAACAGTGTGATTGGCCTAACAGGTATCAGGTAATCAGGAAATGTGTGTGTGATGTCACCAGCTACTTACCTTACAATTGCGGTGGCCACTGAAGGTAGCACAAACTTTGATTTTTAGAGCACATTAGTTAAATTTGCAGCTTTCGGGTCAAAAACACCTAAATCTAACACCGTGTTCACATTTTATTAGCAAAAATGGTTGATTTAGTGTTTAGTTCCTCTTTAAAGATGCTGTATTATGCAATATTGACTGAGAGTTGTGTTTTGTTTCATTCACACATGTTTGAGCTATCCTGGTTTATTAGTCTGTCTAGATCTCCAAACCTTAAAATGTTCAGTTCCACCTTGACTGTGATATCATGTAGTGGTAGTTTTCAAGTTAATGGCTGACTTTTACTTTTAATTCAGTAGAGATTAAATGCTTTTCTCTTTGGAGATGTTATTGCTTTATCTGGAATGTTTCACAGTATGGCATTAAACCTTTCTATCTCCATGGAAACCAAACCAGATCAAGTTACAGGTCAGATCTGTGAAGAAGCAAACCCGCTCACAGTCAAAATGTTTGTTTTTCTAGGTATTTTTGAGCTATAAAACCACCTGTAATTGAAATAAATGTAAAGAAGAGCTGTTTAATGTCACACTGTGGAACATTCCAGGCATGGAAAAAACATTGACATCTCCATAGAAAGCGTGAAGAATCCCTCAGTCGTCCAGGTAGCTCATCTGAGAGACTTCGTCAGTTCAGAACTGACGAAGTCTCTCGGATGAGCGACGAAACGTTTTCGACCAAATAAACTTTGTCCAGTTGACAAATTGAATTTCTCCTGTTATCTCCATAGAAACAAGCAGGCGACGGACCCCCCAACCAAAAAGTTCCATGGTGCACCTTTAATTATCGACAGTTTCATATGCATTAATATGAAACAACATAGTATTTTGATCTATGTTTTGATCGATCTGATTTTACCTGAGAAAAAGTGAATAGATGATTGAGGCCAGTGCTGTTTTACGCCCATGAAGCCTTTGTTTTTTTTTCTTTGAGGCGAACTTTATCTCACAGAGCCACAAACGGCAAGCTCTTAACTTCTCATTAGGACCAGGTCTGGTTTATGTTCTGATAAAACACAGGTGAAGATGGATGGAGTGAGATAGAACAGCTACCTGAGACTATACAATAACTGATGAGGTTTAGCTTTTGTGTGGTTTCGTGATTATCTTGACGCTCATTGCTCATGATCAATAGACGAACCTGTGTTGCCGGGACAACCTGGGTAAGGTATGTGTACTATCATCACAACAAGGGTAATGGATAGTTTTATCTTAAACTCTGGTTAGCCTGTGTTCAATGCGTCCAATCGTCTCTTATCACCAGGAATCCAATTACCCTCCTGATATTTTAGCCCTTTAGCAAATTAACCTTAGCGCCTGAAGTTCGTTTATAACCGTGGGATCTGTGGACTATTTATGTTTTACTATTGGCCTTAGATAAAACTAAACTGCACTTTCATTCAAACACATTCAAATTCATTAAAAAAAACAAAAAACATTACGCCTTTTTTTGATCAATGTTATAATGTTACCTCACCAAATATATACCTGGAGTTGTTTTTTTGTTACATTCACACATGTTTAACACACAAATTCTGCATATTTAGGTTGGGTTATTCTCTCAAACACTCTGTTCCACCTTGTGATGTCATGTGGTAATACAGGAAGTGCTCCGCTGTTTCTTGAACTCTGCACAACTTCACTAGAATCATCTGGATAACTTCAGACCTGGAATTGCCAATCTCTACTGAACTAACGGTAAAAGGAGGTGTTAACTTGAAAACTACAGCTTCATGACATCACAAGGTGGAACAGAGCATTTTGTAGACAGAGATTACTTAAACATGTGTGAATGAAACAAAACACAACTCCAGGTGTGTTTTTGATTCGGGATGCACCGATGTGAAAATTTTTGCGGATACCAATATCCGATATTAATGAGCACTACTGAAGGCCGAGGTGTGAAATGCACAGTCCGCCACTGGTAAAAGGTATAAAATACATTCTAGCATGTGGTTCCATGTTATCCTTCAGGACTAAGGCATTGACAATGTACGGCACATCCTTGGATCCTCTGGTACCCGTTATCTCTGACATGGCTTAGCATGTGTACAACATCTTATCTCTCCGTGCCCTATCTGCCCCTACGCGAGAATCCAATTACTCCTCATATTAACCCTTTAGTGAATTAACCCCGTGCCCCGCCGGTCTTTCCCTTTGAACAAACCAAACTCGCCCCATCGCCCGCTGCCACCGCTAAACGGGAGAATAAATATTAGATGGAGGATTTGGTTCGCTCGTATGGCTGTATGGTCTGATCTCACCCACCTGGAGGGCACTGAAATTGGGATACCACGCTCCGAAGCGGTGCGTGAATCCCTGGGCGTGTGGTGTGTGCACGCTCCCTTTGTGTTCAGTAGACACACACACAGGAGTGATCCATAAACCCGCGGAGAGCTAAAAGATCAGAGCGGCAAATGTAAGTGACGGAAACAGGCGCTTCGCTATATCCATAGATTTGCATACGTGTTTGTGCTGTTCAATAATTCATGGTGTAGTGTGGGAAAATATTTTTTTGGGATCCAGAATACACTCTTCTTCAAATTATTTAAAGGTGCATTGTGTAACTTTGCCCTGAATTTTCCACAGTATGGCATTGAAGGGATAATGTGTTTTTTTGTTGTTGTTGTTTTTTGTTTTTTTATGTGAATCTGTATGGTTTCCCCTTCAATAGTGTCGTGAGATTAACACAGACTTACCCCTGACAGCGTCGTCTGGGCCCAGTTCTGCGCCGGTTCCGTAGCTCGCAAACGTAGTCCGCGGACCGCATGGGCGTCGGCGAAATGCGACAGGTCTCGCAACTACCAGATGCAGCCGCCAACTTCATTTTCTCCTGTAGAAGATGTAGCGCGCGGTGCATGCTGGGATATATGACTGCGCGAAGTGTGCATCTTCCCGCAGTTGGTCCACCCCCCGATTCCCATGGAAATGACTGCGGTCTTCAGACGGCATGTCAACTGCGCATGGGACAAAAACGAAATGGGACAGCAGTCGTTGCACCGGAAGTGACATACATGCCCTTAAAGGTCCCATGGCATGAAATTTTCACTTTCTGAGGTTTTTGAACGTTAATGTGAGCTCCCCTACCCTGTTTAGGCCCCCCCTCCCATGGTTAAAAGTTGCGAAATGTCTAATCTGAGCATTTGCGATCCTTTTCTGCATTACAAAAAATCGGAGCTCAAACGGGCGATTTTGAACAAGGCACCTTATTGACGTCAGATCGAAAAAAGAAATGCAAATGCAGTTCCACCCCCGTCTGTCTCTACTCAGCGTCTCTGTAAATCACGCCCAGACAGTTTGGACTGCGAATGCGCTAGGCAATGCGAAATGCGTTTTTTTTATTTGCCTGGAGGCACGTTTGAGTGTTTCTACGCTCGGAAGTCCTTTATCTGAGCCTCTGGACCTTTGAACAGCAGTGGTTTAATTTTATTTTCCGTGGAAATGTGTTTATTTTTCAATGGAACGCTTCAAATCTCTCCCCCCGTGCAAAAACACGGAAATGGATCAGCTGAGAGCGAGAGCGGAGAGTTTGGCCAAGCCCCCACCCTCTACTATAGGCCAGCTCTTTTCTCCTCATTTGCATTCAAGCAACAACGCCCATAATGGCCTGTTCAGCGAGAGAAAAAATACTCTTTCTCATCTTATCTCTTCTCATGCACTGAGTGTTGATTTTGAAGGATTCATTTACAGTATTAGGGAACCATTAAGGAGCCACATAAAAGCATCAAGAAGTACCATGTCATGGGATCTTTAAAACCACACTCCGAACTGTGCACACTGAGAATTGAGACACGGCTCAAAAGAGAAACACCAGAACAGAAGAGCAGCCATTTTGCTGAAGTCAGAAGTAAGAACAATTACCTGTCTCACGTTCTTTTTCTATTATTACTAAAAGAGTATATTAAAGTGGCCACTAGATCAGTGTTTCCCAACCTTCTTTGTCTTGTGTACCCCCTGAGCCTTTTTGTCATACCTCGAGGACCCCCTCACTCATACGTGTTGATAATTCTCCAAAAGTAGAACGTGACACAACGGAAAATCATTTTATTTCATCTCCGTAATTTGAAAATTTAATTCTCAGGCATTTTCTCTCTTTTCTTTAACTCAAATATACTCAAATTAGAATAAAAAAATTCAAAAAGTCTCCCCAATGTGCCTGGCAGCGACACTGCCGAGTACTCCCTGCAGTGTGCTTGCGTACCCCTAAGGGTACTTGTACCCCTGGTTGGGAAACACTGCACTAGATGGTGCAATTTAGCAAGCAAAACATAAGACCAAATCAGTCAAATACAGTAAATATAACAGTTGCAGAGAATGTGGGTGGATCCTTGTGATGGTGGTCATGGCATTGGTCGCTATTGCCCGACAGATCACAGACGTAAGATCCCGACTGACCCTGCTGTGCCCAAACGGGTCGCTGAGGTAGCTGTGGCCTTAGCATCCGAATGGCGAATGGTGAAAAAAAATGGAGGAGGATGAGCCTTTTTGGGTAAAGAGCTGCACCATTGTGTAAAAATAAATAAATAAATAAAAGCTCTCAAAGACCAGAGTTCTGTTTCCGAGAACAACAAGAGCTCCTTATAAACTATATCTGTACTGCGGCCAGTACAAAATATATTGTATAAGCAGCTCTCGTTGTATAAGCAGCATTGTTCTGATTTTTATGCAGGAGAAAAATCAGCTTTTACTTGTTTTGTTTAAAATTATGCATGATCAATGAGCTCCTTTGTTTCACTGGAATAAACGAATTTGATTGGACGATCATGTTTGCTTCTAGACAGTTCTTTCGTAACAGTAATTAAAGAGAAAAATGATAAAACTGTGATGTTTCTCCTCCAATAATCATGACACTAAAATAAGACACTTCAGACCAGACTGAACATGTGTAGAGCCGAGCGGGGAGTCTGGCTTTAAAACATCTAAAAGAGCTAAATGTGTGACCTTTGTGCAATGGCCACTGGCGGCGTGCCCGGTGTGAGCGGGAGGCTGCAGCTGTATACACCACCTGTTAACATGCACCAGCCCCAATAATGAGGCTAATGCTACAACATTAAGCTCTGACCCGTCTGTGATACTCGAATCATCACAGGAGCTGAAAGAGCGACCCACATTTAACCAACACCCACTATTACAGAACCACCAATAGGAGCGCGAGAAAAAGTAGGCTATGAAGAATTTTTTAACCCTAGAGCGCTATCGCCGGGTGATTTTCACCCAAGCAAATGTATTTACATGATTTTCAATATGTTGGATTTTTCTGAGTGTCATGGGTCCCTGGTGAGCTTCTTCATTGTTTTTGACATCTTTGAAGGTGTAGGTGTACCCCAAAGCCCACTTTTTCCTACAGGCTTTCGGGTGATTTTTACCCGGCAACAGTGAAAGAGGAATGTAAGAATGTAATGAATTTAATGTAAGAGGATGTAAGGAATAGGTAAGTAAGAGTGGTCCTGGAATGTGTATCTATCCTTATTTAGTGCAGTGGTTATGAATAAATATCACAAAGTGGTGATTTCAAAGGGAATTCTTATGGTGAAAACAATATTTTAGTCAACTGGTTATTTTTACCCACTGAAAAAATACTATTTTTTGTTCCTCTCTCCTGCAACTGTTCATGTGTCCAGGAGTCTGAGCTTCACCAGGGAAGTCTCACATGTCCCAGGAATGGGTGGACCAAACACCAAGTTTACAGTATCATTTTTGTTTTATTTTTTAGGAATTTTTTGTTCTCAAATTCCCAATTTTTCAGTAATTTTGGAGCATGTTTTTTTTTTTTTCATTTTGTTACACATACCACAGTTGAAAATAAAAGAAAATCACTCTAATTTATCATGTGTTGTCATATTTTGATCTATTTTTTTTTATAAGAAGTACTTTTTGTTGGGTATATTATATCAGGTAAAAATTACCCAGCAAAAGTGGTGTTACTTTTTATAGCGAAAGTGTCCTAAGGTTAAACATGACCTACTCTACTGGTCAAAAATGTGGACACACGTTCTCGTTCAGTGCTTTTTTCTACATTTTAGATACAGAAGACATCAAATATATTAAATATTTATTAGGGAAAATTGACTCCTCTGAGCTTTAAGCCATGTTACAATGTTATTGCCTCCTCACAAACAAACCTGGAGTTATGTTTATTTTCATTCACAGATGTTTCAGTAACAATTTATTATTAGTTTGTCTAAATCTCCAAAGCTCAAAATTGCTATGGTGCATAAAGTAAAGTTCTCACTAAACAGTAGAGTTTTTTTTAGCCTCGTATAACTCCATAATCGCACCATATCTAATGAACTGTGTGGAAGTTTGGGGGTCGACATGTAAAACTTACCGTCAGAGAATCCAACCCATTATTTGTTAAAGTTAAAGTGTTGAAAATGTGTGATATTGTTGAATTAAGTCTCCTCAAACTCATGTATAAAGCAAAGTGCAGTGTATTAACTATAATATTCAAAGTCTATTTGAGATGAGAACAAGAACTACAATTTAAAAGGAACCGACGTGTTTAAAAACCCAGATTCAGAACCGAGGTTATGGAGCGAAGCGTCGCTGTGAAAAGAGTTCATTTAAAAGTCTTGACAAAGAAATCAAAGCATCAAGTACAATAACGGCATTTTAAAAAATACATAAAATCCAGTGTAATGTGTATGCATAAAAAAGAAGAATAAGTTGTTGCGCATAAAAACGAAGCTTTCTGTTGACAATTGATTAATAATTGTGATTGAAATGGAATGTATTGATGACATTTTTATCGTCACTATCGGTGAAGGGAAGAGGGGCGGATAACATAAGATTACTCTTCTTTCTGCTCACTTTCATTCAATTTTTTGTATTGTTATCACCCTGTTGATGTTTTTTTTTAATACATAAATAAATAAATACATAAATAAAATGTTCTGTTCCACCATGTTACGTCATGTAGTGGTAGTTAACAGCTCCTTTTACTTTTCGTTCAGTAAAAATAGGCAATTCTAGAGCTGAAATCATCCAAATGATTCTAGTGAACGTGTATGGAGTTTAAAAACACAGTGGAGCACTTCCTGTATTACCACAAAACACATATATTTTCTGTGTGAGAGAAGAACTCAGCCCAAACATGCTGGCTTTGTGTGTTTAACGTGTGAATGAAACAAAACACAACTCCAGGTCTGTTTGTGACGAGGAAACTTTCTCACTCTGTTATAGGTGTGTTTTTAATACAGTTGCTTCTTTTCAGGCTAACTAAGGTCTTTAAAAGAAACAACTGCATTCAAAACAGTTGCTCTGTGCTTGCGGTTTTAGGTTTTGGGTGAATAATGAAAATGTACAAATGCCAGGTCCCTGAAGTAAAACAAAGATCAATATTCCTGCATTGTATCTGATCGGTGAAGGCCTCATTCTGCTGAGGATGCACTGGTGTCTCAAATGATATTAACACATAAAACATTTAACTGTGTGATCAATCAGAGGCAGGGAAATGCTACTTACTTTGCAATACGTCAACACATATTGCATATATTACACACATAGGAATGCAAAATATAGAACATTATGTCTTAACTACAGAGAAAATGTAAAGCAGAACTCAGAGCACATTATTTTATTGACTAAAATAAAAATAAAAAACATGTCTTTTTATTTTTTTTTTATTATGGATGTGTTTACTGCACTGAAAAATAGAAAAAAACATATGTCCTTTCTGTGAGCAGGCTTGCATCTCCACAAACCTGACTCTTATTTTGCCTGGAGATGGTCCTCCTGCTTGTCTCCATGGAAATGTTGTCCCTTTGGCTATAATATTTCACAGTATGATTTAAATTCAAAGTTCAAAGTTCAAAGTCAGCTTTAATGTCAAAAACCATATGTACAGGTTGCACACATTCATTCATGTCCACAGACACTGGGGGTTAAGTGTCTTGCCCATCAGCGCTCATCTGTGGGAGCTGGGATCACATGCGGTCAACCCGTCAAGAGCGGGATTCGAACCGCTAACCCCTGGATCACGAGACATATGCTCTACCAACTGAGCTACTGCCACCCCCAGGTTGCACACACAGGATTTGAAATTACAGCGCCCCCTAGGCCCACAGTGAACATAAAACATCTAATAAACAAGACAATAAACACCATGACTGAAACATCACATATACCCGTAGCGTACCATACCGTAAATCAGGGGATCCACTATTAGTTTGTAATTATAGACCCATTAGCATTTTGCCAGTCATGTCAAAAGTCCTTGAGAAGTGGGTATCACAGCAGATTAAAGACCACCTCAATAACACTCAATATCTTCATCCGCTACAATTTGGATTCAGATCAAATCATTCAACAGAATCAGCAAATTGTTATTTCATTGAGAAACTCAAATACTTACTTGATAATAACAGTGTTGTTGGTGCCATATTCTTAGATCTCAAAAAAGCATTTGATACAGTTAATCACAGGATTTTACTGTCAAAACTTTCTTACTTTAACTTTTCAAACAATGCAATAAAATGGGTGGAAACCTACCTGTCCCATCACTCACAAACTGTACGAATCCAAAATCATCAATCTGTCCCTCTCTTCTTGTCAACTGGTGTGCCACAAGGGTCAGTACTGGGCCCTCTTTTATTTTGTATGTACATATGACTTACCACTTGTGTGTCCTGAAGTCAGCATTCAAATGTACGCAGACGACACGGTCCTGTTTGTTCAAGGCTCATCAAAAACAGAAGTTGCAAACAAACTCACAAACACAATGGTTAAAGTTACCACATGGCTGAACCAATGTTGTCTTCAACTAAATGTGTCCAAAACAGTTGGTATGTATTTCACTAAAACGGTTAACTCTACTGCTCACCCTGACATATTAGTATCTGGAAAAAAAATACAAATTGTTGAAGAATATAAGTACCTTGGAATCATTATAGACTCACACCTCAATTTTAAGTCACACGTTTCACAAACTATCAAAAGGATCAAATTCAATCTATCAAACTTCAGATTTATTCGAAATTCAATGTCCACACAAGCAGCCAAGATTTACCTGCACTCCATGATTTTTTCTCATCTGACATACTGCCTCACAAGTCTATCCCAGGCCAACCATACCACACTCACACCATTACAATCACTGTACAAGCAGACACTTAAAGTACTGGACAAGAAACCACGTCACTTTCATCATTGCAACATCCTGTCTAAATACAATCTTTTAAGTTTGGATAATCTCATTAAATTCACAGATACTTGCCTGGTTTATAAAATCCTCCATGGTCTTGCTCCTGCACCCCTTAGTGATTTTATTAGCTTAAGATCCGGCTCCAGTCGTGTCACTAGAGGTGCATCAAGAGGAGACTGTCTAATCCCATTTAGGAAGACAACATTCAGCCAATCAGCCTTTTCCATTAGAGCCTCCAAAGAATGGAACAGCATCCCAACAATAATCAGGGAAAGCCCAACATACAGCTCATTTCGATCCCAGCTCAAACATTTTCTTTTAACAAACCAGACCTGTCAGCACTAAACTACTGCCGCTGCCATCTTGTGTTCACCCTTGCATGTTTTTTATTGTTTAATATTTTACTCTTTTTTGTATTAACGTTCTTTTAACTCTGTCTTGTATTGCTTTTATCCTGCATTTTCTTTTTAACTTGTGCCCCTTGTTTTGCCACTGCCACTGCTCATTTTACTGATTCTTATACTTTTAATCCTTGCCTGCAACTTTTACTACACTGTAAAATTTGATTATGTGTTAATTAATATGTATTTTATTGATGTATAACAATTATTGCACTTTTTCCAGGGAGCCATGTGTCCACCAGGCATCGGACTACAGATGAAAACTAGCCTTTTGGCTAATTCTGGCATGTTATACAGTAATTGTTGGTCAATATGCACTGTCCGTTATAAATAAATAAATAAATAAAAAAAAGTAAATTGTCTCTCTCCATGGACAATGTTGGTTTTAACTTTCTATTTCAGTGGCATATATTGTGCCACATCATATAAAGATGTTGCCTGGAAGAATCCATGACTCATCGCTGTACCAGCGAGTGAGTCTGGTAACGCTTGGTCCAAAATGCGCTGCGGTTGCGCGTAGACAGACAGCTAAGTGAACCAATCAGAGATTGCGCCATCTTGATTCAAAACTGAGGCGGAACTTCCGCTGCCTAAGAGTGACTTTGCGGGCAAAGGCGGGGGCACTGACGTCACCATCTTTGAACGAATCAGAATCGCGAAGTCCGTTTGTAACCGGAGGAGCGAGGGTGGATGGAGGGTGTCCAGATGGTATCGCGGTGTATAGGAAATACAGAGAGATATCATTTGGCTGGCCAGGTAAATAAAGATGTGTCTGTTGTAAAATATTTATTGTATAGTCTTGATGGCATTCAGATCAATAAAGTCTTATCTTATCTTATTGCCCTGCTGCTCTAGTCTTTAGTGTTGCAACACTGTAATTACCCTATTGTGACAAATAAAGGTTGATCTTAGCTTATCTAAGTTGCATGGTTTTCTCACTCATTAATCAAGAGGAGACCTAATGCAGGTCTGTCACTTGTCTGTCTCCGTGGAGATGTGATTGTTCTGTCTGTAATGTTCCGCAATGTGGCTGACACATGGTTTCTCTGTTTAAAAAGGGGGAAACCCGAGGGTGTGTTCCAATTACAGGAGAATCACACTCCTCAACGTCCCCGTAAGGTCTGTTCCAGGGACTGGAGAGAAGAATCCGCCAATAGTTGAACCTCAGATTCAGGAGGAGCAGTGTGGGGCCAGAGGGGGGTCTGGTTTGGGGACCACAGGATTTCATCTCTGCTGTTTGCAGATGATTTGTCCTGATGGCTTCATCAGGCCAGGACCTGCAACATGCACTGGGCCAAGTGTGAAGCAGCGAGGATGAAAATCAGCTCTGAGGCCATGGTTCTCGACGAGGAAAAAGGTCTCCCCAGTCCCTGCCTCAAGTGGAAAAGATCAAATATCTCCAATCCAATCCACTTTATTTATATAGCACATTTCATAAACTAAAAGCGTTTCCAAAGTGCTGCACAGAAACATCATTTAAAATAAACAAATAATCACAGAAACAAGTGTGCATACAAATAAATATACCATAAAATAATAAAACAATATAGAATAAATAAAAAAAATAAAAATAAATAAATAAATAAAAATACAAACGCTAAAAAATAAATAAATGAATACTCTAGGGGTCTTGTTCCCGAGTGAGGGGAGGAGCGTAAGAATGACAGGTGGATCGGTGCAGCATTGGCAGTGATGTGGTCGCTGTATCGGACCATTGTGGTGAAGAAGGAACTGAGTCCAAAGCTCTCGATTTACCGTCAATCTATGTTCCTCCCGTCACCTATAGTCATGAGTTTTGGGTAATGATCGAATGGATGAGATCGCAGTAACAAGTGGTTGAAATGAGTTTCCTCCGCAGGATGGCTGAGCGCTCCCTTAGAGAAAGGGTGAGGAGCTCAGTCACACGGGAGGAGCTTGGAGTAGAGCTGCTGCTCTTCCACATTGAGAGGAGCAGCTGAGGTGGCTCAGGCTTCTGTTCCGGATGCCTCCTGGACGCCTCCCTGGAATTCCAGGCATGTCCCACCGGGAAAAGGGAAGACCCAGGACACGCTGGAGGGACTATGTCTCTCAGCTGGCCTGGGAACGCGTTGGGGTACCACCGGAAGAGATAGAGGAAGTGTCTGAGCTTCACAGCAAGAAGGTTCTGGGTTTGATCCCCTGTCTTCTCCCCGTGTCTGGGTGGGTTTCCTCCGGTTTCCCCATCAACCCAAAACCTGCACCAGGCAAAATCCTCCAGCTGAGGTCCTGACCAAACCTAAGCAACAAGATCATGAAGATGGTCCCGGGGCGCAGTCATGTGCTGCCCACTGCTCCTGATAATAAGGATGGGTCAAATGCAGAGGACAGTTTCTCCTATGTGAGATCAATAAAGTCAATATATTAAATTAAAATTAAATTAAGTCTGCTGCTCCCGCAACCCGGCTTTGGATAAGCAGAAGAATATGCATGGATGTTCCAGAATGTGGCATTAAAATACACACATTGTTACTGTGAGCAGGCACACCTCTCCTCACACTGTTTGCGTCATCTGCTCGTCCTCATGCAAGTTTAATGCCACATTGTGGAACATTGCAGACAAAGCAGTAGCATATCCATGAAAACAAGCAGAAAAGTTACATAGTGTACCTCTAAATTAATGTAGACCTGGTTTAGATCATTTAGAAGTAAAATATTTACGAGGCATTAGCTGATAAACAATGAAATTGTTTCATACAAGTTCATACAATAAGCTGCTTTTGCCTTTCAGTTGTTAATGAATCTGTTTTTGCACAAATGGATTGTTACATAATGTATGTGGGGATTTCAGACTCTAAATGCACATGGTCTTTAATTGTAGTAATTGTTAATTACATGTTGGTCTTGTTTGGGAAGGACAAACAGACTATTGCAGACTGTTTCAGTGTTTTTTCCTATAGCAGAGTAAAGCAGAGGGTTTGTGGGATCTCACAGTGATGCCGGTGATTCCCATGTTCTCTTATATCCTTTTATGTGAGAGTGAGAGCAGCAGAGGCAACATGAAAGAGCCTTGGCCATGTGCAGACCAAATATATGCAGTAAAGGAGTCCTGTGGGATCTCCTACATGTTGGGTGAATGATACATACAGAGAACAAAGCTATTTCTGTGAGTAAATAACCAAATCATATATCCTGGAAATTATTATTTTGTAATACAGTGGTACCTCACCTTACGAATGACCCAACAAACAAAAATTTCAAGTTACGAAACGCCTTCACGTCAAATTTTGGTCTCTAGATACGAATGAAATTTCAAGTTACGAAACGCGAAATCTCCAATCCAATCCAACTTTATTTATAAAGCACTTTAAAAACAACAAATCTCAATCTCACCACACACATTATACGCTTTTCTCAGACTGGAGTTTCTCTCGCATTTCTCTCTCGTTTGAACACTCGAACTTTCATAGATTTTCAATGGAATGTGTTGATAGTGAAGCGTGGGAGGACACGGCTCAATATAGCGCCGAACGCGCGAGGGGAGACACAACAACACATGATCAGTATGGTAAAACTCACCTGTCTCACGACGGTCTAAACCTAGCTCACTTTCCCTTAGTGAGTGAACAATCCAACGCTTGGTGAATTCTGCTTCACAATGACAGGAAGAGCCGACATCGAAGGATCAAAAAGCAACGTCCATACGGCGCAAGGCCGCGCTACACCGGGGCTGCAGGATGGAACCGCTGCACCCGGGCCGTGCCTCCTCCACGGGGCCGAGCACGCGCAGGCCGAGCACGGGGTGATTTAATCCTGGTCCGGTCCTGGTTTAGTCCAGGTCCAGTTCAGGTTTAGACCTGGTTTAGTTCTGGCCACACCTGGTTTAGTTCTGGTCTAGACCTGGAAGTCACATAGAAGCAGAGCCCGCCCCGAGCGAGACCCCACGGTCTTTCCCGCCGATAGAGCACCTTTCTCGGCCTGTTAGCTCACAGTGTCGGCGCCCAGCTCTGGAGGTCAGATAGAAGCAGAGCCAGCCCTGCCCCGCTCTTATTCCCGCTGAAAGAGCGTCTTTCTCGGCCTCTTAGCCCTAGCGCGGAACGCGCAAGGAGCGCGGAGACAGGAGCACCGCGCTCCTCCAATGGCACTGCCATGTTATAATAATAACAGGTCCAATCCAGGTTTAGTTCTGGCCAGACCTGGTTTATTCCACGTTCTTTTAGTCCTGGTCTAGTCTCTTAGCCCGTCAGGAACACGTTACACTATAAAAAAAAGTTACACTATAAAAAAAAAACCTTGGAACGGATCAGGCTTTTTCCATTGAAATAGCTACTCAACTTACGAATTTTTCACGTTACGAAACCACTTCTGGAACAAATTAATTTCGTAAGGTGAGGTACCACTGTATTTATTTTATCATCATTATTTTTAACCAGTCATATCTCAGATGGGGTGTGGTTTATTGATTGACAGGTGGATTCACATCATGTCTGCTTACAAGGACAAAAGAAAGCACAGGGGACTGAAAAGCGTAGCAGATTTCTGCAGAATGAGTGATGCACTAAACTCTGTTCATCTGAGGTGAAGGAAATATGGTTTTGTTCAAAATGTTGGGTGACCATTGAGCTCCTTTACTTACGCGCGTCACTGAAATAAACAAATTTGATTGGACGGTTATGTCTGAATGTGGCTCCAGACCAAAGATTGTATAAAAAAGTGGACTAAAGGAGTGTGATGTCACTAATAGTGTTCAGGAGCACTTATAGGAGCAAATATGGAGCCAAGTTCCAGATTTGGAATTCCAACTGTGAGTATTATAGCAACCAAAGAGCCAGTGTGGGATGAGGCTATTGAAGGCAGTGCCCCGTCCCGCCTGCACTGCTGGTTTAACAGGGAGCAGGGTTTTTTGCCTTTTTGGCCTTGGGAAAAGAAGGCACCTGATTGGTCTGTTATGTTAAAATGTTCTTACGTGGCCAGCCAGAACTACAAACTTAACAAAGACGAGTGGATCTAGAGCTGTATACTGACTTCAGAGGGCATGATTGACAGGCGGATTAACCATCAGCGAAACAAATGCTTACACTTAAAAATGGACAGAGACAAATTTCTACAGAATCAACAATCGAAGCACCCAACTATTACTTAGTTCAGGTAAAAAAGTTATATATTTTGTTCTGAATGTTACGAGAATTTTGGAGAGATGTCTTCTGCATTTTAGGGAAACATGCCATGGTCCGGTCCCAGACTCTTCTGGACTCCAACGGAATGTAGAAGGGACTGGCTGTTCGGGCAAGGAAATGTTCTGCAGTATGTACTAAATTATCTAGCAGGTTATGTCACGATATTTTTCTTTTCTTTAATTTTTTTTTTAGCAGTAAAACTCTTAAGTGAGTCTAATTCTCAAAGAAATTCAAGTACAGTGCTATAATTGGAGACAGGGGGTTGGTGAAAACAGACCTTTTCAAACCAATTGGGGCTTGAGAGTGCAAAAATTTGAGACATTTGAGCAGGACAATACAGGATTAATCAAACATTCATGAAGGACTCAAAACACAACTCTGAGTAGGTAAATTATGAAGGGAAACCACCATTAAAGTAGTTAAGAGACCATCACGATTTTCCATCATGTCTCCTTTCAAAACCTTCGTTGAAAGCACTATTTTTTCTTAGCTCCAGATGCATGTTACAATGGCGCGTGATGACAGTCTATGTCAAACCATACGACTAAAATCTGTGTACAGACTCTTCATCAAATACTCTGTCTGCTCCCTGACTCGTCACGCTTAAACCCAAACCTAATGTCATTTCATTTATCACAGGTTCCATTTCGCTGCTTAATAATTCAAACTCCCTGGAAAGCGCTGGTGGTTTCTCTTGGGTGCGGAGGAGCAGGGGATGGGGCGAGAGGTGACGCCACTAGACGGGTCCTTATTTATGGTGCTCTGGAATTTATGTGAAAGACGATTAATTTGGAACGTAAATACATGTGGATACTTGCACTGGAAGGAGAGGTACGGGAGCGCAGCTTAAAAGTACATGATTTATACGGTCTTAAAATGTGGAAAACTTGCTCACTTTAAATGGTTCAAGTAGCCTACACTTATTCCTCACTTTACTGATGCATTCCAAGCATTAAAACTATTTACTACAATGACTTTATGAGCTCTTTTAACAATTTTAGACACCATCATGCCATCTACCATCATGGTAAAGCTATGTAATAACTTAACACTTACAGCAATTTATACAATTTATGTTTTCCCCTTGGGAAATTTGTCCTGTGCATTTGACCCATCCTTTATTGCCACTGGGGCACCTCATCAGGAGCAGTGGGCGCTGCAGAGCTGTAGAGTTTATGGGGGAAACCGGAGTGCCCGCAGCCTGGGTGGGTCCCTGAAACTTCTTGCTTTTAAGTGTTTTTACTATATTATAGCTATATTTTAGTTATTATTATTTAGTGTCTATACTCTAGTTATTACTATTATTATTTAGTGTTTTATGTTCGCACCTTATCACCGAGACCTTCCTAGTTTTGTGAAGTGTTCACTTGACAATGGCAATAAGTCAGACCCCCCAGGATTTCGCGGGCATTTTTTGTGATTGTTGCGGGCTAAAATGCCTGAATTTGCGTGAGCTTTTCCAAAAAGTTGTGATGAAAGTTGCGGTGCTTTTAAGGTTTTTGTTGCGATTTTGTTGCGGGAGGAAGTGAAAGTTGCGATAAATAGTTGTGATTTTCCCTTTTTGTAATTAAAATTGAGTAATATTTTGAATACTCAGTTATTACTGACAAAGAATAATACAAGGACACAGAGATCACAGATATGGTCCTAAAACAACCTTACCAACATCAAAAATAAATTACTACTAGGAGGGGAACTGTTTCGCCCGGTCTTTTGCTGTTATTTTAGTGGGCAAATGGCGCCGCAGACATGTTTCTTTGACATTAGAAGCTGTGTCCCAATTCCCAGAGTGCACAGTTCGGAGCGTGGTTTGAAGCGCATGTGCGTCATTTCTTTTATGTCCCATAACACGCGGTCCGAAGACCGCAGTGGTTTCCATGAAAATTGGGGCGTGGACCAAGCACGTGAAAATGCACGTTTCGCACACTCATATATCCCAGCATGCACCGCACGCTACTTCTTCTACCGCTTCCCGTCGTTGCGAGACCTGTCGCATTCCGCAGACGGCCATGCGGCTGACAGCACTCAGGGCTGAGCAAGTGTGCACCGCCTTGACTGCAGTCTGAGCCCCCTTCAAACCACGCTCTGAACTGGGGACACGGCCGCAGTTTCGTTTCGTCACACGGATGTAAGTTCAATACGTCGCCGATGACTGGTCAAAATGAGTAAAAATTGCGGGAAAGTTGCGGCGATTGGTCAAAATTGCAACACCGCTCTGAATTCACGGGGATTGGCTGAAGTTGCGTTGAAGTTGCAGATCGCAACATCGCGAATTCCTGGAGGGTCTGATAAGTCTTTCTGATTCTGATTCTGATTCATACACACTCAGCCACAGTGCTGCTATAATTAGATAGACAGACACAGTGGACTTATTTTGACCTCAGTAGTAGTTTATACAGTATATGTGTGTGTACTGTGGCCAGACTGTTACTTGATGTGTAATATACTGTTAAGATAAAAATGATACTAAAATATAAAAAATATTAAACATCTGAAGAAAATGTACTTTTCATGGTTGTTTTTTAACACCATATTTTTTCTTGTAACTGAGTAATACTATTTTAAAGTAACATTAATCTTACTTTAATACAACTTTTGGCTTTTCTGTTCAGCTCAGTTTAAAGCAGACCTATTCTGCAAAATTGACTTTTCAGAGCTTTTCACCATGTTACAGCTGTCCCCCTTCTCATTTACCATTCTGAAGTTGTATCTGAAATGATTTGAGCATGTTTGAACTATCGTCAACTGCAGTTTTCTATTGTGGACGTCAGCACACTTGTTTCTTGTATTAAGTTGTTTTAGATGAATATTCCACATTATAATGATCCATACAACTATAAAGCAGACACAAGTGCAACAGGTCGTCTTTAAGATATGCAATGTTGTGATATCTCATATAGCCTAGTGTTTTTCAAACTGTGATACCTTGATAACTTTGGATTAATCATTACTTAGAATTATACCTACTCCATAGTTTAGTCTCATTTGAGGACATGTTTAGCTCTGATTTAGGCCTGATAAAGTCCTGGTTTAGATCTGATGGTACTCACAAAGCCAAATATTATAATTGATACTTCTGAGTTTGAGAACCACTGACCTACTGTCTAACAATTGTTTTGGAGATATGTCTGTTCAGTGAGTATTGACACATTGCAGTGGTTTTGTAAAGCATTTAAACGTATTTTACAGTAACATATTGACCTTATGCTGGAAGTTGCCTCTGGTGTTTCACAACACAATACAGTGGTACCTCACCTTACGAAATTAATTCGTTCCAGAAGTGGTTTCGTAACGTGAATTTTTCGTAAGTTGAGTAGCTATTTCAATGGAAAAAGCCTGATTCATTCCAAGGCCCCGTTCCATTTTTTTTTTTTTTTTAATAGTGTAACTTTTTTTTATAGTGTAACACTGTGTTCTGCGTCCTGATTGGGTAGGGTGACCATTCGTCCGGATGTTGTCCGGACAGTCCGGTTTTAGAGTTGTCTCTCCGGCCGTCTGTCATGTGTCCTCCTTTTTTTACATTTTGTCCTCCTTTTCGGACCCTCATCGCCCACCGTCATAAATCCCCACCCATTATTTACACTTGCTAGTAGCAAGTATTCTTATTATTTTTTAACATATCCTAGATGAGATCTATGGTTATGCGGTGGCACAGAGTCAGACTTCATACAGAAACATCAACGTGTGCGACATGACACACTATTGGTTAAATACACGGAAGCAGCTCGAAGCGCAAAGCGCGAGTACAGAGAGGAGATAAGAAGAGCGCTATAATGAGCGCTATAAGAACGCTATAAGAATGCTATAAGAACGCTATAAGAACGCTATAATGTTTGGCGAGTATGTCTGGGTCTGGTAATACTATAAAGTTGATGACAACAACATTGACATAGCAAACGGTGGGATATGTAAACTTGGGATTGTGAGGGGTGGAAAGGAAAGGGCGACATTTAACACAACAAACTGATACGGCACCTCAAAAACAAACACCCGACACAATACAGCGAGTTACAGGCAACCCAGCCAAAGACGAGTCAGCTCACGCTGCAGGAGAGTTTTTAAAAGGAGAGAAAAATGCCCCTTGACAGCGCGAAGGCCCAGGAGAACACAGCCAGGAGCACAAATGATCGCAATGAGTGACTTACCATTCGCCTTTGTAGAGAACCCTGGATTTCTTATGCTTATGGAGCACGTTGGACCTCGTTAATAATAATAATAATAATAATAAGCTCCGCGCCGGGTCATGCTGCGCTATCACACACGTGTCCGCGCGCAGTCTTCTCTCCCCTCCCCCTTCCCCCCACACTTCACTATTAATACATTTTGTTGAAAATCTATGAAAGTTTGAGTGTTTAAATGAGAGACAAATGTGAGAAAAGTTTAAATTCAGTCTGAGAAAGGCGTATAATGTGTGTGGCTGAGCGCGCATTATTTGAATTTTTGAGATTTCGCGTTTCGTAACTTGAATTTTCTTTCATATCTAGAGACCAAAATTTAACGTGAAGGCGTTTCGTAACTTGGAATTTTCGTTTGTTGGGTCTCTCGTAAGGTGAGGTACCACTGTATTATGTAATAAAAAGTATCCTCCTGAGACCTATTTCTGTCCTTTATAGTGGACATTGAGTTAACCCGTCTATCTGTGTGGTTTTTTGAGATAGTGCAGCACCTAGTCTATGATAAAAAATAAAAATAAAAAAAAAAACAATTAAAAGGGAGTCTAAAAACTTTTTGAGGCGACTGTAGAAGCATGTCAGAGATGTTGATCATCATCAAAAAAAAAAGAAGTTTTTGTTGGGTTGTTAACGTCACATGGATTTAACACCATTACAGTCCGTTACAGAGGACATGTTACAAAATTATGAATAAAACAAAATTAACAAAATTAACAAAATGTAAACCTCCAAATAGAATATCAAAAATAATAATAAAAAATAGTAAATAAATAAATAAATAATAAAAATTAAAATTAAAAATTAAAATTAAAATACACTTTTTTTCCTTGGGTCCCAGGAGGATAAAGACCGTCCAGACTAAAGAGGCTAAGGGCAATTGTTGGTGTGTTTTCACAGATAAACTGTTGAAGTAAATCTGAAATTAATAAATGAATTAATAAATACCAAGGGGGATTGTTCTGATAAAACAATTTAAAGCATCTACAACTCAAAATGCTCTGTTCCATGTTAATGAACATAGTTTTAAAGTTAACATCTCCTTTTACCTTTTGTTCAGGAGAGACTGGCAATTCCATGACTGAAATTATCCACGTTTCTTGTGAGGATGTACGGAGTTTGAAAACACAGTGGAGCACTTCATGTATTACCACATGACATCACAAGGTGGAACAGAGTGTTTTCTGTTTGAGAGAAGAACTCAGCCTAAATATGCAGGTTTTGTGTGTTAAACATGCAAATGAAACAGCACAACTACTGGTTATGTTTTTGATGAGGAAATATTATTACACAGAAGAATGAAGAAAATAACCATATTTTCACATGTTTTAAAAAAAATTAAATTAGATTAATCTCATAATCTCTTAGCATATTTTTGTAATAAGCTTATCACAGTGAATATTGAATAAACAGATACAAATCCTGAAATTGCACATTTGCCTTACAGCTTACAGAGTGTAAAATGTTTCTTATCAAATTATCAAAATCAAAACGGAGTCTTGTGAGCTTTAGGTCATGTTTTAATGCTCAATCAAATCAATCAAACAATATTTATGAAGCGCTTTTCATACCAAATATAACACAAAGCGTCTTTCAGTGATTAAGGATTAGAAGATTGACTTTCATTGATCTCACACAGGAGAAATTATTTCTACATTTGACCCGGGGATCATCCCCATAATTTTGTTGTGTAGGTTTGGTCAGGACCCAAGCTGGAGGATTTTACCTATGGTGCATGTTTTGGGTTGGTGGGGGAAACTGGAGTGCCCGGAGAAAACCTACCCAGACACGGGGAGAACATGCAAACTCCACACAGAAAGGCCCAGGCGACCCGAACCTTCTTGCTGTGAAGCATGAGTGCTAGCCACTCAGCCACCGTGCTGCCAACAGAGAAAAAAACAAAAACAAAAAACAGACAAGCACACAAACAGATGAACAAACAAACAAACGAACAAAAGAACAGACGAAAAAAGAGACAAATAAACAAACAGATGAACAAACAAACGAACAAACAGACAAACAAACAGACGAACAAACAAACAGACGAACAAACAAGCAGACGAAAAAAGAAACAAACGAACAGACGAACAAACAAGCAGACGAAAAGAGAAACAAACGAACAGACGAACAAACAAAGAGATGAACAAACAAAGAGCTGAACAAACAAACAGACGAACAAACAAACAGACGAACAAACAAACAAACAAACAGACGAACAAACAAACAGATGAACAAACAAACACACGAACAAACAAACAGATGAACAAACAAACAGATGAACAAACAAACAGACGAACAAACAAACAGACGAACAAACAAACAAACAGACGATCAAACAAACAGATGAACAAACAAACAAACAGACAAACAAACAGATGAACAAACAAACAGACGAACAAACAAACAGACGAACAAAAAAACAAACAAACAAACAGACGAACAAACAAACAGACGAACAAACAAAGGGATGAACAAACAAACAGACAGACAAACAAACAAACAAACAGACGAAAGAACAAAATGAAAAACAAACAAACATACAACCAAATTCAATCAAAAGCCAAGCTAAACAGGTGCGTCTTGAGCCCACTCTTAAAAACATGAACGTTCTCTGCAGCCCTGAGCTCCTCCGGCAGTTCCATAGACGAGGGCCGTAGTACTGAAAAGACGCCTCTCCGTGAGCGTGTGTCCTGACTTTGGGAATGACCAGGAGCTGCTGCCGGAAGAGCGCAGGGCCCATGGAGGTTCGTAAGGAAAAATCGGTTCTGAAAGATAAGAAGGCCCAAGACCATTAAGACATTTAAAAACCAGTAAAATAACTTTAAAATCTATCCTGAAACTCGCATAATGCTGTTACCTCCTCAAAAACATACCTGGAGTCGTCCTTTTTTCATTCACACATGTTTTTTTGTCTGTCTCCATCTCTAAAGCTCAAAATGCTTCCACCTTGTGATGTCATGTAGTGATAGTTTTCAAATGAACAGCTCATTTTTACTTTTAATTCAGTAGAGATGGGCAATTCCAGGGCTAAAATGATCAAAATGATTCTAAAGTCCGTGTTTGGGGTTTAAAAACAGTGACACGACATAGTGGAGCGCGGCATCTATTGGTATACTTTTTTTTAAGACAAAATAAAATCCTGTGAAATTACACCTTAAATCTTATGGAGTGCGCAATATTTTCTGTCAAATTACAGTACCGATGTCTTAATTTTTCACTTAAACGCAGCTTTTCCAGCACGCAGCCTGCTTTCTTTACGATCGCAGATGTGAGATTAGTGACGGACTCATTTTGGATTTTAAGAACATAAAACTGATCAGATGCGGCAGCACTTAATTAAAATTGCACGAGGCGACATCACGCAGAACCAATTAAATTATTAAAATCCCAAACTGTACAGATGGTATGATGTTACAGGGAGGAGAGGCGGGCAAAATACTATGCGAAAGATAAATTCACGTTTTGTTATTAAGCCTGTGGTCTCAGTCATGCCGCGGCGTCTGCTTTGAATCAATAAATTACCAAATGCAAATAAGCGTCAGATTAGGCTGTGTTTATGGGTGGCATTTAATTTTAATTGCTTCATTATTTCTGGAAATTGCATTTTGAAAACTCCCCCACTGCCACAGCTGTGCTTAGCGGCGCGCCCAGGGACTGAAGGCTGCAGGTCCAGGCCGCCGGTTATTTGGTCGGTGAATATTTTTTTCCAGAATGGTTATTGTCAGTGTAATATTTGCAAAACAGAAACGAAATCTCTAAATGAAGATTATTTAGCGATGGTGAAAACTATGACCATAATTGCAGATGTTTTCTGTCAACGAATTGGTACTTTGCAGTGACATCACGCCGGGGGTGTGCTACGTGTATCTCTAATGGTGGAATGTTTAGGAGTTACCATGGTGACACAATTGAAGAAATGTTGAATTAATACATTTTGGGTGCATATACTTAATCATATTTCTATATCATACAACATATAAACATTTATTTGTGTGTTATTTAAATGAACACTGGAGCATATGGGGGGTTGTTCTTTGTAATGTGATGTGAGCAGCTACAAGTTGAGGATATCGCCAAACTGAGAGAGAGAAAGCGAGGAGGAGCCTAAACAGATCTGCCGCCCAGATCTCACTGCACCAGCCCCTGTGGATCCTCCTGCGGGTGGTGGGTCCATGGGAGGATGGCCCCATGTCGCTCCTTCGGGCTGTGCCCGGCCAGGCCCCGTGGGGGAAGGCACGGCCACAAGACGCTCGTCATTGAGCACTCACCCCACCCCAAGCTCCAGGGTGGGGCCCTGGTGATGCCAATCTGGGCGATGTAACTGGCCTTGCTGTGTTTCTCTTTATAGGGGCTTCTGAACCGCTCTTAGTCTGACCCCAGGACCTGTTTGCCTTGGGTGACCAGGGGCATGAAGCCCCCGACAACAAAGCTCCCGGGATCATTCGGGCACTCAAACCCTCCACCACGTTCAGGTGGTGGTTCAAGGAGAGGTTAACTCCAGGAGTTAATATAAAACTCCAGTTTTAGGTTAACTACTGGAGATATCATTGCTATTATTAACTCCAGTAGTTAACATATTCATTCATTCATCTTCTTCCGCTTTTTCCATTTTCTGGGTCACGGCGGCAGCAGTCCAAGCAGTGTTCTGCTGCCCAGAACACAATGCACCAGCCCCCATGAATCCTCCCGCAGATGGTGGGTCCACAGGAGGACGGCTCACGTCACAACAGGCCTTGATGTATCTTCTGCCATGGAGGCTACCAGTGTCCACAGACACTGGGGGCGAGGTGAGGTTAAGTGTCTTGCCCAAGAACATATTTATTTATTTATTTATTTATTTATTTATTTACTTATTTTATTTAGCACATACATAACATAATAAAAAAAGAAAACATTAGATAAAAAAGTAGGTGCAGGAAGAGGCAAAAAGTCTCCAGAAGGCTTATATTAAAACCACCTTATGAATACAATAAACATAAACAGCTGTGCATTACTAAAAGGTTACATTTACACACATTAAATACATAAGAACATAAGAACTACTGTGTGTGTAATGTTGAACTAATATACGTTTTTTTCTGTTAATTAACTCCAGTAGTTAACATTTTTAAAAAGTACATTAGTTCACCATTACACACATGTAAATAGGATACAGGTAATTGAAGTTAACGTATTTCAATCCAAAACTACCATTTTAAAGCTACCATCTGTACATTTATTTGATTTCTGTAACTAGTAAATGTCAGATATGAAACTTGTGTCTTACCAAAGGGCACAAGGACAGTTTTTGCCATTGACACCCCACTGAGACATTAAGAGCTTGCGTGACTTGAGCTGCAGGGTTTTCCAGGCCAAAACCATGTTACAGCTCAATACAGAACTCTGAGCATATAATTACCCAGACTTAAGTGTTGCTGCCAAACTTTAGAGAGATTTGTGAAAAGGGCACCTCAAGGGAAAATGCCACCGGTAACTTCTTCATAATCGTGTAGAAAAGGCACAATGACCTGATGAGGTACAATTGTCATTACAGAGCCCTCACAGCACTTTGCCAAATTTGAATGTAAGAATAGTGTTTGAATCGTTTAAAAGTAATGTTTTTTAATCACAGTAAAAGCACTCTGCAACATGAAATTTCGATTTTTACAAAAGGAAACAAAATGCTGCTTTTCTTGTACTGCCAAACACACAAATTGTCAAATGTCAATTCAATTTGTCAACTGGACAAGAGTTTATTTGGTCGAATACATTTCGCAGTTTCAAATTATTTGGATTAAAATTTCAGCCGATTTAAATGTTCATGCTTTAAATCCAGATGGCTTTTCACATGCATATTTAAGTTTTGCTGTCCTATTGTATTACAAGATCGGGGTCAAACTTCAAGGAGCTGCAGCTTTTCTTAAAGATCCCATGACATGGTACTTCTTGATGCTTTTATATGGTTCCTTAATGGTTCCCTAATACTGTAAATGAATCCTTCTTCAAAATCAAGACTCAGTGCATGAGAAAGACCCATGAACACAGGTAGAGTAAAAAAATATGTCTCTGAAAGGAAAAGTAACTTTTTTTTTTTTTTTACAATTTGAGCCTTATTTCGGTAATAAAACAAGTTGTTTTACTCACCCATAGCACTTTGGTGTCATACGGAGCATTTCCGGAGATGTTTTAGATTAGCGTTAGGCTAACGCCATTAGCCTAGCGCGACTTATAGCCATAGCTCGGGGCATTCCCCGAGCATGTAATATGCCCCGTGCGGGCTCCAAATAACACAAACTTTAGCACTTTTCAAATCATAGAAGCTCGATGTCTTTAGTCTACAATTTCGTTTGAATCAAAAGTGGCCTGTAATCCGAGATTTATCCATAGTTTACAGCTTTGCGTTCCATGTTTGGGTCCCGGGAGCTGAGAGCACACTCCGCGCATGTGCACTGGCGTCCTCATCTACTCGAAACTATGGCTAAATCTCGGATTACAGGCCACTTTTGACCAAACGAAATCGTAGACTAAAGACATCGAGCTTCTATGATTTGAAAAGTGCTAAAGTTTGTGTTATTTGGAGCCCGCACGGGGCATATTACATGCTCGGGGAATGCCCCGAGCTATGGCTATAAGTCGCGCTAGGCTAACGGCGTTAGCCTAACGCTAATCTAAAACATCTCCGGAAATGCTCCATATGACACCAAAGTGCTATGGGTGAGTAAAACAACTTGTTTTATTACCGAAATAAGGCTCAAATTGTAAAAAAAACGTTACTTTTCCTTGAACAGCTCATTATGGGCGTTGTTGCTTGAATGCAAATGAGAAGGACAGAGACAGGCCAGAGCAGCGGGTGGGGGGGGGGGGGGGGGCAAATTCTCAGCTGTTTCCTCGTTTTAGCGGTGCGACGTGCGCTGGCTCCACTTCTGCGTTTAATGCGCAAAGGAAGAAAGGAGAGGCGTTTCAATGAAAAAAACACATTTTCCACAGAAAATAAAATTAAACCACTGCAGTTTCAGAGGTTCGGAGGCTCGGATAAAGGACATTCGAGCCTGGAAACACTCTCACGTGCCTCCAGGCAAATAAAAAAACGCATTTCACATTGCGTAGCTCGTTTGCGGTCCAAACTCTGGCCGTGACGGTGGGTAGATATCCAGACGGGAGGTGGAACTGCATTTGCATTTTTTCTTCAATGTGACGTCACGTAGTTTCCTTGTTCAGAATCGCCCGTTTGAGCTGTCTTTTTTTCAAACGCAGAAAAGGATCGCAAATGCTCAGTTTACACATTTCGCAACTTTTAGCCATGGGGGGGGCTAAACAGGGTAGGGGAGCTCACATTAACGTTCAAAAACCTCAGAAAGTGAATGTTGAATGGACGAACAAAGAAATTGTAAAAATAAAAACATCCGGCGAACGGACGTTACGAGATCTACTTCAGTCCTTTTCCACATGCTCCTCTCCAAATGGTCTGGACAGTTTGATTGATTTGATTTTTGGTGCAAACTCACACAAACATTTACAAAACTAAAAGAAATCAATAAAAAAAAAAAAAAAAAAACATACGCACAAACTAAATCTTAAAGGAAATCTTGAATGTGCATTGTGTAACTTGCACATTCAAGACTTACCCCTGACAGTGTCCTCTGACTCCAGTTCCGCCCCGGTTCTGGCCCTGACGAAAGTAGGTCCGGCATGTTAGCGGGGACAGTTAATAAAGCTTGTTTTTCTTCTCAAAACAATATTTGTCCAAAAAGTGATATATTTGCATCACAAAACAGTTGCCCACGAAAAAGTCAGAAGTCATAATCGTTTGGTGCTATTTTCTCTCGAGTCGTATCACTGCGCGCCTATTATTATTATTAGCCTGTTCACTTGTAAGGGGCAATGTTTACAAGTGAACAGGCTAATAATAATAATAATAATAATAATAATAATAATAATAATAATAATAATAATAATAATAATAATAATAATAGGCGCGCAGTGATAGGACTCAAGAGAAAATGGCATCAAGCGATTCTGACTTTTTCAACAGTTTTGAAAATCACCTTTCTTTAAACGTCTAAATTGCCATCATGCATTTCTTCTGTATCCTGCTGTACTCAGCTTGTGGTGGTAGTTCCCCATCCTGTACCTGAGCGTCATAAGCCTGCTGTTACAGTGCAGTAGCCACAAAAGCCTCATTTTCCTGTTTTGGATAAGTCTTGAACATAAACAGCTCGAGCTAATCCTTTTAATATTTCATTTCAGGCAGTGAGAGGCACACAACACTGGGCACAAATGGTAGAGCACAAGCAGAGCCGTGCGTGTTTCTTTCAGTTTCCTCAACAGCCTTTTCACATCCTACAACAACGTCACTCCAGTTTGACCACTCCGCACCAGTAGAGGGCAAACACAGGTTTGAACTGCAGGGACAGTCAGTCGATAAGACTATGTACATGTATTTATTTTTATCAACATGGCCTCTGTTATCAACAGAGGCCATGTTGATAACATGTCACATGTCAAAAACAGAGATGTCTGATCACAGAAACTTTCCTGCGCTGTTGGAACTGACAAAGCTTTTTTTGGCTGTGTTCTAAAAAAGGTAAAGTGAAGGTGAAGTACAAAGGATCTGTCCACATTGTGTTCTGTACAAAAGGATTATAGAAAATGCCTGTGTCAATTAAACTCGCTGATGGAAAAGATGAAACACTCATGACGACCATAAAGACAGAGCTGGAGTAAGAAAGAATCCCACAAATCCCCACAAAAGCAGTGTTTGGGTTATGCACTGATGAGACAGCAGCGACAGGGCTCTCAAGTTTTGAAGATTGCTAGGAGTGAGATTTCTGAGGAGCGGGGGGGGGGGGGGGGTGACATTTTCCCTTTTTTCCTGAGGAGCGGGGGGGGGTGCGAGCAGTAGTCGAGTTATGAAAATGAAACCAGGGGGGATGGTGGAAGGGCAGGGCAGAATTAGAAGGTACTTTGTTAATATGGAAATGCTTTTATAACTAAAAGTCCATATTATCATTCAATAATGCACAGGATATGTTATCACACACAGTCTTGGTCTAGTCCTAGTTTAGACCTGGTTTAGTCCTGGTTTAGTGCTGGTTTAGACCCGGTTTAGATCTGGTTTAGTCTTGGCTTAGTCCTGGTTTAGACCTAGTTTAGTCTTGGCTTAGTCTTGGTTTAGACCTGGTTTAGTTTTGGTTAAGTCCTGGTTTAGTCCTGGTTTAGTCCCGGTTTAGTCCTGGTTTAGACCCTGTTTAGATCTGGTTTAGTCCTGGTTTAGACCTGGTTTAGTCCTAGTTTAGACCTGGTTTAGTCCTGGTTTAGTGCTGGTTCAGACCCGGTTTAGATCTGGTTTAGTCTTGGCTTAGTCCTGGTTTAGACCTGGTTTAGTCCTGGCTTAGTCTTGGTTTAGACCTGGTTTAGTCCTGGTTTAGTCCTGGTTTAGTCCTGGTTTAGTCCTGGTTTAGTCCTGGTTTAGTCCTGGTTTAGACCCGGTTTAGATCTGGTTTAGTGTTGGCTTAGTCCTGGTTTAGTCCTGGTTTAGACCTGGTTTAGTACTGGTTTAGTGCCGGGTTAGTCCCGGTTTAGTCCTGGTTTAGACCTGGTTTAGTCTTGGTTTAATCCTGGTTTAGTCCCAGTTGAATCCTGGTTTAGACCCAGTTTAGACCCGGTTTAGTCCTGGTTTAGTTCTGGTTTAGTCCTGGTTTAGTCCCAGTTGAATCCTGGTTTAGACCCGGTTTAGACCTGGTTTAGTCTTGGTTTAGTCCTGGTTTAGTTCTGGTTTAGTCCTGGTTTAGTTCTGGTTTAGTCCTGGTTTAGACCTGGTTTAGTCTTGGTTTAGTCCTGGTTTAGTTCTGGTTTAGTCCTGGTTTAGTTCTGGTTTAGTTCTGGTTTAGTCCTGGTTTAGTCCTGGTTTAGTTCTGGTTTAGTCCTGGTTTAGTTCTGGTTTAGTCCTGGCTAGGTCCTGGTTTAGTCCTGGTCTAGTCCTGGTTTAGTTCTGACTTCTGACTTTTTTCGTGGACAACTGTTCACCACAACAGAGCATTCTCTGAGTTTAAGAGGCCCCGAGAAAAAGATCTACCTGTGAGAGCATGTTTGATTATTTTTCAACCAATGTTTCAGAGTGTTCTTGAAAGTTGATGGTTTTAAAAAAGCTCTTGTGAAGCATGAGCCACAAGGTAGTTACCAATGTGGTAAAACAGACGAACTGGCAGGAAGTGGAGGAAGAACCTGGGCTGATAGAGGCAGGAGTAGAGTCCTCCCAGGCAGGTGAAACAGACAAACACAGAAGAGAGGGGGAAACGAAGAGACTGGAGGATCACAGAAAACACTGTTCCACCTTGTGATGTCACGTACATGTAATACAGGAAGTGCTCCACTGTGTTTTTACATTTCATACACCTTCAGTAGAATCATTTGGATCATTTCAGCACTGGAATTTCCAATCTCTACTGAACCAAAGGTAAAAAAAAAAGTAGCTGTTTACTTGAAAACTACCACTTCATGACATCACAAGGTGGACCAGAGGATTCTGAGCTTTAGAGATGTACTAAACGATGTCAAACTCATTTTGGTCCGGGGGCCATATCCAACCGACTTTGATCCCAAAGGGGCTGGATCAGAAAACTTATGGCAAATATAGCCCCAAAAATAGCAACAAGTCCAAATATTTGTGCAGAGAAACGCAAATCTGTTACAGAAGTCTTTTATTTGATGAACTATTTCTTTTACAAAATATTATAATATGAACAACCTGAAACTTTAAGAAAAATGCAGGCATACAGGTTTCCCTTTCACTTCCGTCAACAAATAGGAATTAGTCCATTTTTCTTAGAAAATCCTGCACTCGGCGTCCACTTTTCTCATTTTTGTCATTTTGCTGATGAGGTTATCACGGTCTACGGTCAAAACGATGGTCCTTTAAGAGCGTTTGGAAATTTGTGCTGCTCTGGTGGGAGGGGCCACGCACAGAGGCGCTGGAGACACTGCTATGCTAAACTGCGCAGAAAATAGGTGCAGAAAATTACCAATATTTTAATAGAAAATGAAAATATAATTAAGATATTGTAATAGAAAATCAGCCGAGGGCCAGAATAAAGGTCTTGGATGGCCAGATCTGGCCCCCGGGCCACATGTTTGACACTCCTGTACTAAACAAACTAATAATAAAAGGTTACTTAAACATGTGTGAACGAAACATCATTTTAATGCATTATAACATGGCTCACAAAAATACATTTTGTCATATAGGGACCTTAAATCTTTATATTTTACAAATCAGTGATATTAGTTGATTGAATTGAAATTGTAGCACCAAAATTCAATTGAGATAAAACTCACACGTTAGTATAAAAACCTGCCTGTAGTTTCTTTATTATTTTTGTCTGGACATGGTGCCGCTGTTACAACTAAGCTGAAATAAAGCCCAGGAAATGTCAACAACGGCTTCAGAGTGGGAGAAATCTCATAATCCGTTTTCGTCTTGTCCTTTTGGTCATCAGACTCCATCTTCAAAGTCCACACAGCCTTACAATAAGATACAGTACAATATCCCAGGCCCAGCGCGGTAACCTTTGTTTTCTGTGTATGGCATTTCTGCTTTATTAGTGGCTCTGACATACAAAGTCCACAACAGCAGCGCGGTGGCAAAGGTTACAGATAGCTCACACATTTTCAAAGAGGAATCATAGCAATCCTCTCATTCAGGAACACATTAGACCCCAGCTCAGAGAGTGTTAGAGACACTGGAGACTGTACCCTTTTACGATTGTTGAATCACATATTAAAGTATAGAAAGAGGAACCACCAGCACAGTGAGTTAGTTTACTTTTAATGATTCCAAAGGTTAGACAATCTAAAGTTCTATAGTTGGTACATACTGCATGTTATTAGGTTCTTTTTGCAGACCAACAGTTTGCTTTCATTCAGTTTCAAATGTTCTCTATCGGTATTCCTCAGAGTGGTTACGTGATGTTGCTGTAACGTGTATGGTTAGCTGATTTATAAAATTCCATGAACATTCTATGAACATGTTAATGACATCCAAAAAAAACGATCTTACACACACTGATGTCCATGCTGCTTGCACTCTTGCACTTTACAAATTGCACCTTCACTTATTGCACCTTACATATTACACATTTCATTCTACTTCGAACTTTCCTTCTTGTTGGAGCGTATATGTTTACCTGTATGTCTATTTATTGTTGATAGCTGTGTAGACTTCATGTCCATGAGTGTAGCTGTGTGTGTGTGTGCGTGTTTTTAGTTTAAATTGCACATTTGGTGTCTGGGGAAATGCAATTTCAGTCCTCTGTGTAATGCCTGTTACATAGTGAATTGACAATAAAGTACACTTTGACTTTGATACAGGTTTTATCTTCCTACCGGTGGACGCAGGATGACAGCGCCATCTGCTGTCCGACTTCCTCAGGACATTATCCCTGGTGTGTGTGAGGAAGACCGCTAGTGAGCCGTCCAAACTGTCAGTGTTGGCAAGAGGCGTAATATCTCCTCTTTAAAGACCGTCTTGTGTCCAAACCACACCTGCAGACAATGCACACTCAGCATTGGGGTCCACATCTGTCTAAATTAATTTGCTAGGCACTGTCTTCATCTCATATTATCATTTATTTTTTGGTCTTATCAAACCCAGACGTAACAAACCAGCCTCTGTGCAGATTGGAGTTTTCAGCCATTATCTGCTGAGTGGATTTCCTCTCCATCACATCCAGTGTCAAAAAACTATGACTTTTTTCTTTTTCTTTTTAATGGGCAAGGGTTAAAAAATATGATAGTTGGTTAGGGTTTGGGTTGGGGTCAATTCAGTAAATGAAACCACACAGAGCTAGAGGAGCGTCACTCATTCTGGACCTCTGCGTTGCCTGCCATCCAAACCTTCTCGAACAAACGCTACTTCTTGATGCTTTTATATGGCGCCTTAATGGTTCCCTAATACTGTAAATGAATCTTTCTCCAAAATCAAGCCTCAGTGCATGAGAGAGCCAGTCAGTCATAAATATGACTCTGAAACACTTTATTCTGGGCGTTGTTGCTTGAATGCAAATGAGGACAGAGACAGGCCAGTGCAGCGGGTGGGGGTGTGGCCAAATACGCCACTGTTTCCTGGATTAGCGGTGCGATGTGCTCTGGCCCCACTTCTGCGTTTTAAGCGCGGAGGAAGATACGAGACGTGTCCCATGAAAAAAAAAAAAAAAATCCACAGAAAATAAAATTAAATCGCTGCTGTTTCAGAGGTGCGGAGGCTCGGAGGCACGTGTCTCCAGGCAAAACAAAAAACAAAACAAAAAACGCATCTCGCATTTCGTAGCTCGTTTGCGGTCCAAATACTCTGAGCGTGATTTCCAGAGATGGGGTGGACAACCAGACGGGGGGTGGAAACCTTTCCCCGAGTGTGACGTCAGAAAGTTCCCTTGTTCAGAATCACCCGTTTGGGCTGTCTTTTTTTTCAAACGCGGAAAAGGATCGTAATTGCTCAGTTTACACATTTCACAACTTTTAGCCATGGGGGGGGGGGGGGGGGGCTAAACAGGGTAGGGGAGCTCACTTTAACGTTCAAAAACCTCAGAAAGTGAAAATTTCATGCCATGGGACCTTTAAAAAAAAAAAAAAAAACTAACACAGTGACATGTTTAATAAGTTTTTCATTTTGGAGTACTTTCTACACAATCTGCATGTTTTCAGCTACTAAAGTAGGCCTATTTATCGATCTACTAAAACTAGCCTCGTGGGCTTACCATTGGACAACAATGTACAGCGATGAACCCGTGCGAAACTGCGCTGTCTTGATCAAATACTCACATACACAATACTACATACTGTACTGTGCAATACACTTCCATAACATTTCAGACTTAAATCTTCCCTGTACAGACAAGTGTGAGCCCTGATGCAACACTTTCTCATGGGGGAGTGTGAAACTATGAATATGTCTTTGAATATACAGTGTATCTGAGGGGTTGGCATGGAAACGATTTTGAATGAGATAATCATTTTGAGTTATATACGTTACATGAAATACCAAAAGAATCACTCTATCGCCATCATCCAGTTTTGTGCTGTTTTATTCTGTTTTAAAGTTTTAACTTCCTGTTCTGAAGGTTTGAGTGTTTTGAAAGGAGCGTATAAATAAAACTAAAAATACAGTTTTTTTTCTCTGTGTTTTTTTCTCCATATTTATTTAAGCCGCCATGTTTGATTTAAAGGTGCATTGTGTAACTTTTCCGGTGGAGGGTCCGTCAAATGCTTTTTCCCATGGAGATGTTATTGTTTGGTCTGGAATGTTTCACAGTATGGCATTAAACCTTTCTATCTTCATGGAGACCAAACCAGACCGAGTTACAGGTCTGTGGAGAGGCGACCCTGCTCACAGTCAGAATGCCTGATTTTCTAGGTATTTTTGAGTTGTAAAACCACTTGTAATTGAATGAATGTAAGGTAGAGCTGTTTAATGTCATACTGTGGGACATTCCAAGCAGAGCAATGACATCTCCATAGAAACAAGCAGGTGACGGACCCCCAACCAAAAAGTTACCCAGTGCACCTTTAACATGGGCTGGATCATGATACTGAAATTGGCCTGTTTACAGGAGAATGCTTACAGGTAAAAACGACAAAATAATATTTTATCGGAAGTGCCTTTCGTTTAGAACGTGACGTGTTTTGGGGGCTTAAAAACGCAAAAAACTGAAACCGCCCTCCTAAGTGGAAAACTTGAATACGCTCCGCCGTAGCGTTTTCATCTACACTGTCCAAGACGCAAAACTCTGGTCAAATCTGCTGACGTCGCGTACGCGTTTACGTCACATACGTCCATATATCAGTGTACTTTGTTTGGCAGGACTCCCAGTTCAGACCTTGTTGCGCCTTCGTTGCTTTGTCGTCTAAAATGGTCTGAAGCAATAGTTGAACTTCTTTGTCTGACCACACAGATTTTGTTTTGCTACTGGTAGCCATGTTTTGTTTTACTTTTCGCGGCGCAGATGAGAAGAAGGAAGATTCTACGCATGCGTGTGGACATAGTGATAATGTATCACAGCGCCACCTAGCCGCCTGGCATGCATACCCAATCGAATTCCACACACTTTTGCGTCACCGTATGCACGCAGATTTCCTCCTGAAAATGCTCATCTAAACGCGGAATAAAAAGTAAAGACGCAATGCCACTTTTGCGTCTTCTGTTCAGACGTCATCATATAAATGTAGACTCCTCTCAATCCCAACCCTCAGAATGCGGAATGGATTTTAATGTTACTTACTACTAATGCTTTCTACTGCTACCACGACTACTACTACTGCTACTCTGCGACTCCTACAGGCTCCATGAAGTTATTAAGAAAAGCTATACCATCAAACACGATCTGAGCAGATCCCTGTCTCGCTGCAGTAGTCTTTGGGGGATGTGAACACTCCTGACACACTCATGGCTCTCTGCTGGAGCTGTGAATATCAACCAGCCTCCCAGAACCACTCACCGTCATCAGCCAGAAGAGCTACTGAGGTCGTGCATCTGCCCCCCTCTGCTTTAAAGGGCCCATATTACGTTATTTTCGTTCTACGTTCTAATGTTGTTGTCTCGTCACAAGCATACCTGGAGTTTTGGAGAGTGTTTTGTTTCATTCACACATGTTTAACACACAAATCCGGCATATTTAGACTGAGTTCTTCTCTCAAAACAGAAAACACTCACATCAAAAAGTGGAACAGAGCATTTTAAGCTTTGGAAATGTAAACAGAGTAATAATAAAGGGTTACTACGTGTGTGAATGAAACAAAACACAACTCCACAGCTTCCTAAGTAGAAACGCCTCATCCTTACGCTAGAAATTATGTTTGTTTACACCCGGTGAACATTCAGAATTAATGACCCAATCGCTGTTGAAGTTACCTGTCCAGGAGTAATTAAGCGACTGACGCGTCTTTAGACCTTCTGCTTCAGTGCACGCCATCGCTGGAAGGAATCTCCGAGAATCACCTTAGTTTGGCTTCGCTCATTTTCTCCTTTTCTTCTTTCAGCGACCTCAAAAACTGACTTTCTTTTGCGGCTAACTGGTTGTGGATTCTTGCCTGCCATTGCAACAAAGTTTGTGCTCACAGCGAGGAAGCTACAGTTGGAAAAAGTTGGAAAAAATGCAAAGAAATATTGCATTGGTTGAGTAAACGTCTGTGGAATACATGAGAAGTGAATGTAAACCACATAATCCCAGCACACCGGCAAGTCAGTTATGCTAGAAACGTTCAATTGAGCTCTATTGGCTAATGTTTAACAGGCCCCACTACGTCCACAGTTAATGGATTTTAATTCTTTCTTTTTTTTTTTCCTTTTTTCCATCATCATAATTATATTCATTCATTCATTCTATCATAATTACATTCTTTCAACTATTGCAGGCCCATGAATTAAGAATATTTATTTCATTTTTATTTCTATTATTAGAAGTGCAGTGAAAACAGGTGGTTCAGATGACATAACAAAGAACCTAAATTTTAAAATAGAGGTGGGTCAGAATCATAGACAGTATAAGAAGTGGACGATCGCTCCAGTCAAATGAAGCTCATGAGGCTCGCAGTTACAGGAGCAAATTTAAAGGAGAATTAACGTTTTTTACAATCTGAGCCTTATTTCGGTAATAAAACAAGTTGTTTTACTCACCCATAGCACTTTGGTGTCATTTGGAGCATTTCCAGAGATGTTTTAGCGATATCCGTTAACGTGAGTGATCGGGGCACGACGTTGCAGTCACCAAAATAACACAAACTTGAGCACTTTTCAAATCACAGAAGATCGCTGTGTCAGCGTAGACTTTAAGTGGAGTCCAAAGCGGCCTGAAAACCGATATCCAGCTATATTTTCATTAAATGATGTCATCATAGAGGACAGCGCGCATGTGCGAATTCCCAGCTGTTTCGCAGATAAACACCGCTCTGAAGTTTTCTATTGCGAGCGACACATGGCTGAAGATTCGGACTTTGAGACTGAAGAGGACTTATTTGAGTATGATGGCCATCTTTATCATTTTGTGCCTGAGTATACGGATGAGGAGACAGAATGGATACGGAAAGAATGAAGCGGAGACAGTTTTAGGAGCAGCAGAGAACAGCCATCGGTTTCGCATTACTTCTCAGAATCGTGGGCTGAATCCGCTGGCCTTCTTTCTTTTCCTTTGCTGGTAAAAAAATCATCCTGACTGAAGTGGGTACTGCAAACACGATGGTCCAAACGTCTAATCCGAGCTTTGCCTTTCATGTTTGGGTCCCGAGAGCTGAGAGCGAAATAAACTGAATGAGCACATGCGCACTGGCGTCCTCATCTACTCGAAACTATGGCTGAATCTCGGATTAGAGGCCACTTTTGACTCAAACGAAAGTGTAGACTAAGACATTGAGCTTCTATGATTTGAAAAGTGCTAAAGTTTGTGTTATTTTGGTGACTGCAACGTCGTGCCCCGACCACTCACGTTAATCTAAAACATCTCCGGAAATGCTCCAAATGACCCCAAAGTACTATGGGTGAGTAAAACAACTTGTTTTATTACCGAAATAAGGCTCAGATTGTAAAAAAAACATTAATTCTCCTTTAAAGCAGAGTTCCATATTAGGAATAGAAATGTATTTATGGACAAAAACACCAGGATAAAGTAGAGCAGGTTAATACGAACATTTTAAAACCAAAATAAATTTTTGTTCAATGTAAAGTCAATTGGAGCCAGAATCGATGGAGCCAGAAATGCCCCCATCTCACTTCCTGTTTGAAATGTGGAGGCTAGCGGGTTAGCCGTGTCTACTTCATTAAGGAAAGAAGAACTAGTTAGTCTGTTACATGGTTTCCATGGATATTGAAAAAACACAGTTCATTTCACACAACCCAACAGTCCCGTACTTATAGATGTTTTGAGACACACATGCTGCATTTCTTAGTTGGTAAAAATCCCATGATATGAGCTCAAAAACAAAAAGTTTCAAAAATAGCTCAGTGTGAGAGTTTTAGTCTTGTTTTAGCCCCGGTTTAGTCCTGTTTTAGTCCTGTTTTAGACCTGTTTTAGGGGCCGTTTAGACGAGGACGATTGCGACTGAAAACGACAAAATATTCTATCGGAAGTGTCTTTCGTTTACACGGCGGTGGCGCCGTCGGGCTCTGAAACCGCAAAAATCTGAAGACTCCTTCCAGAGTGTGGAGTTTTGAAGACGGCCCGGGTCGCGTCTCCGTCTAAACGGCAAGAAGCGCAAAACATGTTCACGTCACATACATCTGACCTGATGCACCAAGCTGGTAAAAAACAATAACAATACGTCGCAGGCGACAGAGGTGAGTTTGGACAAGACCGGGCAGAACCAGTCAGCGGTGGGATAATTTTGAGAATGGATTAGTTGATGACAGTGCTTGGGTGGAAAACTTCAGAATGACTAAATAAGCTCTTGTTGGCACTTCTGGGCAGTTCTGCGCACTTCTGTGCTGGCATATTGTGAACTAAAGTCATAACTGATGCTGGGTTAGCGTTGGCTCTTTGGGCATTATTCTGCGCAGTTATCTGGCATATTGTGGAAACACGCGCGCGCACGCAACACACACACACACACACAGCTCTGATAAAACAGCAGGCATATTCGCATACTTTCCTCTGTCCGAGCACCACCAAGTGCACTTGTCTGGTTCTGTGTTTCTCATAGTGCTTTAGCACTTTAGCAGTTTAAGTTGCGTTACCACCGACTACCGAGGTGCTCTTCTTGTACATTTTATGCTGTGTGGCTCTGTGCTGGTTGACATGACTGAGATACGCATTACGTGCCTGTCCGTGTATAATGTAACCTATAGGCTATGCATTATGTTCGACCAAACATTTCGGTGACACCCTCTTGCGATTGTGGCCCCCCCCTAGTTCACATGCGTTCCGTGGTCTATGCTCTTGTTGTATTAAGCGAAGAGCTCCGACCCTATATCGAGGGCGAAACAACCGTGATGAGAGCCCCTGTGGTGTCCTGAAAAAGGTAGCTCTGGCATGCATATTTAATCAAATTCGCTCACTTTTGCGTCTTTGTATAAACAAACATTTCCTGTTGAGAACGCTCGTCTAAACGATTGAAGACGAGACGCCACTTTTGCGTCTTCTGTTTTGATCGTCGCTGTATAAACGTAGCCTTAGTCAATTTTTAGACCTCTTTTAGTCCTGTTTTAGTCCTTTTTTAGACCTGTGTTAGTCCTGTTATAGTCCTGTTTTAGGCCTGTTTTAGTTCTGTTTTAGTCCTTTTGTAGTCGTGTTTTAGTCCTTTTTTAGACCTGTTTTAGTCCCTCTTTAGTCCTGTTAGTCCTGTTTTAGCACTGTTTTATTCCTGTTTTAGTCCTGTTTTAGTCCTTTTTTGTTGTTTTTTACACCTGTTGCCATGGGATTTAATTACAAATGAAATAAACAACATCTGAAGATAACGGGGTAGCCTTTATTACAATTTCATTTTGTTGTTATCTTAGATTAAAATTTTCATCCACCTGTACATCCCTGTCCACTGCCTGATCCGTCTGCCTGACTGGAACGAGCTGTGTCACCTTGCCCCTGTTGAACCAATGAGGCAGGAGGGGCATGATGGGCTCTTTGGTTCTGTAATACATGCGCTCGTGCTCCAAATTCGCCACTGTAACTGCTATCCTTGACTGGCTTCATTTGGAGGGAGTCAAGCGCTATTGATGATGTCACACTCGCTCATTCAAACTCCATATACACTCTACCACCCAAACGCAGAAAAACAGCAGAGTTTATAAAGTACAGCTCTGGAAAAAAATAAGGTCGTTTTCACACCAGGAAAGTCCGATAGTCCACTTGCTTTGGTCCGGACCAATTTTTTTTTTTTTTTGTAAATTTTGGTGCAGTTCGCTTTCACACTGCAGTTTTTCCCCAAGCGAACTAACATCTATAAACAAAAGCACATGTGCTGAGGTCGCTCAGCCATTGGACAGAATGAGCCCTGTCGGTGTCCAAACGCGGAAGGAGGAGAATCATGGTGTTACGTGCTGTGTTCAATCTAGCCTTAGCGATATGGTTTGCTCAGTTTTTACAGTTTGCACAAATGTTTGAGCAGCATCGTGAGGTTTACACTATTTTACAATCAATTTCCAAATGACGAAGACACAGGGCAAGACGGCTACGGAGGACAGCGCTCGTGCGCGCAACAAGTTCTGACTCTTGATCTTCACGCAAAACGTAAGTTAGCCTCGTAAGTTTCGTTTTGTTTCGTTTCGTTTAGTTTCGTAAACCTCGGTTTCCCATAATGCTCAAACTACGATGGAAGCTCGTCAAGTACAAAAAGCCAACTTGTGTCGGATCGAGTCCGGTCTGCATTCTCACCTCAAACGAACCACACCAGGATTCGTATGGAACCGGTCCGAGACCGACCTTTTTAGGTGGTCTCGGTCCGCTTGTTTGCTCCGGATCGAGACTTTTGGTTTTTATTCACACCAGCCCAAAAGGTCCGAATCAAAGGAGCAAACGAACTCTGGTTCGTTTAAAACGAACCAAACAAGGCAGGTGTGAAAACGACCTAAGAGACCACTGCAGTTTTTTCTGAAATCAGCATCTCTACATGTATTACAGCCATTCCATTCCAGCGTCTGTTGAATTCCAACACAAACACAAAGCTGAGCTACTTCAGTTCTTGCACCAGGAGTGGAATAAAGTCACCCAAGAACAATGTGAAAGACTGGGACTAAACCAGGTCTGAACCGAGACTAAAGCAGGTCTAAACTAGGACTAAACCGGATCTGAACCAGGACTAAACCAGGTTAAAAAGGGGACTAAACCAGGACTAAACTAGGATTAAACCAGGCCTAAACTTGGACTAAACCAAGTCTAAACTAGGACTAAACCAGATCTGGACCAAGACTAAACCAGGGATGAACCAGGACTAAACCAGGCTAAAAATGGGACTAAATCAGGACTAAACTAGGACTAAACCCGGCCTGACCCAAGACTAAACCAGGACTAAACTAGGACTAAAGCCGGTCTGAACCAGGACTAAACCCGGTCTGAACTAAGACTAAACCAGGTCTTAACTAGGACCCAAGAACAATATGAAAGACTTGTGGAGAGCATGCCAAGACGCATGAAAGCTGTGATTAAAAATAAGGGTTATTGCACCAAATATTGATTTCTGAACTCTTCTTAAAGGGATAGTGCTTTTTTGTGTGTGTGTGTGTGTGTGTGTGAATCTGTATGGCGTCCCCTTCAGCAGTGTCGTCCATTAACACTGACTTACCGCTGACCGTGTCCTCTGAGCCCAGTTCTGCTCCGGTTCTGTAGTTCACGAAAGTAGGTCCGGCAAGTTAGTGGGGACAGTTAATAAAGCTTGTTTTTCTTCTCAAAACAATATTTGTCCAAAAAGTGATATATTTGCGTCAGAAAACAGTTGCACACGAAAAAGTCTGAAGTCTAATTCGCTTGGTGCTATTTTCTGTCGATTCGTATCACTGCGCGCCTATTAGTATTATTAGCCTGTTCACTTGTACTTGGCGATGTTTCAAGTGAACTGGCTAATAATACTAATAGGCGCGCAGAGATGTGACTCGAGAGAAAATAGCACCAAGCAATTCCGTCTGCTGAATTTTTCACGGACAACTGTTTGTGACGCAAATATATCACTTTTTGGACAAATGTTGTTTTGAGAAGAAAAACAAGCTTTATTAAATGTCCCCAATAACTTACCGGACCTACTTTCGTGAGCTACAGAACCGGGGCAGAACTGGGCAACATTGGTAAGTCAGTGTTAATGGACGACACTGCTGAAGGGGACGCCATACAGATTCACAAAAAAAAAAAAAAAAAAAAAAAAAAAAAAAGCACTATCCCTTTAAGAGGAGTTCAGAAATCAATATTTGGTGCAATAACCCTTATTTTTTAATCAGACACCATACAGATTCACATAAAAAAACCCCACAAAGATCTTGTTCCTTTGCATTGTTTGAGGTCTGAAAACATGTCTCTTTTTTTGTTATTTTGACCATTTGTCATTTTCCGCAAATAAATGCTCTAAATGCTCACCTTTTTAAAACTGCTTTTAATGTTTCTTAATGTTTAATGTTTTTCTGATTGTTTATTGTTTTATAACTTGTTTTATTACTGATTTTACCTCTTGTACAGCGTCTTTGAGTGTCTTGAAAAGCGCTTTATAAATACAATGTATTATTATTATTATTATTATTATTATTATTATTATTATTATTATTAAACCAGGGGTGTCGAACTCATTTTGGTCCGGGGGCCGTATCCAACCGACTTTGATCCTAAAGGGGCCGGATTAGAAAACTCATAGCAAATATACCCCAAAAATAGAAATAAGTCCAAATATTTCTGCAGAGAAACACAAATTCTGCACTCGGCGTTCACTTTTCTCATTTTTGACATTTTGCTGATGAGAGTGTCACGGTCAACAGTCAAAACGATGGTCCTTTAAGAGCGTTTGGAAAGAGGCGAGTCTTCATTTGTGCTGCTCTGGTGGGAGGGGCCACGTACAGAGGCGCTGGTGACGCTGCTATGCTAAACTGAGAAAATGATCAATATTTTAATAGAAAATTAAAATAGAATTGAAATATTTTAATAGAAAATCAGCCGAGGCCCAGATTAAAGGTTTTGGAGGGCCGGATCTGGCCCCCGGGCCGCATGTTTGACACCCCTGCTCGAAATGATAATATTTTTATTTGGAATTTGGGGGAAATGTTGTCAGTAGTTTATAGACTCAAACAAAAATGTTCCTTTTGCCCAAACACATACCTATAAGTAGTAAAATCAGAAAAACTGATCATTTTGCAGTGGTCTCTTATTTTTTTTCCAGAGCTGTATATCCAGCCAGAGCATAAATGTAACATGGTCCTTTTTTCCGTGGGCTGGTGGAGACCCTGAGCTGTCTGTAAAATGTCAGCGTGCCCTCACACTCCAGTGCCTTCTTCCTTTCCATCGGATAAGCTTGATCCTCAGATAAAGTAACCCTCCTTATCGGCCATGACAGTTCTCTCTTGTAGCATCGCGCACAAAGCCCTGCCACTAAGACGCAGCATTCACAAGGCTCCCTGCCGCCTTCAAGAGTCGCAGGATTTCTGAGATTTTTTCATTTTTTTTTACTTCTCTCTTTTTTTTCTCTTTTTTTCCCCTTTTTCTAAGAGGATTGTGTCAGATTCAGGGTTGTGAGCCGTGAGCCCTGATGCACTGATGCAACACTTTCTTAAGCGGGAGTGTGGAACTAAGATGTCTTTGAATGTACAGTGTGTATGTACGGGTTGCCATGGAAACGGTTTGGAATGCTTATCTCTTATTTGAGCGAGCGATATTAAAGATGACATATGTAAATTCTACACCGATGTTATGTTTTTTTTCCTCGGCAAAAACAGAAACGCACGAAATACCAAATGAATCACAATGAAATGTTCCAGAATATGGCATTAGACATGTCTGTTTTGCATTTGTTCAATCGCATTGTCTTTTTATTGTTCAAAAATACCTCGAAACAGATCTATTTTTTACTGAGATTTGGGTTGCCTCTCCTCAGATCTGAGCTGTAACTAGCCCTGGTGGCCTCGCCTGTGGTCTCCATGGAGATAGATAGGTTTACTGGTGTACTGTGGAGAATTCTGAGCAAAGCGTTCATTTTTGTTAATCATATTTTGTAATCATATTTTAAAGATCCCATGACATGGTACTTCTTGATGCTTTTATATGGCTCCTTAATGGTTCCCTAATACTGTAAATGAATCCTTCTTCAAAATCAACACTCAGTGCATGAGAAACAGAGATAAGATGAGAAAGAGTAATTTTTCTCATTCTGAACACTCCATAGTGGGCGTTGTTGCTTGAATGCAAATGAGGAGAAAAGAGCTGGCCTATAGTAGAGGGTGGGGGCGTGGCCAAACTCTCCGCTCTGGCTCTGAGCGCTCAGCTGATCCATTTCGGTGTTTTTGCACGGGGGGAGAGATTTGAAGCGTTCCATTGAAAAATAAACACATTTCCACAGAAAATAAAATCAAACCACTGCTGTTCAAAGGTCCAGAGGCTCAGATAAAGGACTTCCGAGCCTAGAAACACTTGGACGTGCCTCCAGGCAAATAAAAAAATGCATTTCGCATTGCCTAGCGCATTCACAGTCCAAACTCTCTGGGAGTGATTTACAGAGACGCTGAGTACAGACAGACGGGGGTGGAACTGCATTTGCATTTCTTTTTTCGATCTGACGTCAATAAGGTGCCTTGTTCAAAATCGCCCGTTTGAGCTCCAATTTTTTGTAACGCAGAAAAGGATCGCAAATGCTCAGTTTAGACATTTCGCAACTTTTAACCATGGGGGGGGGGCTAAACAGGGTAGGGGAGCTCACATTAACGTTCAAAAACCTCAGAAAGTGAAAATTTCATGCCATGGGACCTTTAAAGATCCTATATTACACAATGTTTAGTCTTGTCAGTTTTAAGCCATGTTACAACGTTGTTACCTCCTCAAAAACAGACCTGGAGTTGTTTTTTGTTTCTTTCACATGTTTGAGTACTCCTGGATTATTATGGCCCCGTTTACACGTACACTGGAATTTTTAAAAACGGAGACATTTCCCTTGATTTGTACCAGTCATTTACACGCAAACAGAGAATTCGCTTCTGAAAACAAATCTTTCTAAAACAGGGGTCACCAACCTTTTTGAGGCTGAGGGCTACTTCATGGGCACTGAGTAGTATGAAGGGCTACACAGGACCTGTTTGCTACAAACTTCCTAAATAACAAAACTGCATGGATAACTACTGTTATAATAGTGATACAGTGGTACCTCACCTTACGAAATTAATTCGTTCCAGAAGTGGTTTCGTAACGTGAAAAATTCGTAAGTTGAGTAGCTATTTCAATGGAAAAAGCCTGATCCGTTCCAAGTTTTTTTTTTTAATAGTTTAACTTTTTTTTAATAGTGTAACGTTGTGTTCTGCGTCCTGACGGGCTAAGAGACTAGACCAGGACTAAAAGAACATGGACTAAACCAGGTCTGGCCAGAACTAAACCTGGATTGGACCTGTTATTATTATAACATGGCAGTGCCGTTGGAGGAGCGCGGTGCTCGTGTCTCCGCGCTCCTTGCGCTCTGTTCCGCACTAGGGCTGAGAGGCCGAGAAAAAGAGCGTGGCGGGCTCTGCTTCTATCTGACCTCCAGAGCCGGGGCGCCGGATGTATGGACATCGCTTTTTGATCGGCTCTTCCTATCATTGTGAAGCAGAATTCACCAAGCGTTGGATTGTTCACTCACTAAGGGAACGTGAGCTGGGTTTAGACCGTCGTGAGACAGGTGAGTTTTACCATACTGATCATGTGTTGTTGTGTCTCCCCTCGCACGTTCAGCGCTATATTGAGCCGTGTCCACCCCACGCTTCACTATCAACACATTCCATTGAAAATCTATGAAAGTTCGAGTGTTCAAACGAGAGAGAAATGCGAGAGAAACTCCAGAGAAAAGCGTATGTGTAAGGTGAGGCATTTACAGCCCTAAAACATGTAGAACAATTGCAAAATACAGTACAAAGTTGTCCTACCTCGTGGAGCTCTCCCACCGCGGGCCACCTCTGGAACCTAACCCCGTGTGTGTTGATAAAGTGTATTTACGTTTCGGGGCGTGCATCTGAGCGCGCATTAATTGAATTTTTGAGATTTGTTGTTTTTAAAGTGCTTTATAAATAAAGTTGGATTGGATTGGAGATTTTGCGTTTCGTAACTTGAAATTTCATTCGTATCTAGAGACCAAAATTTGACGTGAAGGCGTTTCGTAACTTGAAATTTTCGTTTGTTGGGTCATTCGTAAGGTGAGGTTCCACTGTATTTGTTTGTTGTGTTACTGAGGGGGGCCAGATGTATGCGTGTTCTGTGTGTGTATGTGTTGTATGTATGTATTGTTAATGTGTTACCAAGTGTGCATGGCTGTTACTATGAGTGAGCCTGAAAGCATGTAAATAGTGTAAATAATTTTGTATGTACATTGTTTTTTTTTGTTTTTGTTTTTTTTCTTAGGTTGACAATGTAACATCTGTCCAGGGACTGCAGATGAAAACTAGCCTCTTGGCTAAAGCTGGTGCATTTACAGAAATGTTCATTAATGTACACTGTCCCTGCCAAATAAATCAATAAATAAACATTAAAATAGCAGTAGTTATTATAACACTATGTGAAGTGATTGCTCACATATCAATAATAATTATTTTCCCAATGCGTTCTGTGATTTTTTTACAAAAGTCCGTTGTTTGTCTAAAGTTGCCTTTAACCCACGGGCTTCTTCCGTGGGTAGTTCACACTGAATTTTTCGTCTCAGGTTTTGAAGTACCTCTCCACATTGTCCTGCTTTGGTACTGCAACAGTCGTCCCACAAATAAGGCACAGACATTTCTCTTTAAATGACGTAAAAAAGAACTCTTCTTCTCAATCATTGTTAACACAGTATGTCCTTTTTCACTTTTCTGCCATGATTTTTGGGGCAAAACCACAAGCAAGCTAACTCAACGTGTCAGGAAAGAGGCGTGGCGGCCGTGCACGAATGACCTTTGACTTAGAAAGAGGCGAGTTCGATATCAAATATTTCTACTTGAATTTTTTAATTTTATATAACGTAATTTAAAAAACCTGCATAATGTAAGCATTAATTAAAAAATTCAACTTTTTTTTTAATATGTATATTGAGTTGCAATATAAGCGCTGCTATTTTTGGTGCATGCCTTGCGCTGTAAAGAGGTCCTCGGGGCGCATGGTCGCCCGCGGGCACAGCGTTGGTGACCCCTGTTCTAAAAACTCTGGCTAGAGTGGAGATTCTGGATAATTACGGATTCACTTTTGTGTGTAAAGTGAGATAAACAGAGTTTTAGGCAGCTGACGCGCCAAAAGTGTGATTCTGATTGGCTTGCAGAGCGTTCTCCTTCGTTTTCAGAGGTGAAGTCGCCATGTACTTGTAAACGGAGCCTTATTTTGGAAAACAGAGGGAGAGAAATATTCGTTTCTCAAAATAGCCTACATCTTCAAAGCTCAAAATGCTCTGTTCCACCATGTGATGTCATGAAATGGTAGTTTTCAAGTTAACAGCTACCTTTTAGTTCCGTAGAGTTTGGCAATTCCAGGAATGAAATAATATAAACAAGTCTAGTGAATGTGTATTGAGTTTAAAAACACAGTGGAGCACTTTCTGTATTACCACATGGCGTGACAAGGTACAATAATAAAGTGTTTTCAGTTTAAGAGAAGAACTCAGCCTAAATCTTCAGTTTGTGCGTTAAACATGTGTAAATGAACCAAAACACAACTGCAGGTCCTTTTGTGATGAGGAAACGACATTATAACATACATTAGATACAGCTCTGGAAAAAAATAAGAGACCACTGCATTTTTTTCTGAAATCAGCATCTCTACATGTATTACAGCCATTCCATTCCAGCGTCTGTTGAATTCCAACACAAACACATAGCTGAGCTACTTCAGTTCTTGCACCAGGAGTGGAATAAAGTCACCCAAGAACAATGTGAAAAACTCGTGGAGAGCATGCCAAGACGCATGAAATCTGTGATTAAAAATAAGGGTTATTGCACCAAATATTGATTTCTGAAGTGTAAACATTAGTATTAAGAAGAAGAAGCAACTTTATTCATCTCACACTGGAGAAATTCATCTCTGCATTTAACCCATCCTGTTATTAGGAGCAGTGCGCCCGGGGACCATCTCCATGATCTTCTTGCTTCGGCTTGGTCAGGACCTAAGCTGGAGGATGTTACCTGGTGCATGTTTTGAGTTGATGGGAGAAACCGGAGTGCCTGGAGAAAAGCCACCCAGACACGAGGAGAACATGCAAACTCCACACAGAAAGGCTCGGGCGACCCGGGGACCCGGAACCTTCTTGCTGTGAAGCATGAGCACTAGCCACTCAGCCACCGTGCTGTTATGTTGTTTTAAAATGAATTTAATGTTGTTTCTTTGCATTGTTTGAGGTCTGAAAACATGTATCTTTTTTGTTATTTTGACCATTTGTCATTTTCTGCAAATAAATGCTCTAAACCAGGGGTGCTCAATGCATCGATTGTGATCAACCAGTAGCTCGGGGGCCAAGTGTCAGTCGATCGTCAGGGCTTAATGCTCAATTTCGACTTTTTTTTTTTTTTTTTGCACATGCACCCGCATGGGCAAAAAATTGGAGGACACAACGACGTCACACGCAGCGAGCATGCTCAATGTTTACGGAAGTCACCGGAAGTCACCGCAAGTCACCGGCGATACGTTCGGGATATGTCCCTTTCTCCGGAGTTCCGGATAATTAAAGTCTGTGGATATACAGAGCAATACACGTGGATACGCGAACTATCGACAACACGGCAAATAGTTACTACGGACCTGACCGCGTTCTTATGGGGTGAGTCATATTATCGTGTTATTTCTGCATCAAAGGGACAGATTAGCTGACAGCAGGGGCCTGGGACTAAACCGGGATTAAACTAGGTCTAAACCAGGACTAAACCAGGTCTAAACCGGGACTGATCCGGGACTAAACCAGGACTAAACCAGGTCTAAACCAGGTCTAAACCAAGACTAAACCAGGTCTAAACCAGGACTAAACCAGGTTTAAACCAGGACTAAACCAGGTCTAAACCAGGTCTAAACCAGGACTAAACCAGGTCTAAACCAGGTCTAAACCAAGACTAAACCAGGTCTAAACCAGGTCTAAACCAAGACTAAACCAGGTCTAAACCAGGACTAAACCAGGTCTAAACCAGGTCTAAACCAAGACTAAACCAGGTCTAAACCAGGTCTAAACCAAGACTAAACCAGGTCTAAACCAAGTCTAAACCGGGACTGATCTGGGACTAAACCAGGACTAAACCAGGTCTAAACCAGGTCTAAACCAAGACTAAACCAGGTCTAAAACAGGACTAAAGTGTGTGTGTGTGTGTGTGTGTGTGTAGGTGTGTGTGTGTGTGTGTGTGTGTGTGTGTGTGTGTGTGTGTGTGTGTGTGTGTGTGTGTGTGTGTGTGTGTGTGTGTGTGTGTGTGTGTGTGTGGAATTTGGGAGAAATGTCAGTAGTTTATAGACTCAAACAAAAATGTTCCTTTTGCCCAAACACAAACCTATAAGTAGTAGAATCAGAAAAACTGATCATTTTGCAGTGGTCTCTTATTTTTTTCCAGGGCTGTATATTGTAATATGGGCTCTTTAATGTTGACACAGTGTATGTAAATTTGACATTAATGAGATTCGACCGTTATGCTTTTTCCTCATCAATCACTGTATTTTTCCTCAAGGGACGAAAACAAAGCAGAGAGAATCACCAGCAGAATCACTTATAAAGAAATATATCAGCTTTTATCCTCAGAAAACATCCCTGTGTCCAAAACATTTACCCAAACCTCTCTGCCCCTTTTCAAATCCCACCTGTAAACCCACCTTTATTCTGTTTAATGTTTTTTATAGCCGTATTCATGCTGTTTTTATTTTGTTTATGCTTTCTCAAGTGACCCTGAGTATTAGATAGGCTTTTATGAACAGAACACAAAAAACTACTCTGCTTCTGTGCTTCTTCTTGGATTCAGCGTTAATCGGTGTAAAAATTTTAAAAAAGGGGGAAAAGATTTGGTTCTTTTTAAAAATTAGATCCAATTCCGTTCACTTTAAAGGTCCTATGCCACGCAAAATGGACTCTTGTGAGCTTAAAGTCATGTTACAATGTTTTTACCTCCTAAAAAACATACCTGGTGTTGTGTTTTGTTTCATTCACACATATATGAGTAATCCTGCGTGTCTACATCGCCAAAGCTCAGAATGCTCCGTTCCACCTTGTGATGTCATGTAATTGTACATAGTTTTCAAGTTTACTTTTACCTTTAGGCCCCTTTTACACGTACACTGGTATTTTTAAAAACAGAGACACTTCCCTTCGTTTGTACCCATCTTTTACATGCAAACGGCGAATTTGCCTCTGAAAACGAATCTTTCTAAAAACTCTGGCTAATGTAGATATTCTGGAAAACTACTGTTTCACATTTGTGTGTAAAGTGAGATAAATGGAGTTTTAGGTTGTCTTCACACCAGGAAAGCCCGATAGTTCACTTGCTTTGGTCCGAACCAAATTTTTTAATTTTTTTTTTTTTAATTTTGCTGCGGTTCGCTTTCACACTGCAGTTTTTTCCCAAGCGGACCAACATCTATAAACAAAAGCACATGTGCTGAGGTCGCTCAGCCATTGTACAGAAATGAGCCGTGTCCAAACGCCGTGTCCAAACACGGAAGGAGGAGAATAATGGTGTTACGTGCTGTTTTCAATCTAGCCTTAGCTAGATTGATTTGCTCAGTTTTTACAGTTCGCACAAATGTTTGAGCAGCATTGTGAGGTTTACACTATTTTACAATCAATTTCCACAGGGCGAGACGGCTACGGAGGACAGCGTTCATGTGCGCACACATCAAGTTGTGACTCTTGCTATTCACGCAAAACGTAAGTAAGCCTCGTAAGTTTCATTTCGTTTCGTCAGCCTCGGTTTCCCATAATGCTCGACATACGACGGGAGCTTGTTAAGTACAAAAAGCCAACTTGTGTGGATCGAGTCCGGTCTGCATTCTCACCTCAAACGAACCGCACCAGAGTTCGAATGGAACCGTGACGAGACCGAGCTTTTTAGGTGGTCTCTGTTCGCTTGTTTACTCCGGATCTAAATTTTTGTTTTTTATTCACACCAGCCCAAAAGGTCCGAATCAACAGAGCAAACAAACTCAGGCAAACAAGGCAGATGTGAAAACGACCTTAGGCAGCTGACGCACCAAAAGTGTGATTCTGATTGGCTTGCATTCTCCTTCGTTTTCAGAGGCGATTTCGCAGTTTGCGTGTAAAAGATGGGTACAAACGAAGGGAAATGTCTCTGTTTTTAAAAATACCAGTGTGCGTGTTAACAGGGCCTCATTTTGGAAAACGGAGGGAGAGAAATATTCCTTTCTCAACATACCTGGCTCTGTGTAAACGTAGCCTTAGTTCGATAGAGATCGATAATTCCAGGGCTGAAATGATCCAAATGATATTAATGATTTATGGAGTTTAGAAACATAGGGGAGCACTTCCTGTATCACCACTCAATGACATCACAAGGTCGAGCAGAGTGTTTTCAGTTTGGGAGAATAACACCGCCTAAATTTCCATGGTTTGTGCGTTAAATAGAAACTAGGGTAATATGGGCCCTTTAAATAGTACCAATCTGTAGAGCACATTTGACCTTTCTCTCTCCTCTGTAGGGATTACTGCATTTGATTCTGCTCTTCGTTTTTATCAGATCGAAAGCACCAGGTTTTTCCCAGAATTCCTCTCTCCCGGAGCCATCCTTCATCCAGCCTTCCCTCCATCTCACCCCCTAACCCCGGAACGCTATCCGTCAAACGCAGCCCGACTCCTGGCTAAGATTAGTCCTGCCTCCCCCTTCTCTCCCTCCACGTTTTTGATCAGCTCTTTCAAAGCGACGTGACATCGGATATGAGACAAAGTTAGCTAACACCGTCAGTGCCTCCGTGTTGATACGAGTCAGAATTGTATAAGAAGGCAACGTATATGTCTTAACAGTTTTTATCTCTATTTATGTCAGTTTTGAAGGCCTCTAGGAGTATACAGCTCTGGAAAAAATAAGAGACCACTACAAAATTATCAGTTTTTCTGATTCCATCCATCCATCCATTTTCTTCCACTTATCTGGGGCCGGGTCGCAGGGGAAACAGTCTAAGCAGGGACGCCCAGACCTCCTTCACCCCGGAGACTTCCTCCCGCTCCTCCGGGGGGACCCCAAGACATTCCCAGGCCAACCGGGAGACATAGTCCCTCCAGCGTGTCCTGGGTCTTCCCCGGGGCCTCCTCCCGGTGGGACATGCCCGGAACACCTCCCTAGGGAGGCGTCCAGGAGGCATCCGAAACAGATGCCCGAGCCACCTCAGCTGGCTCCTCTCGACGTGGAGAAGCAGAAGCTCTACTCCAAGCTCCTCCCATGTGACTGAGCTCCTCGCCCTATCTATCCCAGCCACTCTGCAGAGGAAACTCATTTCGGCTTGTATCCGCGGTCTTGTCCTTTCGGTCATTACCCAGAGCTCATGACCATAGGTGATGGGAGGAACGTAGATTGACCGGTAAATCGAGAGCTTCGCCTTTCGGCTCAGCTCCCTCTTCACCAGACTGGTCCGGTACAACGACCGCATCACTGCCGACGCTGCACCGATCCACCTGTCAATCTCGCGCTCCATCCTCCCTTCACTCGTGAACAAGACCCCGAGATACTTGAACTCCTCCACTTGAGGTTTTCTGATTTTACTACTTATAGGTATGTGTTTGGGCAAAAGGAACATTTTTGTTTGAGTCTATAAATTACTGACAACAAGAGAAATTCAATTTGTCAACTGGACAAAGCTTATTTGGTTGAAGACGTTTCGCAGCTCATCCAAGCTGCTTCTTCAGTTCTGGTCAGACGCTGGTGGACCCTGCCTATATCTGCCTGAAGGGAGGAGCTAACTACAACGAAATTACTTTGAAACTATCACACCTACTTGTTTTCAGTTTCTGTCTGGGGTCTTGTTTAGCATGGTCATTCAGGACCATTATGGGTATTTTCACACCTCTGGACCTGACCTGGCTAACCCTATTGTTTTCTTTGTTTGTTTTGATTTAGGTTTGAGGATAGAGTTATCCTGTATATCCTCCTGAGACCCGGCCCATTCATTTGTGTCCTTTATAGTGGACATTGAGTTAACCAGTCCGTCTTTTAATTGTTTTGAGATCGACTCTAGTTTGTGGCTGCACTATGATTAAAAAATAAAGAAAGAAATAATACATAAAAAATAAAAATAAATAAATACGTAAATAAATATTAAAATAAATAAAATAAATAAATAAATAAATAAGAAATTAAAAGGGAGTCTAAAAACCTTTTGAGGTGACTGTAGAAGCTTGACAGAGATGTTGGTCTTTAAAAAAAAAAAAAAAATGGATTTAACACCAAAATGTCCCCGACGTCCATTACAGAGGACATGTTACAACATTATGATAAAAGGAGAAGTTCAATTTGTCAACTGGACAAAGTTTGTTTTCAACCAAGTTTGTTTTCAACCAAACAAACTTTGTCCAGTTGACAAATTGAACTTCTCCTTTTATCATGGATTCTACCTGGACGACTGAGGGACTTTTCACGCGTTACAACATTATGAATAAAAATAATTAACAAAATGTAAATGCTAATAATAATAATAATAATAATAATAATAATCCCAGGAGGATATGGGAGACAAATTATGTCTAAGCCCTCCATTTCTGTTCAAAGAAGGATTCTTGATAAAAAATAGCCTTTTTTACTCCCCTCTCAAACCAGTTCTTTTCTCTGGCCAAGATCTGGACCTCACTGCCCTCAAAGGAGTGGCCCGTGGCTTCTAGGTGGAGATGTACGGCAGACTGAGGTCCACTCTGGCTCTCTCGTCTGTGTAGGTACATCCTCTTGTGAAGTGTCTGTTTTGTTTCTCCAGTGTAGTGCTCACTGCAGTCTTCACTACACTGAATGGAGTAAACCACATTGCTTTGTTTGTGGCTCGGTGTTTTGTCCTTTGGGTGGACCAGTTTTTGTCTTGTGGGTTTGAAATAGACTGGGATTTCAGGTTGTCTGAAAATCCTCTGTAGTTTTTCAGAAACGCCTTACCTGTCCGGCACTGATCTATCTGAGGCTGGCTAGACTGTAATCTTAGCTTTATTCTAACAAAAAAGAACTGATTTAGCTGTAACTACAACATGTGAGCTGATTTGTGCTGTTTGTGCTGTTTCTCACACAGAATTACAACAGATGTAACAATAACCGAAATATTGTGGTATTGTATCTTCAAAAGTCTCTCAGAAATATCGTGGGCCATCACAATAGATAAAATGTCAATTCTTTTTGTTTAAATTCATTGTTATGTTGCAGCAATAGCTAAAATCTGAGGAAACTACATAGACCATGATCCTTTGCTCAGTTTCAGTCCGATTTATACGATGAAATAACTTATTGCGAACTTATTCAGCACTTTCTTGAATCTTTGGTTTATGACAGAACCAAAGGCTTGTCAAGGCATTTTTAAACGGAAAAGTCGTATATTCACAATATTGTTAGCCTCTGCTAATATTGCAAATAGTAAATTTTGTACCGCCAGATGCATATTGTGAAAATATCGTACAGAGAAATTTGGATATTGTTACATCCCTGACTGTCACAAGCTAACTAGCATTAACAGTATTTTAGTTTAGTTTAATTTCCCTTGTGGATCAATAAAGTTTGTCTTTTTTTTTTATTATTTCAGATACAGTGGTACCTCACCTTACGAAATTAATTCGTTCCAGAAGTGGTTTCGTAACGTGAAAAATTCGTAAGTTGAGTAGCTATTTCAATGGAAAAAGCCTGATTCGTTCCAAGGCCCCGATCCAAGTTTTTTTTATAGTGTAACTTTTTTTTTATAGTGTAACAATGTGTTCTGTCCTGATTGGTTTCTCAGACTGGATTTAAACTTTTCTCACGTTTGTCTCTCGTTTAAACACTCAAACTTTCATAGATTTTCAACAAAACGTATCAATATTGAAGTGTGGGGGGAAGCGGGAGGGGGGAGAAAACTGCGCGGTCACGTGTGCGCAGCATGACCCGGCGCAGAGCTGATAGCAGGACTAGACCAAGGTCTAAACCTGGACTGGACCAGGACTAAACCAGGACTAAACCTGGACTAGAGCAGGTGGATTAAAGCGCCGCGTCCGGGTCTATTTCCTGGTTTCTCACGAGTCACAGCTGAGGCGAGCAGCGAGGAGGAGACCGCAGGGAGGAGGGGACCGCACGCAGTCTGAGCGCATGTGAGCGCGGCTCCTCCTGGTTTAGTCCAGGTTTAGTCCAGGTTTAGTCCAGGTTTAGTCCTGGTTTAGTCCTGGTTTAGTCCAGACCACCGTGGCTCCTCAGGTCTAGAGGAGGACCTGGTCAGGTCTAGAGGAGGTCTAGACCACCGGCTCTTGCATGGCTCTTGCTCACATGCGCTCAGACTGCCTCCTCGCTGCTCGCCTCAGCTGTGACTCGTGAGAAACCAGGAAATAGACCCGCACGCGGCAGTTTAATCCACCTGCTCTAGTCCTGGTTTAGTCCAGGTTTAGTCCTGGTCCAGTCCAGGTTTAGACCTTGGTCTAGTCCTGCTGTCAGCTCTGCGCCGGGTCATGCTGCCCACACGTGTCCGCACAGTCTTCTCCCCCCTCCCGCTTCCCCCCCACACTTCAATATTGATACGTTTTGTTGAAAATCTATGAAAGTTTGAGTGTTTAAACAGAGACAAATGTGAGAAAAGTTTAAATCCAGTCTGAGAAAAGCGTATAATGTGTGTGACTGAGCGCGCATTATTTGAATTTTTGAGATTTCGCGTTTCGTAACTTGAAATTTCATTCGTATCTAAAGACAAAAATTTACCGTGAAGGCGTTTCGTAACTTGAAATTTTCGTTTGTTGGGTCATTCGTAAGGTGAGGTACCACTGTAATCTTAAAGTTTTTTTTGGCAGTGTTTACTAATGTGTGCACTGTGTCACCATGGTAACTGCTGAACATTCCGTCACATACAGATACATGTAGCACACCTCCAGAGTGACGTCACTGCTTAAGTATCAATACCATCCTGTGGAACCATAGACGTCCAGCTCCTACTGATTGACTTAGACTTAGACAAACTTTATTGATCCACAGACTTGCCCCACACATTGAAAGACCTGAGCTTTTTTTGAGGAAGTAGAGTCTGCTCACGCTCTTCTTGTAGACAGCATTACAGTTGTCCCTTCAGTCCAGCCTGGTGTTCACATGGACGCAGAGGCACTTGTAGCAGTCCACTTTACATAGATAAGATAAGACTTTATTGATCTCACACAGGAGAAATTCACTTGCCACATTAGCTCTAGGCAGCTTCGTGCAAAAGAAAGTTTGAACAGAAAGTGCATGCAGACAAATAGTAATAATAATAAAAATAAGTAAAAAGAGAGTATAGAAAATATTGCACGTCTACAGTCTGATGGCGGTGGGGATGAAGGATCTGCGGTAGCGCTCCTTCTTGCACTGGGGGTGCCTCAGTCGGTTACTGAAGGAGCTGCTCAGCTCCTCTACAGTCCGGTGCAGAGGGTGAGAGGTGTCGTTCATGATGGATGTGAATTTGGCCAGCACCCTCCTCTAGCCACCTCCTCTACAGAGTCCAGAGGACAGCCCAGGACAGAGCTGGCCCTCCTGACCAGCTTATTGAGTCTCTTCCTGTCCCGCTCTGTGCTGCTCGGGGCCCAGCAGACGACAGCGTAGAGGAGAGTAGAGGCCACCACAGAGTCAAAAAAAGTCTTGAGCAGAGGATAATATTGTTCCCCCTCTCTGCGACTGCTGTTGTGAGTGCGGCAATGCAATGTTTCTTGAAGTTTCTTTCCGACGCGTCACCTAAAGTAAATAAAGAGTCTTGAATCCAAGTTTGTCTTTTCTATCTTTACTAAAGTGAAAGGTCATACAGAGCGGGTACAAATAAGGTGAATAAAGAGGGAAATGGAAAGATGAATTTCTGAGGCTTGTGGTTTTCCTACGTGTGTTGTGTTAGGCTCTGTATGTGTGGTGATGTCCTTCTTGACGTCTTTGCGTGTCGTATAGCGGTGAGCTCCTGCCTGTCACTGGGAGACCGGGCTTCCTTGTACTCCGTGGCTCCCGACAGGACTCACCCTACGTTGCGTTGTCGACGGTGCTACTGGTTCTTCTTTGCTGTCCGTACGTGCCTTGTAGCGTCGCGTTTTCCCGTCTGTCACTCGGGAGACCGTGCTTCTTCGCTTCTCGGCTTCCGACGGGAATCCGTCTTACTTGCTACCTGCGGCTGTTACGTGACGTTTCACGTGACCTCCTTGTTACGTGACGTCCCACGTGACGTTCCTACGTGACGTTTCCGTGACGTTGTTACGTTGCGGCTTGTGAGCCTCGTCATTTTGGTCTTAAAATGTTCGTGTTAACCCGCTCTACATGATCCTTTTTGGGGTTTTTTTCTGTATTTTGTCTGTCAAAAAAATCCTATTCATAATATAGAGTCTGGCTCTGAATTCGCCCCTGTAACCGCTTCATTCGAGCTTCAATCGAGTGGAGCCGACCGCTGTGGGTCACCTCATACTTGCTTAGTCCACTTTTTTTTATACCGTCTCTACAGTGTGGAACATTCCCGGCAATGCAATAACATCTCCATGGAGACAAGCAAATGAAAGATCCCCCACTAGAAAGTTGCACACTAGCAAACCTTCATTAGCCCTTTCTCCACACCTCTCTATGACTGATTAGTATTATCTCAGCCCTTTCATTGCAAATTGGACATCATGGAGGCCCACAGTTGGCTTTAACATCTTCATTAGCCTGCGCAGACTTTCTTTTGTGTTTTCAAAGTCCGGGTGGAGACTCCGACCGCCACTCATAATGGAATTGCGTTGGGTACAGTCACATATCAACTTGAAAGAAATCCCATTAAGTGAGTCAGTGCCTTTAGGATTGAAAAGAAAACATCTATTTGAAATGATTGGGTTGGTATGGATCTGCGTAATGACTTAGGTGGGGCTGCTCAGCTAAAGGTGCGTGTGAGTGATAGCGCGGATTTGGAGCATTAGGCGTCCACTTAAGCAGACGGGACTTGTCTTTCTTCATTTAAGCTGGATTCACTAACTGTACACCATTCGTTCTGTTTCATTATCTTTATTGACGGCAAAGTGACTGACTGTAGTGCTCGCTGTGCCAAAGACGAGTCAGGCTCTCCTTAAATAAACCTCCTCACCGCTTGAAGGAACCAAGCGTAAAATTTAACTTTTCTGGTGGAGGGTCTGTCAAATGCTTTTCTCCGTGGAGATGTTTATGCAATGTTTCACAGTCTGGTGTTAAGCCTTTCTATCGTCATGGAGACCAAACCAGACCAAGTTACAGGTCAGATCTGTGGAGAGGCGACCCCGCTCACAGTCAGAATATGTTTGAGCTATAAAACCATCTGGAATTGAATACAATGTAAAGTAGAGCTGTTTTATATTCAAAGTTCAAAGTTCAGCTTTATTGTCAAAAACCATATGTACAGGTTGCACACACAGGAAAATGTAGCGCCCCCTAGGCCCACAGTGAACATAAAACATCTGATAAACAAGACAATAAACACCATGACTAAAACATCACATATACCCGTTGAAAAAGTACAGTAAACTTGTATAAAATACAAATAGGTAAAACACACAATGTGTAGCATAATAAAGCTCAAATGGTGTCATTTAAGCAGCAGTGTCAGTGTCATTTAAGGTCATTTTCACACCAGGAAAGTCCGATAGTTCACTTGCTTTGGTCCGGACCAAATTTTGTTTTTAATTTTTTTTATTTTGGTGCGGTTCGCTTTCACACTGCACTTTTTTTTCCAAGTGGACAAACATCTATAAACAAAACCACATGTGCTGAGGTCGCTCAGCCATTGGACAGAAATGAGCCTTGTCCAAACATGGAAGGAGGAGAATAATGGTGTTATGTGCTGTTTTCAATCTAGCCTTAGCGATATGGTTTGCTCAGTTTTTACAGTTCGCACAAATGTTTGAGCAGCATCGTGAGGTTTACACTATTTTACAATCAATTTCCAAACGACGAAGACACAGGGCAAGACGACTACGGAGGACAGCGCTCATGTGCGCATCAAGTTGTGACTCTTACTCTTGTAAGTAAGCCTTGTAAGTTTAGTTTAGATTAGTTTCGTCAGCCTCGGTTTCCCATAATGCTCGACATACGACGGGAGCTCGTTAAGTACAAAAAGCCAACTTGTGTTGGATCGAGTCCGGTCTGCATTCTCACCTCAAACAAACCGCACCAGGATGCGAATGGAACCGTGCCGAGACCGAGCTTTTTAGGTGGTCTCGGTTCTCTTGTTTGCTCCGGATCGAGATTTTTGGTTTTTATTCACACCAGCCCAAAAGGTCCGAATCAAAGGAGCAAATGAACTCTGGTTCGTTTTAAACGAACCAAACAAGGCAGGTGTGAAAACGACCTAAGTGTTATTTAAGCAGCAATGTCAGTGTCGCTGTAACATTGGGACAGCAGCCGCTGCGTGTGTCCGCACTGCCATCTTGGCCAGTATCATATTGGAACGTTTCAGGCAGTGCAATTTCCATAGAAATAAGCAGGTGATGGACCCCCAACCAAGTCATCTCTGTCCCCAGATACAAGATAGACACGTTTGAATGCTTTTACTAATAACAACTGTAATTCTAAACTGTTATTCTAAACAACTCTGAAATTAAATTTGGTTTAATCCTAAAATGCCTCTCTCTGATCTGAATGGTCTCTACCTAAACCCCAACACCTGCAGCCAAGCATGAGTCAGCGCTAGTGCAGCCTCTGCAGCTCAGGGAGGGAATTCTGAAGGTTTCACCTGAGGCACGGCCTGTCCATATACTGGAATCCACCCAACAACTTTGTGATTTATGTGGGAATTAGTGTCACAATACTACAATTTCCAACTGGATTTCGATACTAAGGATTAGACTCGATAGGACATAACGATTCTGAAACCACAATGATAATTTAAAACACTCTTTCTTTAGACAATAGAATGTGATGTTCAGCATTAAATCATAGTACTTTCTTTTATATGAACATGTGCTCTCATACCTGTGTGATCCCTCAGTGGTCCATGTAGGTTCCGTAGTGTCCATGGGCGTAGACTAGTGAATGTTAGTGATTCCCAAAGTGGGGGTTGTGAATCAATTATTTTATATCAAACATGATATATATTTTTTTATCAAATTAGGTCCAACAACACAATTAACAATTCAAATTAAAAACGTTAAAACCTGGTGGCACACATTTTGTTATTTTAGGGGTCCCAGCCTAAAAAGTTTGGTCTATGTGCTGTTATACTTGTTCTAATTTAGCTCAAGATCATTCAGGAAAGGTTCATTGTCGATCGATACCTGCTCATATGAGTATCTAGTTTTGATACTAGTTTGAGGATCAATCTGATTTTCGATCCTTTTGACAACCCTAGCGGGAATGCTCTTACAACTAAGCCACTGCCATCCAAATAAATAGGCTTGTATTCCTTTTTTTGTGCTGGTCTTCCTCTCCTTCTCCCTTGCCTCCTTACTTCTTTTGCAGCTCTAATTCCAGTGCGAATAGAACGTGGCACAGTTCACACTTTCAAAGATGCTCCTCTTTTGGATGGAGCGCGACCGTGAATCGCAGCAAACGTGATGGAAGACATGTTTAGTCCGGTCTCCTGCTGAGTCCAAAAGAGTCTGAGGAGCAGGCTGTGGAACTGTGTGTAGCCTGCGCTCTTAGAGTGCTAAAAATGCTCTTGCACTCAAAAATGAACTTGGGCTGTCAGTGCCTTAATGGTCTTTCCATATTTTCCCCATACAGATATACAGCTCTGAAAAATAAGAGACCACTGCAAAATTATCAGTTTTTCTGATTTCCCCCAAATTCCAAATAAAAATATTATTGTTTAGAGCATTTCTTTCCAGAAAATGACAAATGGTCAAAATAACAAAAAAGATACATGTTTTCAGACCTCAAGCAATGCAAAGAAACAAGATCAAATTCATTTTAAAACAACATAATACTAATGTTTACACTTAAGAAGAGTTCAGAAATCAATATTTGGTGCAATAACCCTTATTTTTAATCACAGCTTTCATGCGTCTTGGCATGCTCTCCACAAGTCTTTCACATTGTTCTTGGGTGATTTTATTCCACTCCTGGTGCAAGAACTGAAGTAGCTCAGCTTTGTGTTTGTGTTGGAATTCAACAGATGCTGGAATGGAATGGCTGTAATACATGTAGAGATGCTGATTTCAGAAAAAAATGCAGTGGTCTCATCTTTTTCCAGACCTGTATATTGTATAAGCAGCTCTTGAGATCAAATAAATCAGCTGTGTACTGTCTGTGTCTAATTAACTTCTTACGCTGTGACCGGCCCGTGCACGGTCCCTTTCACGTTTTTTTTTTTCTTTCCATATAAGAGCACACATTCCCGAACGTGCATCATGACACTCTACACATCAAATGAAACCTTACAGTCTCCTCTTTTTGACTATGCAATTCATTTCCCGGCACATCAATCACTCCCCAAGCACATGGGGCTTTTATACAGAAAAGAACAAAACGAGGTTTGTTACTTCGCTTACCTTTGAAGGCTCTGGACAGGTCAGACATCTGTATTTCACGATAAGCTTGGTATCAATTTGTCCATAAGGATCCAGCGAATAAAATCCAGTAAAACAATTTAGTCCAAAGCACGTGCTAGATCCAATACGACAGCGAAAGTCTTCCCAACTTACATAAGCGCCAGTGTTTTTTTCCCACTTCTTTAGCCTAAATCGAGCCAAATATAACTTTCCTCACTAAAACTGCGCTAGCAGCAGCTAAACATAAGGGTAAGCTATAGATTGACACTTAGATTATCCATAAAGACGCAGCGTGGGCTGGTCTAGAGCCATAAAGGTCCAATCATGTGTGACGCTCCGGTAAATATCAGCTAAGAGTTCCGCCCTTGCTGAGTCAACAAGTTAGGTTACACAGGATGATTGACAGTTCAGGCGAACAGCCAATCAGGAGCTGAACAGGGAGACATATAGTTTGTTAGGCCTTTCACAACAAGCTCCACGTGAAACAGCTGCGTAACGCGAAATTGCGGTCCATGCGTAAACTGTGCGTAATTTACGCGCAGCCATGCGTCTTGCGCCTTTGCTGTTGATTTGAGTTTCCTTGATTGAAAATATGGCTAAAAGGACTGGAAAGAGAAAATATTTAAGTTTGGAGGCTGCAGATTTCAGCTCTGGAGCAGTCGGAGTTAGAGAATCAGGAAACATATGGACTGTGGAGGAGGCGATGTTTATGAAGGATGTCCTTCTGGATGTGTAAGTATCATTTTATTATGTATTTGATGTAGTATTTGAATAAAAATAAAACAATAAACATTAGATTTTTTTTTGTGCATTTAGATCACTTTTTTGTAAAATAGACCTACTATTATTTATTGGGTGTTTAGATAAAATAAATAAGAAAATAAATAAGAATAGATTTTAGTTTTTAGATTTAGATTTTTGTCTTAGATAGTTTTTGTTTTGTCTTTATTGTATTTTGTACACTGTTTTTGCACTACTTGGCCAGAGAGAAACAAAATTTCGATTCACTATGTTGAACACATATGGGAGAATTGACAATAAAGCTGACTTTGATCTTTGAAAATAAAATTTTAGAAAGCATATTTTGAGCTTATTTCCTGTTATATTTTTGTGTTTTTCTTACTAGTGTCATCACTGTGTACCAATAAAGCCCAACTGCAGATAAGGAGCCCTACCACGACTGGAGCAACAAAGAACGGATGGGCAGCAGTAGTGACCGCACAAATGGCAGGCTGAAGTGTAGAAGATGTCAGTCAAAGACAGCTGTAAAATGTTCTACCTGTGACACTGCACTCTGCTTTATTCAAACAAGGGACTGCTACAGTCAGTGGCACACACCAGACTCTTAGTGTGTAAATACCTGTAAATATGTGTGGAACGTTTAGTGTCCATGGTTTTTTGAAAATGTATACAGTGTGCAGTGTTATAGAATTTTTCAATACATATTTTCATTTTCAACACTTGTTTGGTCTATTTTTGATTGAAAAAAACACTTTTTTATAGAATGTAATTCTCAGGGACATAATATAGTGACCTTGTGTGCAGAAATGGATTCCTCTAGTTGTAAGCTTTCAGTAGAGCCCTCAATGATGTCTGTAGGTTGGATGAGTCAAAAGTTATTAAACGTTTTCTAAATGTTTCCAATTTGGATAGGTTTGGATAGGTTTGGATAAAGGCATGATCCCTGTATAAAACGCCTGGACAAAGTATAACAAAAAGTGGAGTAAAAAGTTTATTTTTACAGCTATTGATTCCCAATTTGAAATTTGAGTGGTCAACAACTTATTGTATTGAAAGATAGTGTATTTTAGGCCTCAGCTATGAACAGCAGCTATAGACACCTTTTATATTTAGAAAAAAATTAGGCGAGGATAAAAAAAACACTTTTTTTTTTGGTGTTCCAAGGTGTATAACTTTTTTCCAATCACATTTGGAGTGAATGTAAATGCTGAGGGTAAAACTAGAGAATGTTCCCTTTACACAGAGACCAAACATTTGTATATAATCCATATACTTCAATAACAGGAATGATTTTAATTTGGAGAGGTCCTTTTAGGGACAATTGCTCAAAAAAGGCCCTCCACTGTAAGGGGTTAAAAAGTGTTCTATTGTGAGTTACTCAGCAAGTGCATATTCCCATGGTAGTCTCTGGTTTCTAAAAGTTGTCAAAAAGAGCATATAAACCCATGGCGGTGAGGTGAAGACAGTAGGAATGCATAAAGTAGGTGAGGAATAACTTTGGATCATTGTAAACCATTTAACTAGTAACACTGGGCGGGTAGAAGGAAATGTGGGATTGTTTTTAATCACTGTAAAGCAATTTGTGTTACATTTTTTGTATGAAAAGCACTTTATAAATCAATTTTGATCTGTTTTTCATGTTAAAAATGACGTTTCAGTGCCTTAATCTGCAAATAGAGGACATTATGCTCATTCGCTGTACAGTAATCCCTCGTTTATTGCGGTGGTTACGTCCTAAAAATAACCCGCGATAGGCGAAATCCGTGAAGAAGAAGAAGAAGAAGAAGAAGAAGAAGAAGAAAAAGTGACTTTATTGATCTCACACTAGAGAAATTCTTCTCTGCATTTTAACCCATCCTATATATATATATATATATATATACTGTATATGTATATATATATATATTGGGAGCAGTGGGCGACACATTACTGCGCCCGGGGACCATCTCCATGATCTTCTTGCTTCGGTTTGGTCAGGACCTAAGCTGGAGGTACCTATGGTGCATGTTTTGGGTTGATGGGGGAAACCGGAGTGCCTGGAGAAAACCCACCCAGACACGGGGAGAACATGCAAACTCCACACAGAAAGGCCCAGGCGACCCGGGGATCGAACCCAGACCATGCATGCAAACTCCACACAGAACACACACGGAAAGGCCTGGGCCACCCGGGGATCGAACCCGGAACCTTCTTGCTGTGAAGCGTGAGTGCTAGCCACTCAGCCACCGTGCCGCCAGTGAAGTAGTCAGCTTTATATTTTACAATTATTCTACATGTTTTAAGGCTGTAAACGCCTCACCACACACATTCTACACTTTTCTCAGACTGGAATTAACATTTTCTCACATTTCTCTCTCATTTAAACACTTAAACTTTTGTAGATTTTCAACAACAACAAAATATTCATAGTAACGCGAGTATTTCACAGTTCCTCTGACCGAGGCTCTTTGTCCAGGCACCGCTCCGCCTTGGTGGAGGCGTCTTTTTCCGAGTGAAGAACATGGTTATGGGTAGTTGTTGGCACTCTTTTTTTCTTTTGAGCGAGAAGATTCTTATAAACAGACATGCCACCTTTGATTATATTTGAGAACATTTCATCGACATTGTGCGTTTTGTCGGGGAGAAAACGTGCAAACATACAGCACTTCAGAGTCACACTGCGATCGAACATTTATATAAATTTGGCTGAACACATTCTGTACTGTACAGGAGCAGTGTTGCCATAGTTACTTTGAAAAAGTAATCTGACTACTGACTACTGACTACTTTAAAAAGTAACTTAGTTACGTTACTGACTCCTTGCTTTTAAAAGTAACTAAGTTAGATTACTTTTAGTTACTTTCAGCAGAGGCTTGTTGTATTATATTATTATATTATTATATTATATTATATTAGATTATATTATATATTATAATATTATTATATTACATTTTATTATATTATTATATTATCTTATTATTATATTGCTTGTCCAGGTAACTAGAAAAGCATGTTCTGTGAGGCAGCTCAGTATCGTTACTGTTGGGATCTTAGATACAATGGCACGAAACGATGGTGCGTCAACAGTGCTCACAGGCAGCATTTCGTCAACCACATAATGCCCAACCATCCTATTCAACTCCGCCCCACTTACTGGTTTTACACCGAAATCCAGCTTCCTTTGCTTGCTAGGTGTGGGACCTCCTTCACCTGTGACTTTCACATCGGGCGGGTCTTGCTCTTTTAGCTTCGTTGTGCTGTGCAGTTTATCCAGATGTTTTTTTCAGATTTGACGTTGTGTTTTTGAAGGTAGACAGCACTCTGTCACCAGCACAGAGTGTACAACAGACCTTAATGTTGTCATCCTTAGCCGAAATAAAATCAAAATAATGCCTGTATTTCCAGCTGGAAAAGGCGAACCTCTCTCCTTCCATATTGTTTACATCGACTTTGGCGCTGCGGAGCCGAGATGACGTAACCTCGTAAGAAACGCGTAGCCAAAAAATAAGAATAAATAAATGTAACCTACGTTCCCCCGAAATGCAGAAATAGTAACGCACAGTGTATTAGATAAGTAACTGTAATCTGACTACTGGTTTTGAAATAGTAGTTGCGTTACACTACTCGTTACTGAAAAAAGTAGTCCGACTACAGTAACGCGTTACTAAGTAACGTGTTACTAAGTAACGCGTTACCGGCATCATTGTACAGGAGACACTGAGGAGAATGACAAATCAGCAAAGGTCTACAGTCCCTCAGCCAATCAGGACGCAGAACACAATGCGTGTTGATACACTATAAAAATAAATTGGGATAAAAAAATCCACGAAACAGCGAGGCGGCGAAAGGTGAACCGCGATATAGCGAGGGACCCCTGTAGATGGATAGCCTATGCCTCATGTGAAAGCTTAGACCAGGGGGTGTCAAACATGCAGCTCGGGGGCCAGATCCGGCCCTCCAATGCCTTTCATTTGGCCCTCGGCTGATTTTCTATTAAAATATTTTAATTATTGGCATTATTAATATTGGTAATTTTAGAGCAGCACAAATGAAGACTCGCCTCTTTCCAAACGCTCTTAAAGGACCATCGTTTTGACTGTTGACGTCACACCCTCATCAGCAAAATGTCAAAATTGAGAAAAGTGGATCCCGAGTGCAGGATTTTCCAAGAAAAATTTACTAATTCCTATTCGTTCACGGAGGTGAATGGGAAACCTGTGTTTGGTGTGTTTGCAACAAGTGGCGGTGCTCAAGGAATATTATCTTAAACGCCACTACAAGACACGGCATTTCGAACAATACAATAACTTGAACAGAGAATTAAGACAGAAGATAAACTAATTATTGCTGGGACTGAAGAAACAGCAGTCTGTAATAGATTTGTGTTTCTCTGGACAAATATTTGGACTTTTTAAAATATTTTTGGGGTATATTTGCCATGAGTTTTCTGATCCGGCCCCTCTGGGATCAAAGTAGGTTGGATACGGCCCCCGGACCAAAATGAGTTTGACACCCCTGGCTTAAACCCTCCAGAACTCCCTCCCTGAACTGTCGAAGCTGCACTAGCACTGACTCATGACTGGCTGCAGGTGGTGGGGTTCAGGAAGGACCATTCAGAGACATTCCTGTTAGGATTAAAACAATTGAATTTAGGTGTTAAAACTGGCAACCCAGAGTCCAGAGTTATACCTCACTTTCCCCCAGCATCCAAAGCATCGTACGTATTCACTTATTAAATTATTCAAAACTGGGCACTGCCCCACGGAGATCAAATTTCAGCTCCTTTATTCGATATGTTATGGTTTATGAATAGCGCGCTTGAACATGTGCATATGATTTATTGAGTGTTGGTTTTGTATGATGAAAGCTGTGTAAAAATGCACCTCAGCGTCAGTAAAAGTCCCACGTGGTAAACTGAAGGTCAGAGGAACATAACATACAGACTGTAGAAGTCCATGTATTATGCAGAGAAACATGGACAAGAACACAGTAAAGCTCCTTTAGAGTGAATCATTTATGATCAAACTATTGGCTTTGACAGGAACCCTATGTTTTTATATTTTTTCAAGTCTCCACAGACGCTCCACAGAAGGCATCGTCATCAAACTATGCTGTGATGGTAGAAAACGAACTCTCGTGGAGGGAGAGGGTTTTTCATGACGACAACAGCAAACAGCAAGCGTGTAAAAGCCCGATAGGAACTTTATGAGCTATTAGGAGGAACAGAGTAGAGCTGAGCTGATGTCAGGGCAGACCCAAGTGCATTTAATAAGAGGAACAAAGTAAAAAAAAAAAAAAAACAGCATCGCAGCAAGCAGCCTGTACACACAGCACCTCAAACTTTGATAAACTCAAGTCGGCTCCTTTTGTTGAGCACCTCCTTTAATTGGGCAAGCTTATAATTAGTCAAGGTAAAGTAAATAAATAATAAATAGGAAAAAAAGGTCATCATTTAGTCAATACACAATCTGGAAAATACTAGATTGAAAAAGCTAAAATATTTGGATAACCCTCCTCTTATGAAGATGATTGTGTTTATTTTCTTGTACTTTTGTATATGTGATGTTTTAGTCATGGTGTTTATTGTCTTGTTTATCAGATGTTTTATGGTCACTGTGGGCCTAGGGGGCGTTGCAATTTAATTTCAAATCCTGTGTGTGCATATGAGCCGTTTCCCAATTCAGTGAGTGCACGGTTCGGAGCGTGCTTGGAGGGGGATGTGCGTCATATCCGACGCGACACCTGCTGTTCCATTTAGTTTTTGTCCCATGCACAGTCCGAACAGCGCAGTCGTTTCCATGGAAATCAGGGCGTGGACCAAGCGTGCAAAAATGCACGCTTCGCACACTCAAAAGCCCCAACATGCACAGCGCGGCAGGATATATGACTACAAAGATGGACTCGCCAGCAACATCGACGACAGTTGCGACTTCACTATAAAATGTAAGTACTGGTTCACCTCACCTACAACTATGCTACATGAAACTCTTCATAAACTACGCTAAACATGTGTGACGGTAGCCGTAATGGCACAGATCACAGCACCTGTTTTACCGTTCACATGCTTTTTCCCTTACACTTCTAAATTTCCTTTGCTGTTGTAATGCTGGATATTCTACAGTATCGCCATGTTCCAATTCGAAGTATTACTAGTCGCAATAGAATAATATTTTTGTCTTTAGGGAACAAGGAGCAGACCACCCGGCTCATTGACCTGTTCCATTTCGCAGACGGCCATGCGATCCGCAGACTGCATTCAGGGCTGAGCAAGTATGCACCGCCTCAACTGCAGGCTGAGACCACACTCCGAACCGTGCACTCTCTGAATTGGGAAACGGCTAGAGTTTTTGACAATAAAGCTGACTTTGAACTTTGAACTTTTGAACTTTGTCTGCTCCAGAACCTTCTTAAGTTGCTCCGGCATTCCGGGGACACCAAAGACGGCAGACACAACAACGGGTGCAAGTACAAATTCAAACAGTTCAGTTAATTGGCAAATGCCCTTCCTTATTTTGTTTTTGTTCCAGGTCATTTTAACAACGTTTGAATCAATCAATAAGCATTTGAACAGTTTATCATTATTACTTTAGCCTCAGTTAAGCCCATGTAACGGACGAGCTACAATACAAAGCACCAGGCCTACACAGTGCAAAACAAACATGCAGAAACCAGCGGACAGCGCTGCAGCTGCTGTTATAGAATCAGTTTTACCAGAACCACAGACAATTTCATCTTTGAGAAAAGAGCAGCAAGAAGCAATTTGTGCATTTGTGGCTGGGAAAGATGTTTGTGCTTTTCTCCCCAGTGGATTCTGCAAGAGCTTGATTTACCAACTTACTCCACTCATAGTGAAATAACTGCTGCAGAATCCTGTTGTGATTGTGGTGGCTCTGATGGAGGCTCTGATGGAGGCTCTCATGGACGACCAAGTCAAGAAGCTACAGAACCTTCTCCTGTGAAGCTTGGCGATAATAATGTAGAGACGTACTAGTGTAGCAGCAACTGAGCAATCTCCAACTGCTTCATCTCATGTCTTAAATTAATTTATAAAATCAATCCACTTTATCTCTGCATGATTTAGAATAGGCCATTTATGTTTTTATTGACTCAAGATTAGATTACTGCAGTGCTCTTTATACAGGTCTTCAGAGGTGTGGACTCGAGTTATGTGACTTCGACTCGAGTCACGAATTTGATAACTTTAGACTCGACTCGACAAAATGTACAAACACTTGCAACTTCACTTGGACTTAGGCCTTTTGACTTGTGATGACTTGCTATGTCCAATGAAAAAAAAAAAACTCTAAAAGTATGTTGATAAGGACCGCACTCGTACTTGTGAATCTGCGAAAATGTATGCAAAGAGCATGTGCGCGCGGCTTGCACAACATTCAATCACAGTAGATCTACGTTGCTTTCCTTTGACCGCATCCAAGGCAAATTGCACAACAAATGATGCGGAAACAAGCATCCACGCGCCAGTTTGCAAAATGATGCCGAAGGTAAAGGGGACTCGAAATGACTCGAAACTAAAATGCTAGGACTTTGGACTCGACTTGAGACTTGTGAGCTTTGACTTCGGACTTGACTCGGCACTTGGATACTCTTGACTCGGGACTTAACTCGGACTTGAGTGCAAAAGACTTAGACTTACTTGGGACTTGCCCAGCAATGACTTTGTCCCACCTCTGGTAACAAAACTTAACAAAAACAAAATGTATCAGCTCGACTACTTGCAGGTAGATATGACCATATTACCCCAGTCCTCGCGGTCCTGCACTGGTCAAGCACCGCATTGGTTTTAAATATCCATAAATTCAAGTTGTTCTATAAACATATGGTCTGGTCACAGTTTATAGAGAGTGGGTCTGAATATTACAACAAACTGCCTTCTGTAGAGCTGCTTTATGTTTGTTGTTTCTGCACCATTGTTGGTTTGTTCTGTCCATCACATTACTTGTGTCTGCTGTCTGGTACTATCGTTGGGATCCTTTTGCAAATAGTTCAAGTCTAATGTAAAATCTTCAAAGAATGAAAAAAAAAAGCTCATTATGTTAAATTAGAAGAGGGGGTGGGATTAAATAAGTGTCTTCCCACTCCTGTTTTGTTTGTGATTATTCTTGTTATTTCTGTTATTGCACTTTTAAAATAATGTAATTTACGTACTTACTACCCAAAATAAATAAATAAATATGCTCCTTTTAACATTTAAAGCTTTAAACGATGTGGCACCAGCTATTGAAGGGATCTCCTCACACCTTCTGCTCTAGTGAGGAATCGCTTCTTGTGGTGTCCTCGTGTAGGACCAATTTGACCACCACAGAGGACAGGGCCTTTTCGTTTCGTCCCTCCTGTTTATGGAACTCACTGCTCCTTGAGCTCCGAAAAGTTTAATGTCTTAGCACCTTTAAAATCAACTTTAAAACATTTTTTTTTTTTAATTCTGGCAAGCTTTTGGTTGATCATATCCTGTATTTTCGTAATTCTTTGATTGATTCATTGTCTTTTTTGCATGAAATATATTATGTGCTTTATGTTTTCAGTTTTACTATTGGGGGTGGAGTGGTAACTGTTATTTTGAAAAATGCTTTACAAAAAAATGTTAATAATAATAATAATTAAAGCCCATCGTGCGCACCCCCTGTGATGCCCATTTTATCAAATTTTTCGCCGGACCGGTCATTTTGGACCCCGGTTTGCGGCCTTCTCATCCACGCTTAGGCCCTCAAAATCACATATGAATGTGGGGAAAAATAATAATAATAATAATAATAAGAAACCGAGGAAGATCAATACATTGACTAAAGTCACTGGTGTGGGCCAATAACAATAATAATAATACTTATTTATTATTACACAAATAAAATAAATAATATTTATTATTGAGCGGCAGTAGCTCAGTTGGTAGAGTGTTTGTTCCAGGGGTTGGCGGTTCGAATCCCGCTCTTGACGGGTTGACCGCGTGTGATCCCAATTCCCACAGATGAGCAGTGACACTTAACCCCACCTCAACCCCAGTGTCTGTGGACACTGGTAGCCCTATGACAGAAGTGCATCAAGGCCTGTTGTGACATGGGCTGTCCTCCTGTGGACCCACCACCCACGGGAGGATTCATGGGGGCTGGTGCATTGTGTTCTGGGTGGCAGATCTGCTTGGACTGCTGCTCCCGCGACCCAGAAATGGAAAAAGTGGAAGAAGATGGATGGATGGAATATTAATTATTATTATTGGGGCCAAGCACCCATAGTGTTTCTACTGATTCCTATGGCAACCCCTAGAACCATCTGGTAAAAAGTTGTGAAATTTTGCATGCACATTCCAGCCAGTCTCCTCATTACCCACAGCTATTTATAGGCCCACAACCGTCTAGCGCCACCAGCAGGTCAAAGTTGCAGGAATTTTCAGGTACATTTCTGCGTTGCTAGGCAACGCCCTGCTCTTTTTTTTTTTTTATCTTTTAATATCACAAGGTACACAATAATACACACTTCAGGTACATAATAGTACATATTTCATCACCACAATAACATTCACAAAGCACTCAGAAGACACATCGGGGGATGCGGGTACGGGAATAAACACCACTGGGTCCAAGGGCCAAGAGAAACAGGGGGAATGTAGAGGACCAAAGGGATGAAGAAAGGGGCCTGGGGGAGAGCAAAGGTGATGCAGTGCAAACACATTTTTGTGTTTCCTCTGCCATCGGATGGCCAGTCTCTTTATCCGGGCTTTCGCCCCGTCCCACCAGTCCATCAGAGAATCATACACTTCAATTTCAGTATCGAAACAGTCGTATAACCTCTCCATTTTCCGAATGAAGCTGGGATCGTCCAGGGGACCCATCAGACGCGCCTTGGAGTCACGGCGCACTCAGAGGACCTCCGGAGCCTCTTAACGCTTTGTCTAACCTCATCAAGGTCCGCTTCAACATCACCACTGCAGAAGTCCATCTGCTCTCCCACTGCGCCCGCACACGTGGTAGCGGGCCCAGAGGGGCACGCGGAGGCCGGACCACACGGGCCCGGACCGGAGATCTGATCACACGGGCCCGGAGCGGAGACCACACCACACGGGGCCGGAGCGGACGAGGGCCGGAGGGACTCGTCCCCCATGGTCTGAGATCTGAGCTTCGCCCCGTTCGTCTTCCGGGTGCGGCCAGACCCGGGGGCCCGGACCCCGGGCCGCGCCGCTCCCCCTGCTCCGGGGGTGAGGCGCTGGACCGCAGCAGCATCCGTAGCAGCATTCGGGTCAGCTCCCGCCGCCACGGCTACAGGGCGGAGGCCCCCCTCAGCCTCACCACCCCGCGAAGAGGAGGCGCGTGGAGGCAGCCCCTCATCCCTCGCCGTCACGAGTGCCTGTGCACTCTGAATCACAGCATCCTGGACAGGCTCACTGTCCCGACTCGAGGCGACGGAGGAGGGGGAAGAGGAGGCGCGTGGAGGCAGCCCCTCGCCCTCCGCCATCACGAGTGCCTGTGCACTCTGAATCACAGGATCCTGGACAGGCTCACTGTCCCGACTCGAGGCGACGGAGGAGGGGGAAGAGGAGGCGCAAGGAGGCAGCCCCTCACCCTCCACCGTCACGAGGGCCTGTGCACTCTGAATTACAGCATCCTGGACAGGCTCACTGTCCCGACTCGAGGCGACGGAGGAGGGGGGCGGGTCCAGCCTCAGCTGCAGGGCCGCCACCATCACCTCCCGCGCTCCGCTCCCCTTGGCCAGAGTCACGGCGGCCCGAGCACTCGGCCCCGGGCCCCGCGCACTCTCGGGCGTAATGCCCCTGACCCCCACACTTCCCACACAGGAAGCCAGGGCACTCACGCAACACATGGCCCGGCTGGAGACATCCTCTGCACAGCTTCACCTGATTGTCGTGTATGACTCTAAAGTACGCAGGCCCCTCCTCAGTGTCGAACCTGACAGAATACGGCAGAGACCTGACAGCGGCAGTGAAACGCACCCTCACAAACCTGGTGCCATCCGCGATGCCAGTCCCTGGCCACACTTTCCTCCGTATCCCGGAAACAGAGGAGACTCCCCAGGAGTTGAGCTTCTGCACGATTTCCTCATCCCGGACGTACGCCGGCAGGCCCAAGAAGGAGACCACCATCTCGTCCCTGCCGATGGCTCGCCCATGGACCCTGGTGTCGCCGATCCGGAACCCATCCAGCAGCTTTTCCTTGGCTGCCTGGGACGCCACCGTTATCTCGTACTTATCCTTGGTCACCATGCGGCAGGCAAGCACAGACCCACAGATCTCCTGCGCGGCCCTCAGCAAGGCCATAGGGGACAGGCCCGCTCCACCCACCAGGTCCAGAAGGACCGTCAGATCTTTACGGTATTCTACATCCATATCCTCCCTCGCATCACCACCATTTTTCCTGGTACGATCCTCATTCTTACCACCCGCGTCCTCAGACGGCGTCGCCCCAAGCCCCGCCACCCCCGCATCCGGGGCGCTGGGAGGAGGTGAGCCAACAACCGAAAGGAGCTGAGAAGCCAAAATTGTCCAAAAAGTTCAAAGAAGGAAACGAAAAAAACACCAAACTAGGCCCGCTCCGGCGGAGCGCGCCGTATGTATGTGTGCTCGCTTTGAATTGATGTGTGAGCTCATATCTCGGGAACCCTTCATAGGATTATTTTCAAACTTTTCACAAATGTTTGCGTCCTTCACTTAATTGAAGTGAGCTCATATCTCGGGAACCCTTCATAGGATTATTTTCAAACTTTTCACAGATGTTCGCATCCTTCCCAAAATTCCCCACAAAAAATTACAGAGCCCCAGCTCAAACCCTCTAGCGCCACCAACAGGTCAAAATTTGAGGGACATTTCTGCTTGTAACTTTTGAACCGTAAGTCCCATTTTCAAAAACGCATGTCATCAAATTAGGCTGAGTCACTGCTTAGCCCCACATTGCTGCTTGCAGCTATATTTATTATTATCATTATTATTATTATTATTAGTAGTAGTAGTAGTAGTACTAGTAGTATAGTAGTAGTATGAAGAAACTTGTATCTGGTCACCACTGAGAAGATGAGATCTACAAGCAAAGTTCATTAATCACTTTTAAACAAATACATTTATTATTCTTGCAATGTATGTATGTTTTTTCTTTTTTCCTTTTAATCTGATTCTTTCAGATTTCATTACCAACACTGAGCACAGATTCTGACACAAACAATGAAAAAGATATCTCAGCTATGCTCAGAAGGCCTTAACCTTATTTGTTTTTTGTTTTGCATTTCCCTCATGTGTCATAGGCAAGGTAAGTTTATTTGTATAGCACAGTTCATACACAAAGTAATTCAGAATCAGAAATATATGTCATAGGTGATTAGAGCACAGGTTCTACTGCGTTTTCATCTCATTCACATTATACAAAACAAGATTAAAAAGTTTTTTTTTAAAAGTATATAATTTTTATATTTTTATTTCTGGCATAACACCCACCCCTTGTTGCCAGGTGGATATGTTTCACATCATACATTTATACAGTACATAAGCAAATTATCTCAAAGTTCAAAGTCAGCTTTATGGTCAAAAACCATATGTACAGGTTGCACACACAGGAAATTGCAGCGCCCCCTAGGCCCACAGTGAACATAAAACATCTGATAAAAAAGACAATAAACACCATGACTAAAACATCACAAATACCCATAGCAAAAGTACAGTAAACTTGTATACTTGTGCCACAAACCGAACACGCACAAACCAACGCAAAAGCCGCACGGAGTGATTTAATCCTGGTTGAGACCTGGTCTAGTTCTGGTCTAGACCTGGTTTAGTCCACGTTTAGTCTTGGTCTAGTCTCTTAGCCAATCAGGACACTGAACACATTGTTACACTATTTAAAAAAAAATGTTACACTATAAAAAAAAATGAAACAATCAGCAAAACAGCGAGGCCGTAAAGAGTGAACCGTGATAGAACGAGGGTTTACTGTAATACAAATAGGTAAAACACACAATGTGCAGCGTAATAAAGCTCAAATGGTGTCATTTAAGCAGCAGTGTCAATGTAATTTTAGTGTCATTTAAGCAGGAGTGTCATTGGGGAGGAAGGGCAGAGAGGGTTCAGCATCCTGACCGCTTGGTGGATGAAGCTGTCTTTCAGTATGCTGGTCTTTCAGCAGACTGTAATATTTGTGATTGTAATAGTAACGCAACTCTAGGTATGTTTAGTTTGGAAATAAAAAATGAAACAACAAATCCAAACATGAAAAGTGGAGGGCTTTCCCGTTGAGTTCACCTAGCTCCTCCTGGAGGCTGCTGTCATGTGGCAGGACACAAAGGAGAATAAACATTTTTGTCCTTATGGTTATTACTCTCCTCAAACTGCCCTGACACTTATCTTACTGGATCTCATGTCAGAGGTATTTTATTTATTATAGTTTTTTTGTTTTTTACTTCTCAATGGGCTGTAAATTACATCTGTAAATAAAATAGCTGCTAACGGTATATTTGAAAAGCATTAGTGAGTGGTTTTCTGTTCAAACGGAGTAAATGTAAAGGACTTTGACAGATCACCTGCTCTTGTTCAGAAACCCAAGTACAGCCTGACTTTACAGGTCTCACTGGGGAAAATCACAGCCATTTGGTCCATTAGGCATCCTCGTACAGCCGCCATGGTGATAGAGATGTGAGAATGTGACAAAATGCCTACAGTAACACACGGGGGAAGTAAGAGCTGGTGTAAAACAAATGGCTCCAAGATGATAGAAAACCAGAGGAATGGTTCCAGTTGGAAGTAACAGCTGAAAACCAGCCAAAGAGAATAAAGGTGCACTGTTTAATTTTTTTTTTTGAGATATTGACAGGCTCTTTTTATTCAGTTCTACGTGTGTTTGTGGTAGGAAAAGATTTCCACAACACAAGATGGGACATGAGATTGGGTCCAGACAAGACTGAATTTTTACATTATTTATAACTAATAATGTTCTGTTCACATTTTGATCTAACCATTTTTATTTAATTTCTTTAAAATTCTGCACTGCTTTTTAGGAACTACAGCTTATCAAAAGCTACAACTCACCAGCTGTTAACCCCGGTTTTGTCCACAGGGGAAGAAAAATCTTTTTCCTTTTTGTGTGTACAATCTTGTGACAATTTTGTCTCACAACAGCTTGTGGCAGCGGGCTCGCCTCCCCACGGATCTGACATTAAAGGCTGTTTACGCAGCCGTGAGTTTTCACAAATCTGTAATGAGCGACAGCAGCTCAGTTCGGAGGTGTTGTCCACTGATCTGAAGGTGGGCGGTAAAAAACATCATTGGTTGAGTGGTCAGGTCCACTGGCCCACAGGTTGGCGGTGTGATTCCAGCTCCCACAGATGAATGCTGTTGTTGCGTCCTTGGACAAGCCACTTAACCCACCTTGCCCCTAGTATCTGCATACACTGTGTGTGTGAATAGGTGAGTTGTTCCTTAAAGGGATAGTGTGTTTTTTTATGTTAATCTGTATGGGTTTCCTTCTAAAAGTTACATGTGTTGACACTAGCTTACCTCTGACATTCTCAACTGATCCCGGTTCAGCTCGCTTTCTGGAGCCCACGTAAGTAGGTCCAGTAACTTCCCTGGAACATGAAATAAAGCTTGTTTTTCTTCTCAAAACAAAATATTTGACCGAAAGGTGATATATTTGCGTCCCAAACAGTTGTCCAAGAAACATCCAGCAGCGTACTTAGCGATCGTGTATTGTGTCTGTTGATTCGTATCACTGCACGCATATTAGCTGTATTAGTCTGTTAACCTTTAGCGGAAGTGTATGGCAGATGCGGTCCGCCGTAAGGGGAAGTTTACAAGTGAACAGGCTAATACAGCTAATATGCGCGCAGTGATACGAGTCGAGAGGCAAATATGCAAACGCAGTCTACGCTGATGGATGTTTCGTGGACAACTGTTTGGGACACAAATATATCACCTTTCGGACAAATGTTTTGTTTTTAGAAGAAAAACAAGCTTTATTTCATGTTCCAGGGAAGTTACCGGACCTACTTACGTGGGCTCCAGAAAGCGAGCCGAACCGGGATCAGCTGAGAGTGTCAGAGGTAAGCCGGTGTCAACACACGTAACTTTTAGAAGGAAACCCATACAGATTAACATAAAAATATGCACTATCCCTTTAATTGTTGCTGCTTAAATGTCACTGACACTGCTGCTTAATTGACACCATTTGAGCTTTATCACGCTACACATTGTGTGTTTCACCTCTTTGTATCATATACAAGTTTACTGTACTTTTGCTACGGGTATATGTGATGTTTTAGTCATGGTGTTTATTGTCTTGTTTATCAGATGTTTTATGTTCACTGTGGGCCTAGGGGGCGCTGCAATTTAAAATCCTGTGTGTGCAACCTGTACATATGGTTTTTGACAATAAAGCTGACTTTGAACTTTGAACTTAATGTAAAGTACCTTGAATGTGGAAGACGCTGTATAAAAATGTGACCATGTTTTGATATAATTTTACATTGTGTTTGTGCTCGTTTGTGTACTGGCCTCTCTTACATGACATAGAGCCACATGTTCTTTCAATCCACATTTTGTTTACGCTTCACTGAACACTGGAAGAGCTTCACTGGGAACGGTAGGTCGTTCTAGGCTCATAAATACTGGACAAACTCGGTCTCTTGAGGAGGGATGAGAGTGCAGCCCTTGTTACAGTGGCTCAGTGGTTAGAACACTGGTCCCACAACCCAAAGGGAAGATGATCGATTCTAACACACACCAAGTTCTGTTGTTGTGTCCTTAGGCTAGACACTTCACCCACATTATCTAGTATGAATGTGGTGAGTGCATAAATATGGCGATTGGAGAGGCAGATGACACAGATTGGCAGCCATGCTTGTCAGTTCGCCCCGGTGTAGCTGTGGCTATAACTGTAGCTCGCCACCACTGACATATGAAGTCAATGAATAATGCAGCCCAATAAAGAAATAAGAGGAAAGTCAAGCGAGTGTGCGGTAAACTTCTTTTTTTCTGGAATTATTATGCACCTGGAAGCTGTGCATGGAGTTTTGAACTTTTGAATTTACGCTGGGAAACACTGCAGGAAGTTTCCTCTCCGTTTGCACACTTCTTCTACCAGCATGGATACACAAACTAAACACTTAAATCAAGCAACTTGCTGCTCCTTCGAAGACTCAGATGAAGAGAGAATAATTTCTCAACAAAGCCCAATAACGAAATAAGAGGAAAGTCAAGCGAGTGTGCGGTAAATTCCTTTTTTTCTGGAATAATGCAGCTGACTTTGAACTTCATCCCAAAGTTCTAAACTTTAAACATAAACTAATATTACATACTATTACTGCTGCTGTGTAGTGTGGTGCGTCATTAGGAGCCATATACTGTATAAAGAAGTGGACTAAAAGAGTGTGATCTGATTAGCAGTAGCATTTTTTTAACAGACAAAATAGCTAAAAACTCCAGTGTGGAATGGGTTAATATGAACATTTTAATACCAATATGACGAGGCTCACAGCAGTCGGAAATGCCCGCATGCTAACTTCCTTTTTGGAACGCGGTGGCTAGCACGTTAGCTATATCCATTTATAAATACAGTCTGTGGTAGGCGCACAGTGCTGTTTGATGGACAAATATGTGTACTGCATCTTTTCAGACTATGTCTAGGACTATGTCGCCCGGCTGTCCTGGAAATGCCTTGGTGTCTGTGAGTTTTAGGAAAGGGATCGGAAGAAAGGCAAAATCTCAAGATTGAGGTTATTAGCATTTAATGTTGAATTATACAACACAAATGGCATCAGACATCTTCAGTTGTCACAGGTTGTCACACTGGTCTTCCCTCGGGCACACCACACAGACATTGTGTCCCTTCAGCCCCACACACAGAGAACTGACCACTGTGGCCACTTAAATACAGATCTGTGGCATGCTATGACATCAGCTCCCACAGCTAGCCAATAGGAGGAAGAGAGTTTACCAATAGGTTGACGTATGGGAGCAGGTAACATCCCATTACACCCCCAACCTATGGAGGTCTTTAAGTTACCCAACAACAGCTTGAAATAGAAGGAGAAAAACAAGTGGATCCCATTACACCCCGACAGCTAAGACCCATTTTAACATCGAATTCAGAGAACATAAGAATGCATATCTTTATATGAAAATACACATAATGAAATCCCCTGGTCCCCCTGGAGGAGCTGAAAGAAGTGTCTGGGGTGAAGGAAGTCTGGGAGTCCCTGCTTAGACTGTTGCCCCCACGATTCGGCTCCGGATAAGCGGAAGAAAATGGATGGATGGATCTTTTTACACCTAAAATGGTTTCTGATCACACCTCATTGTTTACATCTAAATGCAGCTCAATTTCAGCAGAATTGAACATTTTCCAGGTCAGAATTGACAATGTCAGCATTCTCCATGAAGATATGTACAATAAATGTGATACTGTGAAGAATCTAGGCAAAAGTTGGTGATGGACACTCCACCAGAAAAGTTACATAGTGTACCTTTAACATATATTATAGAGATAGAGTTTATTTTGTACAGTCACATCATTATCAGGGAAATAGTAAGAAAGCATTCTTCCAAGATCCAAAGAATTGGCTGTTTTTTAGCTGGTTTGAATCCACAGAACGACTATTGTGCCACTTGGCTTAACACATTGTCATTACCCAAGTGCTGTGCAACTAATCAGTGCCAATCAGTTGACTATAATGTCTATAAAGACTTTGGTGTTGGACAAAGTTTAAATTTCCCAACCGATTGTGTCTCTGTCCGTTCAGGCATTTTATTTGACCACTGGCTCCTCAAAAACTCCTGGAAATATCCAACTTGACTCTCCAGAGAGCGGCTTTACTTTGCAGAGAATAGGAGGATTTAGGATGGCCGCTCTGCCTGGAAGAAACCTGAAAATGGGCAAATCCTCGGCAGACCACGTCCAGGGGGAAATACACAGGAGCCAGGCCAGGCAGCAGTTTGGAAGGGTTTCTCAAAGACTCTTAACACATGTCACCAGGACAAGAGGTGATGGACTATTTTTGTCTTAAAGGACACATTTTATGATCAACTGACTTAATTGACCTTTTAGCCATGTTATAATGTTGTCCCCTCATCAAAAGCATACCTGGAGTTGTATTTTTACTTCATTGACGCTTGTTTAATTATTGCATTAATTGAAAGTCATCCTCTCTGAGAACTCAAAAATATTCCTTTTGAATTCTGCAGGTTTTGTTGTGTCAAGTGTAAAAATCGGGACTTGCAGATATTAGTATACTGGTAAATAAGCTTTAAGATAGTCTGTAAGAAAAAAAATACATAATGGATTCAAGGAACACATATTACAAATTTTTTTTTTTTAGCTTTTAACCACGTTAGAATGTTGTTCTCTCATTAAAAACATACCTGTATTTACATTTCACTCTTTCTTGTAATGGTGATGTCATTGGTAGAAACCCTGTGCATAAATAATCAACAGACTCGTTTGAAGCATTTCTGCCATTAAATTGTGTTCATTACTGCATGCTTACATTAACATGTCCGGATATGTTCCTTATTATTATAGTTTAATTGTTTTCTCTGTGGTAATTCCCTCTGCTGCCAATAGATAGCACGTTGCGCCAGATCAGAATATATTGAGCGCTGAGGCTATGAAATGTTCTGTCTTTCAAATTAGGCATTCTTTTAAATCATGCAATTTTTTAAAACAAAGGAACTCAAGCTCATGTTTAAAAACCATTCATCCAAGTAATGCATATTATTTAAAGACCCACAAAACACCAAAAACACTGATTACTGATTCACTGTAAATGGGTCTAAAATACTAGTGTATACCTATCCCTGGCCTTATTTTAGCGTATTTGTTAAAAATCTGACTTTTCGGTCAAAAGCCGGTCAGAACATTTGAATTTCCGTGTTGGACAAACGGCTGCCAGTGAGTCAGAGGCAGGTTATTACGTGACAAGCCACTCACGGTCACCTCACAGTCTATGGCCGGTACGTGAGGAGCCCCTATAGAGCATTTTCACGGACTCGAAAAATCTGACCATGACCCGGATGTGCGGCCATGTTGGAGATATTGCTCACTCAAAGTAAACACACTTATAAAGCAACCGTGCTGAAAAAACTCTAAATTTCATGATAAACATTCCACATCGGAATCCAAAACTTCTGATAGAGTTGACCAGTTGTATAGAGATAAATTGGTCGCCAAAGAAAAGGAGCGTTATATGAAAAAACTCAAATTAATTGGGCAAGAAGATCCATATGAGATGGATTCAAGTTTGTTCAGTAACAGTGGCGATTTGTTGATTCTGCTGCTGTAAGCGATCCCGATATTGTCGACTACCTGGTCTTCTCCCCAAGCCCTGATACAGCACAAGACCTTCAGAGCTCTAAAGGTCAGCATACTTGTAATACATGTGTAACGTGTTTAAGTACTAGTATATTGCTTTTGCAAATACTCACGTTTTGATTAAAAGATTAAAATATCAACATTGTCTTTCTGCCTCTGTCACCTTGTCTGTCGCCTCTTTCCTTTGATAATCGCTCTGTCTGTTCGCCCTGGTTGGTCACTACTTTAGGTAAACAAAAGAACTGCAGGTGTTTTTCTCTATCCGATCTATTGTGACGCTGAGGACCCAACAATAGTTGACCATTTTGCTTTTTTTTTTTGCAATGTTGCAATGTTTAAGTGCAATGTTTGTTTTGTTTTGAATATTTCCAACATGGCCGGCTTCCGGATTAGTTCACCAGGTGAAAACGCTCTTGGCGAAACTTGCATCGCTGTCATTCTCCATTGGTAGTTTGCTATTGCCAGCTCTCACTGACCGGCGCTGTCACCCGGCTGTCACTCATAGGTCAAGCCCCGCCCCACACCGTCACCCCACCCGCGTCCCACAACCCGCCACGTACCGCCCACTTTGTTGGATTTTTCAAATTTTGACTGTGGTTGGGTTTAACTCGAGCACAGGCGTTTAGCGACTCTTAAAGTATGCATCATAATAACAAACATTTGATTTTCGCAGTATGAGCACAAGTTACTATGGAACATTCCAGACATAGCAATAACATCTCCATGGATACAAGCCGGCGGCAAACCCTCCAAGAGACAGAAAACTTACACTGATCAACTTTAACTCCTGTCATGACTTTGAAAAGTGTGAAGCAATAAAGCAGCCAGTCCCAGCAGTCTTCCTCATAGCGGGACACAATCCGCCATGGGATGTGTGCGAAACGATACCGCGGCGACGCACTGGCATGACGCGTGTGGCAGATGGGACGATACGGAATAGACCGGAGGAGGAGGCACTGAGCACAGCAGAGCACCACGTGTCAACCAGCAAGTCCAGCTCTTTAATCAAAGCCAACGCCGAGACCGCTCCGGTGCCAGATGCAATCCAAATCCTGGTTCTAGCGCGCTGCCAATTAGTGCGGTGTGCAGTCCCACCACGCCCTCTGTCACAGGCCATGATAAAGATGCGGCTCATTATCAGATGTGAAGGAACCCGGAACAAGCCCAGGAGGCGCGTGGTGGTTTGCATAAATGTTTTCAGTAAGATGAGTATGAATGGAAATGGGTTCAGACAGGATTTATTAGAAATGCAGGACAACTGTAATGTTTATTAATATTACATGTTAAGGACTCATTATACGCTGTTTTCTGATCTATGTTATAATGATGTTTCCTCATCACAAACATACATGGAGTTTTTTTGTTTCATTCACACAAACCCTGCATATTTAGGCTGCATTCTTCTCACACGTCCACTTTGCATGTCATCGGGTCATAGGGGAACACTGTGGTTTTAAACTCCATACACCTTCACTAGAATCATTATTTCGGATAATTTCAACCCTTGAATTACAAATCTCAACTTGAAAAACTTCACTTAAAATCTACCGCTTCATGACATCACAAGGTGGAACAGAGCATTTTGAGCTTTGGAGATGTAGACAGGCTAATAATAAAGGATTACTCAAACATCTGTTTTTGTTGCGTGAAAAGTCCCTCAGTCGTCCAGGTAGAATCCATGATAACAGGAGAAGTTCAATTTGTCAACTGGACCAAGTTTGTTTGGTTGAAAACGTTTCGCCGCTCATCCGAGAGGCTTCGTCAGCTCTAATAAGAATACTGGTAAGACACTTGCTTATATCTTGCTGTAGGGAGGAGCTACCTAGCTAACTACTTTCCGGAACTATCTCATTGGTTTCGGTCTTTTGTTTCTCTGGCGTCTAGCTTAACGATCCCTATTCATCCCTACACGCCTGCTTTTTCACACCTCTGGCCCTGACCTGGCTAGCCCCATTTTTCCCTGTTTGTTTGATCTAGGCTTAATAATGGAATTGTAGATGGGATGCAAATTATATCTTACGCCACCATTTCTGTTCAGAGAAGGATTCTCTTTTTTGACAAAAATAGCCTCTTTAACTCCCCTCTCAAACCAATTCTTTTCCCTGGCTAAGATCTGAACCTCACTGTCCTCAAAAGAATGTCCCGTGGCTTCTAGGTGAAGATATACGGCAGAAGACGGTCCACTCTGGCACGCCCGTCTGTGTTGGTACATCCTCTTGTGAAGTGGCTGCTTGGTTTCTCCAATATAGCGCTCACTGCAGTCTTCACTACACTGAATGGAGTAGACCACATTGCTTTGTTTGTGGCTCGGTGTTTTGTCCTTTGGGTGGACGAGTTTTTGTCTTAAAGTGTTTGTGGGTTTGAAATAAACTGGGATTTCATATTGTCTGAAAATCCTCTGTAGTTTTTCCGACACGCCGGCCAGGTACGGAATCGCTACCCCTTTCCTCCTGGGTTCGGATTCTCTATTATCTTGTTTCTTGCCCTTGTCTCTCTTGGTTTTGTTAACAGCCCATTTGGGATAACCACAAACAGAGAGGGCTTCCTGCACATGTTGTTCTTCTTTTTCCTTACCCTCTGTGCTTGTGGGAACCACTTGGGCCCTGTGTTGTAATGTCCGAATAACACCCAGTTTGTGCTGCAGTGGGTGGTGTGAATCAAAAGCAGGTATTGGTCTGTGTGTGTGGGCTTCCTGAAGACTTCTACTTGGAGTCCCCGGTCTCCTCCTATCGTTACTGCACAATCTAAGAACGCCAATGTGTTATCCTTGGCATCTTCACGGGTGAATTTGATATTAGGATCTACAGAATTGATATGTGCAGTAAAAGGTTCCAAATCTTGAATTTTGATTTTTGTAAAATTATCATCAACATAACGAAACCAGTGTGTGGGAGGAGTGCCTGGATATGAGGCTAAGGCACTCTGTTCAAATTGTTCCATGTATAAATTAGCCATGATAGGAGAGACCGGTGAGCCCATCGCACAGCCATGAATTTGCCTGTAGAAGTTCCCTCTGAACTGGAAATAGGTGGTATTTAGACAAATTTCCAGCAGTTGGCAGATTTGGTCAGGAGAAAGTTTGGTTCTCTCTTCTAGCTTGGAATCCTGTAGTAAACTCCTTCTCGCTGCTTCGACCGCTACAGCTGTAGCGGCTGTAGCTCCTCCCTACAGCAAGATATAAGCAAGTGTCTTACCAGTATTCTTATTAGAGCTGACGAAGCCTCTCGGATGAGCGGCGAAACGTTTTCAACCAAACAAACTTGGTCCAGTTGACAAATTGAACTTCTCCTGTTATCATCTGTTTTTGTTGTTTTTGCTGTGGCGTCACCTGCCCAGGGACTACAGATGGAAATGAGAATTTGTGCTATAATCTGCCATATTAACACTGCAATGTTGTAGATGTTCATTAATATTCACTGTCCCTATTAAATAAAAGAATAAAGAAAATAAATAAAGAAAACACAACTCCAGGTATGTGTAGAATCCCTCAGTCGTCCAGGTAGAATCCATGGCAAAAGGAGAAATTCAATTTGTCAACTGGACAAAAGTTTATTTGGTCGAACACATTTCTCAGCTCATCCAAGCTGCTTTTTCAGTTCTGGTCAGACGCTGGTGGACACTGCCTATATCTGCCTGAAGGGAGGAGCTAACTACAATGAAATTACTTTGAAACTACTACACATACTTGCTTTCAGTTTCTGTTAGTTAGGTAAGCCTAGTAAATATGCAGCGGGAGTGGAGTGTGTTTTCACACCTCTGGACCTGACCTGCTGCCCTATTGTTTTGTTTGTTTTGATTTAGGTTTCAGGTATGTTTTTGAGGAGGTACAACATTCCAACATGGCTTAAAGATCACAAGAGTCAGTGTTGCGTAATATAGGACCTTTAACTGAGTGTAACGCACTAGGGGCTAATTAGAAACTGACCGCAAAGTGTTTGACCAGAAGTAGGTACGGCAAGGAGCCAAGGTGTGTGAATAAACACAAAGAAATCTTAGTTCAAAAATAATAGGTGTATTAAGTTCAATATTAATCAATTAGGGCAGGTATAATATAATAAGTATATTATAGATTATAAATATGTTATTACTTTATATATTATATGTAGATATGATTAATATAAAACAAAAATGCAACAAAACAAACATGCAACAAAACAATATGCAAATGTCCATTTCTAGTTCCAGGTTCGAGTAAATATTCCAAAGTTTCTGTTATTCATACTGTTTGTAATGTTTTACTGCAACAGATGTATTGATCCAAGAAGCGGTAAAAAAAAAAAAAAAAAGATTGTTCCTACCAGATTATGAAGAAAAGGGTTAGCTCGCCACCCAGTTTATTGTGATGTTGTCGTTGTCAGTGGACGGAAAAAAAATCTGACCGTTGAGGGAATAGTTGGTTGGATATTATATGTACATATCCGTCGGGTCAGTTGGTTCCAATATGGATATTTTTTCAATGAGATTGCCAAAATAACAGCCACAAGCAGCCACAGCAGGAGCAGCACCGGAGCAGCATTTTAAAAATTTTTAGCGTCTGACGTCACTGCTAAGAAGAAAGTTGTTACAACAAACTCCTCACCGGAAGTGGTGACACGGTGACATTATTTGACACGGGTTACATGAGCATTCACCAATTTTGTACGGTATGCTGTCCATAAGCACAACGTTCATGAAAACTGTAAACAAACAGAGCTTGTTTATCTGCTTGGTCACTCACAACTGGTGAATCGTAACTCACTGAACTGGTGAATGTTAACCAGCTGTTGAATGTAAAGTGTGTTCTTACCTAAAGACGACCAAGATTCAAAAATATCAAATTAATCAAAAGTTTATTTCCTAAAGTCTAAAGCAGAGCTCTGGGTCAGCCTCCCCTAGAGCTTACAGTAGCAAACTGACAACTTGCTCCTCCCTCACACACAGATAAAATACAATATGCAAATAATATGTTGATTCAGGATCCGCCTTCTGCTCCGGCCCACATCCGCCCAGTCTTCTTTTGCACCAGTCTTGCCTTCTTCCACAGCACGCTCACCAGAACCAGATCCTTCCTGTCATAAATTCCACAGAACTCCCCAACCTCGCTATCTCCCTTCCTGGCACACATTAACTCCCGAGGTCAAATAATATAATCCATTATGTGACTTTCAGTGTTTCCTATAAACATTAAGTAATGTAAGTGATATTCAAGCAAGTCCCTTGGTGTTTATATTATTGATATTCCTTCACAGCTCAAGTAGTTTAAGTTCAAACCGTTTACTGGTAGCCTGGCACATTTTGATTAACTATAGCTAATATATTTCAAAATAATATTCAAATCAACTCCATGAATGAAAGGGAATATTATTATTATGAAGCCTTTTACTGCTCTGCTTGACATTCTACAGCAGGGGTGTCCAAACTTTTTTCATCAATGGCCACATATCTAAACACAGACGATGTAGAGGGCCGATCGGGGGCCATAGACTGGTGCTCAGTAGAAGAAGAAGAAGTGACTTTATTGATCTCACACAGGAGAAATTCTTCTCTGATTTAACCCATCCTGTTATTAGGAGCAGTGGGCAGCACATTACTGCACCCGGGGACCATCTCCGTGATCTTTTTGCTTCGGTTTGGTTAGGACCTAAGCTGGAGGATTTTACCTATGGAGCATGTTTTGGGTTGATGGGGGAAACCGGAGTGCCCGGAGGAAACCCACCCAGACACGGGGAGAACATGCAAACTCCACACAGAAAGGCCCAGGTGACCCGGGGATCAAACCCAGACCATGCATGCAAACTCCACACAGAACACACACGGAAAGGCCTGGGCGACCCGGGGATCGAACCCGGAACCTTCTTGCTATGAAGCAAGAGCGCTAGCCACTCAGCTACTGTGACGCCAGTACAGTCAATAATTGAAATATATGCATGTTTAACACGTTAGCATGAGCTATCAGTCCTTTATTCATGCTAAGATCCTCAAAACCACACAATAAATATTAAATATTGTCTTATCAAGGTAGCTTTTCAAAAAACTTGCAGTCAAAAGTTCTGTTCAAGGTAATTTGGGCCAATTCACCTGGAAGCCTGAGGGCCAAGAAAAATTTGGCTGAGGGCGGGCCATAGTTTGGGTATGCCTATTCTACAGGATGAGGACATACCCTGTAGAACACACCCTTCAGCCAGCAATCAAAAGTCAATTTGCAGCCGTACTTGACTCCAAAGAAGCCCCCTAGGTGCAGTTTCTTTACCCAGATTCAGGCTGTGTTGGGTGAAGGAGGAGGCCAAAAACAACTTCATTCTCCCTCCTCCCTGCAGAGTGTTGCTCCCTTTCACCAGAAGAGCCTGCAGCAGCTGTGTCCAGTGTCCCTCAAGTTGACCTTTCCAATGAAGAGGACCTTTGTTTTTGCTTTGGCGATCCACCCCCAGCAGCTGATGCTACCATGATCCTTCTTCTATCTTCAATAAATATTTTAGTGATATGAAATGAAAAATGTAAGCTTTTGTTGTTGTTGTTTTTGTTAACTTTAAATGGATTTGACCATATTTACTTGGTTGGTGACTTCCTTCATAAAATATTACATTAAAACCCAGTATTTGGTGGTGCCACATTTGTGTAAATTAATCAGTAATTGTATCAATATATTAGGATTAGTATTTTAGAATACTTTCACATAGGTAAAATTATGAACTTAAAGGTGCACTGTGGAACTTTGCTGATTAAGTGTTACCTCTTTGTTTCCATGAAGATGTTGCTGCTTTGGTTGGAATATTTTATAACATGGTATTAAACTCTGTGGGGACAAGCAGGGCCAAATCACAGTTCAGGTCTATGGGGAGGCAAGACCTATTACAGACATACACACACATTTTTCAAGTTTGATTTATTTATTTTGTTCATAAAAAGAAAATACCGTGGAACATTCCCGGAAAACATGCAGGCAAAAAACTGCAGGCAAAAAACTGATCCAGCAGTGATTTTCAGCTCTTGTGTTCATTAGTGTGTGTGTGTGTGTCTGTGTGTGTGTCTGTGTGTGTGTGTGTGTGCCCTATTTTCCTCTGGAGCAAGTAAACTGTAAAATTCTCATTTCATAACCACCAAAATGATCCAAATCTTCACTGGCTGACGAGTTCTGTGCGACATATTGATTTACATGCATGGTTTACCAATAGTCGGCGCTTCTCTGTCAAATACATCGAGTCAATGACCTATAAAACGAACAAAGAAGAATCCATCCGAGTACATATCTATCTGTGAAATCTATTGGCTGTATCCGTGTGATGTCATATCTGAAGGCATGGTTAAAATGAGATGGAGGACAGGAAAATCCAATCAAATGTTTTCAAATATGTTTTGACCTGGTTTGGGGTTAAGTGGGTCAGTGATTTTTTGGATGAATTAGAAAGAAGCAACTGCCAGGGACACCCAATTTAATCCAATCAGAGATGCCAGATGAAAACCATGTGGAAAATACAAACGATTCTAGACTTTAAAGTGGTTGTGCTTGTTCCCATGTAGATGTCATGCTTTGCCTGGAATGTTCTACAATATGGCAGTAAACTCATCTTATCTCCACGGAGACAAACATCTGATGTCCCAATTTCACATCTAGGGAGATGCAACTTTGCTCAAAGAGCAAAGAGATATGTAGGCTTGATATCATATTGAAGAACATCTTTGTGGCGACAAGCAGGTGGCAAATCTGCTACTAGAAAGGTATTAATGCACCTTTAAGGTTAGAGTTTAGGGTAAAATGGAAATAAACACCTACACTCTGTCTGCAATTACATGAGTTCGTACAGAATAAATGGGGGGGGAAAACAAAGGCTCAGTCGCAGAAACTTCACCAAAGATCAAAGCGCAATATTTACAGTGAGAAGAAGCAGTCAAAAAAAATAAATAAGTATTTACAGTAGAACTCACACAGCGAGCCAGTGCCCACATAGCCAGGCCAAGGACAACCGCCAGAATGAGCAGAGCTCTCCCTTAAATAACCAATTAATTTAACTTAGGGTCTTTAAGGTAACACGATAAAAAAATACTTAAATAACCAGCCATAGGGCTATACTGTATAAACAGAATAAACACACAATGATCAACAATGGTCAAGTCCCTGGTCAAGTGATGTCCTTTCGCACGCTACCAAAAGCATTTATGGCAGGATCAGGAAGTGCTCTGGTTTGGCCGATGAACCAGAGAGCAGCATCGAAACAGCAGGAGGTAAAGACCATGTGGGTGCGTAGGCGCCAAGTGTGCACCCTTGAACGCGCTAGCGGGAAAATAGTGGGGAAACAGTTTACCGAAGCTTGGCTCTGCAAAAACAGGGGAAGAACGTATCAACAAGTTTAATAGCAAAAAAAATAAAATAATAAAAAGTTAAATTCATGTTTTGTTCCACTTTAAGGTTTGATAAATGCAACGGAGTCCAAACTATGGTCCGGGGGCCAAATGTGGACCTCAGACCACTTTCTGTTGGGCTGAATTGGCCCAAATGATCATAGGCAGAACTTTTTACTACATATTTAAATACTTCTACCATTATAACCACAATAGCACCACATCGCCTTGTGCTATGGAGCTAAACCGGCTGCTACTGGCTGGTTAGCTCAAGTAACATTTAAAAAAGTAATGTTTTTTTACAATTTGAGCCTTATTTCGGTAATAAAACAAGTTGTTTTACTCACCCATAGCACTTTGGTGTCATATGGAGCACTTCCAGAGATGTTTTAGATTTGCGTTAGCCTAGCGCGACTTCTAGCCATAGCTCGGGGCATATAATATATCCCCCAAGCATGTAATATGCCCTGTGCCGTCTCCAAATAACACAAACTTTAGCACTTTTCAAATCATAGAAGCTCGATGTCTTAGTCTATGATTCTATTTGAGTCAAAAGTGGCCTGTAATCCGAGATTTAGCCATAGTTTACAGCTTTGCGTTTCATGTTTGGGTCCCGGGAGCTGAGAGCACACTCCGCACATGCGCACTGGCGTCCTCATCTACTCGAAACTATGGCTAAATCTCGGATTACAGGCCACTTTTGACCAAACGAAATCGTAGACTAAGACATCGAGCTTCTATGATTTGAAAATTGCTAAAGTTTGTGTTATTTGGTGACCGCAAACATGTGCCCCGAGAACTCGCATTATGGAGATCGCAAATCTAAAACATCTCCGGAAGTGCTCCATATGACACCAAAGTGCTATGGGTGAGTAAAACAACTTGTTTTATTACCGAAATAAGGCTCAGATTGTAAAAAATGTTACTTTTCCTTTAGTCTTAAAATGAATGTCTCAAATTTTATTAAAGGTACGGTGGCTCTGTCAAAGCTGTGAAAAATGCACCAATGTGAATGACTGTATCAACACAAAAAAAAGAGCAGTCTGGTTTGTAGAGCTGTATCCTGGAAACAATGATGTACCACTTGACTATTGAAAAACCTGTCTTTTGTTTCAGACTGAATTGAGAGAGAAGCATTCACCCGTGCTAATAACCCCGCTATCCATCTAAATGTCACGCCATCCTCTCCGAGCTCCCCGCGGACCACCCCACACCGGGGGGGAGGGGCCCACATCAGCGGGACTGCTCTTTGATTAAATGTTGAGGTGTGAGATTTGAACCAGCGTGGGACCCGGCGGAGGGGGCAGGGACCAGGGTTTGACGGAGAGGACACTCGTCTTGTCAGCAAAGTCATCTCCCCCTCCGTTCCACAGCTGCACCAGCTTATCCAGATGGGGACGGTGGATTGTAACGTATCGCACACACTTATAGATATGTTTCAGATGACATTTGCTATTCATGTGGTGTTGAGTTGGGATTGGTAGAAATGTCTATTAAACTGCAGATTTCGTGTTGTAGCTCTAGTGCAAACAGACTCTGTACACAAGAGCGCTTGGTAACCTCACAAGAGCGTCACGACTTCTATTGGTCATTTTTATCCCTATACTGTATATGTGTTTTTTTTCTGAGACATGCTAAAACTTTTAAATATTTAAATTAGGGCTGTCAGTTTAACGAGTTAATTAGATCAATTACACTGAAAATTAACGCGTTATAAAAATTAACACAATTAATTATGAGTGGCAATTCAATGTGCATTTTAAATTTGGCGTGAGGCGAGCGAATCGCTGCCAGGGCCTTTGAACGGTAAGTTTATTTATAAAAAGAACAAAGACGGGATGATCAACAAGAACGCGGTGATTTGGAGCTTTTGTCAAATGGAATTTTCCGATCACCGAAGCTGCTCCAGCCTGATGGATCATATGAACGATGAACACGTCCGGACAAGTTCCATCGTTACCGGTGATAGAGCGAGTGTGAGCGCACTTCAACAAACCACCAAACCACCAAACCACCAAACCACGCTTGCAGAATTTGTGAAATGAATGAGAAAATGAGAAAAGTGACCACAGAAAAAAACTGACAAACTCAATCGCAAAGTGGGTTCGTTCGTTCGTTCGCTCCCTCACTCACAATCTCTCAATCTCTCTCTCATTCTCAATCTCTCTCTCTCTCAGTCTCTCTCTTTCAATCTCACTCTCTCTCTCTCAGTCTCTCTCTCCCTCAATCTCTCTCTCAATCTCTCTCTTTCAATATCTGATGGGCAAAAACCCAGCATATTCTGTACACAAAGGAAAGGAAGACAAGACAGATTAGGTTTTTCACTTGCAAGCGGAGAACAGTCAGAGAGAAAGCCCAGATCACATATGCTCTGGTCACAATCTACTCGGAGCGTTCTGGCCCTCTGTGCCCCCCACTTGCGTATTTTATTGAGTTTTTCACAACCCTGGTTACAGTGGGCGGTCCTGCTCATAAGGGGTGGGGGAACAGGTGGCAGGACAGCCGACAAAACATAATCATTAAAACCAAAACATAATCATTAAAACCAAAACATAATCATTAAAACCAAAACATAATCATTAAAACCAAAACACTTATAAGATAATTCCCAGATATGACATCTTTCACAGGGACAATGTCAGTGTGACTTAGATACTGGAGGAGCCAAGCTGTCTGCTTACGTCTCCCCTCAGATATCTGGCCTTTCTGCAACTCAAAACATATGATCACAAGTCACGTACACACTTTTAAAACTTCATTTCTAAAAATTAAAGAATCACAAAAGTTAATAATATATAATTATTCCATCAATATCAATCTCTCTCTCTCTCTCTCTCTCTCTCTCTCTCTCTCTCTCTCTCTCTCTCCCTCAATCTCTCTCAGTCTCTCTCTCTCACTCTCCCTCAATCTCTCCCTCTCTCTCAATCTCTCTCACTCTCAATCTCTCTCTCAATCTCTCTCTCTGTCTCTCTCTCTCTCTCTCTCTCAATCTCTCTCTATCTGAATCTCTCTCAATCTCTATCTCTCTCAGTCTCTGTCAATCTCTCTCAATCTCTCTCTCTCTCTGAATCTCTCTCTCAATCTCTCCCTCTCTCTCTCTCTCTCTCTCACAAGATTAAAATGCGATTAATTAGATTAATTAATTACAAATCCTGTAATTAATTAGATTCATGTTTTTAATCGCCTGACAGCACTAATTTAACGATAAGGCAGTGGACAGGGAGCTGTGGTGGATGTACTACAGAGCAGACTGTACTTTCTCAGAAGGTCTGAAGTCCTCCAAGCTCCTGCTGATGTTCTACCAGACCTTCATCTCCAGTGTCCTCTTCAACACTGTGGTCTGCTGGGGAGGAAGCCTCAAGAAGGTCCGGCTGGATGAGCTGGTGAGGAACTTGGTCTGATTTGGTCTCCAGGAAGATAGAAACATACTGTGAAACATTCCAGACAAAGCAGTAACATGTCCATGAAGAAAAATCACCTACTTTCTACTCCACTACATTTTTGAAGAGGACCAAAATGTAAAAGTATTTTTTATTATTATTTGAAACCTGCTGAAAAGGCTGAGGGTTTTTTTTTTTAAATATAATTTGAGCAAACAAAAATATACCAACAAAAAGATCAATTCAGTTGTTTATGGTGAACAAAATTCAGCACAATCCTTTATCAAAATAACGACATTTGAAGCTTCATTAGATCTTACAATCTGAATGAATATTTCAGCGTAAATCATCTAAAAAAAACAAACAAAAACAAAACGCAATATAAATAAAATGCTTTATTATTGATTGAAATGTCTGTCGGACATTTGAAGATTTTAGTTTTTATTTTATTTACTTATTTTTTCCATGTTTTTGTGACCGTATAATAGATACAACTCTGTTTTTGCTCCACCTGAGAGATGACACCATTATCTGGTCAATATTATAATGTTCCCTTGTCAAAAACAGCGCTTGTGTTTTGTTTCTTTTTTTTTTTGTAACTTGTTTTTTAATTGATTTTTAGAAAGCGTTTCAAAACATACAAATAACAATATAAATCAAAACAACAAAACAAAAGTCCGGAGTTACAGGTTCTTATTTAAACACACGCATTTGGTGATGACACTTTAATGTACTGTGTTATTGTGTCATTTATGAATGCATTCCACTTTTCCCATTGTTCGTCATTTTTATACGCTTTCAGTTTAAGATTATACAGCTCTGGAAAAAAATAAGAGACCACTGCAAAATTATCAGTTTTTCTGATTTTACTACTTATAGGTAATAATAATAATGCATTTTATTTAAAAGCGCCTTTCAGAACACCCAAGGACACTGCACAAGGTTAAAAACGAATAAAAAGCACAAACAAATACAGTAAAACATAAAAAAGGTATGTGTTTGAGCAAAAGAATATTTTTGTTTGAGTCTATAAACTACTGACAATATTTCCCCCAAATTCCAAATAAAAATATTATTGTTTAGCGCATTTATTTGCAGAAAATGACAAATGGTCAAAATAACAAAAAAGATACATGTTTTCAGACCTCAAACAATGCAAAGAAACAAGATCAAATTCATTTTAAAAGAACATAATACTAATGTTTACGCTTAAGAAGAGTTCAGAAATCAATACAGTGGTACCTCACCTTACGAAATTAATTCGTTCCAGAAGTGGTTTCGTAACATGAATTTTTCGTATGTTGAGTAGCTATTTCAATGGAAAAGGCCTGATTCGTTCCGAGGCCCCGTTCTTTCTGTTCCAAGTTTTTTTTTTTTATAGTGTAACTTTTTTTTTTTATAGTGTAGCATTGTGTTCTGCATCCTGATTGGCTTAGAGACTCGACCAGGACTAAAAGTGGAATAAACCAGGTCTAGACCAGAACTAAACCAGGTCTAAGCCTGGACTGGACCTGGACTAAACCAGGACCGGACCAGGTCCAGTCCCAGACCAAAACGGGATCAGACCAGGATTAAATCACCCCGTGTGGCTTTTCGCTGGCCTCCTGCGCTCGCCCGCACGTGCTCGGCCCGCGTGGAGGGGGAGGCACGGCCCGGGCGCCGCGGCTCCATCCCGCGCCCGCAGCCCTGGTGTACTTGCGGCCTCGCACTGTATCGCGCACCTCTCCAGGGATAACTGGCTTGTGGCGGCCAAGCGTTCATAGCGACGTCGCTTTTTGATTCTTTGATGTCAGCTTTTCCTATCATCAGGGCTCTCAAGTTTCGTGCGTGAGACTGCTTAATTTCCGAGGAGGGGGGGTGCGAGTGAACAATTTTTCCCGAGGAGCGGGGGGCGAGTGAACAATTTTTCGCTGAAAACGCATGGTGCCTGCATTATCTAACAGATTTTCTGGGCACAGAAGCGCTGTGTGCTGCGCTTGAATTGCATAACTAAATTTCAGCGTGAGAAATACCATGTGTGGCGTGTGAACACGTCGAATTGCGTGTGTCATACTCTCAAAGCGTGAGACTTGAGAGCCCTGCTATCATTGTGAAGCAGAATTCACCAAGCGTTGGATTGTTCACTCACTAAGGGAACGTGAGCGGGGTTTAGACCGTCGTGAGACAGGTGAGTTTTACCCTACTGATGATGTGTTGTTGCAATAGTAATCCTGTGTCTCAGCTCCCCTCGCGCGTTCGGCGCTATATTGAGCCGTGCCTCCCCCCCACGCTTCAGTATCAACACATTCCGTTGAAAATCTATGAAAGTTCGAGTGCTCAAATGAGAGAGAAATGCGAGAAAAACCCAACTCCAGTCTGAGAAAAGCGTAGAATGTGTGTGGTGAGGCATTTACAGCCCTAAAACATGTAGAACTGCAAAATACAAAATTGTCCTACCTCGTGGACCTCTCCCACCGCGGGCCACCTCTGGAACCTAACCCCGTGTGTGTTGATAAAGTGTATTTACGTTTCGGGGCGTGCATCTGAGCGCGCATTAATTGAATTTTTGAGATTTCGCGTTTCGTAACTTGAATTTTCTTTCGTATCTAGAGACCAAAATTTGACGTGAAGGCGTTTCGTAACTTGGATTTTTCGTTTGTAGGGTCTTTCGTAAGGTGAGGTACCACTGTATTTGTTGCAATAACCCTTATTTTTAATCACAGCTTTCATGCATCTTGGCATGTTCTCCACAAGTCTTTCACATTGTTCTTGGGTCCTAGTTTAGACCTGGTTTAGTCTTGGTTCAGACTGGGCTTAGTCCTAGTTTAGACCTGGTTTAGTCTTGGTTCAGACTGGGTTTAGTCCTAGTTTAGACCTGGTTTGGTCTTGGTTCAGGCCGGGTTTAGTCCTAATTTAGTCCTGGTTTAGTCCCGTTTTTAACCTGGTTTAGTCCTGGTTTAGCCCTGGTTCAGTCCAAGTTTAGGCCTGATTTAATCCTAGTTTAGTCCTGGTTTAGTCCCCTTTTTAACCTGGTTTAGTCTTGGTTCATCTCTGCTTTAGTCTTGGTTCAGACCTGTTTTAGTCCTACTTTAGACCTGCTTTAGTCTTGGTTCAGACCTGGTTTAGTCCCAGTCTTTCACATTGTTCTTGGGTGACTTTATTCCACTTCTAAGGGCCCGTTTACACGAGAACGCTTACGGGTAAAAACGACAAAATATTTTATCAGAAGTGCCTTTCGTTTACACGGTGACGGCGTTTTTGGGGCCTAAAAACGCAAAAATCTGAAACCACCCTCCAGAGTGGAAAAGTTAAATACGCTCCGCTGTAGCGTCTCCGTGTAAAGTGCCCAAGACGCAAAACTGGTCAGATCTGCTCACGTCAGTACACGTTTACGTCACATAGATGCGGCAATACAATGAGGAGGACCACCACCGGCCCCTTATCCCGGCTCCAGCGGTCCTGAGCACCGGTGGAGCCGGTGCTCAGGACCCGCTGGATAAGGGGCCGGCTCCTGCCCCTTATCCCGGCTCCAGCGGCTCCAGGACCCGCTGGAGCCGGCCCCTTATCCCGGCTCCAGCGGGTCCTGAGCACCGGTGGTGGTATTAGCGGAGGAGGACCACCGGCCCCTTACCCGGCTCCAGCGGGTCCTGAGCACCGGTGGACCACCACTACCGGCTCCAGCGGGTCGTGAGCACCGGTAGTTGCGTGCCGCCGCGCCTCGCGCACGGACCGGACGGGGAAGTTGCCCCGGCTCCGGTATACTTGGTTCGAGACCCCGGGGCGGGGGAAGTCTCTTACGGGCAGCTTTGAGAAATAGTGTCTGACGATAGCCGGCCCCCGCTCGGTCCGTGGGATTAGGGGGTACGGTCGCCTGCCGTACCCCCGCGGAGGGGCTCCGTAATAAGGCCACTGGGAAGGATACGGTTCGTCTCGGTCTCACCTCCGAGGGGTCAAGCGCGAGCGGCCCGCGCCGCACCGACCTACCAGCACTCGGACCCGCAGTGCCCAGGAGCCGTCTGACGTGGGTAGAACCAGACAGGGGCCCTGAGATGGCGGGTCACGTATGCCCATCGTTCGAGCTCTTTAAGCGGGCTACATAGTCCGCTAATGTCATGCGTTAGACTTCCACACTTGTGTAAGGGGAGACCCCACAGCCGGTACAGTCGTGGTTAGAAATGTAACTTGACGCTGTTGTGATGTTTTTTTTTTTTGTTTTTTTTTTCAGTCCAGCGCCTCCCTTCGCTGGCTTTTGCGTCCACTTTTGCGTCTTCGTATAAACGCGGATAAAAAATTGAAGACGAGACGCCACTTTTGCGTCTTCTGTTTTGATCGTCGCCGTATAAACGTAGCCTAATGCAAGAACTGAAGTACGTAGCTCAGCTTTGTGTTTGTGTTGGAATTCAGCAGACGCTGGAATGGAATGCCTGTAATACATGTAGAGATGCTGATTTCAGAAAAAAATGCAGTGGTCTCTTATTTTTTTTCCAGAGCTGTATATAAAAGGATGCAAAGTAAAGACGGCAACAGTTAACGGTGAAAAACAAAAACCCACGGTGAAAGGTTATACAAAAACCCAAACACAGCAACAGTCGACAGGGGAACGAGGTTTGTTTTATTTGTGAATGTGTATTTGAGCAACTTGTAATTTGTACTAAATGAATGTTAAAATATGGATAACAGTTAAACAGTGTAATGAGCCAGTAATATGGTGATCATATGGTAATTTCTGTTATTTTGTTCTATAACAAGGCATGGAAAAACTTAAAAGTTATTTAACCATCAGTTCTGGCCTGGATGCTACAGTTGTGTTTAATTATTCCCGATATACCCTTGTTTGTTTTTGAGCTTTGGAGATGTACAGTATATTTAATTAACATCAACCTGTCCCGGGACTAGTCATAGTCATACTCATAATTTGCTTTATTGTCGAAAAACAACCATATGTACGTGTAAATAGAGTGAATTTGAAATTTCGTTTCCCCACTAACTAGGCAGGACAGTAATAGAGTGGCTAGAGGAGGGGCCGCTGCGCTATATCCTCCACATTCTCCAGGTACATTGGTGCCAAACATACGACTTGCCACGCATTATACGAGTCCCTCGCATATCCAGCAGCAAAAGTACCGTCGGGACACACCGCTTCTCCAGGAGCGGCCCTCCTCTGTGAAAAAAGAGTATCAATCAATCAACTACAGGTGGAAATTAGCAGTTTTGCTATAACCTGGCACCTGCATCTTTCTTTTGTTTATTTCAAAGGTCAGTGAAATGTGCGCTGTCCCTGTGCAAATAAATAAACCATACCATGTAGACAGACTGACAATAAAGGGTTACTCAGACACCATAGACTACGTCATGGGTGTCAAACTCATTTTGGTCCGGGGGCCGTATCCAGCCTACTTTGATCCCAAAGGGGCGGGATCAGAAAACTCATGGCAAAGATACCCCAAAAATAGCAATAAGTCCACATATTTGTGCAGAGAAACGCAAATCTATTACAGACTGCTGTTTCTTCAGTCACAGCAATAAGTCGTTT